>ML677349.1:41483154-41819000 GCA_007922305.1 Dermatemys mawii | reverse complement strand
ATATATAATAATTTATAATGAGTGTATGTGTGTTTATATAGAAATCAAATCTACTTGTAAATACACACAGACACTCTTTATATCTACATATATTATACATATAAGTAGGCTTATTTTCTTACAGGTTGGTAATTTTTCCATTCACTTAATTTTTGGACTTTCAATTTTTTTCTGAATAAGTTTTTCCCATGAAGAGATTATTTCCTGTTTGATACCTTCTGATGGATTTGACTGACTGACAGAATGTTTTGTTTGAGAATTTGGATTTATAGATGTACAGGTTGTTTTTTTTTTTAAAAAAAAATCATGAATTATTCTAAAAGAGTTAACAACATCAAAGTGCTACTTGATTCATTAAAGCTGTACAAATGTTAAAAGGCTACATTTTATGATAGATTTTAGTCATTCAATAGTAAAGGGTGAAACCAACCTTTTATCTAAAGACCTAATTTTGCCCTGTACTGATCCTAACTTTGCCAAGACATCTGCCTGAAATTTCATAAGCCCGGTCTTCTGCCAAGATAGAATTTTTCTTAAAGGTTAGAGGCAAGATCAGACAAGGTATTTTGGAAATCTGAAGGGGAAAAACGATGATGTCACCTCCTGGCAGGCTGGCCCACAACATTTTGGCACCTGAGGCGGTGAGCTCAAATGACACCTCCATGCCCACTTGCTTGAGCCAACACTTTGAAAGGTCTCAATGTTGCCTTCTTCCTGTTCTACTCCTCGCATGGTACTGCTCTGCTACCTACTCCAATCATGGAGAACTAACAACTTAAAATGTCTTGTTCAAAAATTTTAAGTAACACAACTTTCAAATGGCTGAACAGCAAATGTTACTTTTCTTGTCTGCATAGTAAACACTGGCATTTTTATCTGTTTGAATAATCAAAGTGGTCCTTTCCATGCCTTCTTGGTTGCAAAGATTTGAACTACTTCCTGTTCTTCTCAAGTGGGTTCAGGGAAGCAGCAGGAAACTGCAAGCTCCCTGAGAAGCTGGTGTTAATCAGCCCAGGCTCCTGGGGGTGCTAGAGAGGTACATAAGAGGCTCCTCCTCCTCTCTTTTCCTGCAGCTCCTGCTGCTTTCTGTTATTCCCACTCACCTTTTCTCCTCCCTGCCTATTATGTCTCTTGTGCCCTCGTTCCTCCAGCACAGCACTCCACCATCTCTTTGCATCGAGAGCAGAGAGAATACATATGCATCATCAGCAGACACAATTTTCTACACTCTGGGTCCTAGTGGCACCCTCCCCTCCCCGCAGTCTGGCACCTGAGGCAGCTGCCTTAGTTCGCCTCATAGTAAGGCCAGCCCTGCCTCCTGATAATTTTTTCTGGTGATTTAGTGGCTCTTTATAATTCAGATCAGCTTCTGCTAGGAACTCCAAATTTGTTTCCAGCTTTAGTCTTGGTAAAGGACTGATGACATTCATTGGGGGGAGTATTTAAAATTCAGTTTTGTAATTTAATTTAATTTGGCTCTACAAAGTTTGTCCTTGTATTATCACTCACTCATAAACAGGAGGCAATCCTATTCCTAACACATGACTACTCCTGAGTCATTAGAGAAAGTCATTGAGTCATTAAAGAAAGACAGGCTTTCACATCTCTTCACCAAAATACCCATATTCAGGATAATTGTTTAGGACAAATGCTCCAAAGTATACAGGTTTTCATATGTAACAGTGAGATTTAGAGCTAGATTATGCCACTGGTACACACAATGAATAGTATCTTAATCTAAGATTAATCCAATTTAAATCAAAATATCTGAACTGAAACCAAAGGGCCTTCTGGCAGAGTAAGGTGTCATTCAGCATGAGTAGAGAGGGCAGAATCAGGTCCTTCATTTATGTTTCAGAAATGTGTGTATAAAATCAAAGTCCCACTCAAGAGTTCATCTTCATAGGCAGCTACATGCCTTAAAAATTTTAAGGTAGAAGTATTCAAACTACAGTCTGCAGAGGAGAGCTGGCTGACTACCTTATGCCAACTTTCTTTGTTTTCACCTACTAAAATCACATTAGACAGAGCTAAAAATGCATTAAATGCTTTCCTAATATTACCTCCCTAAGTAAACAACTGCTGCAGCTGACACAAGGATGTAATGCAATCATGAATGAGAAGGGAAGGCAGTACATACACAACAACCAATGGGAGGAAGAGGCTTTGTGCAGTTGTGAGTGGGAGGAAAAGCAAATTGTGAGACCATCTCTCTGCTAAGATGTAGTCTACAGTATGGAAATATTTGAGAACTCCTACTTTACAATTTCCATAGAGAGAGGCTGAACAGACTAAAGTCCTTATTGAAACCTCCTTCAGCAAAATATCTTACAGGCAAGGAATGACAAGTGTGTAGGATGGTTGTCAGTGGGCTAAGCTAAATACAGCATTCTCTTAAGGGATTTTTCCCTTAAGTCACTGATAGGTACTTCAGCCTTATCTTCAGTTTAACAGTTCTTTTGCTTGTAAATACTTATTTATTTGAATTATATTCCAGCTGCAGAGAGCAGAGACATTCCTCTCAGGGCCAGTGAATGCACTCTCCATGGTCCTGTAAGGAAATTACTTGCCACACATTACTGAGTCAGGATTCTGGGAAGTGTCCATCCTTCCACGATCTGGTCCTAGCTGCAAATAAACTAAGACAGAATTAAGAGTAAGTTTGTATTTATTTCAGAAAAATTCCTCTGTGCACATTTTTCTTTTTAAATTAACAGATAGATTTAGCAATTAAAGGAGGTGTTCCTATCAATATTAAACAGGTTTTGCATAAATAGGCCCTTTCCAGGAAAAATGCCTTGTTAAATACTTACTAGCTTATGTGCAGTGGGTATGTCAAGGAGACCTAGTCAGAGACTGTAACAAAAGATAAGAGAAAAGGAAGAGAATCTGTTTTCTACTTTCCAGCTGTCTGAAGTGAAAATTCAAAAGACAACAGAAAAATTATGTCTGCCTCCTACAGTTAAAGGGGCGAACAGAGATAATAGACAGTAATGAAGTCACTGAATTTCCCTCCAGGGTCAGGGTCTGCCACTGCAGCCTTTAGCCAACAATATGGAGGTCAGCATGCTGGGCAATTGATAGCCGGGGAGGAAGGGTTTCCCTGACATCTCAGCTTCTGGGGTGAGATCCTCCTTATATGACTGACAGATGTTGATGTAAAACTGAGAGGTCAGCATTGACCAGATAGAGAACTCATAGGATGTAGCTCTGATATTGAACTGTAAATCACAAGAGGACAGACCCACTCCACTGAGGAGACACCCTGCCAAGGCAATCAAGGGGAGGAAGATGGTTATGTCTTTTGACTGCCTTTGGGAGAGCTGACACTTTTCCCTTTTACAAACATATGTTAAAGGCCAGCCTCTGTATGTCATGATCAGAAGCTTCACTGCCCCTTATTCCAGTTACAGTGTTAACGGTTGCTGAAGTTTAACCCTTTGACCTCAGTGTTATGATTTAGATTTTATGAATGTTTGGAGCCAGTGCTGCAGGCAAATCCTCTGTTTTCCCCTAGTTAGTGTAATTTCTCTGTGCTGGGGTGTACAAACCCCACACTGAGCAACCAGGGATTAAGGAAATACTCTGGGCTCAGCCAGCCCCACTGCACCTTTAACAAATGTGCCAAATGGAGGAGGAGTTGGCAAGAGAACAGCTCATTTTGAGGTAGACCAGGGGAGAGAGCAGACATGTGCTACTGGCAGCTCCAGGAGAGATGAGCTAAACAACTGCCCAAGGGTCCCTCCCTCAGGGAAGGAAAGGCCTACTGCAGGAACAACCTGAGAGGGAAGCACTCCCTCTCGTATGAACTCTGGACTTGATTGAGCGTCTTAATTTTTTGTTTAGATTACCCTAGCAGGGGAAAGCCCTTGGACTGAGATGGCTCCTGAAGGCTGGGCCAAACCCAGGAAGAGGCAGGTGCTGTCTGAGAGAAAAAGAAAACAATCTTGCTACACACAGTCACTAGAAGGTGCCCTGTGGTGAGCAGATAAACCTCATGCTGGCTTACCTCTGACAGCAACCTTGGGAGGTGGTAGAAAGTGGCCCAAGGAGGACTGCCTTAAGAATCTCTGGCTGTAAGAACACTGATAGCCCTCAGAGGGCCCTGGGTTGGAGCCTGGTGGAGTAGGAGGGCCTGGGCTCTCCTACCAACAACCACCCTGCACGTCACAGGCCTAAGCCCTGACCACTAGGCAGCACTCCCCTACCAATCAACCCTCAGTGAAAGCCATCATAGTCTCCTGCATCTTCCTCCCTCAACCTCAGCTGCCATCTATCTTTGTTCCATACACATCTTTTCCACTCACGGTAAGGGAGCAGAAAGCTCTTGACCAGCATGAGATCCTGTACACTCCTTTTGGGAGGCATGAGGTGAGGCTGGCATTTACAACGTTGATTTTCATAGAATATCAGGGCTGGAAGGGACCCTAGGAGATCATCTAGTCAACCCCCTGCTCAAAGCAGGGCCAATCCCCAATTAAATCATCCAACAGATTTTTGCCCCATATCCCTAAATAGTCCCCTCAAGCATTGAGCTCACAACCCTGGGTTGAGCAGGCCAATGCTCAAACCACTGAGCTATCCCTCCCCCCGTTTACTTATTTAGTTCATAAAATGCACTATTACAGTTTTCCAAGTGTATGTACAAAGCACTTCTTATACTAATAATGCAAAACACTATAAACTCATGCAGCACAGCAAACTGATCCAGTGTCAATCACACAACTCATTGAAAACCCGCTTTAGAGAACTTAATAAAAATCTCCTGCTCACATCCCTCCACTCCCCTCCATCTTTTCACTACAGGCAAATGCCTGAGCAAATAAGTGTGCTAGGCTGATTAGCTGTGCCAGTAGTAGGAGTGTGGCTTGAAAACTCCCAAGAACTGGGAGGTCTCTCCTTGCACTGGAAAAGCAGAGGGAGATGTACGTTGTTGAAATAACTCAGTGGAAAAAAATACCAGGCACAAGTCCATTTGCTCAAGGGATGTTAGCAAAATTAGCACAATAAAAATCAAAAAAGTCCCCAATTCCAGGTTCAAGTCAGCCTTATGATCACAGGATGTGAGTCCATAGAATGGGGCTGCATTCTCCTCCCTTATTTCCTAAGCAGCCTCTCAGAGGCTATGTCTACACTACCAACCGGATTGGCAGGTAGTGATCGATCCCCAAGCGCTCTCCCTGTTGACTCCAGAACTTCACCACTGCGAGAGGCACAAGCTTGAGTCGATGTGGGAGCGGCAGTGGTCGACTCGCTGCCATGAGGACGCCGAGGTAAGTTGACCTAAGATACGTCAACTTCAGCTATGAAATTCATGTACCTGAAGTTGTGTATCTTAGGTCGACTCGCCTCCCCTTCCCTTAGTGTAGACCTGGCCTTAGAGTCCTTCTCTTGAGCTCTTGTACAAGTATGGGGAAAGCAGAGCTGGAATTAACCCTTTACTCGCAGGTTGCCAGATAGTGCCCTTGCATGCTGTCAAACTATGTCACATCACTTGCTTGACCACATTCATCACACTGGAGGTACATTTCAACAAACTTGACATTGCCTGGCACAGATTCACCATCATAACTTCAATCTTCCTGCCTAGTAGATGAATCATATACCTATTCTGAGGCATTATAGAAAAGCCATTTGTACTTTCTGTCAATGAAATATGCTTTATAGTTAGAAGAAAATGTGAGAGAATGTTTTTAAGGCTGACATCCAGAATAAATTATAAGTGCTGACATACACTGTTTTATGTAATGTTTTTCTGCCTTCATTTGTCATTAATTGCTCAGAGAATAAAAACCAAATAATTAATGTTTATAAAAAGGATACTTGCATATAAAAAGACAACTAATACCACAGTTGGGAAGCTAGAAAGTAAGTTGTTAAATAACTCTACATTTATGCCATCATTTTTATAGCATTCACAGCAGTGCTGCTCAATCATGAAATTTCACAACACATGCAGTAAATCATGTCTATTGTACAGCATCTCACCAACCAGATAAAAGACAAGAGATATGCCTTGTTTGCAATTACATTTTTACTTTAAAATTATCATTAGCAGCTATGATCCATTACTGGAAAACTACACTCAAATACTATAGCATACCAGTGAACTTGAATATTCAGTACTCTGCACAGGCATAATATATAAATACTTTTATAAACGTTCTTTCATATTCTGTACCACTTTTTGATTAGGATGGCTATACCTTTGCTGGCTGGGTCCACTACCCTGCAGTACCCTTTGCTTGCTCTTCCTAATAATAAGATCTATGGATCAGACACACCCCTTGTTTACAATGGCTTCTTCTAGCATAATGAGCATGCAGGTCAGCTAGCAGAAATTACTGGGTGAGGGTCCCTTCCACCCTTAAAATCTCTGAATATAGAAAGTCTGCCACGAGTACAAGGCAACTGCAATTCCTTTTCATGAGAGTCTAGCAGGGAACCAATGCAGCCCAAAAAGTGGGCAACTCTGGATGAGATGAGGACACAGCTAGTGTGACCATGGGATGTTCTGATTCAGGATGTTCCTGCCATGGTCTCTGCCAGCGAAGGCCAAATAACAGAAACTAATGCTGCTCTTTCCTGATGCGTCACCTGGCAAAGGCAGGGAAGGGCATTCCCAGGGAGTGAATCTGCCCTGAGTATGGTAATTTGCACCTCCAGCCAGGAGGAATCTATCCTTGTGTGTATATGCATATGTAGGGTAACCAAAGGGAAACGGGGGAAGAGAAGAAACATAAACGACTGCAGGCGGGGAGAGTTATAGTGTATACTTGGCAATACAACCAAATAATGCACATTCCTGATTAATGTAAAGCACTCCCTGGTCATAAACAGAGTGAGGATTCTAAACATGGGTAGATTCTAACCATTTAATGAAGGGAACTACTTGGATCTTTATGCAGAATGAGAACTTTGCATAGGTTTCAGAAACATAAAAACAGTCTTAATCAATTTGTAAGAGCCAGATTGGTTGCTACACGTCTCCTTGTTAGGGATGGATACTATAGCACAAATAAAAAGAAATGACCTGAGATTTTGTCCAAAATGATCCCCAAATTAATCATTCAATGTTTCAAAAAACCCCATTTTTCTTTTTGTTTTCCAGGGCTTCCCCATGCCTTCATTCAGCTGAAAGTGAATATGAAGGTGTGGCTATATCATAAGGAATATTTCTTGGGTATTTCTAGTTGAATGAATAAGTGCTGGAGATCCTGTGAGAGAAAGTCTGTTTTCATGAGATTTCAGACCAATTTCTCAGTCAAAGTGATGTTTAATATTGGGATAAATATCTGAGCTAGTGGATATTTAACAAACTCAAATCTTTTGAAGTTCCCCTATAACTAGGGATTATGATGATGTCACATCTGATATCATCTCTGCTGCAAAAGCATTTCCTTATTTCCTTCAAATATAGAATATTTTCTGAAAATGACACCATTCTGAGGTGTAGGACAGACAATATCCAACCCTGAACCAGTGCCAAGTTTAAGATTTGGAGAACTTTAGGAGTAGAAGCAGATTCTCTATAGTACTGGACAGTTTGAAATCCCTCCTTTTCACTGGTATAAGGCACTTGCTTTTAGCCTTGTAGATTGCAAAAGCTTAAAATGCAGACATTATTATGATTAGAAAAATATTAGATCATTCTTAGAAGTTCTACATTGTATTAATGAGAATGTTGCTCATCTTTCATGGCTTGTGCAGCTGAAGTAGCAAGTAGTATTAAATAACAAGACAGACTGGTTTTTCAGGAGGCATATGAAAATAGTACCATGCACAATATTTTTGTAATTTTCTGTTTTTAAAATACTAAAATATTGTATCTGTGTGTATACATGCTATAAAGATAAGTATCTGCATATCACTCCTCATAATGATTACAGCTGGAAAAAAAACCACTGCATCCTTATGCCAAGGTAAGGCTATACCTGTCCATTTCTGATGTGAGAAAGTGACACTATCATTACTCTGCAGGTCAGCATATGTAAAATAATACTTTTTATTCTATATGTTTTCTCCAAATGATTATGACTTTCAATGAACAAAAGACAACATTTTGGAAGCAAAAATAATGCAATCATTCAGAGATTGTTTTTGACTAGTTGGCAGAAAAGCAAATATTTCAGTTTAAGCTTAAAAATCAAGCCATTATTTAACTTTTAATATACAGTTTCCATAGTAAATTTATTTTGAATGTGATGATTTACCTGGCTTGTGCTTGTTAATTCAGCTATAAGAAATACAAGATGCTTCCTATAAATCAATATGAATGGTATGCCATAAGACTGCAATACATTTATGAGTTGCCTTTTAAAAAAAAGAGTTTAGATTAAAAGTTTTTATGAATTGTGCAGATCACCAAGAAAGTGTATGGCCCCAGAAGCCAAAATGTGGGAGGTTTTAAAATAAAATCTAGACTGGATCACTTGGAATCTCTTCAGTTTAATAGCGAGGCAATATATTATCAATCTAAAATTAAATGATGGGATCCTTCCAGATTCTCTGGAGGAGTTTGGCCACAGGTCAACTCGCGTGAAGCCTGCTGCAGTTCCATTTATCACATTTGTTTTTATTTCTGTATTGAAGTGTTATATGCTTTCTAATCATACTTATGGAGGAGTAATTGGCTTCAGCACTATGTGTTAGTGGATGACTTACACAACTGTTTACTTAAGTGAGCCACTTCATGAGTGATATGTGATGGGAACATATGTGATGTGTTTGTGATTACAGTGTTTAACCTATGCACATCATTCACAGATGTGGTGGTGATAATGGGGCCCCAGGATTATTCTACACTGGTGGATAGGCTCCTCATAGAGGTGGACTTGTATGCATTCCTGTTGCATTTGTTGTTGATTAGGATGACACTCAGGCATGACGTACGTGTTAGGTTCTCACCATGAGGAGCATGGTGTAAACACCTTGTCAGATAGAGTAGCTTTGTGTTGACATTGGCAGGGTGAGGAAAGAATGTTTGAACGTGGCCTTCTTGGTTGGGGGAGAGTGAAAACCTGGAAGCCATTATGCCCCTTTTGTATTTTTAAGGAGTAGCCAATGTGTGAAACTCCGCTGAGGTTTTTAGGATGCAGCTGGAAGTCTCGTTTCTCCCACCAGGACATTTAGGGTCCAACTGGCTGTCCTACTCTCCCTATCGGGATTCTTCAGGGGGAGTCAGCATATGTCATGTATCATGCTTCCTGTATGCTGCATAACATACACCTACTTTTGGAGTTATTTTTAGTTTTGCTAAATATGGGAAATAATCTAGTATTTAGAGTACAGCCATAACCCAGAGGACACTATAGTCAACAAGTGGAACTCCTTGCCAGAGGATGTAGTGAAGGCCAAGACTATAACAGGATTCTAAAAAGGACTAAATAAGTTCATGGAGGATAGGTCCATCAGTGGCTATTAGCCAGGATGGGCAGGGATGAGGTTCCTAGTCTCTCTTTGTCAGAAGCTGAAAAAGAGTGACAGGGGATGAATCACTTGATGATTACCTGTTCTATTCATTCCCTCTGGGTACCGGGCATTGGCTACTATCAGAAGACAGGATACTGTGCTAGATGAACCTTGGGCCTGAGCTAGTATGGCCGTTCTTATGTTCTTATAGTCTATTATTGTTAGTTTTTCATTAGAATTATTCATCATCAGACTTAAATAATGCAAGAAACTTTGACAGGTATTTCAGTGAAATTACATGGCTAGCTGGTCTACAGACAAACAATAAACCACAGAGATCTGAAAAAATGCTTTCTCTGTTTGTATTTGCACTTTAAAAGCTCTAAACAAGAGAATTTTTTGTTTAGTAGGTCTATTTATTTGAAGCTAGCGAGTCCTGTTAAGAAACTAACAAGTCTTAGAAGTAAGTGACACAAAAAGAGAAGAATCTGTTTTGGAAGCAACGCTTGTAAGTTCTCTGTGCTCTGATCCTAAGAAAGGTCAATCAAAACTCTGTTCTCAGCGGAGTGCGTGGGTGGCAGTCCTCTCTGATGGAGATTCTCATGTACTTGGTAGTAATGGGGAGGAAACCAGCAGAGTCCTGGGCTTGTCTACGCTGATCCACAGTTTGGGTTACAGAGGCACGAGTAGCAGTGCACACCAGAGTGCTGCACTGTAACTCACCCATTTGGATGCTGCAGACAAGAACTAAAAGATTCCTAGTTCACATTAATATAATGCTCTTCAAACAGGATTACAGTGTAGACAAGAAAGCCCTCAACATTTGGCCAGCTGTGTCCCCTTCCCAGGCCATCTGCAATGCTCCCTGTTGTAGCAGAAATGTTGTTTTTGATTATAAAAGTGCTTTTCTAGCATTGTTCTTGGGTGGGAGGGGGGTGGGGGGGGAGAAGGTTGTGTCTAGCAGTATTGTAGTTGCAGTCTGACAGAGTTCTAATCAGTTTCTTAGGATTGTCAGCCTCTACAAGGATGCCTTCTTCCACTGCTACCAAATCTCCTTTATCTGTAGGCAAAGAAGCTGGGATTCTACAAAGACAGTCTGATGCAGCTGCCATATCTTTTCTTTAAGGCTAATGTAGCTTCCCCCCAACCTGATGTCTTCCTGAACCCTCTCAGCTTCTTCATGAGTTTGAGCTTTAACCCTCCCCAACTTGCAGCAAAAATCCTTGATTAAGAAAGAACATGATTTAAGAGAAACCAGCTGAGATTCTTTCTAATCCCTGCAAGTCCTCTGAATGGGTTGCCAAAAATGTCTCTACAGATTTCTTGCCCTATTTTCTTTCCCGTTCCCCAAAAAGAGTAAAAAAGGAAGTGTAGATTTTAAAAAAAACATTAAAAAGATGATGTCTTCACTTTCCTCAGATGATTCCTCTCCAGAAGAGCATGGAAACAGAGAAATCGGACCAAGAAATGTCTTGCAAAAAGTTTGCAGCTAAATTCTTTAAGATGGTAAATGTTGCCTCCACCTCAGAATTACAGGAAGAGGAAGCAGAATCCTCCAGTCTCAAAACAAAGTATATCTTCCTTCTAACACACACAAAAAGGAACCTCTAATCCACCTGACAAATTTGGCAGAAGATGCCATCCTGGGAGACTGGACAGCTTAATAGGTGCCTGCATTTGAGTAGACAGTAACCAAGGCTTTACAAAAGTCAGGAAACCAAGACACACTGAATCCAAGGATGCACAGCAGACAAGGCACTGTCATCCTTGGCTAAGCATGACATAATTCCATTAGAGACTTTCTCCTGAAGAAGCAAGGAGACAGGAGAACAGAGGCATTCCGCATCAGAACTGATAAAACTGAGTAGCAACAATGCAAACTTTTGTCTCATCCACTTTTTTCCCAGAGGAAGTTGATACCCATTGTCACGGGGGCGGGGAGGGGGGGGTGAGGGGGAGGGCTCAGTGTGTCAAGCAGAACTGTCTCCGTTGGCCCAGTGCAGGGTTGGTACACCCCATCACACGATTGTTGGGCTTCTCTATTGAGTCAAATAATTGTGATGGGGGTACCCAGGAGCCCTGGTGGGGCTGAGTAACTAAGCTGTCTGTAGCCATTGGAGCAGGGTAGAGCAAACGCTCAGTCTTTAGCCTCACAAGCTGCCTGCCTGGGACAAACAATAGCAGTTGGGGCTCGAGCCCTCCTGTCAGGGCAGGACAAACAAAGTCTGTAGTCCTTGGAGCAGGGCAGAGCAAACACTCAGGATATGTCTATGAAATTAGGTCAATTTTATAGAAGTCGCTCTTTGGAAAGTGATTTTACACAGTCAATCGTGTATGTCCCCCCCAAGTGCAGTAGGTCAGTGGAGTGTGTCCTCAATACCGTGACTAGCATTGATTCCTGGAGTGGTGCACTGTGGGTAGCTATCCCACAGTCCCCGCTGCCCACTGGGAATTCTGGGATAAACTCCCAATGCCTGATGTGACAAAAACATTGTTGTGGGTGGTTTTGGGTACATGTCAGCAGTCTCCCCTCCCTCTCTGAAAGCAATGGCAAACAATCGTTTCACACCTTTTTTCCTCAGTTATCCATGCAGATGCCATAGCACGGCAAGCATGGAGCCCACTGAGCTATTCACTGCTGTTGTGAGCATTGTAAACACCTCACGCATTATCCTGCAATATGTGCAGAGCCTGACTAGGAGCCGCTAGCACGAGGACGATTGTGAGGAGGACATGACACACACATTCCTGAAAGCATGGGATGTGGCAATTGGGATATCATGGCGGCAGTGGGACAGGTTCATACAGTGGAACACCGATTCCGGGCCTGACAAACAAGCACAGACTGGTGGGACCCATAGTGTTGCAGGTATCGGATGATTCCCAGTGGCTGCAAAACTTTCGCACAAGTAAGGCCACTTTCCTGGACCTTTGTGAGTTGCCTTCCCTCTGCCCTGAAGCACAGGAATACTAAGATGAGATCTGCCCTGACAGTTGAGAAGTGAGTGGTGACAGCCCTGTGGAAGCTTGCAACACCTGACTGCTACCGGTCATTCTTGCATTCATGCAACATATGGTCTTTATCTTTCTGTGTCAGTCTCAGGAGAGTAATATCATTCATGGTCACCTGGTTGAAACAGGGGGCAGAGCACAGCAAACAAACAGTCTGTAGTGCCTTGGACAGGGCAGAGAAAACACACAGTCTCAAGCTAGGCCCCCTGGAAGCCATGCTGAGTGGCAGTGCAGGGGGGTAGGGGTAGGGGAACCTAGGGCCACCCTACTGCACCAGCTTCTGACCCAGTGCCCTAGGAAGCCAGAATATTCCCTGTTAAGGGTTCAAGTCTCACTTTCTAATATGTTCTCTGGATCACTTCCTACCATAAGATCCAACTCGGGCATTTCGGCTGACTGCAGCCCAGCATCCCAGTCAGTTTCCGCAGTTGGCTGGTTGTCCATTGCATAGGTTGGGTCCACATTCCTAGCAGCTAGGAGATTCAGGTTCCTCTGCAGGAACCTGCAACACACATTTTTCCTCCTGTTTCACCAGCCGCAACTGAGCTGAGCTGCCTCCTTTTATCTGTCTCCTCCCCCTGAAGCACACACATAAGCATTGAGGGGGCGTGATCTCCTGAGATCACAGTGATGGTCAAGCACCGCTGGCCCAGTGCAGGGTTGGTAAACCCCGTCACATCCATGCTAAACCAATGTTAGTCTCTGCAAAATTCTTTGTCGGTGTGGCTCTTGAGAATGTGACTATGCTCTGTTCTGAAAACTGGGTTATGCTGGCCCATCATCACTCTCTCCCTCTTTTTTCTCCTAGATAATCTGTGGGCCTGAGTCTCTGCTCCCTTGCAGCCACTTGCAGAGGTGCAAAGTGGTTGTAAAATACTGCCCAGTCAGAATGATTGACACTCACCACAGGCTGGTGTGCACAACTATACAAGACGCAAGGCAGCAGAGAATCAGGCCCTTTGTTGTCACTTTTCCCTAATTTCTCCTTTAGTAGCTGCTTCTTTATTCCATCATCACTTTTCTTCATTGTACACTTTTCCCTCTTCTCTCTCTCTCTCTCTCTCTTTTTTTAAAAAGACAATTTTCCATTCCTCTTCCCATTCTAATTCCCTCCTTGTTTTCTGATTGTTAATGCATGCAGACATTCCTGCTGGTCACCTACCTACAGCTTCTCTGAAAAGGCACTTCAGAAGCTGAAGGATTTTGCACGCTGGGAAGAGACAGGATTTTCTTAAGTGTTATCTCAGCATAGCAGGGGAGATCTGACCTGGCAGAAGCAGCAGTAATATGGAATTTAACTGGATTAGAAAAAAGTGGGAAATTGTGGAGCATAAGAAGAAACTCCTTAATTGCATTTTATTCACAACAGTACAGTACACTTGTCTAGCATACTAACAGAGAATGGCAATAAAAGCACAATAGTATATAACATTGTCAGAATTGTAAAAACTTTAAACATTTGGTATACATTAATGCTGATTGGCATTCACTCGCCTTGGGCACGTGACCCAGTGAACTCAACCTTTCAACATTTCACAATAACTGTTGTTTTTGTTTTAAGTTCCCTTCACAGCTCATAAAGGAAAGCTGCAACCTTGTAACGCAGAAACATAGGTACACTGGATATTTCAGGAATGGAGAAAGGCTTGAAAGCCTATTATCTGTTTCTGACTTCTGCATCTTTGAATTTACATTTTTTACATCCTGCATAAAATAGGCACTAAAGCAAACAACTATTCTGATGCTGACAAATGCAGCTCCCAGGAAAGTGAATGGGGGCCTCATCTGCACACACCTTTCATGTGACCCTTTAGTAAAGTGGCCCACATGTACAAAGCAGAAACACAACAAAACATAAGAGAAAATATCAGAACATAAAACAAAGTAAGAGCAAAACACAATGAATATTTTTCAGAAAACACACAAAAACAAATTCTATAAAATGCAAATGTAGCTCCCATGAAATGGGCACCCCTTTTGCACACACACCTTTTGCTTTTAGTAAAGGGGCCCACACGTACAAAACAGAAACACACCAAAACATAAAACAAAGCCAAAGCAAAAAACAGACAATTTTTCAGAAAACGCACGAAAAACAAATCCTAAAAAACATATATAGGAACAATTCATTCTTTCATACCAAAACCCACAATTCTATCTAAAGTGACAATGGAAGATTGCACAAGTTTTAGGATCTGCTTGCTGTTTCTTTGAGATGATTCTATGTATTTTAAACCTGAAAGTTTAGAATTCAAGACTCTGCAGGAATGCTACTGGTACAATGATTGGAATGGTTATTATTAAACTTCAAAGGTAGTCAAAACACTATACAATTATTTCTAGCTGATTTTCTGTTCCTAACACTAGGCCAGATCCTCAGGTGTGGCTGAGCTGGTCTCAGTGCTGGACCTTTGTGCTCACTTGTTCATGAACACAACCAGCAACCAGACTGGCCTCAGTGCATATAAGAGAATCCTAGGAGCCCATTCTTTTAGTCACACCCTTTTCTATCCCTCACAAGAGGGCAGGAGTGGATGGGGTAGTGGGACTACATCACCTCTGCACCACACAGCAATTTCCTCACATACTTGTCAAACAGGACAGGATGAGCTGAACTTCATCCTTAGACAACAATGTTTTGTTTAAGCTCTCTAATTATTTGACCTAGAGCCAGCAATTTTACTGAATAAAACAAAACAAACATGAGGCAACCAGGGTTGAAAAAACACATGGAACTCCTTCCCGTCTCCCAGTTCCTCCCCACTCCCAACCAAATCTCTTCCAGAGACGTCTCTTCCATTTTAAAGATTTTTGTTTCAAATTGTTAATTTAAAAAAAGTTGGGCCTTCTCCCCTGGATGATTCATCCAAGTATCTTCAAGACTACATTATAATTGATGAGTGTCAATATCATATTATATACATGACATCTCATATCAGTCTCAAGCATTGGGAGGTGTACAGTATAGTTCAAAGATATTTTTCCTTTTTTGATGCAGAAACTTTCTACAATTAAAGTTAGATGCTATATGCTTTTAATGGGAGACACTAGCTCAGTAAGAAAATCCAAGTCTCCTATCAAAATCAGGACAATTAATAAAAATACTATGTTAAGATGGACTTAAGGTTGATAGTACATAACAACTTAAGGATAAAAGTGACTTAAGGATAACTTACGGATAAAAGTGATGTTATAGTTATCCCAGAAACAAGCATTACAAACCCAGGAAATTCAGAGTTAAGTTTAAACTTAAAAGAAATTTAAACATGGTAAGATATGGCAATGCACATTTGCGGCACTCAAACAACCTTAACTCTGCCATTTAGTGACACTGGGGTAGGGGGAATGTGCCTTTAAAATATACTGCATTAATCCTGGATCACAAACACTAAAATGCATTAATCATTATTACATGAACATAAAAAATAGCCATACCTGTTCAATGGTCAAATTAGCCCAGCTTCCTGTCTCTGACAGGTACCAGTGCCAGATGCTTTAGAAGGAATGAACAGAACAGGACGACTTTTTAGGATCCATCCCCTTTTGTCCAGTCCCAGCATCTAGCATTTGGACATTTAGGGACACCTAAAGCATGGGGTTGCATCCCTGACTATCTTGACTTATAGTCACTGATAGACCTATCCTCCATGAATTTAGCTCATTCTTTTTTGAGTCCAGTTATAATGGCATCACTTGTAGGGCAGAGTTAAGGTCGATTGGACACTATATTAATATTTTTGGATTTCAGTTAAGTTTAACCTTACTTCTGAATTTCCTAGGTTTATAATGCTTACTTTTGGAATAATTACAAAATATCAGTAATGTCTCTACCCTAAATTACTGATATTTATTCTCAATCCTAACTCCATGTTAATGTCGTTTTTATCTGGGTGTGTTTGTGTGTGGTTTTACATATCAATGCCTTTTTAATCCAAAATTATGAAGAAATATATATAAAAAAAAGGTTAAGTAACCAAGGGAAAATTTTCAAAAATGGTGATATTTTTCTGGCTTTTTTTTTTTTTAAAGAATTTGAGCGAATGGCTTACAAAATTGTCACCTGAAGAGTTCGCTTATTAAGTTATGAGTCCAACATGCATTTTGTAATAGTAAAATAGTAGGATGATCCTCCTCCTGTAAGTGCCATTCTCAGTGCAAACTTAATGTTAGAGTTGCCAGTGATACTTCTGTGATATATATTTGAATGACTGTGTCCATCACCAAAGTGCAGCTGCCCCTTGATTGATTTCTGCAACAATTTAACAGTGCAAAGCAATATCTTACCATGGTTTAAGACATGTAGAGCCTGATTTCTTATTTACACTATGATCCCTTTACTTCCTTCTGGCAGTATGAAGATGCCTTAAAAAGTCAACGTAAATAGAGTTTGGCTCAAAGTAGACATTACTGTATCTAGCTGAAACAAGAGATGTAACAGAAATAAGAAGAATATAATTAAGTAGAACACCATGGCTAATATTCCTCTTCTTGAAAAAAATATCATTGGATTTTTTAATTGACCAAAAGTGATTATAATTTTGATTTTACATCTCTGACAAAACACAGCAGCTTCTGTAGTACTACAATTGTGCTGAGTGACACTGTGACTGTGCTACTGGAATAGGGTGACCAGATGTTTCAATTTTATAGGGACAGTCCTGATTTTGGGGTCTTTTTCTTATGTAACCCTTCTGCCCATCAGAGTTGGCAGCAACAAGGGCCGGGTTCAGTATCCAGGGGTTCCATTCCAATAGCGCAATACAAAAACCGGCTCGAGCCCCCACCCAGTGACCTGGGACATCCATATACCACCCCTCTGGGCGTCTGTAAGAGACAATACTTCCCCTCTCGCAAGCACAGAGTCTGAGTGTACCAAAGCCTTTTAATAACAGGGAGAAACTATGTGGCATTATATTGGGGAAACACCACAAACAAGGTTAATAAACCAGACCATGAACCAGAAGCCCCCCTCCCAGCAAATAGGCCGTGGCCTTCCCTTTGGCTCTTGAGTTCCACCACCCCAAAAAGTCACTCAATAGTCCCAAAAGTCCAACAGCCCAAGAGTCTCTGTCCTTGGTCCGTGCAGAGTTCAAAAGTCAATTGGCAGAGTCTTACCTCCAGCCTGGGTGGAGATGGAGGGTAGGGCACGGGGCACCTTACGTGGTCCGAGGCCGACTGCGCCGCCTCTCCGTGAGGTTCCGCTGCAGCTCTCACCGCAATCGGCTCTGCTCCGCTCCACTGGCTGTCCTACGAACCGCTCTGCCCGTTGATCCGCTAGCTGCTCTGCTAGCCGACACACAGACAGCTCTGCTGCGCTGGTCACTCTGCCCGCAGCACCCACGCCTCTGCTAGGTGACAGACAGACAGCTCTGCCACGCCGGTCACTCTGCCCGCAGCACCAACGCCTCCGCTAGTCGACAGACAGCTCTGCTGCACCAGTCACTCCGCTAGCCGTCCTGCTAGCTGACACACAGACTGCTCTGCTGCACCAGCCACTCTGCACTTTTTCCAGGTCCCCCCTACTTAAGACAGTGCTCAGTGATTTCTTTAGCTCTTAAGTGATTTCAGCTCACAGTAGGGGAGCCTTAGTGCAGGTGCATCAGTGAGCCCAAAGCAATTGTCAGCTCAGCAGCCTGGAACCAGGCTCCTAATGGAAGCAAAATTCAATTCTGACATTCCACAGTGGAGAGAGGCAGGATGCAATAGGCCTGGGAGGCCCTCAGACAGAACCCTCACCAAAAGGTATAGGTCTGTCCATCACCTCTCTCAATCTCACAATGTTCTGAAAACGCATGGCCCTTGCCCAGTGAGTGCTACCTAGATGATGGCGAGTCCCTCCATCATAACAAGGGCCAAGTACATGTCCATAGTCCTTCATTCACATAATCACAGTAACATCACTTTATCATTCCTGCCCCAATAACATAGAAACTGGGGCTCCCTCATCAGCCGAAGTGGCCATGTGGGCTGCTGTGGGCTCAGGCTAGGCGCAGTGGGTGTGTCCATGCAAATTGATCAGCCCCAGACTTATTTTGCACGGCTCACTGCGATTCCCATAGTTCGCCACCAGATGTCAGAATATATCTCATTCCTGACACTGCTTACACTTATATAGGCTTCTGTCTTGATTTTTGACATTTGCTGTCTGGTCACTTTATACTGGAATATTAGTCTAACACTGACGAATGTGGAAAAGCAGCAATTCAGCTATTGAACCAGTCCAGTCCTACTTAGTAGGATATCTGACAAGATCACAGTTTGGGGTATTGTGAATGCAGACACTTTTGTTTGTTTTTCTCTATTACAATATATATAGACATGAAATATGCTAATACATATGGCTGACAGAAGTGTTTTAAATGAACAACAATAACTGTGGAAGATAGATGAAATAATTTTTCAGTGTGTAACTGCCATATATCTGTCAAATGATTTTCTGCTATGCCTGTGGACCGAATGCTAATGAATTTTGCAAATGAAAAGTAATCTTAAGTACAAAAGATTCAGTTATTTTCCATTAGTTTCAAAGTACAAGTGAATATAAACTTGTTTTGTGTAAAAGTTATGATTGCCAGATAAGAAAAAGAAAAATCTTTCTTGTACAATAATTTGTATTTTTCTTGTGCCATCCAAAGATCTCAAAGCACTTTGCAAACATTAATGGATTAAGCCTGAACAACCATGTGGGGTAGGAATGCACCATGATCCCCATCTTAAAGCTTGAGAAATTGAAGCGCAGAACAATTAAGTAATTTGCCTAAGAGCCAGGAATAGAATAGAAATCTCTTGAATAGAAATCTCTTGTGTGCTTTACCAACTCACCATGTTTCTTCTCTTGCCACATATGCCATTTCTCTGATTTTCAAATAATGGTGGTGAAAAATGTACCATAACAACATTACATAAAGTTTGTCTTCTATCTTACAAAATGTGGGGGGCAGAAATCTTGCCTGTTTCATTCAAGGCTGGCAGTGATCCTAGAAATGGTAGCAACTGTGTTAAACAATAAGAAATACAATTTGCCCAAACCAACAAAGTACAGCAAACTCTTCTCTGCAAAGCTGGTATAAGCAGCACTGGCCATCATGATGAAACTATTCAATTTGCTCAGTCTGGCTCTGAGTGAGCTCACATTATTATGAGGTAATGCAATATCCTCCACTTAGACAACTTTTAAAAAGCAGGCATAAGATGAGAGGGTGAGTGAAGTGAGATTACATGATGCTACAGACAGAGGCAATCAACTGAAAGAATCAGAGAACTGCAGACAGAGAAACATTACACCTGTATATGGGTATATACTTTTTCTCAATGTGTCAGACACACATTCATAACACCTTCTAGTCATCAGATAAGGAATGCTCCCATTAAGAGTTAGATTGACACTAACCTCTACCTGATGTGAAGGTGACAAGTTTGAGGAGAAGAGTAGTAGCAATAGAGATGATCTACGGACCACAAAACACTAACACCACCGGTGCTAATTGAACCTTTTGTCAGATTTTGTGAAGATACCAAAGTATCGGGAGGCATGGAAGCAAAACTAACTTCTCACCTTGTGAAGTGATGAAGATCATTGTCAAGGCTCGTCAAAAAAGCAGCATGATAGAACATACAGTGTTTGTTGCCTGTGCTACACCATTTCTGTTGCGAGCTGGAGAACCTCTGTTATCCAAGATAGCATGCTGGCACTCTTAAATATGAGAGTGATGGCTGAGCAGCATATCCAGACAAAAGAGCCCTATTGATTTCTTTGACCTATTCCCTAGATAGATGGATGATAAGAGAAGGGAAACATTTCCTGACCTACACATCCTTCCTGTATTAAAGATGGGACTTTTCCAAAGGGTAGTGGGAGAGAAAGGAGGTTGGAGTAGAGGTATGTCATTCAGTCCTATAACATATCCATTCTGTATCCAGGTACCCTACTATATTTCTGGACATCATATACTGTATAGATTCACTGAGATTTCAACCAGACCCCATCAGTAAGCCAAGGAATTCTTTCCAATTTCCCCACTTTGAGAGTGATTAACAGTGCCTACATTCTTACTGCGGCACCTGCAGATAATGAAGAGATGTATTCACAACAGAAAGCAATTTCACAGCATGTACACTCAGAGGCATTATTTATTACTAATGCTCCAGCTAAAAATTCTGGGGCTGCATAAGATCTCATCACCCATCCATAATTTACATTTTTCATGCATACCAAGCTAGTTGGCTAATTGGGAATTCTTTTGATTTGGAAGTGACGTCATTTTTCTGGGATGGATTCAATATTAATATGATATTGTGTGCTTACACTTACTGGAGCTGATAGCATTTTTTTAACTTCTCACTCCTAGTTTCAAATATTTGCATATCAGCACAAATGATTAATTCATCTAGTTCAGTATACTTTCTCCAGCAGTGACCAATAGCTATTGCTTTGGGGAAAGGCAATCTGCAATCCTAGTAATGCTGCTAACCAATGGTGCAACGTTATACTTACAGATAGTGGTGCATGGAGTGAAGGGATATTCCTCTCTGATCATTGCAGGTGATCAGTTTTGAAATTAAACAAATGGCAATCTTCTTTTTTTTTTAACCCGTATATTAGCATATCCAACTACAAATTCAGTGTGTAACTTTTAAAAATCCCCATAGCCCAGACAAGGTAGGAAAAGAGACATGAAAGCTATATCTGAAGATTGATCATTTGACACTATCTTCCTCTCTTTCCCCAAGCTACTTTTACTGAATGTCTTCTTTCAGTGATGCTCAGACATGTTGCTTTTTTTCTTTTGTTGTCCATAGCTCAATGAAGAGTTGGCTTTTTAATGAGGGGAACAGAGATATAAGACTAAGACAAAGCTGCTGGTTGAAGAAATCCTTGGGAGTGTGAAATACAATCCAAAACACAGCTGCAGACTCCCAGCTGATGTTAGGGAGACTGCATCTCCGAGGCAATACCAAATGGGGAATTGAACTAACATCATCTTCCCTTGAGGCTGACTTGCTGGGTAGAGAGTGTCCATAAGAAGTGACAGAAATATCTGAAATAATCTAGCGAGACAAGGTGGGTGAGGTAATATCCTTTACTGGACCAACTTCTGTTGGGGAGAATGACAAGCTTTTGAGCTTACACAGAGCTCTTCTTCAGGTCTGCATAAGCTCTGTGTAAATGTGAAAGCTTGTCTCTCTCACCAACAGAAGCTGGTCCAATAAAAGATATTACCTCACCCACCTTGTCTGTCTAATATCCTGGGACCAACACAGCTGCAGCAACCCTACGTACTGAAATACTTCATAATGCATAACGAAGAGGATCTTATGACCTTAGAAATTACAAGCAAATTAAAAAAACCCCACACAATTAAAAAATCTATACAAGTTATGATTTCTCCAGATATTGTACCACAGAATATGTAATGAAAATACCAAACATTTATAAAAATATGATCTGGCACAATTCCTTAAGATTTGGCACTCTCTTCACAGGCAAGGTCGGGAGAGAGATAAGAAAGTGACACATGCTTAGGCCTAATATACAGAGAGAGCAATGTTTGTTCACATGACTGTACCATATTTATCACTCACCCAGATACAGAAAAAAATAAAAGTAATCCTATAACTGTAGACTGTAGAATGAAAACTCAAAGATATCCTCCAGTTACCTGAGAGGCATGAAAGTGTTCTCCTAAATAGTTCTATGGAATCTATACATGTGTGGTTGAGTTCTTGAGTGTCGACCTAGCAATAGGTAAGGGCTTTGCAGTCAGAAACAGGTCTGTTCATAACTCTTGTTCTTTTGACAAGATCTCTTCTTAGCCATCCATATCACCCCCGGAGGCTGTGCTCAGGACTCTGTGCACCAGCCATTGAGTTTCTAGCAGGAAAAATATTCGGGTTTTTTTTTTTTTGATATTTTATCATTTGTAATAAATGAACACAAAGCAAAAGGGCCACTGGGACAGGTTCTACATAAAATTAACTAATCCTGAAAATAGACCAAGGCAGAAATATATATTGAACAAGGATCTAGATAGCTGTCACTGTCTCTCTCAATAAGGAAATAAAAACAGCTAGACCTTGAATGCAGATGAACTGGCAGAACTTGGAAATTGTGCCCTGTTGTCACACTGACCATTTATATTGAGCCTGGTGTTGGGGGCACTGTGGAGACGCAGCACCCAGTCAGAACTTTGTTGGATGAAATCCTGGCCCCATTAAAGTCCATGGCAAAACTCCTACTGATGTGAATCATGCCAGGATTTCACCCGCTCTCTCTCCCCTGGGGACTGCACTTGTGACTTATCCCCATGAGTGGGATGCACATGGAAGGCAAGGTGGGTTGTGCCTCTTGTCTTGTCTATTTTCACAAAGGCTGGTCATAAGTTAGCCTTATATTTGAAAATTTTATAGACAGCCTCATTGGGCAAACTCCTGCAAATCATAGATAAAGATAGTAAAAATGAAGATACAGTGCTTAATTTAGCCCCATGATAAGTTGGCTACTGCCTGAATAATCCATCTCACAGGGCTTCCAGAGCAGTCAAACTCTAGAGATGGGGACTGTAATGGTGCATGATACGTGCGTCCCTCAGTTCACTGTGCGGCCTGGAGAACACAATCGAGTACACTTCTGAAAGTGAGTGGTGCTAGCAAAGGACTGGATGCACCCAGGAATCACAAGTGCGTTTCCTGTCAGTTTCTTCTAAAGGGCTCTTTTGGAGCTTGAATTGTAAGATTGAGCTATAGTAACTTCTGTTTATGTAATGAAAAATCAAGCTGCGGTAAGTAAATGTCTGGAAAATATTATTCCTTGCAGTTCCTGGGTCTACAAGTCGTGCATTTAGAAAATACCCATCAACCATATGTGTTGGGGTTCAGTATGTAATGTGGGAGCCTGCTGTGACCTTTGGTCTTATGCCACTTTCTGGTCCAGTGGGATTCAAATCCAGCAGTCATTCCACGACCTTAGAGCACACATCTGCCTCCCCAAGAAAATCTGGCTGGTTGGTATTTTTAAATGTATGTTGTGCACTGGGCAGAACAAGATGCAATGTTTGTGAAAGCATCCATGGTGTGATACTGAAGAGGTACCTGTGTAAGAGGAGAAAAGTTAGAGCTGTTTACTCACCTTTTAGTTTTTTTAATCTTAAATCAGCAAAGTTTAATTCTCTTCAATGACAGAACATACTATTTTTACCATTGAAAAATAAGAATCCTGTTTGGAAATCAACACAGGCTAAGATACATAGAGACCATCTAACACAAGCCACAATAACAAAAACGGAGTGCCCTCTTGTGGCCAGCTGGTATCATATTTAAAACACAGGGATATCAAAACTACCACCTAGCCTAGAATATTTGTTGTCATGGGGATGTTTTGCCGTTAGAATCATATACACAGAAAGTGATTTCTGTTTGGAGTTCATTTTCAAAAAGCAATTATATGAATTATTTCTGTAAACACAAGAGACAATTTGATTTTACTTCAAACACATTTTTCTTTTCATTCAGGCGCTATAGTATTACGCATTATTTTCCATTAGTTTTAGAGTCGTATTTCAATACTGGTAGTAGTATTAATGCTGTTAATTTTATCTGGTTGCATGCCATTAAAATCTTTATAACATTTACATTTAAAAAAATCTTAATAGCACAGGAATAGGTTTGCCGACAGCTGCTTATGGCAATAGAAAATTGTTAAGTAACATGTTTCAAAGAAGAGTAAATCAGCATTAATAGATGTAGTTAATTTACAAAACCACTTCATTATTTCCTTTTGCCATTTCTTGTATCTTTTCCTTTTTTTCATAACAGCATGTATGAGATGTTTAAATTCACAGCTGAAAATGCTGTAATCTATGGACCTGACAAAAGCATGATTATATGCATAAACGATATGATGAATGTACCTAAAAAGATTATGTATTATCATCTTCTCAATTTAATAAAACATCAGTTTCATGAATACGTGTTTTAATTATAGCATTAGAAAAAAAAATCCTATTTGGAGAATACATGTAAAACAAGTATGGGGAAAGATCCTTAAATAACTGAATTTCTGTTTTTTAATTCTTTAAATTCCAAGCTGCTGACTTAACATTATACATTTATATCAGAAAATAAATGTTACAAAATGATCACATTGCTTATACTTGCCAGGACCTTAATGATGATTTGGGACGTTTCTAGCATGCATGTTTTTATGATTAATATTGTATTTCTGAAAGCACAGACCTTCAGCAAAGAGCTTGTTTCTAAGTAGAATTCTGCAACACTCGCTATATCTAGGCTATAATATAATATAAAGAAATCAAGCTACATGATATCTTTTATTTTTCCATTCTTTTGACATTTAAAAAGTACTCTAAAAATAGAAAATGGATCTCTCTCTACAAGAAAACAGAACAGAACAATTACTTCTATAAATAGGTCAACTCTATGTAACACTGAAGATGTAAACTTAGTTCTTTATTCAAGTTTCATAAACAATCGAGGTTCTTTTTTATTTATTTTTTGTTTGTGTTTTTTTTAATGTATATCCATTCTGGCATTAACATTTCAACAACAATGTAAAGGAAAACGTATTTATTCTGCAGGAAATGTTTTATGTAGATTAATAATTTTCAGTGTTGGTATAAATCAACTAACGTATGAAACAACTTTAAACAGTGAAGATGCTTTTTTCACTCAGGCTACAAACTAAAGAGAGACAAAAAGGGGAAAAGGCTGAACAAACTGTGAGATGCACTCACCCTTCCATGAATTATTGCTCAAAAATTGCAAAAAAATTTACTGTTTTATCAAGGCTCACTGGAACTTAGTTGAAAGAGATACCAGCAAACCCAGCCATCAATTTTTCCATGTCATACAAAGACAACACAGGAGCTAAAAGCTGCACTCAGCTGTTTTCCTTTTTCTTGAGCCTGAGAGGAGTAGATAATCATTAATATACAAACAATTTTTATTACTGGTTGGGTTCTATAACATTTACCACTACAGCTCATATCAATTTTTCTAGACATTGTTTAAATAAATTATTTCACACTATATTAATTAACCCATAAGATACACACACACATATATATGAAAAGAAGTCACCTCACTTAGCATCTCGAGGTATGTACATATCCAATCAGTATTATGTGCATGGATGTATAAACACGATATATCAAGGCATTTATGTTCAGGCTTTTGTTATTTTACACATTCTGTATTCAAATAGCATACATTTATTTTCATTTTTGCAAGAGTTGCTTTGTTTTTTTGTTATTGATGTTTAGAAAAAATTAAACTGTTAAGATTTGGTGTCCAAAGATTTTAATATGCATGAAGAAATATGTGCAGCATTTTTGATCAACAGAGGGCACTCTATGGTTTTCAAAGGGGTTTAGCAGCAGCGTTTACAGGTTGTGTGTGTGTTTCACAGAGCAAGGTTTTAGAAGACCATACTCCAACAACAAGCAGAAGCTCTTAGGACTGGTCAATGTATAATTTATTGAAAATGCTACTGATCTCTACAATGGCATACGATACATGAATTAAAGAGAAACCCATCATTTGAGAGAGTCAGATACTAGAGATTGTTAAATCTGTGTACACAGTGTTAGTTGGTAGCTACCCTTTAAATACTGTAAAGTGAAACATAATTTTAATTCAAACTTCACATATACAGCAAAGAGTTGTCTGTTTGCTGCCTTAACATTATAACACAAAATGCATTACAATTGGACAATTTAGTGCAAAATACTTGCTCAATATAGAAGTCAAAAAAATGCAAAATATTGCCAAACTTGGTGTTTCCTTCAGATAATATTTAATATGCTAGGTTATAGAACATTTCACTTGCATTGTTATCAGTTATTTTCAAATCAAAATCACAAAATTCAAATGTAAAATTGGAAGAAAAAAGAGCAAATTGGATGTTTCTGGGTTATTTGTACAGGATGGACTGAACTGCAATTTATTGTATGGAATAATCTAAACATGTATTCATAGGATTAGCTTTACTGTTACAGTGTAAAATTTTACGAATGGCACAGTATACCAGCACACAGTTATATGTGAGAAATTCAAACAGATGCCAGATTTCACATACTTGACAGTACTATATATATATCATTATCCAATATTTTAAATGAACGTGTTGTGTGTAAAGTAGAATGTACCACAAATAACACAGTAAATTAGATTGAGTGAGCAAGGCAGGATAATAGCCCTGTTTCAGCAAAGCATTTAAGCATGTGCTTAATTTTAAGCACATACTTAAATCAATCTCTGTTCAGCAAAATATATAAGCGTGCAGTTAGCTTTAAACAGAGTTTTAAGGGCTTTGCTGAAACACAACCAAAATGAACAATTTCAGCTATGAAATTAAACTGAAAGAGTTAAGACAGAGAAATGTATAGTAAATCCTCATTTAATAAAATATTCTCTCAATACTACAGGAAATAGCTGTTATATATGTTCATATTTACAGATGATATCAAAGATGATGAAACAACTATTCAAAGATTTGGGACTAATGTCTGGTATTGCTTACGCTCCCATAAATTCAGAGTAAACAGACTGATCAGTAAAGTTTCTTTGCATTTACAATGGTGTAAAAAAGCTCAGAATCTGGCCCCAAAGTATTAAATAAGGAAGAATAGCTCCTTTATTGCTAACTTGACTGATAGGTGTGAAAAGCTGTTTTCCTTGCTTTTGCACATACATTTGCCAACAGCTGTTTCAACATTTATAAATACTATTCCCAGTGATTGCCAAATAACCATAAATTCATTTATGCATATTTTTGAGTTGGAGGCATAAAAATAATTACATGTCTGATTAAACCCATTTTTGCCTTCATGTCTATAATAGATATGAATTGTTGCAATGTATTACATCTACCCGCATAAATATTACAACAAGTGCAAAACAGGTTATCGTTAGCAGTTGTGAAGCAATAACTTACTCAGATGCAGTTGGGCTATTATATTTCAAATAGTTTCTTTTCAATTGTGTACAGAATGTCTTCCACATAATGGCATAACTCTGAGTAACAGGCTAAAAGAGCCGAGAGGCTGGCTACTTCTCCATTTTCCTATCAGTGAATTATTGTAAAGCTATAGATTGGAGGCACACAATAAACTGCAATAACAAAAAGAGACCGAGAGAGCTTTAATATGAGATTTCAGTGCAGGCAAACCTATTTATAAACTGCTTCTTCATCTGGACCCTGATAATTAAAATGCTGACAGTACTCTTAAAGGGCTGTAACACTGTACACAGCGCATTCATTTAAAGTTAAAATCTGTGAGGCCAGCACATATCTTGCTTGACTCCACTTTTAAATTTGTGCTACAGAGACTGAATTTTGCTTTCTTCCTGCTGAGATTCTTAGCTTACAGTGTTTTTAATTACATAATAATTAACCATATGCATTATATCACAAACCTTGGTAATTCTTCATTTTTCAGTGTTCCAGCATTATTAATTCATTTGGCATTCATTGTAATAACATTGATCAGAATGAACTCATTTTGCATTCTTATAAATGTCATAAGTACTTACACTGGAAATCTACTGCAATTCAGTATTAATTAACGTACCACCTAATTTTCTTAGCAAACAAGAACGTGTGATCTGTCTCATGAATAAACTCTCTTAACATCTCATAATTGTCCAAATATTGTGTTGATGGTGTGTGTGTTTGTATGCATACCCACCCCAATAAATGTTTCCATGATGCAAATACAGAATTATGACTAAAATATGCCACACACATCTCTCTCTATAATATGCCCTTAAAAAGAGTATCACAAAGACTGTTTTGGACCTAATATTCACAGTAATGTTTCATTCTCCTTTTGGAAACATCTGAAGCAATCTTAGATTGTATTTCTAGTATATAAAAGCAAGGATATATAGTATGCACCTTGAAAAACCTAATGAGGCAAAAAATTAACTAGATATAGGTGTTTGCTTTAAGATTTTTAAAACTATTTCTTTACCTTCATGTTAACATACTATAGCTTAAGTAATCTTTTGTACATTTCTAATATCATTTTTGCACTGCTATGCCAGTTTAGCTACCATGTGATGTGATGGCATTAATGTGCTAGTACAAAATAAAGAAACCCAAACTAATTCTTTGTAAAAACAAAGGTTTTTTTTTAAAGTGTTCTGTCTTTGAAAATGAGTAAGATCTTAATGATAAATAGATATTCACTGTATAACAGCTTCATGGAGTGCTGGAACAGCTAAATGGTGCCAGTGTGTCTATCAAACTCATTTCTTCAGGAATTCATAACTTTGTCTGGAAAATTTATTTCTGGCAGAAAACGGACAGACAAGGTCTCAGCCTGCAAGCTAATTTTTGCACCAGTTTTTTAAAAAAGCCATTTTTGCTCAGTTTCAAGTGAGATATGTGATTATTCCTCTAAAGATATTTATTTGTATATCAACACAGTATTAAAAAAAACCCCTAAATTTCAAAATGGAAATTTGACAAATTAAAGTGGCAGCATATCATTTGGTGATCTGTTACTTAAAAATATGTCTTAATCACATAATATAAACTATCAATCAGAAAGTCAAGGAAGAATTTTTGGTGTTCAGTTGAGCCTGGTCCCATACGTTGCTGAAGGAGAATTTGTCTTTGTCTTTACTTTTTATTTAAAAATAAAAGTAATGCAATGTAATAAATATCCTCAAATAATAGTAGTTTCATTTACAGTCAGAAGTCATTTGGTGAAATCCTGTCCCCAATGAAGTCAATGGTAACACTCTACAGGGGGGCCAGTATTTCACTCAGAAAATTTAAGGTTAAGACTAGCCCTATATTTTTAACCCACTGTATTGTAGGAATTGCAGAACATAAAGGGATCTACTCTCCTCTTCAAGAGCACTCCTAATTTCCATTAACATTAACAGCAAGAGCAGTTCCATACCAAGGGAAAGAAGAGTCCAAGCATATAGCAATATTAACTGGCCAGAGACATCTGAGACACTTAGAACAGGAACAAATTGACTATTATGTTTTCTTTGAACTTCTTGGTCTTTGTTGATTTCAATCTACAGGACAGCTTTTTCAGGTTTGTATATGCACAAAAAATAAAATAATGTGTGATTCTACTCTGGAAACAATCTATATAAAATTGGTCCCTTCTCAGTCAGCAGAGTGGTTGCCACAAGTAGTGTAGTCAACGTACCCATTTCTCATTTGGGGAATATGCAGTTTAGTTTACGTTAGTTTACCCGCTTCTTTTTCTTGCCACTACACCATTGGTTGCCACAATACATTCACAGATTGGTCAGCTTACTTTAGGGACCAAGGGCCTATTCTTAAAGGTATCTAGTTGCCTAAAGATGCAGACAGGCCCTTCGAAGGATTTTTTCCAAAAGAGCCTTAGTGCCTAACTCTCACAATGGGATTTAGGTGTTTAAGCACTTTTGAAAATCCCATTGCAACCTATCTGCATCTCTAGGTTCCTGAATATTTTTAAAAATATGGACCAAAGGTAAGGTCCCAAATTCTACAAGCTGATCAGAATGGACAGCCCTTTAGTCTTGTAGTTTTCCCTCATGGAGCAACTTGCAGGATTGACACTTATGGCTTCTACTGATGAGCACCTAAGTGTAAGCCTAAGAAGGTTTATTGAAGAGGAGCCTAAAATCCCACCCCCTTTTCTTTTAGCTCATTTATCCCCTGTAGTAAATAGGCAACTTGATGTTCATATGTGAAGTTGATATTGAAAAGCTGGTTGTTAGGATAACCATTTTTTGGCTTGTCAACTGATTATAATCTCCCTGTAACATCCAGATCCAAACTAAATATGAAACCTCTCAATACTATTTGACAGAGTCACTTCAGAGAGTAGAACAGCACTTTAAAGTTATTTCAAAATAATTTTTTTATATGTAATGAGAAATGGATCCTGAATCCTGACTCTCAGATCTCTATGGAGATTTGGGGGTGATTAGAGGCAGAGGGTCTCTGGAGAGTGGTCAGGGGACAAGGAGCAAGGGGGCTTAGATGGGAGTGTGGGCTTGGCCAGGATGGCTAGGGGCGGGAGTCTCTGGAGGGAGTAGTCAGGGGACAAGGAACAGGGTGGGCTGGATGGGTCGGGAGTTCTGAGGGGGGCAGTCAGGGAGTGGGAAGTAGGAGGGGGTTGGATAGGGGCGGTACCAGGGGGCCAGGGGCACAGTCTTTCCTATCCAGCCCTCCACAGAATTTTGAACCCCAATGTGGCTCTCGGTCCAAAAAGTTTGCTCACCCCTGATTTAGATTGTCATATAATATATATTATACACACACATGCTTTTGTGTATACTCATCCTTACTGAGCTGCTTACAAATTAGGATTTTTTTCATCTCAGCACTAAAATACTTTTAGACATACTTTCCCCCTCTTCCTTCTAAGTTCCCCTTATTCAGTAAAAAATGTTTTTGTCAATGGAGAAGAGAGTTTTCAAATAGTTTAACCGGGGAAAGATATCCAGATACTGCTTCTCTAAGTGTTTGCATAATGCAGCCATACATCAAAGAGCAGCGGGCCCTTATAAAACACTATTTTTTCCTGTGAGCTGCCTTTAATGTAATGTAGGAAGTTGTTTCACTTGTTTTACAAAGCCTTTTGTGGTAGACAAATTCTTCTTACCTCAACAGACATTAAAGTATGTGGTCCAATTTGAAAATGATAATGGTGCCAATACCACCTTCAGCCCCCAACTAAAACCCCTCCAGCGCATCATCAAAGATCTACAACCTATCCTGAAGGACAATCCCTCACTCTCACAGATCTTGGGAGACAGACCAGTCCTCGCTTACAGACAGCCCCCCAACCTGAAGCAAATACTCACCAGCAACCACAAAACAGAAACACCAACCCAGGAACCTATCCTGGCAACAAAGCCTGGTGCTAACTCTGTCCCCATATCTATACAAGTGATACCACCATAGGACCTAGTCACATCAGCCATGTCATCAGGTGCTCTTTCACCTGCACATCTACCAATGTGATATATGCCATCATGTGCCAGCAATGCCCCTCTGCCATGTACATTGGCCAAACTGGACAGTCTCTACGCAAAAGAATAAATGGACACAAATCTGACCTCAGAAATCATAACATTCAAGAACCAGTAGTAGAACACTTCAGCCTCCCTGGTCACTCAGTAACAGACCTAAAAGTGGCAATTCTTCAAAAAAACAAAACAAAACAACAAACCTTCAAAAACAGACTCCATTGAGAAACTGATGAAGTAGAATTAATTTGCAAACTGGATACCATTAAATTAGACTTGAATAAAGACTAGGAGTGGCTGTGTCATTACATACACTGAAATCTATTTCCCCATGTTAATTTTCCCCTACTGTTACTCACACCTTCTTGTCAGCTGTTTGAAATGGGCCATCCTGATTATCACTACAAAAGTTTATTTTTCTCCTGCTGATAATAGCTCACCTTAATTAATTGCCTCTTAGAGTTGGTATGGCAACTCCCATCTTTTCATGTTCTCTCTCTCTGTGTGTGTGTGTGTGTGTGTGTGTGTGTGTATATATATATATCTCTTCCTACTGTATGTTCCACTCTAGACATCTGATGAAGTGGTTTTAGCCCATGAAAGCTTATGCCCAAATAAATTTGTTAGTCTCTATGGTGCAAGAAGTACTCCTCATTCTTTTAACAACATCATGAAATATCATGGTCTGTTGTTTATATGGAGATGAGAGCTGAGTTGTAACAAGAATAAGTTAGACAATACAATACATATTTAGAAAAACATAGCAGATAAATGGTGCCATGAGCAGTTATTAGCCATTAAAAGCAGCTCTTAGTTGGGACACAAAATTTAATATCCTTATATATAACATGATGGACATAGTAAATAGATCTGAAGAAAATATCTTCTCTCATCTAAAATAAATTAATAATTTGAGGCATATAATAATTATAGATTTTCAAATCTGAGCACAGTGGAAACAATGTTAAAAAGGTGTGCATACTACAGTGAGTTAGTCCCATATTAAAAGAATTTTTAATTATAATACTTATAATCCCAATGGTATAATCAATTATGGAATCTCTCAAATTAAACATAAATATGAATACCATAATACACATTTTGACTGGATTTCATTTGTGTTTTGTTTCATTTGGTGCACAAAACTTCTTGTAACTCATCACAACAAAAATAATTATTTTTATTATTTATATCACAGCCAAAGGAACTTGTCAAAGTTCTAAGCAATGAGAAAAAGTGGGGGGTTGACTGGAAACTGGAACTCATCCTTAGCTATATCATGAACTACGCATAATGTATAGCACGACTGTGAACAAGATACAGTAAAACAAGACAACATAGAGTAGTAAAATAAAAAAAAAAACGGTAAAGTTAAAAGGCAAATTGGGCCTGATTCTCTTTTTGCTTACACTGACTTCACAACAGTGTTATTGCATGGACATCAACAACATCCTCCTGGTTTATTACAATATTGTGAGAAGACAGTCAAAGTGGAGGGTTGGACACTATTGCTAGCAGGTAGTCTTTGTAATAAAAAATCATTTTTACAAGTGACATGGAAGTTGCTTGGGATGCACTGATCAGGAGGCTACACTAACGGTAAGCGGTGACCTAAATGAAGGATGCAATTGGATATCATCAGAAAACAATGAGTTAGATTGTAATATAATAAATGTAGAGCCAAACATAAAAAAGTTCATATTATATTCAATCCATATTTCATTGTTTTTGAAGGCGAATTGATTTTTTAAAAAATAATTACAATATTGAGGAGCCCAAATCAGTAACAGAATGTAAATTGTACAATTACAAGTATTTCTATCGATCAGAACTTCCAAGAGACTATTGGTTCTTCTTTCATTTACCTACCCAAGATCTGAGTTCAGGGTTCTGTGTTGCTTCTGCATGAGCAGACATATATACTAACTTCTGTGCTGCTTTTGCTTTGATTTAGTATCTGATCTCATCATCTGTTGCAGGTGAAGTAGAACCCTGAATTCATGTTTGGGCAGATCTAAAAGACTGCCAAATCTCCTTTGGGCTTCTAATATTTAAGTATTAATGCCACTGTGTCTGCATAAGCAAAGTTACTTTTTGTTATGGCTGTGAATTCAGATTCCATAGGAACCCAAATAAATCCACATACTTTGATATTTGTGTTTGTACTTGTTTCGTTAATTTTCTTGGCCCCAGGGAAATATTTGTGAGCTGAAATAACACGGTATCTGTCTTCTCGTAATATGTGCACCTTCTAGGAATTGAAATAATGCAAAATGATTAGATCTTGCATTATTTTGCCTCCATAAATGACTTCCTTAAGCTTTCCAAAGCCCATGGAAAAAACAGACACAATACACAAACAATAAACAAACACATGATACACATGATGCACACACTGTTGCAGTGCAGTCAGGTAAATAAGGCACAGGACTGGGAGTTAGAATACCTGGTTCTATTATCATCTCTCCTAAATTACTGTGTGCCTTTGGGCAACTCATTTAACCACTCTGTGCCTCAGTTTCCCCATCTGTAATGGGAATGTTAATCTCTGCAATAACCTCCAAACTGCCCCACAATTTGGCAAATCCCACTGCTTGTGTGTAGTAATGTGGGGGATTCTCCCCCCCAATAAGATTATAATCAAATAAAATATACTATCTAAAGTGGAAATTGATCTGATACAATAGTCAATATCACTGTAAACTCCAGCATCACAAGCCCTATGGCAAAGTGTTTGATGAAAGTACTACAGCTGGTTCTGCTAATCATCAGCAATGCTGCTTTTATAGTCATCCTTTGTTAGCAACAGTTAGAGCCTTTAGCAGGGACACACCAGTGTTGTCATTTACAGTTTTTTTGTGAGTTGGGGAGTACGTGATACATACTTAAAGCCCCAGCTTCCTGGAGTCATGTGATTAAGGATGTGGAGAAAAGAATGAAAATGTGACCCCATAAACACTCATAAGGATTTTTAAGGCAATCTCATGACTTTGAATGCTTGGGATTGGCAATACTGTGACAGTCACTTTCTGGTTATTCTGCCATTGCCGTTGTGTGTGGCACAGTTTGTCCATATGTAGAGCAGAAAACTCTGTTACCCACATAAGAATGTGTGTGACTCACAAAAACAAAGTTTCAAGAGGTGAAAGAAAAGCACTCTTCTTTTTTCCTCTCCCAGAGAAGTAAGTTGCAGCCATTAAAAAAAAATGGTGGACATTTTCTGAAGAGAAATCGCCAAATCCAAGTTCATTTATCATGACTTTAACACAATGATTTATTTACTAGTTTAATAAATGGGTGTGTTAACCCTGATTATTGAATCATCACAGTACCTTTATTGCATTGTGAAATGCAGAGTATTTCACTAAAGAAAAACACTCAGAGTAGTGCGTAGAATAGATTCCTGAAGTAGGATATGGTGTCCTGGCTCAGTCAGAATGGGTGAATAAAAAGAACTGCTCCATCTTTAGGGAAATGGGTGCCGATAGCCCCAGTCTTTGAATAACGGTGGTGTAAGGCTCTTGATCTTTGGCTATTTCACCAACAGAGAGTGAGGGTGTGGCGAACATGAGAGCTTTGCCCCCTCCCCCCACCAAGGGACTGAAAACTGAAATAATTTTCAAGGAAGTGTTATGAATAGCCCCACACAAATGCTGCATACTGCTTTTGAATCTCTGATCAGGCCAAAGCTGAGAATGGGCTATTACCTCCCTCATTTCATATGTGCAATTCCTACTGACATCAGTAGAAACTGTGTACAGAGCAATGGGAGAATATTCCATATCATTTTTACTGTACACTTTCAAAATGGGTCCATCACTGTTTAAGAAAGCCAATGGGACATGAAGAACTGAAATATTTGGCTAAATCCATGCTCGTTCTTGACTCACTGGATGACTTATGGATTATCACATATTTGGGGGATGACAGCATGCTGGCATACCATACATTAAGTGCAGAGGTTGCTATTGCCTCTCAATCCCATCACTTATTAGGAATTTTGGAGATATGGCATATGAATCTGTGGCACAATTTGGCAATAATAGATGTTCATAAGTGTTTTGAAAGTCAGTTGGCTACAGAGATGCAGTGTAAGCAGTGCACCTGTCTTTGGCCAAGAAGTTGGATGAGGGAGAGATTCCTATACACTCTGAATCCATTACTGCTCTCACAGTTTTATCTGAAAAAGGACACATCTACACATACTGGTAGATTGGCATTGCTGCAATTGTCAGTGTCAATCTATTGGGTCTGGTGTATACATGCTAAATTAATGGGAGAGCAATCTCTCATTGATTTGTGTACTCCACCTCTCTGAGAAACCTAAGGGAAGTCGACGGGAGACGCTCTTCTGTTGACACAGTGCAGTATAGCCACCATGATAAGTGGATCTAACTACGTTGAATTCAGCTACATTATTAACGTAACTGAAGTTGCATAAATTAGATCGATATACCAGGGTAGTGTAGACCAGCCCTTGTCCATCAGTATTGGCTTTGGTCTGGCAAACATGTATATGTGTGCTTAACTTTACTTGTGAGCACTCCCACTGGCTTCCATGGCACTGCCTGAATGAGTAAAGTTATTCGTGTGCATAAGTGTTTACACATGATCAGGATCATTAGTGTTAACATGAAGAAGAAAGTTTAATGACAATTTTGTGAAAACCTTAGTATAGTCTGAAAAACTATAGTAATCTTTGAATTTGCTACTGAATCTGAAACAAGCTTATCTATTAGATGGACTAAGAATAGAATACATTTTCTGTCATAGATTTCAAAATAGGAACTTGTACATGTGGTAATAACTCATGATACAGAGCATGGGCATCACATAGCTGAACTCAGGACTGGTTTATACTAGAGATATATCTTCACTGCAAATAATAAAAAGTGTGTTGTTAACATGAGTTAGCTAACGTGGGTTAAAATAGCAGTGAATACTTGGCAACTTGGCTTTTAACTCAGGTTAGTAGCTTGAGTTAAAACTTACAGGGGAGAGTTCGGTTGAATTCAAGGTGCTAACCTGAGTTAAAGGAAGAGTTGGAAGAGTTTGCGACAAGGATACACACATGAACCATTACTACTACTTTTTTCCATTTGACTGGTATCTCAATCTGATATTGACAAGCAGCTATTAAAGTTAGTCATTTTTAAATCAGCAAGTCCACACAACTTGTATCCAAGAGTTTTAGAAGAGCTGGCTAAGGAGCTCACATAACTAATAATGTTGCTTTTCAATACGTCTTGGAACACTGGAAAAGTTCCAGAAGACTGGAAGAATGCTAATGTTGTGCAAATATTTTAAAAATGTGAATGGGATGACCTTGCTAATTATAAGATTGCCAGATATCAGTCCTGGGCAAGATAATGGAATAACTGATATGAGACTAGATTTATAGAGAATTAAAGGAGGTATATAATTAATGCCAATAAATCTTGGTTTGTGGAAATTAGATCCTGTCAAACTAACTTGATTTTTTTTTTATGAGAATACAAGTTTGGCTGATAACTCAAGACTCGCAGATGCATGCTGGACAAGAGAACTCTGATAGTAGGCTGCTTAATGAAGAAAGTGGCCCTTGGAAGCATGTGACTATGAGAACAAGACAGAGGAAAAGATCAGATACGAAAGGAGAAAAAGAGCTGAGGAACAGGTTCACTGGGTTGGAAAATAAAATGTAGAGGCAGAGAATAACAGAAGATGAGAGAGCAAGGCTAGCCTAACAAGAAGATGGAAAGAGACAATAGAGATATTCAAAGTTCAGAGTGCCAGGAAAATAGAGGATAACTGTCAGAAGACTGCAGGTGAGAACAAAACAGTAGAAGATTTACAGCCAGAAAGAACAGAAAGGGGAATGTCTGAGAATCTTACCAATACCAGAAAGAAGTAGGTCTATGTGACTGGAAATTTCCTGCTAAGAAGAACAGACAGGTCTGTCACCAGAGCTGATCTGGAGAACAGAAGGGTGTGTTGTCTGGCAGGAGCTAAGATACTGGACGTGGACCTGAGGCTGCAGAGAACCCTAACAGGAGTGGGAAAGAATCCACTGATTGTCCTTCATGTGAGAACAAAGTATACTGTTAGAGTCTCTCTGGGATGCGTCACAGAAGACTATGCGAGGCTGGGGAAGACACTTAAAGAAATGGGGGTTCAGGTAATCTTCAGTGGGATTCTACCTCTCGCTAGAGGAGGCGAAGCAAAGGCAAGACAAGATTATGCTGATCAACAGATGGCTCAGGCAGTGGTACTCTAAGAAGTGCTTTGGGATGTTCAACCACTGAGAGGCATTCATGGGCAGAGGATGTTCTCATGGGATGGACTCCACTGGAGTAGGGAGGGTAATAAGACGTCTGGGATGGAGACTGACACAAGTGATTAAAAAAGCTTTAAACTAAGAATTTTGGGGAGACAGACCTAACCCTAATATTAAGCAGGTGGAAAATCAGGTTAACTAGGATACAGCAATGGACAAAGAAACAAAAGAGTGTAGGAAAATGGACATCAAGAGAAAAGTGTCAATACTAACGACAGTAACAGTCAGGTAAATGACTATATCTAATCTCATTAATGTAGCAGTAAAATGATTGTATCTAATTTGCAGAAGGAATCTGGGTGAGATCAAGCAGAAACAACTACAATATCTGTACACCTAAGCAAGGAGGCTTGATAACAAATTGGAGGAACTGGTGCAGGAAGTGAAACCAGATATAGGGATAATGGAACATGGTGGAATAGTAGTCAGACTGAAATACAGGTATGAAAGAGTATGTGCTGTTCAGGAAAGGCAGAAATAAAGGTAAGGGTGGTGGATAGCCTTGCTTTTTAATGATGAGCTAGACAGTACAGAAATTAGAAGTAATGGAATGGATAATAAAATAGAATCTGTTTGGGACAAAATCACTTTGCAGAAGAAAGGTAACAGACGCTCCACTGGGATAGTGAATAATTTGCATATGTAGAGACACTATTTAATATTTTAATGAAATAAATACAACTGGGAATTGTGTGACTATGGGAGACTTTAATTTCCCAGATATAGATTGGAGGACAAATGCTACTAATAATGGTAGGGCCTTTAAATTCCTTGACATGATAGCCGAGAGATTTCTTCACCAGGTAGTCACCAAAGCAACAAGAGGTGATACCATTTTAGATTTAATATTGGTTAGTATTAAGGCCCTGATAGATGAACTGGCTGTAATAACTTGTTTTGAGTGATTGTGAGTTTAAAGTAAATGGAAGGATAAACAAAGATAGGTCTGCAGTTAGGGATTTCAAAAAGAAAATTAAGGGAATTAGTTAAGGAAGATGATTGGACTGAAGAACTCAAGGATTTGAATGTGAAGGAGGCTTGGAATTACGTTGTCTGCCAGAGTTAGGGGCAGGTTACTCAGAAGGCTGCTGAGAATGCCTAATTTTTAGAGGTGAATCCTGCTTAGCCAGACCATCCACCAACTGGGGCAGTTTGTTCGTGTGTGAGGATGTAGGGGGTGATCACCCCGCTCTGGCCCTGAAGGGGTTAAAAGCAGCCCTGTGGAGGGTTGTGGCTGGGAAAGGCTGGTTGGGGAGGCAGCCACAGCTGAGCCATGTCCCAGTCAGACCACAACTGGCCCTATAAAAGGGCTGTCAGCCAGGAGCTGTGGGAGAAGTCTCCCTCTAGCTGTGGAGAGAGAGGGCCTAGCTGCCTAAGACCAAGGTACCCAAGGTGGAGCAGTGCTGGGAAATAGGGCAAGAGGAGCTCCAGCCTGGCAACTTCCCAGGCTGCAGGCCTTGTGTGGGGCCTAAAATAGGTACTGTGGTTGCAGAGGTGCAGCCAGGGTTAGACAGAGGCAGCTGGTCCAAACCTCCCTTGCCAATGATGAGTGGTTCACGGACTGCAGTCAGGCCCCAGTGAATGGGGGCAAGATGATGACTGGCAGTAGCCACTGAGGAAAGGTGGGGCTAGAGGGTTGAGGGCAGGAGGCGCCGTGCTGGTGAGTCATTGACCTTGCTAAGAGGGTGTTTGCTCTTTTAAGGGTGCTTGGCACCTCAATCTAGCAGCGGCCTATGGCACGAAGAGGCAAATTTTCCAAAGGTATTTAGGTATCTAGGATACAGATAGGTGTTAAAGAGGATTTATAAAAACACCTGAGTTAAATGCCAACTTACAACTAAAATCAAGGTATGTAACCTGCTTAAGGTGCTTTTGAAAATCTACTAAGTGCCTATCTGCTTCTTTAGGCACCTAAATACCTTTAAAAATCTGGCCCCAACTGTCTAGCACTGGTCCAGACTATTGCATAGTGTCCCTTTAACATTATCTTGAAAAATGTGGCATTAAAGAGTGAATGGCCTTTTCATTAGTAATCTTTCAGGTCAAAGAATTATATTCCATGAATGTTCAGTTCATATATTCCATCATTTCAAAGACTGAATATAGACTATGATGTGCTCTTTTATCTTGTTTTTCAAATAGATGAAGCGGATATGTTTATTATATTTCTGTTCAATTGACTATCTCCTTTATAACTGTGAAAGAATGGCTTGCAATACACATCAATAAGAAAACAGTGTAAAACAGGATGGTTCAGTACAATGTAGCAGTAACAATGACTACATATGCAGTAGTAGAGGGTTACGTTAAATTGTACAATGCTTCAGAAAAGCAAGCATTTAAATCAGTTACACAGAGTCAGGGAATGGGTTTATGCTTCTCAGGAGGGGAAAGGAAAGGAAAGGAAAGGAAGTTGCCTTGAAGGAAGAATGGCTCAGTGGAGTAGATGAACTGGTAGACTGATTAAAGGAGTATGAAGTTCTCCCATCATGGTAAGTACTACAGAAGAAACACAACATAGCAAGATTGTCCAAAATCAGGAGGGTGGCTGTGGAGTGAGTGCAGGCCACAAAGGGGGGCATTTTCTGCATTTAGTTGAGATCATTCCACACAGAACAGAATTGAGGCCAGAGAATAAGCAGGGCCACTGGGTCCGTGATTGTGCAGACCCAGCGACCATAAACCTCTGCATGGGAAAGCACAGAGGTCATAGTCTACTCTAGCCTAGGAGATTGAGTAGTGGCTACAAAGCTGTCCTACACCCTGTCTGGAAATTGACAGGTTGTGGATTTTATCCCGCTCAAGCCTCTAGAGCAGAGGTTCTCAAACTGGGGGTCGGGACCCCTCAGAGGGTCATGAGGTTATTATTACATGTGGGGTTGTGAGCTGTCAGCCTCCACCCCATGCCCCGCTTTGCCTCCAGCATTTACAATGCTGTTAAATATATAAAAAAAACTGTTTTTAATTTTTGGGGAGGGGTTGCACTCAGAGGCTTGCTATGTAAAAGGGGTCACCAGTACAAAGGTTTGAGAACCACTGCTCGAGAGACACTCCCACATGCAGAACCTATTTACTCAGGCTTTGTGCACAGGGCCATGACAGAGGGTTAATGCTGTGGATGCGGATGTGTGTTTGTGACTCCCCAGGATTGGGAAGAACAAAATTTCCAATACTTGAATTTCTCTGTAGTATTCTGCAACTACAATTGTTTTACCACGCACAGACTTGAGAGGGTAAAGTAGGATGTCGGGAGGATATTCTTGAAACCTAGTCTCATCTCAGACTATGGCCCATCCACTCTTCCTCCTCAGCCTTCCTTGTAAATTCACCTCCCAGACAATTCCCAATTCTTTTCTGACTGAAGAGAAGACTCATGACTGAGACTGAAGTTTTCTCAATCACTCACCAAAACCTTCTAAAAATAAGTCCATTCATTTTAGCTTTCCTGGTCTAAGCGGCTGTGATTGTGTCTTTCAGTGCCAGACTGTGTAAATGTCTCACTTGCAGAGGGGAAATCCTGAGAGAAGCTGGACGTTCACAAGCACGATTAGTTTTAGCTCAGCCTCTCTTGTGTTGGGCTTATTTAACCCCTGCTCCGTGCAGGGATTGGTGCAAGGCCACATTGTTCCAGGTAGAACCACAGGAGGGATCATGCTGCCAAGCAGCACAATCCTTCCTTTCAGGATCTCCTCAATATGTGGGGAGGAGGCATGTCTGCTACCCCATGGCTTAGAATGGTACAGTCTGCATTCAGCCAGCTCTGACAGCCAGAAGGAAGGGGGATGCTGGGGTCTTGACCTGCCCCTCTCCCCTCTTTCCTTTGGGGAGGCTTCTGCACTCCTAGCACTAAGAGGTAACAGTGGTGCAAAGGCTTTTGGTGTCCCTGCCACATCCTTGCAAAGCCACATATAGATGTCATTTACTGTGTGATTAAACATTGCACAGAAAGGTCTGGAGACAGTTTAATGTGATATGGTGGCTTAGTGCTTACCTGAAACCAGTACTCGCTCACTGCCGCTATACCTGTAACAGGTACTTGGGTAAAATAGGCTTCACACAGTGTTCTTTGATTTCCTTGAGAGGCAGATGGATGCATGCTCAGTAAAGTTCTAAATCATCTCTTTGCAAGGCAAAATAAAGGAATCTTTGTAGCCATCATTAAATGCCTTCACTGTAAGATTTACTGCTGTAATCATGACAAAGCAAATGGGATGCTTTTGGCAGCAAAAATAGTCTTAAAAAGACACTAGGTATTGTTATTGTTTTCCTTGCAAAGTATAAAATACCTCAAAAATTACATGGTGTCACACAGCCTGCCATGGCTTATAAAACATGATGCACTGACTTTAGTTTTATAAAGAAAATTATACAGTGTTCCTCTTTGTGGTTCTGAGATATGGTATCGTTCCCCTAAACTTTCCTGGTAGAACAATGTTTGGTTGGAAGTTTTATTTGGCAATGACATGATTATTTTGGAAATCAAAATGTTAAGAAGACCATACAAAAAATCTATGACCAAAATATTCCAATCTGGGTGCCTAAAATTAGGTGTGTAAATCCATAATTAGATACCTCATTATACATGACTTCAGTTTCAAAGATGCTGGGCACCTGCAGCTCCCTTCAACAGGATTTGTAGATGTTTTGCACTTCTAAAAATTGCTTGTATTTAGATGCCTACATATGGCTTTAGAAGTCTAAATTTAAACACCCAAGTTTGAAAATGTTGGTCTATGTTGTTTTTCTTTCCACCATTATGTTCTGTGTATCACATAATAATACTTGGCTCTTAATACTTAACAGAATTCAGGTTTTATGAGTCCCAGTCCAGCGCTCTAGCCACTAGGCCACCTGGCACCTGATTGAGCATCTCTCAAATAATCTGGGCACCAAATTCTCTTGAAGGATGGTGCCTATGGGCTGTCTGCTGGATCTTGGCTGTAGCTGGCCAGGTGAGAATTGCCCAGCAAGTCTAAAGCCAGTAGAGTAAGCTATTGTATCAACCCACTAAACCCCCTACCAATGTAGGCTGGGGCTGTGTCAGTCTGGAGCTCTGCTGAGCCTCAGCTGGCTTATGGCTCCCAAGCGACCGTATGCGAGGCTTGGGACAGGTGCAGACAAACCCACAGAATCAGGGATCCATAACCAGCTCACCGACTGCTCCCTCCCACTTTCTTGCACTAAACAGAATACAGACGCAATATAGAATCTGCCTCAGTATGTAAAGGGCTATATTACAAATACTGAACGATCAGTTTTTTTACTTATTGCAAAACATAGCCTCAATTCTGTGTGGGATACATTTACACAGATCTCTGTGGCCCTTGGAAAACAATGGGACTCTGTATAGGCAAAGAGTCTGTTCTAGCAGATCCTAGTGCAAGACTGAGGAGTACATTTTAAAATATGTTTAATGTCTTTAGAACGTAGGAAATGATAGCCTATTCTGAAAAATAATATAAGTGTCCAATCTGTAACTATACAGGTGAGTGCACTGGTTCTGTCATTCAAATGTACAAAATTGGCTATGCTTACTGCATGACATTTTTACCTCCTTTGATCAGGGACTTCCTCTTGAGGGCTTATAAATTAATGACATCTAACATCCAAGCCATTAGCACCTTTTCCCATCACAGTATGCTGCATGTGAATCAGTTAAGACAAAGATTTGGATTTCCCATGTCTGCACTATGAATGCTATAGAGGCATAGCTAAATCACTGTAGCTATTCTGCTGTAACCCTGTAGTGTAGGCACCGCCTATAGTGATGGAAGAGGTTTTTCCTAAAATGTAGAAACTCCACCTTCTCAAGTGACACTAGCTAGGTTGATAGAAGCATTCTTTCATCAAACTACCTGCGTCTACACCATAGGTGAGATCAGCATAGCTATGGTGTAGGTGGATTTTTCATACCTCTAAGCACCGTAGTTATATGTCAACTTACATTTTAAGTGTGGAGCAGACCCTGCTTTAGTATTTATTTCCATTTTATTTCCTAGAAAGTTTACACTGTGTATTCTTGGTGTGGTACCATAGCTTTCTATTTAACAAATAACTTCTTAGGACAAAAGCAAAAAAAAAAAAAAAAAAAAAAAAATCAAACTAAAAACTATTATACTTGGGGGAAAAACATTTTAAACATATTTCAAATATGTATTTTTGGTTTGAGAAGTTTCTTACCTTTAATGTTATCAGTAGCTAGAAACACCTAAGTAATTCTATCATTAATAAAATAATGTTATTGCGACTTCAGTAGTCTCTCAAAGATGTTATTCTGTTTTGTAAAGACAACCCCTATGAGAAATTATAGTAAGTGAGAATTTTAATACCTTCTGTTTATTCTATAATACTTTCTTTTCACTGCATATTTTTAATATTAGAAGCCAATATTTATGTTTCTGACACTATTGGTCAGAAATAATATTGACCTTACAGTTAATAATAGCAATTCTAGAGTAAAAAATTAATCAGAAATACAAATGGAACAGACACTGATTTTTCCACTTAAGTTACAGTAAATAATCCTACAATTTTAATCTCCATTTTTCCCCATTTTTGTGTTTATGCTCTCATCACTTTTTATCTTCTTTATGGGAAGGTTTTGTTCTCTTCTACAATCCTGTTTGGAGGGATATTTTTTTCCCTCACTGTGATATATTTATATAGATAGATAGCTATTGATGTATAGATATAAAATGAGGAATAAAGTTAAATATATATATTTAATTCCAGTATTACCACTGTTCAAAACTCCTAGTTTAGGGCCTGGCTTGTCATCCAAGGACATTTTCCTAGGGACAGCCTTCCTTTCATGGACACAATTTGTGCACATACTTTTTAACCTGCAGTAGAATTGCAGGCTCGTATGTAAAGGCTTGCATCTGTTATACAAATCAGGCAGTCAGAAGTGCAAACATTCAGAATCGCACCCAGAATTCTTTGCATGGATGCACAAATCACTTACAAGTTGACACTTTGCACACACAAAGGGAGACCAGGTCAAAGAATTTTTGACAATTTACCCCAATATTTTGTTCTTCTGTTCCATTCCTCCAAGAACTTACCACATTACTAAGGCCCTTAAATAATTAAACCAAAATCTCTTACCTAAACATTTTCAATTTACCACATAGCTTTAAGTTCAGTTTTGTGATTTCCTGACCCTGAGACAGCCTGCCTGCAAGCCAAGAAATGGCATATGTGGCAAAAGGCAGCAGCATCTACAGACAGCTGAAAATACACCGCTTCCCAGCTGCTGTTCTGGGAGTCTGAGCAAAGGAGATTTCAACTCACCTATATCTTCCATAGCTCCAGCAAGGTAGCATTGCCCATCCTCTGAGCCTCAGGAACCTCTGGAGGAAGGAAAATGAAAATGAATGCCCAAGAGTGCACATAAGTAGATGTCAAGGCCAGTGCCTAGATACTACGGTAATGTGTGCCCTATAAATATGTAGCATAGTTGGAAGTAGTGGAAGATGCAGCTAATTAAGACTAAGGAATGAAAAATTATGGGCCATTCTACTTTGCTGGTATCTCTTCGTTGGAACCTTGGCAGCTAGAGGTAGAATTCCCTTACCCATGTAATAGCCTCCCAGCATAGTTTATGTAAAGAGAGAGAGAGAGCGCAAGCGTAAGCGAGTGTGTATATGGTTGTCATCAATATGAAAGATGGAATGTTAACTCTCATCCCTCTGACTTGGAGAGGGTTCTGTCCCCATTCCACCAGCAGTGCCAGCTGGGAATTCCCTACCAAAAGCATCACCTAAATTGGAATTTAAAACAAAAGAAAAGAAAAACGACACAAAGAGGGTTAATTATTTAAGGGCTTTTTAAAAGTTCAAAATTTTGTGAGGCAAAACCCCATACAGTTCTTGTGTTTAGCTTCCACAGTTTTTGAGGCACCTCTTAGCACCTCTCTATTGCTCTGTCATTCTCTCCACAGTGCTCCAGATGCTCCACAGTAAGGCATGGCACATAGAACGATAGTTCTCTATATTTACCATACCATGATTTCCTTGACCAGACTCAGATGACTCCTCACATTGAGCCAGTAAACTTTTCCATAGAGCAATATGGGAAGGACAGAATGGTCATGGCCCTCTGACACCCGTTTGCAATCTCCAGGCTGAAAACTCCTGGCATAGAGCACATCAGAGTAAATTAGAGTAAAAAATGGTATGAATAACCTAAAGGGAGTGTAAGAATTGGGATCATAGGCTGTGAACTATGACTCTTCCTTCCTGGGAACTCTTTAAACCTCCTCTGTGTTAGAACTGCATACTTGGGGTGCTGGAGGTTTGGGGGCAGGGTGTGGGTTGAGTGGAGACAGACAAAGACTGGCTACACTATGCAGCGTACTCTTTGGTACCTACAAGGGAATCTTGAGGTAGAAATCCACACAGGAGTTAACGTTACTTTGAGGATGCTGAGGAAGCAGGGGACAATGCACACTTGTAGCCCCCATTGTGCTGTGGTAATTCTATGGAGAGAAGTCACCAAGCGTGCTGCAGGCATTAAAACTCCCATAGGTCTGTCTGTAGCAATTCTGACCACACACAGCAAAAGGATCAAAAAAGTCCCAGATTCTAATAAATAACACCTAGATTGGTATGTTTATATTCCACACATTTTATAAAGATACCCATCCCTGTGCAGTATTTAAGTGTTATTTACATAACTAGGCCATGTCTAGATAATTTGGGAAACACAGCATTTCCCAAATTAAGGAACAATAATAATCTTGTCCCCAATCAATCAATCTTGTTTCAGGCCTGGTTAAGGGCAGAGGCTTAAATGGCAGAAAGAAAATGTATGGATTTAAAACCAGTGAGTTTGTCCTTCTAGAAAACAGATGAGTTCAACAGTTTTATAAAATAGCCATAATCTTCAGAGAAACTTGTGATACTGGTCTTTACCTGAGTGTCTTCTCCAGTTGCTGTGTCAGAGAGCTGGAAGGTTTTCAGGCATGTTCCCACCAGTGAGTAATATCCGGAATCAAGCATTTCACTGCTAAGTATCTCTTTGTGGCATTGCTGGTCGATTTAAGTGACATTAATTAAAGGCTAATGTTCGTGGTGGAGGAGTATGAACCAATAAAGCTTTTGTGGATGACTAATGGCCATAATGAAGCTGAGGTACTTGATAATCACAAAAGCCCTTTAGTGCAAAATAAGTACCACACAAAGGGCCAGATCCTCAAGATCATCCTTCCAGTCCTTGATGCAGCCTTAGGAGGTAGGGGAAGGAGGAGAAGGGCCACAAAAGAGGTTTTAAAGCCATTTTTGTGGCTCTCTGACACAGCCATCAGATCAGTCCCAAGATGCAGCTTATACCACAGGCTCTTTGACATATTGGTTCAATCATACCATATCAAGCCCTTGTTACATATATTCAAATGATTGGCAGAAAAATCAGTAAAAGTAGCAAGAACTTGATAAAAGTATGAAAATCCCTGGGGGATTTAAGGGTTCCATATTTAGCATTGTCAGTACATTGCAACACACTTCACAATGCTTTATTAGGTTCACCAGTTCAGATGCGTACAGGCAAAAGGACAAGAACCTCAGTGCTAACATCTAACAAGCTTCTTGAACCAAGGACAATTAAATCTGAAGTAGTTAATACATCAAGAAACCAGAAAGACAAGAATGCCAAACACTATCCCCATTGTAAGTGGGAGACAATCTTAGCTTTCAAATAGAAAGTGGCTGACAATCTACGTTGGTTAACAGAAACAGTGTCTACAACACACTAGAACCACCCCATCGGAAGATCAGAAGACATCTAAACAAACCTGAAGATGACATTAACGCTCATTTTCTGGAGTGCTCATTTGTTGACAGAAATAATTTTGTCACTGACAATGAAGAAGACCAGGAGGCAGATCTTCCTCATCAGCTAAACGGGTCACTTGCAGAAGGAACTCATAAGGACATGAAATGGCCATGTGATCAGAAAGCCAGGGGGATTAAGAAACAGTAGTTAACAGCAAATATCCAAACAGCCAATAAAAGGCATAATAATCTTTCTAACTGTCAAGTTGTCTATGTTAACCTCTATCGCTAGTTCAGTTTTGCCAACCTTATGCATTCAAAAATCATGATCAAACCCCCAAAATCATAAGGTTGATTTAAAAATCATGAGTTTTTAAAAATAAGTTTTGGATGTCTTCTAATTTGTCATCTGTTTTTTCAGCCTTTAGGCACACTTTGTTCATGTTTTATAACCATAATTGCTAAAACATTGGTTGATTTTTTGGAAAGTTGAGATTCTCACATAATCACCTGACTCAAGGAGCTGGGGCTTTCAGAAAAAAAAGATCCCTAAAATCAGACTAGCAATGAAATAATGAGATTTAGAAACACTGCTATTAGTATTATTAATTAGCTGCACTAATTTGTTGTTGATATGTCTGATATCATATATCATTTACATTTGATAGTAATGTAATAGTAAACAGTAGAATCAGCAAATACTAACCCTGGCTATAAAATGTCAAGTGACTGGGTCCAAGAAATAAGCAACAATCTCTTACCAACACTCTTTTACATTACATATTTATTCAAATGATTTGGCAACACAATAAGAATCACATCAACAACTAGTATTAAGACATTCAGGTTCTATGTCCAGTCTGACATGGATTCTTGTGTGATCATTTACATTCTTAGGCCTCATAATTTGTGTGGTATAAGAACCTATATGAACAGACCTATATGAATAGAATCAGATAGGATAGAATCATTAGCAAATTACTTATGGCCTAATATTCAGAGGTGATTCACTTCTTTGAACCTTAGTTTTGCCACTTGTACAAAGGAATACAACTATTGTTTTATGAAATGCTCAGATAACGTGATGAGTGCAGTAGAAACGCCTACACATTTATATGTTCACAGAAACCCTCATTTGCATGTAGAAATCAGGTAGTGATACTAGTCAGCTCTGTGTTCTTGGGGAACCAGGGTGCAGTATCTAGCCTGTCTGATTCATGAAAGACAACTCCCACCTCCCGCACCAGTCTCTGAACCAAAACCAAACAGAGAAAAGGTTTGCAGAGAACAGAAGGGCTTTGGGAGATACACCTAGACCCCGCCTGACAAGATGACAAGATTAAGACATCTCCATTTGCATATAGAATGAAGAACAGAGACAACTCCCCTAGCCTCATGTGCATAAAAGATGGGACAGGGGTTAGCATGAAGAATGAGGAACAAAGAACCGCACTGAACTCTGGGACCAAAAAAGCAGGGATGTACTGCATCATGGGAACCCTTGCTCCAGATGCTAATGAACCTGTGCTTGCACACACCCAGCTCAGACCAATTCTAATAATAAATCTTTGATTAATATCCAAAATACTGAAGCAGTTCCCATAGCCAAGAGTGATCAGCTCCTATTGTCCAACCTAAAGAAAGCCTTAAAAAATCAGTTTACCCATAAACAAATCTATTGTTCTCCCTTGAACCATTGTATTTTCTCTACAAAAACCCTGCCTATGCCCAAGTCAGTGAGTGTTCCGATGCTTAGACCCAAACTCTACATGAGTTCCAATGAGATTCCATCACTGCCTGACTGATTGTGCTGGGGGCTCTGCCAGTCTCCTACCCTCAGGACCCTGAGCTGCTACCATCACTTGAGAACCCTAACCAATTCAAGCTGCATGGAGTGGTAAGATCCCCTTCTTTCTCTCTCTCTGTGTTTTCCTTTCTGCCTCAGGTATTACCCTTTAATAATGGATGTTATGTTGGTTTAGGCTCTCCTTGTGAAGATATTATTAGTCAAATAAATAACCCTTATGGTTAAGTTGGTTGCTTCTCTCTCTCTCTGAATTTTACTCGTTTGTGTTTTTAGCTTCCCCCATTCACTCTGCAGCGCCAGCAACCCTTCTTTTACCTAAGCTAAAGATCCCTGTAGTGCCCCAAAATATTGAGGGGTTTTCTCATCAAGTGGGTTATTACCAGTACAATTGTAATGTAAACTTGGGATAGGGACGTGCTAAACTTGGAGCATATAAGCGGGGAGGTAGCTAGAAGTGCTGTCCAGCTCAGCCTATTGAGACTTGGGGCACATAAGGGTATCAGCTTAAAAGTGCTGCTTAACCCAGCTCACTGAGCACATGGATATATGAGGGGATCAGTTGGAGAGTGCTGATTGACCCAGTCTGCTTAGACTTGCTCTATTAGTGTGTGTGCGGGTATGTGCATGTTCATCTAGTTCTAGAGCTGGAGGAACCGAGCCCTGGGGAACTTGGCCTTGCAGGATAGCTCCATAGGGAGGAGACTTGCAGAAGGAAGGAGTAGAACTACATATAAACACACAAATAACATCAGCAGCACATCAATAAAATTACAGCAGCACCCCCTCAAAAAAGTAACCCTAATAAATGAGCATACCGCAAAATAATGGGCACATCTGATAACAGTAGCTTATAGAACATTTATGTGCACACAAATACAGGTTTTGCACACGTACAAACTGGAGGCTGTTTGAAAATGCCTTACTTTAGTTTTCTGAGACACAGAGAATAGCCTCTATCCTTAACCTTTAATTTTCCGATATTCTGTCATTCTTCAGAAAGTTCAGATCTCCTCAGATGCACGTCTGCCTCAGAGATGGCAAGTTTTATACTCGATCAGCTCATCATGGGCCTAGCAGGTGCCAAAATGGCCACCTACAGTAACTTAGAGAGCAAACCTGAGTGGCAAGGAAATTGGTAGAACTGTCACAGACAGGGACATTGCAGTCATGCCTAGTGGTCAGAGCAGAGGCCTAGTGTGGATTCAGATGACAAGAACAGTGCCAAAGTTCAGAGCCAGAGTCAGAGACTCTGACATGCAGGCCCACTAGTGGTTTGCTACTCTATGTCAGCAACTATTGTTATGCCTGATGAACTTATTACACCTAACACATTCCTGCCATTATATTTATTAATAAAGAGTGCCATGTGTCGTATCAAATGAAAGCTGGTGACACACCAGTCTTAATATCATTGTGTGATGTTCACACAGACGGTGTGTAAAGAGTTATGTATGGGTTCTGGAAGTATGTTCCTAAAATATGTCACAGTGGGGGCAAAAAACAATTTTTGTCCTAGACAAAGGATTTTTGATTTACCTGTTTGCTTGTGTCTCCAATGTAAATTGAACATGGTGGTGTCAGAAACAATGGGCAGCTCATTTGTATCTGAGGTAACAGTTAGCAGGAGGATGAGAACACAGCATGGCATCTGCACACTGGAGGACACATCTTCTGAATCTCAGGGGGTCATCTGGACTCTTGAGACAAAGACAATGAACTCTGGGGACTATAAAGAGAAGAAAAAGGGCATTTTGTTATCCATCATTGAGGGAACAAGGAGGTCAGTGATCTTTGCATTCCATGAATGATGGATCCTCAACCCTGTGAGGCTGGTGATGCTAGAAAGTGACTGTAAGTGAAAAAACCACCTTAGACAAGGATTGTAATCTGTTAAGTTTTAGTCACTAGGAAGTGTGATAATATTTTTGTTTTATTTATAACCATTTTCTGTTTCTATTATCTCTGCTTAGTAGCATTTAAATCTCTGTTAATAAACATATTCTGTTTTGTTAAAAATTCATCTCAGTGCTGTTATATTAAAGTGAGGTGAACATTCTCAGCTGAGCATGTATTCTGTCCCTTTGGAGACAGCAGACTTGGTCATTTCGGTAAGCAGTATTGCCAACTTCAAGAGATCAAAGATCATGAGTTGGACTCCTCAAAATCATGAGATTGGCCCCCAAAAAATCTTGACATTTTATTGCGAGTTTTTAGGTCAGTCTCTTGATTTATGAGCTGCCCCTGCCGATCCCCAGGGTGTTGCCATGTGACAATTAGTGTTGCCCACTTTCCCACCTGTACTGGATAAGGTGATTTTGGCCCCTGCTGCAGGACCTCTCACCCTCATGTCTGTCCATCTCCTGCCCAGCAATTAATCTTGTCCCTTGCCCCCCCAAATTCAGCCCCCCTCAGTTCAGTCCCTCATCATCAACACTGCATCAGTTCAGCCCCCTCACCCCATCAATATCCACCACCCTCAGTTCACCCTCCCAGCACTTACCCCATATGCTCAGAACCCACCATCAGTACAGCCTCCCAACCCCATCAGCTCCTATCCCCCTCATTTCAGCCCCTCCAGTGGCTTCCAGACCACAGTTCAACCCCCCCCACCCCCACACTCTTCTTAGGGTTCTTCACCATCCTCAGGCTTGGGATGGGAGGCTGCAATGGAATCCCCTCTCCCACTTCCCAGGCTGCCAAGGAAGCAGCCACCCAGGGCTGATAACGGAAGCCTTCGCCTCCGCTGCAGCTGAAAGAAAAATCCTGACCTTTGAGACATCTATCATGAGCTGGGTTTAATTTTACTTACATAGGATTCTGCAGAGGGATGCTCTTCCAGGGCTTTGCCTACTAGAGGCATCCAGAGTTACTTGCAAAATAAGGAAAGGCCAGGCAGAGTTCTGAGAGTTGGTTGGACTAGCGAACATACTGGACTGTCAAGAAGTTGACACACACTATCTCTTACTGAGGCAGAAAAGTAACAAGATAGCAGAAAGCTCCAGATACCCTGAGACAGTATCACAGGACCAGACTCAGGAACCAGGACTTAGAACCAAAGGTCCAGGCCAGCCAGAGCTAGGAACCAAGCAGGGCTGGAGTGAACTGGGCAGGACAGGAGCAAGGCTGGGAACAAGGCTGGTTCAGAGCTGGAGTAATACAGGCAGAGGAGAGATTGCAGCTACAGGTGTGTGCATTCAATGTCCGGTGCTTAAGCATAGGCTTGCTTGTTTCTTCAGCCAATCAGATGGCCCACCTGTGACTCAGCTAGGTGCATCAGCTGCCCAGAGGCTGAGCAGAGGCAACTGCAAATTCTCAATCCTGACAAGAACCAGCCACGCCAGCTTTGCATCACTGTGACAGAGGGAATCCTTAGCTGTGTCTTTAGAGCAACCAGAACAGGGTCCACGGAATCAGCCCATGGCATAGACCAAACACATTTAAAAAAAGATCTTGGCCTATGTCTGAATTACACACTGATTACGTTTAACAGCAGTGCACTTACAGAAAGTCTGCTTGCAGCCAGATCAATGAAAATAAAAGGGCAAGATGTAAGATTCGCAAAACCATCACAGTAATTACATGTGCAACTTTCCAAAAGGAGAGAGAGAGGATAGGTTCTTATTGCTTTAGTCACATTATGTCTAAGTTTGACTTCTGATCTCTCTCCCATTTCAGACCCACGTGATCTAGGATCATCACATAACAATCAGTGTCACTTGTTGCATCAGATGCCTCAAAGGCAACACTGCAATTGCTCCTCCCCAACCTCTCTACTTGACAATCCAATGCAAAAATGAAAGCCGTGCTACAAACTGCTGCATAAAAACAGAATCAGCTATGTTACTTGTTTAAATACATTTCAAACACACACACACACACAGACACGTTTCTGAAAATGGACAGCACATATTCAGCAAAAGAAAAAAAGAATAGTGGAGATGTTCAAACTAAGTAGAATTGCTAGGTTAGAACCCAGATTTAAATTGTGCTGCTTAAAACCCAGCCTTTTAATGAGAGGCAGTGTGAGAGTAAAGAGAAATGGGGGGCTCTTTGACTGGAAAAACAAAGATGCCTTTCAGAAGTGAAGATGCTGGAAAGAAATGAATGTTGCTGGGTGTCATGTAAATTCTGTGTGCCGCTGGAACATTAACATCACTGTTATTCATAGAAAGGACAAAATTCACATGAGTGGAATGAATCTGAAGATGACATGGAGTGACAAGGGAGTAGAACCACTTCCTCCTCCTTTGTCTGTAGCAGAAACAAAGTACCTCAAAGAAGACCTAGTCCTGGGATTTAGATTCCCAAAGAAATAAATCCTGTCCCCACACCCTGAAAGAAATCCAGCTCATTCATGCTGGAGAAATCCTTTTGGAGAAGCAGTAGAGTACAGTCCAGTGCCCTATAGAGAATGGTAAGTCACTTTCACTACGCTTTGATTTTTTTAAAAAATCTGTTTTTAAAGGATCTGTGTAGACAAACTAGGGACTGAAGACTGGGAGAACAATTTTAAACCTGCATTTTTTATTACATGTTTTTGTCAAAAGATATATCTTACAAATGAGATGGTGAGTTTTTGTTAGAAATGGCAGTAAATTGATATTAATCACAAAATGTCAATTAATTCCATCACCTTTTGTGCAATGGGCATTACACTCTTGGCATAACAAAGGAGAACATTATGAGTGATCAAATATACTTGTTTGCGGTGGTCAGAGGATTCTGTATTGTACAAAGATCTATTCATGTTAGCATCATGCTGAAAGACAACAAGTGAATTACAGCTTGGAAAGTGATGGGATAGACATAAAATCCAAGGGTCCAGAGGCCAACTAACTACAGGGACTCAGCTGTAGACAGAAAATATATGTTATGTACGTTTTCAATGGATTCGTTCATTTATCCTGTTAGGAAGTACTGACTCCACGAGTCAAATGTGGGCTAAGCTAGAATTTTAATAGTATTGGAAATCACTCCATTGCAGCAATTGGGTATTTGAAGAAGTTCCTAACTGATTGTCATGCTACATGTTCTACTATGACCAGGGGGTGAATACAGAGAAGTAGCAATGGAAAACAGTAGCTGTAGCGCCAGATATAGAACTACAGTAACAATACTGAGCTACTACTGTTATCCGTAGCTTAGATGTAAAATGTACTGAAACTGAAAAAGTAAGGAACATGTACCAAGGTTAGTTCTATAGCTGTTTTGATAAGCTTGAAGGGGCATATTTACATTAAGACCCCTTTACACCACTCTGGCATTGTATAGAGCCCTTCAAGTGGGAGTAAATTACACTGTCAGAGCAGTGTGTGAAGATGAGAATCTGGCCCTTTAACAACAGGGCCATAAAGCAAAAACAACTACATAATATTCTGATTGTTTTAGAGCAAAGGACAATCCATGGTACTTTTTGTAGATGTTTTTTGCACAAAACCACAACTTATTGAAACAAGGTTTGTAAAGTACTATATATATATAACACATATTTTATACACAAATCCAAGATGTGATCTGTAGATAATAACTGCTTTTAAGATTGATGAAAGCTAAGGTGGACTTCAAAAGGAAAGGGGCGGAGGCCATTTTATCTTTGTAACCAGCTACACTGAATCTGTGTATCTGTAGACTGCCAAGTGGTTTTAATAAAAAATGTACTCAAAATCTTGAGTGGACACATGTTTAGTTTCTGTACCAGAGGGGAACAATCCTGTTGTAATATTAGCTAAAAGGAGGACAGGATGAATAGTTCATACACGTGCTCAAAGATTAAAAAGAGAAGAAAAGCACCTGAAAAAAGCCTGGGGACAGACTGATTGCATCCTCACAAGGGCTGAAATTCAGCCCACTGCCAGGACCTGCAGGAGGGCCTTTTGCACCACTTAACCTCCCACATAAGGCCTTAACATAAAATTTCAGTGGAGCATAGGGCTCTCTGCAGTGGATTGAAATTCATCCCTGGTACTATTGTAAGGAATTCCTTTCTAAACCTAAAGGGACTAAAAGGCCTAAATTTGCTTGAAGAAATCTTTCTTGCTACAATATTTTGCAACTCTGTGAAAGCCCTGGAAAAAAGGAGATTGTTCAAAACAAAGATGGGTCAGATCTTTTTTGCTGAATTGGGACAGACATTTTATCCATAAACAAAGCTGTGAAATCTTTCATGTACAGTAGTTTCTTGTGGCTACAAAAACAATTTTTTTAAAGTTGACCATAAGAAAAAAGTCTAGATTTTTCCATTAAAACATCTATTAGCCTTAGTCGTCCAGCAGCTGCAAGTCAAGTATATTGTTCAGCCAGTCTCCTTTGCTGGCACTCTTAAACTTCCACAGAAGAGAACTTACTTCAGTAAGCTTTTCTCTACCTGAGAAACTATCAAATTTCATCTCTGGGACTGGTATCAGATCCTTTGGGAGATGCAAATAGAATTTTAATTTTCTCAAAGTTTCATGCACCATTTGTTGTTTATTCCTTCATGGTAGTATTATTTTCATTATGATAATAGGATTATATTTGTCAGAACATGTGTTGTCTTCCACAGCGTAACCTCACATTTTCCCCCCAGGAAAACAAGGTAGGCACTGGTAAAGAAAGAACGTGATAACCTTAGGTAACTGTAGCAGTTTATAGGTGGAATACAGCCTGTAACCATAAAGTTTTAATGCCTGTTTACAGCAGGATAAAGTAATGGTAATTATCATTGTAGTGAAATTTAATTTAAAATGTATAAGTAAAGATGGGATTAATAAATGGCTACACAATTTATTATTGTAATGTTATCCACACAAAATCTAATAAGTGTCTTGATTGTCTAAGTGGCTTCATTTCAATTGCAGTCATTTTTTAACTTTTAAAGCTTATATTGGTTATGTAATTGTTCTAGTTGAAGTAAATGTGCAACCACAAGCTATTTTAGCAAAGTTAACTTCTCAATGTGGAGCATTCAATAAATGTTTTAAAAATCATAAGCTGCATTCTGATATGTCTTACGCCAGTGTAACTCTACTAATTTCAATGGAGTAACTCCTGATTTACACTCTTATAAGAGGGGAGGAGAATCAAGCCCGACATGGTTATTCATGTAGTGATTTAAACTAAAGGAGTAATTTTCAAAGGCACGTAGGGCAGTTAGGTGCCCAGCTCCCAGTGATTTCATAACTCTTTTGTGCTTTTGAAAATACCCTCCTAAATACGTGTTTGCAAAGTATCATGTGATGACAGTTATTTTTCTTGTTCACAAAATGGTGTCCTCTCCAAAGATTAAATTATTTTTATTACTACTACTATTCTGATGATATTTTTTTCTGGATTTTATTTAACCTTTTCTTAAATTACAGTTTGATTCACAAATCATTGTGATCTTGGTGGGAAAATATGGTTCCTATTCACTGTGGTGAATGAACTATAAGAAACAACACATGTATGTTAATAGAACATGCATACAAATATGTGCATCTTTTCAGTTTCTGTTTTGAATGTAGTCAAAACTATTCTGGATACTCTGGTAATTGTATGAATCCCTGAAAAGATTTATAATGCTAATGTTGTTTGGATAGAGAAAAAAAACACGCGTTCAAATACCAGTCTAATTTCTGCAGTACAGGTGTGTAATATGCCCATATAATTAAACCACCAAAGATAGATAATGATTTGTTGTTGGTTATGCATTTACTGCAGCTGATGATGTTCTTCATGTGTGGTTCATGAGTTAAGAAAATTACCTATGATTCCACTGTGAACCAGGAAGATTCCTTGTGGACTTGAATACAAAAACATTCTACACCTTTTATAAAGTGGAATCTCAGCACTGTCTGTAATTTAATTTCCATATTAAAACAGCTTTACCTAAAGATGATTAAAAACATGTAAGTTCATGAAAAAGGTCATTTTCATCCCTATAAAAATAGAAAGGGAAAGATATCAAAGGCATGACTTCTAGCAGTCCCCTTAGTTCAATATACCAGTGTGTTTAATCACCAGGTTACACAGGAAGTACGTTTTCCTGCTAGGCTCTTTATATCACAAAATTGTTTGTAAACAGTGAACTAAAATACTTAAGTGAAGAATAAAACAGGCATAAACCTGGGATACTTAAAAACCATTAAGCAGTCAGCAATCTGAATATCAAGGGCTTAGTTATTTCAGATTCTACACTACATGCCTGATCCTCACTGCACCTCACATGGCCATTTACACCTATGCAAAGGGAATCTAAAATGCAACCATGATGGGAACAGGGAATACTTATTTGGTAACATTTCACACAAATGCACATGTATTTACCTCATTGAGCCTGATTCTCCATTATATTGTGCCTTGTTGTCACATACACCTATGAAAAGTGGGTGTAGAATGTTATCAAATCAATATTCTTCCATTTGCTCACACAGACATGGTGTTTTATACCCATTTGGCATTGACTTTGCACAGATGTAAATGATCACACAAGATGATGAGATAGGCTCTTTGAGTTTGATTCTAACCTCACATCGATTTTTACACTTGTGTAAATGCATTGACTTCAGCAGAACTACTCCTGATTTATTCCAGCATGATATGAGAATCTGGTTTTTTGACTTTATCAAAACATGCATTTGTATGTGCTCAAAGTTTAAAAAGCAATTCTACTGAAGTCTAAGCAGAGTCCAATATTACAATGAATACCTGCAGAACATTTGGATCATTTCCTGATTTTTACATACCCAAAATATTCTAGAGCATTTTTTTCCCGAAAAACATCTGAACTGTTTATGGCAAAAATTGTATTTCTTGGTAATACTGCAATTTTAGAGGATTTTTTGTTCAAGTAAACAAAATATGGACAAATAGGCTAAAAAAGTAAAGGCTGTAACAGACACTTCATATCAACCCAATACTCCTGGAAGATAGATCAATAACATAGGCTTGATTTTTCAAACAGCTAATACACTGATTAAAATTATATTGCACTGTGGTGAGTACTACAGTAGTAACAGATGTGCTATTATCAGGGTTCGATAGCATTTTCACATAAATTATTGCATAAGCACCGTTAATCATCATGTACAGGTGGTATGCCACCTGTTTAATTCTGTCTCAGGCTGATTTACACAATGTTGAGGCTGAAAACCACAACCACCACTCAAACTCTCCAAACCCTCACAGAATTAGACTTGTACTTATGTATCAGTCAAGTACTTACAATTATTATTCCATTCGGTTTCTATCCAAAGATAAGGAGTGAAAATAGCCCTTCACTGTCAGGTATTCCTTTAATCAGTAATTTGTAGTGCAGCAGTACTGGTGATAACAGATGGTGTCCAACCTGTCCAATGTGAATTTTTTCCTGCTGTATAAATAGGGATGATTTAATCATTTATGTTCTTGAGTTCCAATACACTTCTCCATCCACAGTGCATGTTACTAGTCCACCTCCCTTTACATGCTAATAAGCTACTAACTGAGGTGTTATTTAGACCTTTAGTAACGGTCATAGAAAGCAGCAGATTTGGAAATGGATGCAAAATATGGGGTGCCGAGGCAGAACATCACCACTGCTTTATGGAGAAATTTGCTTCTCAATACAGTTGTTTCTAAATAAGTCCTTTGGAAATAGGCAATGTGTCAATTGGGACACATAACCAGGGAGAAGGAAATGGGGCAAAGGCATAGACTGTGAAAATACAGGGCCCAATTCTCAGGTCTTCTCGGGTGGTGAAAAGCAGCCAGAAACGTGGTCTAAAGGTCCTCCTGAAAGGGAATAATCCCTGGTGGTCCAAACCCACCACAGTCATACTTCACCACCCACTCAGGCTTCCCAGGGCAGGGCCCTCTTGGAGTATGGGCCACAGTGTGACTGCAGTGGCCACCATCTATGGTATTAGCCATAACTTTACCATGGCTAATCAGATATGAAAAGACACAGCGTGTGGATGTATATGAGTTGCAAACAGCATTTGCACTCAGAAATCTGGTAGAGTGTACATGCAAAAGCCATTCATACAGAAATTCTGGATACAATTTTTAAATGTGGGTGCCTAAAGTTCACTTCCTAAATCCATACTTAGGCACTGACACATAGGCATGTGCAGCACATTTCATCAGGGTGTGCACCCAGGGAATGTTATTTATTTATTTATTTTAAAGGCACCACACTCTGCATTGAAAGCTACTTTTTTTTTTGGAGACGTTAGCGTGTGCCTGGGCACACCCGGCACACCCAGTGCACACGCCTATGCACTGACATTTGAAAATGTTGCAATAAATGGGTACAAATGATCATGTCCAAAATTATTTTGAAAATGTGGCCTTATCAGCTCTTCTCTTCAGTCTCTAGGACAGCTGTGAAACTAAATTTCATTAGTTTTAGTCAGACTTCTGAGATGCTCAGATAACAAGTACTATGTAAGTACAAATTATTATTATTATTGTACAGTATACATTAACAACTTTGAAAAACATTCTCTCCATTTTTTTTCCTTTATATTCTTTAAAAAAAACCACACACGTCCTGTTGGAATTGCTAGAATGGAACAGTCCAGCAGGAGAAATGAGCCAATCAAGATTCTCTCATTGCACAACAAGAAACTCCTAGCAAAGGAAGAAAAGAGTGGCTCAGAACATAGGGGAATTGAGAACACCGGTTGGCTTATGAAGATGTGAAATATTTACAAAAATGTACAAAACTTTGAGTCAAAAAAGGATAGCCTTTTAATGGCACATTTTCTGCTTTTTATTAACTTTTTAAAATATTGCTTTAAAAAGATAACAAAATGAAAGACGTTAAAGCAATAAATCTCTTTTAACGGATAAAAAGTTTAAAGACATTTCACACTTGAAAAAACTTTTTTCTGTGAAAAGCAGCTTGCCTGCAATTTCATCTTTTTGCTTTGAAATGGTTTCAGATATTTGTGTCTGAAGTAAATGCCTTTTCCTCACAATGCAGCTTCTCTGGCAGCTGGATCGTGCAGTGAAGTCACCTTAATCCCCATGGTTGGTACATAAACATCACACTTTGTTGCCATGGAGTGAATGTGATGTCATAAATTCAATGTAATGATTTCATTACAGGATCAAATACAAAGAGAAAATGGGCTGGGAAGACGAAAACTCAGGTTTAAACACAATTATCTGTGATCATTTGCAAATACGGCATTTTAAAACTCAGATGAAAAGGTAAGAGACATCTGTTTTCCATCTGATATGTCTGAAAGTTTTCTCTTCTTGAAACCATCAAGACCCAGGACATTCAGATTTAAGGATAAAACTCCGGTACTGCCAACTCTTGTGATTTTATTACAGGGTCTCACAATATTTGTTGTTTTTTTCAAAGCATCAGCTTCTGAAGTCATTTGATTACAAGACTATCATAGCTTTCACAGAAAACAAAAAAATATACAGTTACTTGACCTCTTGGTGGTAGAGAAAGCCTTGAAAACTCGAATCCTAAAGGCTCAAAAACCAGAAGACAAAGAACAAGACACCAAAATTGGTTATTTTTTAAAAAAAATCTCATGATTTTTTGAATGTTTGGGGCTGGCAATACTGCAACTCCTTCCTTTACCTGTTAGCTTATACCTAAATATTTCCAGGGTTTTCCCACAATGGTGTTCATACTTTCTATGTAGTATAAAGTAGTTAGGCAGAGAGGAGACTGTTCCCTTCTCTCCCTCCCCCTATTTACATATTTATATTTTATTAAAGACTGACTGAGGATAAAATAGAATGGTGCACAGCAGAACTCCACTTGACTCCCACTTTACATCAGGAGCACATTTCTCCCTGGCTTTTTGCCTCTCGTTTACTTTAAAGACTTCCCAGACTCTGCTATTTCCAGCTCAGAATGGGGGAGGGGAGGGATCCAACCACAAAGCTGCTCTTCCATACTTCACCCACAGTGCCAGCCTGCTCCTCTTCCCCTCAGTCCCAGCTCTAAAAAACAACATTCACAAGCCCCTGCCTGATCTCTCTGAAACGTGTCCATGGCAGAGAGAAGAGTGCTAAGTTAGGGTCTCTCTTTCATTCAGTGAATAGAGACCCACGTTTGCTAACAGGCAGGGGTCCTGGTCATGAAATGTAACAGAATTCTATAGAAATGACTCAAGAATTCTATTACACACAAACATACTATGTTAAAAGAAAGTTATTAAGTCCTGGTCTACATTATGGGGGGTGGGATCAATCTAAGATACGCAATTTCAGCTACGAGAATAGTGTAGCTGAAGTCTACATACTTAGATAGACCTACTGCAGTGTCTTCACAGTGGTGAGTTGATGGCTGCCGCTCCCCCATCGACTCCGCCTGCACATCTTGTGGCAGTGGAGTACAGGAGTCGACGTGAGAGTGCTTGGGGATTGATTTATAGCGTCTAGAGTAGACGCAATAAATCGACTCCCGATAGATCGCTCTCCCATCGTCGATCCCCGCTGTAGTGTATACCTACCCTTAGGTTGGTAAATCAAGCAGTCCAAAGTTAGGAAAGGTCAGTAATCTGCCTTAACTCTGCCCCCACCCTCCTATGCACCCATCCAGTGTACTGAATAAGGCAAAGGTCCTCTGGAAAAAAACAGAATATGATCATGTAATTCATGATTGTATCATAAAGCATCTGCTCAAGGGAGCCGAATCAAAGGTGCACAACAACTGTAAATCTGGAATTTCCTAAATTTAGCATGCTGATTTTCCAACCTTAATAACATTCTTTTGACAAAAATTTTGTGTGTGTAATTTCCTGGAAATGGGGGAGGTGGATTGTTTTATTTTGTTTTGGTTTTGGATTTTTATGGAAAAAGTTAAATAAAATTCTATTATGTATAACCATAACAACCATCCATCATCATCCATGTTTGAACACAGAACCTTCAGCATAGCAACACAGACTGCTACCACTGGCGCTACAGGACTAACTACATTAGCAGGCAATAGGCTGAGTGGGGAATATTCAGCGTGGGGTGATTTGGGAGAAGTTCAGCCTGGCTTTCTTTCTCTCACTCCAAATGTTGGTAGGAGCTCCTGCTCCATGTGGTGCCCCCACATGGGCTGCTTGTGTATGTCCTGGATCTGTGGAGTTACGAGGCAAGGCCTGGCACATCTCTCGTCCACTCTAACTTCAGCTGCTCTGCCAGCTTCCAGGAGTTCCACTGCGGAATCTGCTGTTGATACTTTATCAGCTGCATGGGATCAACCTTAGAATGTTCCTGTTCTTCCATTTTTTTTGTCATGCTGCCAACATTTTCCTAAGGCAGGCAAATGACAGAAGGGAAAAGCTGATTTTCTATATTTATCTCTGCAAAGCCTAAATTAAATTTAATGGGATAAAGAAAAGGCACTTTTCTAGCTGGAAGGCTTTGCCCCAGCAGAATTTCAAAGACATACTGGAAACAACAGAGGTGTTAGAGCGGCTCAGAAAAGGTCACAAGTATCTTTTATAATGTTAATTGTTAGGCGACTTACACAGGGGGCACTACAAGTACTCCGGTAACAATCACAACATGGAACTTGTGCTCTCACGATAGACTTTTGGAGCCATCCACTATAATTTCCATATAGTCTATTTAATAAATATTTACTATAGAAATCAAGAAGTTGGTTAAAAATATCTATAGGAAGGTCATTTCTATTAAATTCTTTAGGATTTTCCCATAAGGGGAAACTGTCAGAACAGGCCCTTGGGGAATGTCGCTATTTAGAGTAAGAAAGATTACTGACCTGTCTCACCACACTGTTCCCCAGACATGTGCTTTTCCTCTGGTGGCAGTTTCTAACCTGACAGTGTGGTTGGGAACCTGCTGTGGGAGGCAGGTAAATTTCATCAGTGGGGAGAGAACTGGCCAAGTGGGTGGCAGTAGGGAGGTGTGTGGAATTATATATCAGGGGAGAGGAAATGAACTAGCAGGGTGTATGGAGGATGATCAGGGAACCTGGCCCACTGCCTAGGAGGGTGAGGGGTGAGAATAGAGGCTCTTGATGGAGAGTTGGGGGTGGAGAGGAGGCGGGGAAGAGTGAACTGAAGCTGAGACAAGTACACTTGTCTTCTGCTTCCTACTGCAATTTACTGAGTGCTCTCTAAGGTTAAGGCTTCATAGTTGTTTCAGACTTAACTTACTGTTCTTGTCTATGTGCATCTCAATCAAACACTGGACATTGCATAGATTTTTGTGGTTAGTACTCAGTAAAGTGGCACTGGAACTGGATAATTCGTTATCATAATAGTGAACATCTCTGAGCTTCTTTTTTTTTTTTTTTTTGTTAAAGAAAGAGCAAACGATATTAAACAGATTTTTCTAGTTACAATTGTGTGTAAACACAGTAGTGGTACTGTATCAGTAACATTGGTTGCCTATTTTTATTACATGCTGTTATCCCTGCTGAGTGGGTGCAAGGTGTGATTGATTGTACATGACTGTCATCTAGGTGTGGTGTTTACTTTACTCTCCATGACTGCTTCTTGTCCAAATATCAGCAGGTGTATTTACATGATTTTTCATAAAAGGACCAGAGAAAGCATTCCTAAGAGTGGTCATTAGTGTGGGGACTTGTTTAATTGAAAGCCTGAATCTGACTAAGTTCCCACTCTGATGTGATCTGACAAAAATGATCATAGGATAAAATTGCCTCTTGCTGATCCCCACCTATGTTACATCTCAACTTGCTGCAAGATTGAGGCAAACTGCACCAATTTACTGCTCCCAACTGCCTGATAATGGACACTTTGCTGTGCACTCTCCCTTCATTACAGCACAGGTCAGGGCTGTTAACAGGGGCTCTTGCCACTTTTGACAGATAGTCACTACCAAGATGAATGGCACTAGCCACATGACCACTTAGTACTATGCTTTTCCTTTCTAGCACCTTCAGAGCACTTATATTTTTAAAAAACTCACTTCATCCTTTAACTCTTTATTAACTAGAAGAATCAATAGAAATCTGTTGCAACTAACCTCATGCAATTCTTTTTTAATTGTACACATAACTATGAATAAATATTCCTCATTTGCTGTAAGACTATTTCAAGGGATTCATTTAAATGCTGATGTTAAAAACAATAAATTTAAATTTCCCTAAGGACTTTCAGCTGTTTTACCCAGCTTATCTATATCTCTCAATGCCAATTTTGTAGCACAATGAAATAAATAGTGTCACAACACTAATCATCCTATTTTTCCTTTCCAATGGCCATCCTTAGTTCTGGATTCATGGCCTACTGAAATGTGAAATATTTTATCCTTTCCAAATTACATCTGTTCACTTTCCCCTGCTCGCTTTCTCCTTTAAATAATTCTTCTTCTACTTATAGAATAAACATATAGTGGAATAAAATAACAAGATGCAAATCCCCAACCCATCATTATAAAGCAGCTTAAGTGCAGGCAGTTAAACATTACAAAATGGAAAATCAAAATTTTTCATTCTGAAAATGTCTAAATTATCAGAACTTTTTTAAATGGTTTTCTCCAAAACAAAATTTCAGCAAAATCAACATGATTTTGCAAAACATTTTGACTTCAGTGGAACTCCATTGTCTGATGGAAAATGGTTCCATCTAAGTTTTTCTGACCAGTTTTAGTCCTCAATCACTGCGCTTATGAGCATTGTTTCTATAGGAGCAAGCAAAACATTGGCCTCCAACATGATATTGCACTTACCATTGGCATCTTTGGGGAGGTGGTAATCACCTCTTCCACTTTGTGGCATGGGGCGTCAGAAGGGTCACCTGGAAGCATGCAAGGGGTTACTTGCCATATGGATCTCCTTTCCATCCCACATGTCTATTCATCTTTTTTACCTCGCCCAACCTATATCTGTGCCTCTCTCCCACTTCATCTCCCCTCCCCATATTTGACCTTCCTGTATTTCCTTGAACAAAAGTAACAGAGTAGAACTGACTCGCCAAAGGAAAACACCAAGGACCACGTGCAGCAAGGTGGCAGTGGGCACCAGAGAGGGCCATGTTCAGGACTCCTTTCTCATCTTCCCCTCAACCTTCGACAAAAGCAGCTGGAGCCCTGTGTTCCTCCACTCCTACCCCCAGAAAGAGGAGGCAGATATTGCTGTGGTTTACCTCCCCCAGAGCAGTCGTGTAGAGGCAGTTATCAGTGTAGACTCCCCTGCACTGGCAGCAGTCTTGCAGGTAGTGCTGTCCTTAAGAAAGGAGAGAACAAAAGGCAGGGGGTGGCGCAAACTTGCAGTATAAAGGCAGGCAAGAGTCATCAGAAATGGTGTATCAGTAGTAGGAAACATTCAGGAAGACACTTCCAATCTGGACCTGGACATTGATATCTTGTTTGGATCTAGAACTGCAGGTTGATGTCCAGATCCTGTAATTTCCAGAGTTCAGGGTGTTTAAATTCAGGGTACTGATTCAGGCTCAACTCTAAACTTAACTAACGTGAAGTATAGGAAAAGGGAAGATGAGAGCAGTAGGGTCATACCACAAGCTCGACCTGCTCCACATAATTTTAACTATAAAAACCATCTGAGAATATGCTGACTCTTGTAAGTGGTAGTCAGAAGGCACTTTGGTTTTTCATACCATTTCTTTAGATTATTTTAGTAATTACATCACCAAGACTGAAGCCCTGTAATCCTATTGGTTATTATGGGTCCTTAAACTGTGAGGAAAAGATCAGTGCTCTAAACAGTGCCCTGTATCCATGGCAACATGGACTTCAATGTATATATTTTTAACATATACAGAGATAATCCCACTTATTTTTCTTAGTGTGTTAATGTTATTATGTGGTGTATGATACAAAGCTAGTAACTGCTATGACCTTGTTTTCTGTGTCTGTCTGTGGCTACCATTTTGTAAGGCAGTGATGCAGTATGTTATAAAGGAGATGCACATTGCACTCTCTTGTGTGCCTTTACTTTTGTTCTTTTCTGTTTTGTTGCTCCTCTTAATCTGAAATAAGTCATTGAGACTGAAAGTAGATGCCTGCTCTATGTGTATGGAAAAACATAACAATTATCATGATTTAGAATAACATCAACAATGACCTCTGGGTCAGGCATTTCCTGAATGTTAATGACCAGCCAGGTTAAGGACCCTCTGCTCTGTTTGGGGTCCTCAACTCCTTCAGCTGATCATTAACACACAGGAAATGCCTGATCTGGGGGTCATTATTGTTTAATTAATGCAGACAAACAATTTTCACATAGTTTCATGCTATGTAAAGTCTGCTGTAAAGTCTCTAGCAACTGAAAATTACCTCTACATTGAAAGTATAGGAAAGTTATTTTATGTTATTTATTAATTTGTCCAATTAATGTGAGTACATAATTTAAAAAAATAGTAGGACAATTTTTAAAGAAAGACTGAATAGAAATAATTACACTGAACTCACAGCCTTTTAGGGTTACATGGGACTGTCACTCAGTTTACACACAATTAATGTTTTTCTCTCTCTTTCATTCTTGATCATTTCACTAAGCTTTGCTCTTGACAGTCAAATTATGTGGTCACAACTGTTATTAGATTTACATTGCATTGTCTAATTCGCTTTGCCTCAGGAAATTAGATGAATTATTAAACACATAATCTGTTATTCCCCATTAAAATTAATTGATTTTCATGTCACTTTAAAACTAATGAATCATCTAGGGATATTCTCATAAACCCTATCGTGTAGCAGGAAGAGTACTTTATTTCTCATCATTTCTGGTAATGAACTTGTACAGTATATTGCTTTGGGTGCTTTTGCATGGTATCAAAAATATAATTATTCTAACATCGCTTTTTTTACTGGTTTACCACGATACTTGCAAATGTCCTGGATGTGTTAAAAAAATTAAATTTGTGAAGAGCCACAGCGTGACAGTTATGGATCAGTGAAGTCACTTTGGATTTACATCAGTGTAAATGAAACCAAAATCTGCCCCCTGTACTATGAAACATCATGTATCCTCTGAAGATGCTTTGTTAGCAACTTTCAAGAAAGTAAATTAAAAGAATGGAGCAAAATTGGATAATTTTATACTTATATTGTAGGTAATGTAATGAACAGTGATGCAATTTGCTGCCCAAATTAAAATAATACCTTGTAGGTTATCTTTAAAAATTAAAAAAGCCAGTAGAGTATTGTATGCAAGAAGAGAATCTATGAACTTGTAAATTATTTTTAGAGACAACTTTATTCTGTTATTCTTCACAATATTAACAATTAAGTATTCAGTAAAATGTCCAGCTCTTACGCTGAAATATTTACTACTTCATTCTCTTTATTCAGATTCCTCCTGCCCACCCCCAGTGTTTTACTTGTGTTGGTGGCTTTTATGCTGCTGAATTCAGCTACATCATTTGGCGTGTATAATATTGTTATACTACTATAAATGTTTCTAAAATAGGGTCCTCATTCAGTTTCTTTGTTTGTAAGAAGCGCCATTGTTTCATGCAACACAATTCAAAAACTCACTTTTAATATTCCTGATTGCGGTGCTCATCTAAACCAGTGGCACTGGAATCAAACAGTGGTCTCCAGAGTGTAGCATTGACACAATAGCTTCCTAGGGTTTTGAGAAAGCTGCTAATTTCACCTTTCAGCTGAGATAAAGAGCTTACAAATCTAAAGCTGCCCAACAGTGTTCCACAACACTAAAGTTCCCGGTTTTCAAATGAATAGATTTATATTTAATTATTTTCCGTAGCTTGCTATTTACCAGAAAACAAATCACATTTATACTTTGCATTTTAAAATTGGGAAGAGTAATGCATTCTCTGACTTCTTTGTGGCTTTGACTTCTAATGTATTCTTTGACTTCTTTTCTTTCTTTCAACTCACAAGGATATTAATTCAAACTAGCCCAATCATACTGTACCTCAACATGTCCCCATGTTCCCGCTCAATTAAGAAAATGCATTGGCAGTATGAAAATTAAAAATATTTGAAGGGAAAAAGGTAACTAAAAATACATGCCCTTCCTAAATTCCTTGCACACTCAAAACTCCCAGTGACGTCAAGCGGGAGTTTTGTGTAAATGGGGCATGCAGAACCAGAGTCTTTGTCTATGAAAGCATACAAGATTAAAATAATTATAATAAATAAAATAATTTATAAAGCAAACGTTAGGGGACTTCATATCGAGTACTGGTTCTGGTCCATCTCTATTATATACATTGTGTTAAATCTTTTGGAATATTTTTGGTTGTAAGTCGTATATACTGTTATCATGATAATGCCAATGAAAATTGAATGGATCTGTGCATGGGCCCCAATTTATTGTATTGTGAGTTTTTTCTATGAAATTCATAAATTGGAAATTTAATCCATTCATTGTGACCAAAGGGATTCTCTGCTTTGTTAGTAAGGAGCTAAATATCACTCCGCCTATCTGTGTACAGTGTAACCAGTTTATCAGAAAGAAGTGTCATGGCGGCATATAAAATTTTATGTTAGGCAACTTGGACTGAAAATTGTCTAGCAGTGAATATTCAAGTACTAAACAATGAAGAGGCAGGAGAAATGCTGGCTTCTGTGCCAATAATAAACAATATATAGAGGAAAACAAATATAAAACTTTAAAGCCTCACAGAAGTAAAATGTCATACCCAATTGCCAAAAAAATAGCCATACACACTCAGATGCATAATCTTGGAGGGAGAACAAAAACTGCTATAAATATTCCAAGAAGCCAATAAAAAAAACCTAGGACGGGTTAGTTCTCCAGTGTAATGGGCCGCCATAAAAGCTTTTATTGTTAAGGGAGTTACCTTACTAAGAGCTGTATGAAGAAAACTGAATGAATGTGAAAAATTGCAAGCAGTAACCTAAGCTGAAAGACGATTATCAGCCTCAGAGTTCTGTGTTTTTGAGTGGGTGCTGCTGTTACAAGATTGCTCTTGTAGTTAAAAAAAGCTTGCCTTGTACTACTATCCCCTCCTCCTCCAGGTGAACAGAGGCAGTGGGTGCTTCTCCTGTGCCTTTGTACACTGATATGGATTGTTGTTTTAAAATTGGAGAACCTGCAGTTCTACCTTCTGTGTTCACTTCTCCTTTACCTTAGTGCATTTATATTGAAAATCCCCTTTAGAATTTAAGGGCCCCATCCCACAAATCTTGGAAGGAGAAGTGATCATGACCTGCTCTGACCACTACCTTCCACTGAAACAAGGAAACTGTCAATCTACAGGGAGAGAGACTTGTGAGCAGAGCGCTGGACCTAAAGCATGGAACTCAGTCCCACAAGTCATAGCAATGGCTGCAGCCTTCACCACTGTCAGACTTAAAGACAAAACTCTTTGCTTTGACTTTGCTCTCCCTCAGTGAATTATTTCCACATACACCACCACACTTACTCACACTCACCAACATAAAAAGCAACCATAAAGTTATCAAGCTGTTTCTCTTAATGCTAGGAAGGAAGGAAGGGAATGATATTGCTGTTGTTATTTATACATTCAGATATGCGGGAGGTTCTCACATATGGTACTAATTGGGACTTTGTAAGTACCTAAACAGATGCGTAGATATTGCATACATTCCCACCAACTTCAAAGGAAATTCCAAATTCTGAACAATGACACTATCAGGGTCTTAAATACTATCAGTTTATTCAATGTATTTTCTCCTTTGATTCTCTAAGCATTTTTTTTTCTCCTCAGCACTTGAGAATGAACACAATGTGACTGGCGAATGGTTGCAAATAAATGAGCACCGCTATTGGCTTCTTCTGCTAAAGAGATCCTCAGAGAAATGCCAATCAGATATGCTGGTTCTCTGTTTCATCCTTTAATACACTGTTTTTCAAAGTTCAGGTCATGATCCAGTACTGGGTCATGGTATGTAGGACACTGGGTCGCTCTGGTCAGCACCGCCAATCAGGACATTAGAAGTCCCATTGGTAGTGCTGTCGAGCTAAGACAGGCTAGTTCCTACCTGTCCTGAAATCGTGCTGCACCCCGGAAGGGGCTGGCAATGGGTCCGGCTTCTAGGCAGGGGGTCACAGGGTTCCATGTGCTGCCCCCACCTTGAGCACAACTCCTGGGCAATGGAAGCTGGGGCTGGGGGTGGTGACTGCGGGCAGGAGCCGTGCAGAGCCAGACCTGCTACTGGCCACTTCCTGGGTGCAGCGCAGTCCATGGGGCCAGAACAGGCGGGAAGCCTGCCTCTGCACCCTGGCTATGCTGATGACCCGGAGCCACCAAAGGTAGGTCCAAGCCCCAACAACATGCCCCAGTCCCTTGCCCCAGCCCTGAGCCCACCCCACACCTGGAGCCGCCTCCTGCACCCCAAACCCCTCATCCCTGGCCCCATCCCAGAGCCTGCAGCCCTAGCCCAGAGCCCTCACCCCCACTGCCCCCCAACCCCGTATCCCAGCCATAAGCCCACCTCAAACCCGGAGCCCCTCCTGCACCCCAAACCACTCAAATCCAGCCCCACCTCAGAGCTTGCACCCCAAGCCCTGACCCCCTCTTGCATCCTAACCCCTTCCCCAAACCAGAGCCACCTCCCACACCCTGAACCCCTCATTCCCAGCCCCATCCCGCAGCCCTCTGCCCCAGCCCTGAGCCCTTCCCACATCCCAAACCCCTCATCCCCAGCTCCTTTGGGTCACGGGCATCAACAATTTTCTTCATCTGGGTCCCCAGGAAAAAAGTTTGAAAACCACTGCTTTAATGCACTCTTGAGATGTTCCATTGTTCTGCCTTGGCGTCTTGTAAGAATAAGTAAAAGAAAGGCACTAACATCAAATACACCCTTTCCCTTTCTGTTCTATTTTTAATCAGTAAAGGTGTTTTTTGAACAATGTTTGGGGGGCGGGGAAGAGACGCTGTTCATTCCTGTACAAAGTTTGCACAATGAAAACTGAAAGCACAAGAATTTCATCAGCTTTCGTGCTTTATTGCAAATTACAAACACACCAGATCACCCAGAGATTTGCTAAGATTTTTGACCCTTTTTTCAGTAAGCCTGCAGGAAGCTGTAGTGTGAACACACCTTGGTAATTTTAAGTGATGTTAATATTTATTATTTCAATGTATAATAATAAAAAGTGATCATATAAAGTTCTGAGAGCTTGGCCAGTTTTTTAAAATTACAAAACCAAATACACATTTTCATCATCTCATCCCCTGCCCCTTTATTTTTTTTTTTAACCAAAGAACTGCTCTTCATACAAATAACGTTTCCCCTACATATTGGCTAGTACTCTAACCTCCTCAAGGGCCCGGTGAAACAAATGGGTTCCCCAAGGTACCCTAAATGTAAAAAACCCCCAACCAAACCCAGACTACTTCAGACTAAGAGAGGGAGAGTACTCCAGAGCTCTGAGACCCTTACAAAGGATGCCTTGCTAGCAGCCATCTCTCCATAACACTGCGGGCAGCTCTAGCATCTGCATCTCACTGACTCCAGCTGTAGAAGTATGTCATGGGAAGAGAGGAAATTTCTCAGGTAGGCTGTTCTCAGATCACTGGATAGGAGTATTTCAAAGCTCTAGGCCTCATGAGGTTACAGGGCAGGTAAGCAACTCCAAGGTCCATTGAGGACTAGCTCTTCCCCAAACATCTTCCCTGACCAACACGTCTCCCCTTACATGTAGCTGTCTTCTTCAGAGAAGGCCCAGTGTACTGCAGTGTCTCTCCCTACACCACTCTGGCATCTTCAGCGTGTACGGACCATCTTTTTCTTCTGTTTGTATAGTGCCTAGCACAATGGGATCTTGGTCTTTGATGTGGATGCTAGGTATTACGGTAATACAAATCAAATAAAATCAATCAATCAATAAATAATAATAGCAGTAGGCCCATTCCCTCAATATATTCATGGAGCATGTCCTACTTCTCTCCTACAAGGGAAGGCCACAAGGCTTCTCCCCTGTTTGTTTCTTTCCTTAGACCGGTGAAGGTTTGAAATTTCACCTTTCATGTCAAAATACGCCTTCTTCGAAATGCACTCTTTTTGGGACTGAGAATGTGCAAGCTTCTCTGAACATATCTGGTGAGCATGTGCAAAATATATGCACATGTGCACCGGGGGAATTGAAGTCTGAGTGAGTCCTTTGCCCTTTCCTGTCCTTTGCCCTCAGTTTCAGTACTTTGCCTCAAGTACACTGAATCAATGTAGGGATCCTGCCATGACACATGAAACTAGAGCTGTGGTAGATGGGGGTGAAACCCCTAGGGAGACTCTCCCCGCTATATCCCAGACTCTTTTGTCCACACCATGGAATGCAGACATTATCTGGACACCCACTGTATGGCATGGAGGAAAAGAGAGAAGGGGAGAGGTTATAGCAAGAGATCAGTTCTATAGGAGGGCCCTTTTTGACAGGTATGGCAAGCCCATCAAAATGTCTCCATGCCCCAGTTTTCTCTACAAGTACCATGGAAGGCACATGTGACAGGTAAGGTGAATGGCACCACCTAGCCTAAGTGGTGCAAATCTGGAGGTGGGCATAGTTTGATGGGCTTCCATACCCATCAGGACCAGGATTGAAAACTGTGGGGTGGTTGGGCCCATTTTGATGGGCTCGCCATACCCCTTCAAATGTTTTACCCTGGATTACATTGCCAGAAGTTAAAATGGCAGCCAGGCTACATTTTGATGAAGAAACTATTTTGACATGACACGTTCATTCTTTATGAGCTCTCAGGACTCCACCAAAGCTGCCTTTTGCTGGCTTTACAACATCCTCACTAAGAACCTCACCAAAGGCACAGAACTTGTTTACAAAGTTTCTGTCTGAAACTAAATTCTGACTTGCTTGCTCTCTTTTTTTCCTGGCTGAAATATCAGGTTATTTGGGAATGTTTGCAAAAACCTGGGATGACCCCTGTCAAACCGGGCTATTTGCAACTATGGCAGGAAGAGAAAGGGCTGCAGTTGTGGAGCAATTCTGCAGCATTTTGGGGAAGGATTCAGTCTTTAGCGTTTCTCTGGCAGTATATTAAGAAAATTAAAAGGCAGATATAATAAAGACTCTATGAACATTTGGAAATGACATTCTATAAATAGCATCCCTAGTAAGAGTGCTGTTGACAATTTTATTGTGTTAGCAAGTGTCTCCTTAGGATGCCAGAACTGCTCAGTTTCGCTCCATGGTTCACACAGCCTTAGAGTATATCAGTAGAGAGTATATTGGCTCACCCTTTTAAATCATTCCATTCCCAAGCATTACTTCTCAGTAATCTATCACTCAAAATGCTTACAAGACAACAGTCTTATCTGAGGAGATGCTCAGCTGCTGTTGTTCCACAGGAAAATAAATCACTACTACTACCACCAAGATAAAAGTCAAATACAAGAACCAACGAGAGAATAATTAGAGCTAAAGAAATGGAAGTGCCTAAAGGACATTGCCTCAATGAGCCCAGTGCTGAAGTCCTCACTCAGGCAAAACTCCCACTGTAGTTAAAGGGAGATTTGACTTTGAAAGGACTGCAAGGACTTACGGCCCCACAATTGAGGAAGAATGCTTTATCATGTTGGGCTACATAGGGGCACTTGTTGAGCAACAGTAGAATATTTTGTTCATAATGAGAGCTTATTGAGTTTGGTTGCCGTACATGTTCAGCTTCTAATTATGGTGTTTAGAAGACAATGGAGATGGCTTAAAATAATAAGAATGCTGCTAAAACTGCTAAAGCTGCTACGGTATTACAAAGACAAATGTTGGCTCCTTGTGTATAGTATACATTTAACCTGTCATCAAACACAGAGCATTTTACAGGTAAAATGTAAAAGAGATGCATTTAGTAGCAATCAAATGAATGAGTTTTTTGTTTTATCTTTTAAAAGTAACTACTTACGTTAAAATGAAACTTTATTAAATTATAAATTAAAGTATGCCACATTCAAAATGTCTGCAACTTGCTTCTGTTACAACATGAGTCATTATGATGCAAAGTTAAAGGTTTCTAGAACATAATGAAATTCAAACTTTCATTCTTAGTGCAGTTGCCATGGCCAATTCAGCTGAAAATGAGAATTATAGTGAGAGCGCTTCCTGGTCTTTGACCCTTCCTGTAGGGTTTTAAAAAGCATGTTTTCTATAGAGCACTAACCTCATTCTGAAGCAATTCAATTATAATAATATGAATAATATGAGTGATGTTAAAACACTTTAATAAATTGAAAAGTATTTAAACATCTTTATTCTCAGTTTCAAAAGACTGGGCATTTACCTTCCAGGCTTTCTGTATGTATAATGCAAAAGGCTTTGGCAATGAAACTGATAATATTAAAATACATTCTCTGGTCTATCTAAATATTTTTCAGACATGTGTCTTAGGTAGGTAGATAGAATAGATTTAACAAATTAAATTTACATATACAATATTTACATATATTTTGCAGAGTATTGTACACAGTACACAAAGCGCTGTTGGTTTTAGACAGTGATACGGGTAACTTCAATATATATTTCAACTCTGTTAAAAAGGCTACATTTTATTTATTTATTGCCTTCAAATGCTATAGTTAAACATTTTGGCTAAATTCTACCTCTGGATTTTTTTGATGTCACCTGGAGGCACTTATATATATCTGAAGGTGGACTTTGAACCTTAGTCAATATTGTGAATATTGGTATAAAGAATGGATGTGTTTGTCACAAAATAAAATCAAATGCTATCATTCAATTGCAAATTATTAACTACTTTGCATGAAAGGTTCAAGTGAATCCACTGCAAATGCTATATTATCAAACACACAAGGCTAAATGGAGTTGTACATATTTAAACCAAGTCTGATTTGGGCCCATATAAACTTTATTTGCAATTTTTGAGTTTTTCCTGCTGATTTATTTTTAAGCTTTGTAAAACAAGCCATCTAAACGGCACTAAGGTGGGCCTGTCCTATTTTTTCATCCCTGTGTAAGGCATAATAGGAACCTTTATACAAAGTACTGCAGAATTCTACAGAAATGGACTAAAATATTACAGCCTACAGTACTGCTACTACAGAATCATGGGTGACTACTGCAGCATACAATAATTGTTAATCTTGTGTTTAATAAGGAAGAGTAAAAATTTTGAATAGGAGTCTTAAAGATGTGAGAAACCTTTCTCTAGTTGTCTGCAATGTTTCTAAGGTCCTGATCTATTGATTTTGGTGTTGCTGGTTCAGGCCCTAGAGACAGTAGAAGGATATTTTTTTGTTCCTCAGTAGGTGATGAACTTTTATATTCCAAGAGTGCAGCAGCTGCTGTGCATCAGACCAGTATCTGGCCCTCAGCGCTTCCCATTGTGGGCATGGAGGATGAAGAACATAGAAGTGTGACAATTATAATGATGATGAAGGCTCACGCTGATTGTTGCTATACATGGATTCTGCAAACACTATGGGTGAATGCTTATATGCGCAGTCAGACCAATGTGAGAACAGCAAAGATGGTTACCTATGAGGCAAAACAAGATTGTCCATGATCATTGCAGACAATTGCCTTGCATTGCGTTGTTTTCATTTTTCACATAAAGTGTTAATGCTCCTTGCTTCAAAGCGGTTAATAGTGACATGACAAATCTGCCATTATCTTCCTCTACTGTGAACTATTGCTTCCCTGTTGCTAGTCTCAACCTAATATGCTTTTAAGTTTGACTGCAGTGTGTCTTTATATCATTTGTACTGGACACCATGAGAATGGGTGCCTTGTGTTAGCTGACCATAAAATATGGCCATGGTATTCTTGAGTTGACCATACAAATGAGATGCCTAAACCAATGCAGCTGAGCTTTCATAGTCATGCTTGGAACGTCAGACATCTGACGGTGATTAAGGATTTCGATATTGGAAATCTCGTCCCACCATTTGACCTTACAAGTGGACTGAAGACAGCACATGTGGAACTGATCGAGTTTCCTAATGTGGCAGCAATAGGTCGTGCACGTCTCACAACCATATAGAACTGCCCAAGAGACATTCAGCTTAATGCTTGTTTTAATGCCCCTATCATTCCACAGTTGGTGTGACAGCATTCCAGATGCAGAGCTGGCCTTTGCTATGTGATGAATAATCTCCTAAATGGTGCTATTCTGTGACAGTCTTCTTAGCATATGTGCAACATGCCTGAGGTGGCACGCGACCAGTATTATCACTAAATTTGGTTCACTGGTTGAATCATTAGCTTCCTGGCTTGTGCCGGGGAGCACAGTGTGAACACTGATTCATGCCCTCCTCTGTGGTAGTACACGCCCTAGGCCACAAAGCTTCTCCACAGACTTGAGAGGGAAATTGTTAATCTAAGTAACTAGGTAGACATGTGCCTCGACTGGCACAAGTTGGTATAATACTTAATTTCTCATTAGGGTGATTGTGAAACCAAAGCGTTTGACTGCATGAGCCCAGTGATACGTTCTGTACTCAATGCCTTCAATCAAGTGAGCAGCCAGTGCGAAATGTGGCAATGGACTACCATTTCTCCAGTCCAATGACACCATCTCAGCTGCACATGCGGAGTTGGGGAAATTAAGGCAGACACATGGAACCAACTCCTCTCAAAAAAAGGAAGTACGATTACAAAGCCGCTGGCAGGGATGAGCAGCTCACAAAAGCATGCCACATGGTTAGGCAAGGAGCTAAGGTGGTCCAGAGAAAGGGCTGTCACAGAGGCATCAGTAGAACTTCTACTTCTAACTGTACAGAGTAGATGATTCATAAAATGCACATCCTAGGCACTAATTGTCACGGGAGGTCTGAAAGCACTTTTTACAAGAAAAGGGGTGTTAGCTCTGATGGCCTAGTCAAATTTTAGCAAAGAAAATTACATGCTACCTACATATTCCCCTGAAAATTTTAACCAAATACTGTATTCTCCACATAGGGCTGCCATGTATTGTTAAAAAGACACCATCTTCCACCCAAGATATTGTCACATATCATTGGTGGGTAAAGCATTAGTTACACAGTCAGTAAAACACAGAGCACCTTTAGAACAGACATACATAAATAGACTATTTACTAGCTTCATGATGTAAAGGATGAGGACATCGGGGGTTAGCACAGGACGACAGCTATTTAAAAATGTGCATTTTTGAAACACATTTATCTTTTTGGAAAAGATATCTTAATTGATGTACTCCTTAGCAAGCAATGTCTGCATCCTTTTCAAGTCCTCACACATTGCTGAGGACAAAATGAAGTGCAGCCCAAGATGCAAAATATCAATGTTGCATTATTCAAAAAAGAGCTTTGGTATGTGTCTCTTTTGTCTAATCATGCTAAAACCAGAAATGCATGTGGCATAAATGATAGATCAATAAGGTTTTTCTGTATTTAGATGACATCAGATTCACGATGCCAGAGCAGAAGTTAAAATGCCTCTTACCCTGCCATTTCCTAAAAATATCATAGAGACAAGAACAAGGGTGATTAACAGGATTCTGTTTTTTACTAACGGTATCTTTGGTGTGGTTAGCTATCTATGTGTGTATATATATATATATATATACACACACACACAATATATATATTACATACAAAAAACTACATTAAAGAAATATTAATGTTGCAAAGTCCAGCACTCCAAAGCTAGGAAATACCAGAAACATGGTTGCCCACACAACCTTAATTCAGCCTCTTTTTACATATACATAATGATACAGTCATTAATAAAATGATCACATATTTTTTCCACAAGACCCCTGCCTCATTCAGAGCACAAGATGGATAGTGCTCCCTTGAGCAGTTCTTCAACATGTTATTTATCCTCATCATTAAATGTGTGCAATGTACCTTATTTACTGTACACCATTCAAATCCTGCTGTGAGTACAAATTTAGTTTCTCGTAGGTTTTTTTATGGTACTCATCACTGTAAAACATGAGTACTTCACAAACATTAATGAATTTATTGTCCCAACACCCTCTGAAGAGAGGTGGTGTTATTATCCCCATTTTACTGATGGGGAACTGAGGCACAGAGACATTAATGTAAAAAATGTCCATCAATTTTGAGTGCCAGTCTGTGAAGAGGAAGGCAAAAAAAGCATTGAGCACTTCAGCATGTTCCACATCATCTGTCACTAGGTTGCCTTCCCCATCCAGTAAGGGTCCCACACTTTCCCTGACCACCTTCTTGTTACTAACCTAACTGTAACCTTTTTACCCTTCACATCCCTCGCTAGCTGCAACTCCAATTGTGCTTTGACCTTCCTGATTACACCCCAGCATGTTCGAGTAATATTTTTATACTCCTCCCTAGTCATCTGTCCAAGTTTCCACTTCTTGTAGGCTTGCTTGTTTAAGCTCACTGAAGATTTCTCTGTTAAGCCAAGCTGGTCACCTGCCATATTTGCTATTCTTTCTGCACATTGGGATGGTAAGCTTCAGCAAGGCTTCTTTAAATACGGCCAGCTCTCCTGGACTCCTTTCCCCCTCATATGAGCCTCCCAGGGGATCCTGCCCAAGTGCCCATCAGTTCAAAGTCTGTTTTTCTGAAGTCCAGGGTCCGTATTCTTCTGCTCTCCTTTTTTTCTTTTGTCAGGATTCTGAACTTGATCATCTCATGGTCACTGCTGCCCAGGTTGCCACCCAATTCTACTTCCCCTACCAATTCTTCTCTGTTTGTGAGCAGCAGGGCAAGAGGAGCACTTAGTGATGCAGGGTTAAAAACCTGTCTCCCCTAGCCCAGAAAGAATTAACACCACATCCAAAGTCTCTTCAGGCACTTCTTTCAGGTACAGTTTTATTCTTTAAACATAGGACTCCCAACATACTACTAAATGCCCGTACTACCCTCTTTCAGTCCTTTACAGGAATCTGGGTTTCCCTCCACTCCCAATCTCCTGTTTGTAAAAGGAACTCTGGGACCGTAGAGAGGTGGCTGACCCCTGGCCTTCTGGCCCGTAAAGGGGCAGGCCTATCTGTTACAAATGGAATACATTCAGCTAATGATAAGTACTTATGTGATGTTTAGCCAGGTGTGTTAAATAGGTATGAAATTCTAAGCTCTAGTTCTTTTCTATTAAAGTTGATAAATATAAACTGTGGCCATGTCTACATTTAAACAGCTACAGTGGCACAGCTTCCATCTACCTAGCACTGTTTATACTGGAGATTAGGTCAATTTCACTATGTCGCTCAGGGATGTGGATTTTTCACATCCTTGAGAGACATAGTTGGATTGACCTAGCTTTTTAGTGTACACCTGCTCTAAGTATTTTCATGTGCATTAAGGATGGCTCAATCAAAGGGAGATGGACAGTTCCAGATGATGGAATTCACAAGTTCCAAAGCAAGCAAAAAACAACAACAAACAACTCCAGTATAAAATAAGGATATTTTGTGAAAAAATAGCATTAATAGCAATGTTAACACTGAAAAAACAAGCAATTAAAAGTCATAAAATGTATAAACTATTGCTCCTTATCTGTACCGCCATTCTGTCTTCTTTAAATAATATTTCTTTATATCACCTTGATCAATCGGTCCATGAGCCCTCACAGAGACAGTGCTGATCACAACACATCAGACATGTTGTTCTAGCCAGTCCTCCAGCTCGCCTTTGGCCAAGCTGTTAGTAACACTGGACACCTGATTGGCATAGCGCACAGCAGTCTAGAACTCTCGGGCAATCCATCAACTGCAGCCTCCCAAGCAGCTGGAATTACAGGCGCATGCCACCATGGCAGGTTCTCTCTTCATATAATAAATTATTTTTCAAATAATACAGTATATAATACAAACTGGAATTTCTTATCCAACTTAATTTACAGTAAATATAGTGCAGTACACACAAGACAAAATTTCAAACTTGTGTGCCAAAGATAGGCATGTAAGTAAAATAGGCCAAGATAGGCATTTAATTGTGTCAAAGATAAGCCTCTATCGGTGCCTATATATGAATATAGGTACCTAACTTCAGGCACTAAAGTTTGAAAACATTACCCTAAGCCTTTATAGTTGGTTTGACTTTTTAGTCTCAGAAGAGATTTACAAACAAACCAAGTTTGCCTCAGAGCATACCGAAAGAACATAAAATTCTATATGTCCACAAGAGGATACAGATGCTACCAGCATCTACCATTGGTGAGAACACAAATGTTTAAATGACACATTAATAGTATATAAATGTACTATATAAATGTACTATATAAAACTAACAACAATTTTACTTAGATGTTTTATCTTTCATACGGGGAGAAATAGCATTCTATAACAATCAAAATAAGCAGAAATTGAAAAGATGGGAAAAGAAGCTGTAATACTCAAAAAAAAAAAATCTCACCTAGGTAAAAATCAGTGGTAATAGAATGTATCACTCTCCGAATATTTTATCCAAGTAAGTCAAATGGCATCTCAAACACCACCACTCATGTAGATACATGAATCAATGGCTTACTTTGTCTCACAAATTACTCAAATGTTTATAGATTCTGCCTGAACAAAAATATCCTTAGAAACACTAAAAGTATATGAAAGAGACTAAAAGAGACACAAAGCACAGAAACTGCTAATTCCCCAGCAGATCAGCAACTGGGAAACATGTCTAAGACTCAAACTTAAAAATATTGGACACCCTTCTTGTAATGCTCATACGATTCAGACAGATTTTGGTGATGGGAAAAAGATGGGGCAATCTTTTGTGAATATTATGAACTCGGTCTTTTCCTGGTAACTTCTACAAACTTACTTTGAAGTGCAGCAGCCTTTTTTCAATTGGCTCTCACTTGGTATTTCACTTCATTTCTTTGGGGGTAGAGGTGGGAGGTCCAGTAATCTGTGAAAATGAAGTTCAGTGACAATTCTGAGTACTAAAAAATTACTCGTATAATAGAAGGAGGGTAGAATTGCACCAAATGTCAAGGGAATGGCACATCTGCATGGCTGAGAAAGCAGCCTATGAAATGAACACTAGATTCTGTATATAAATTGAGTTGCTTTGGATTTTAGAGCTACATGGGTGGAGATTATGTCTTCTGGAAGAGAAAACAGATTCTGGGTCAGTGGGAATAAGTCTGACTGAGAGTAGGCAATCAATAAATTTGGCGGGGCGGGGGGATTGGGCGGGCTGGGCTGAGTGAGTAGCTTGACCTTGACCTCATTCTTTTTTATCTCGCTCTTCCTTTCTTCTCTTCTTTCCTTTAGTATGAATGAATGTATGTTGTCCGTTGTGTTGTCAGTGAACAGTGTCGCAGGTGTATGAGCTCTCTTTGTGGGGTGGTTAAGTACTACTTGACACCTACATCCACAGTGTACTCAAACATGTAGAAATTACTTACATTTCAGCCCTGAACCTACCATGGGAGGACAGCCAGCTAGTTAAGGTTGATAAAAATACTCATTGTCCAAAGGACGTATTGCTAATTCTTAATGCCTGGTTCAAGTTCTTGAACTTCCTTTCAGTGATAAGCAGAGTTTAGGCAGAGATTTTAAAGATGGAATTGTATTAATCTGTTATCCAGGGGCCAGCCCCACTATGTTGTGCGATGGACACTTGACAAAATTACTGGACTTAGTGACAGACATTGGCATGGGGTTATGTCACTCAGGCCTGTTTATACTACCGCTGTAGATGTTTAAATGTAGACATGGCCACAGTTTATATTTATCACCTTTAATAGTAAAGAACTAGAGCTTAGACAGGCTCTGCCCCCACAACCTATTGAGTGGTAGCAGCTGAACCCAGTAAAGGAGCTTTTGGGGCTCTCCTGCTACCACTTAATATCTAAGAGAGGCTGGAGACCAGCAGACACCTCAACATAGAGCCTTCGCATCCCATGTCACTAAGAGTGGCGGCAGAAGTCTTCAGGAGGAGGCTCATTAATATTTATGATGGTGGCCCCTCTGCTGCCTATTTTAATACTGCATTCCCTGGGATTTCCTCAGTAGTAGCACCCAGAGAGCACAATGTGCCTGGAAAATCCCAGAGCACCAGAGGAGCAAAGTTGAAAGATGCAGAAACTTAACCAAATGTCCCCAAGCTTCTCAGAAGGTGCAGGAGGAGGGAGAAGCAGAATATATATGAACTTTATGGGATTTTTTTGTCCCCATCAATGTGTGCCCATGGTAACTGCCATTAATTTTAATGATGATTATAGGTCTATCTATGTGAGGTTCTCCTACCACTGTGGTATCCTAAGCAAGTATGTACTAGTGGCTCAACAGACACCCTAATAGCTAAGCTATAGTGAATTGGAACTGAGATGTTTTATGAAGTTACCACAATTTTTAATGTAACTGCCAAATCTCTTCCACTTTGTTACACTGCATTTCAGAATGAAAGTGCCAAATGGATGTGTTGCCTTTGCTGTCTGTAACCCATCCACCTCCCAGCCCCGACCACACTGCTCTTAGAGCCAGGAACAAAATCAAGAAATGCTGACTCCCATGATTTCACTACATTGTCATGAACAGGTCAGCAACTTGCCAGCTCAAAAGTGTCATGTCCTTCTCTCGGGGTTGATGCACAGAGGATAACAAGCTACTCCTTTAGCTCAAGCAGAAGAGGTTGGTGCTGTGGATCTGAACATTTGAGTTCACATCCTGCTGACAGACCAAGTAGGAAAAAGTAGGGTGTGATCATGTAATTAAAGACTGCTTCCTAATACATCTGCACAAGAAGATCAGAATTAAAGATGCACAAGTAGCCTTAATGCTGCTATTTTCTAACACTCCACTTGACTTTTCAACCTTAATGTTCTTTTAATGTAGGAATTTTTAAAAGAGATAATAGATACATCTAGGAACCCCAAGTATTGGGGGACTGAAAGCCTCAGACCAATGAGTTACAATTCTTTGGTCAGCCAGCCACCAGTATGAGTTCAGGCCAGCTCAGGAGGGATTAAAAGTTTCCCACTTCTAATGGATGTTTGATGTCTCCTATACGAGATGAGTTTGCTGAATCTCTGCTCCAGCTTCCACATCACAACTTCACCACGTGTTATTTTTCATGTATTCTCTGGAAAAGGAGAGGAGAGAAGAAGGGAAAAACAAAAACAATTGCCGGAAACTTTGAAAAAACATTTTCAAAATAATTTCTAAAATTTCTTTTTAAAAAAATTGACCAGCTCTAATTATAGGTTATCTTATAAAGATAAATATCTGAGTCCTAACAGAGGTCACTGTTGTTTACACTTACTTTCTGATTCTGAGCCAGAAACTGCTCACCTTGCTCCTGTGTATATTCCCCTTGCTTTGGCTCTATAAACACTAGTCACATGTGTCAGGCAAGAAGGAGTTGGCTGTTTTATCTGTACTGTAAATGATTCTGTATTTTAATTTTAATGTGGTGTAGCTTGAAAGCTCGTCTCTTTTACCAGCAAAACTTGGTTCAATAAATGATGCTACCGCAACCACCTTGGCTCTATTTTAATGGTGATCATGGTAAAATCATTTCTACATCTTTGAATGCATACATACACTTACGTACAGCAGAAAAGGCTTAGTGTCTGCATGATATATATTTAGTCTCTCTCATGTACACTCTCTAATCTTTTCTATTTTACATGAAGGTGTGTGCTTATGAAAGCATAGAAAATAATTATATAGCATTCATGATTAAAATGTGTACAATTTTTTCTTTCACCTAATTAACATTTCTGTAGTATCTGAGGTCTTCCTTTTGCAAGTGAACGGAATATCAGTGTAAGGTTACAACTGCCATTTGCAAGTACTTAAAAGACAGTGACTAATGTAATAGTGTATATTTAGAATACTGTGTATTCTAAATTCCATTTCCACAAAATATAGCATGGTTCTCCTATTTGATTATAAAACCATCTAATAATTCTTATTTTATAGCATTTGCTGATTGAGAGGGGCCATGTTACACTTTGCCTAAGCACAAATCTGTACCTCAGACTTTTCAATCCATTATTTCTTCAAAATGAAATATTTTGCTAACCATATGTTTTCAACAATAGACTGCTCTTAGCAGCTGCATTGTTTGTTTTTAAACCTGGTATAAAACAATAATGTCCCTGTTCTTTGAAAAAAGCATGAGTATTAAAAAGCTATTAAAATATCCTTAAATGTTCATTAAATTCAGAATTTCTTCTTGTTTCCTCTGGCAATATGTGCAAAGTCAGCTTCAGAGTAGCTTTTGCCTGTTTCAATCATGAATCCATGTAGAAAAAATCTTAGTCCTGTACATACCTTTCTTGGAGTAATTTTAAGTTTTCCCATGTCCATTAGGCCCTTACAACCTAATCTTGCTCTGCCAATTGCTCCCATGGTGAGATCATTAAGTAAATTATTTTAAGATCAAACAGCCTGCAGTGACAATGGAGTTCCATGTAAGGTAAATGCTTCAAAGCCCCCCTTCCCCCACCCTCTCAAATTATAGCTCTACAGGCTATTCATCACCTCTCGATGGGGCTTGCCCCACCATTACTTGGCTTTTTGCTGCAGGCTAAGGTAGCACCACTAATTGGCCTTTGTAACAAAACTGACCTGTGGACAGGATAAAACTTGTTTGGAGCTTTAGAGACAAAAATTATTCAAGGTTAAAAACACATGAATGCCACAGCTACGTCACCATAATAACCAGTGAATGAATTTCTTCCTCTTGGTTCTTAATGTGAAAGAATGCGTTCATGTGCCCATGCCAAACAAAAGCTCCTTCAGGTAGTTGAACTAGTTCTCTTCTTTTTTTTAAGCTCAAGGACAAGTAGGTCTATCATTTCCTTTACTTCTCTGGAGCCCCTCACAGTGAGGACCCTTTGATCTCAGAGAATAATGGTAGATGGAACAATTTAACTGCTTCATACAGGTGCAGGGAGTTTATTTGACAGATTATGGCTTTTATTTCTAGCACATTAGCTGTGTGCATACAAATGGACTCTTGACAGATTCAAGCAGGTAGATCAGAATTAAAAAAAATAAAAAAAAGCCTCAACAAAAGCTTGGTCACACCTGCAAGGATGGCATAATTTCAGAATGCTGCATAAATTAAAGACAGGTATAGCCATTAAGGTCCCTTGCTGTGAATGAATTTTTACAACTCAGGAAGACAGCGTGTGGGTGGGAAAGAAGCTTGAATGAGTAAACAACAAATCATCCAGACAATCTCCTTCTAGTTTAAAGAGCCTATACTCAGTCTGAGTTATTTTAAAATAAATAACTCTGCTAGCCAAGCCTTGTACTGTAGCACCTAAATTATATTGTCTATAACAGAGGACTGAATGGATGAGAGAAGCAAAGTGAAGGAAAGCATTTTCAAATCATGTTTACTCAAACCGGCACTTTTTTCCCCAAAGGATGATTATCTGTGCAAATTATCTTACATTTACAGTTACTCATGATTACGACTGCTGAAGTGAAAATCTGCCCTTTTAACTTTGTAAGCTGTTTTTTTTTCTTTTTTGGTTTTTCACTTAGCTTAAGTGTAGTTAAAATGGCTTGTATAAGATGCTGTTCAATAGCCTACCATCTACAATAACAAGTCTTCTGAAGATTGCTTCTTTAGACTGATACTGCTTATGAATGCCTCTCATTAATTTGGCATTTATTTCTGCTCTTTTCTGTTTTTAAATTTGATGTTGTCTTCTCAGTGCATTCCCATGCATCCAGTAACGTCTAGCCATTATATGCCTTGTCTATACTTGAAACACTGAGGTCTGGTCCACACACAAGTTTTGTACCAGAATAGCTATTTTAGATAATCTGTGTATATATTTCCAATATATATAAACTGGTACAATGCCTAGTATGGAATTTAATTATGCCAATACAGTCACAGCAGTACTTGTGTGTGTGTGTAGTCCAGAGCAGAGAGTAGTTTGCCGGGGGTAGTAATGGTAAAAGCTGTAGAGTAAATCAGCGTCCCCTCTGCTACTACTGGTAGAGAATTACAAGCCCTCGTTTCATTGATGAAATACATTTCTCAGAAACGGAATATGAGTAAACTATTGTACCTGAATACTATTGAAAACTATTGTGCCTGAATACTAACTATAGCCATTAGATATTTGCATGCAGGGCCAAATTTAAAGGTAACGTAAATAGTGGTTTCTTTACACATTGGTATAAGTTTGTGTAAACCTGCATACTAAATGGGATAAATAGCAGGATTTCAGAAAAAGGTTTGGTCTACACTTTAAAGTTTTATGAGCATAGTTATGTCAGTTATGGGAGTGATATTTTGCTGACATAGGTATGCTGATAAAAGCCCTAATGTAAGTGCAGTTATATCAATATAAGAAGTATTTCTTTTATATCAATATAGCTTATGCTGGTTCCTAGAATGCCTTTTCTCTAATGCCATCCTATGCCTCACGAAGGAAAGTAGGATGCAACTGCAGCTGGGCCTGTCTAGTCTGACCTCCTGCACAACTCAGGCTACAGAATCTCACCCACTAACTCCTGTAAGAAACCCCTGTGTCTGAGCTATTGAAGTCCTCAAATCATGGTTTAAAGATTTCAAGGTGCAGAGATTCCTCCAGCAAGTGAACCATGCTCCATGCTGCAAAGGAAGATGAAAAACCCTCAGGGCCTCTGCCAATCTGCCTTGGAGGAAAATTCCTTCCCGACCCCAAATATGGTAATTAGCTAAACCCTGAGCATGTGGGCAAGACTCACCAGTCAGACACTCAGGAAAAAATTCTCTGTCGTAAACTCAGATCCTGCCCCATCTAACATCCCATCACAGGCCATTGGGCATATTTACTATTAATAGTCACAGATCAATTAATTGCCAAAATTAGGCTATCCCATCATACCATCCCCTCCATAAACTTATCAAGCTTAGTTTTGAAGCCAGATATGTCTTTTGCCCCCACTGCTCCCCTTGGAAGGCTGTTCCAGAACTATACTTCTCTGATGGTTAGAAACCTTCATGTAATTTCAAGTCTAAACTTCCTGCTGGCCAATTTATATCCATTTGTTCTTGTGTCCACTTTGGTACTAAGCTTAAATAAGTCCTCTCCCTCCCTAGTATTTATCCCTGATCTATTTATAGAGAACAATGATATCTCCCCTCAGCCTTCTTTTGGTTAGGCTAAACAAGTGAATCTCTTTGAGTCTCCTTTCATAAGACAGGTTTTCCATTCCTCAGATCATCCTAGTAGCACTTCTCTGTACCTGTTCCAGTTTGAATTCATCCTTCTTAAACATGGGAGACCACAACTGCACACAGTATTCCAGATGAGGTCTCACCAGTGCCTGGTATAACGGTACTAACATCTCCTTATTTTTACTGGAAATACCTCACCTTATGCATCCCAAGACCGCATTAGCTTTTTTCATATCACATTGATGGCTCAGTCATCCTGTGATCAACCAATACTCTGAGGTCCTTTTCCACCTCTGTTTCTTTCAACTGATGCGTCCCTGGTTTATAACTAAAATTCTTGTTATTAATCCCTAAATGCATGAGTTACACTTTTCACTATTAAATTTCATCCTGTTCCTATTACTCTAGTTTACAAGGTCATCCAGATCTTCCTGTATGAAATCCCAGTCCTTCTCTGTATTGGCAATACCTCCCAGCTTTGTATCATCTGCAAATTTATTACCACACTTGCACTTTTTGTGCCTATGTCAGTAATAAAAATATTAATAAGATTGGTCCCAAAACTGATGCCTGAGGATCTCCTCTAGTAACCTTCCTCCCGCCTGACAATTCACCTTTCAGCATGACCTGTTGTAGTTTCCCCTTTAACCAGTTCCTTTTTCACTTTTCAATTTTCATACTGATCCCCATCTTTTCCAATTGAACTAATACTTCCCCATATGAAACTGTTTCAAATGACTTACTGAAATTGAGGTAAATTAGATCCACTGTGTTCCCTTTGTCTAAAAAAATCTGTTACCTTCTCAAAGAAGGAGATCAGGTTGGTTTGGCACAATCTACCTTTTGTAAAACCATGTTGTATTTCGTCCCAATTACCATTGACCTCAATGTCCTTAACTCCTTCAAATTTTTTTCCAAGACCCTGCATACTTCAGATGTCAAACTAAGAGGCCTGTAGTTACCCTGATCACTTTTTTTCCCTTTCTTAAAAATAGGAACTATGTTAGCAATTCTCCAATCAAGCGGTACAACCCTGAGTTCACAGATTTATTAAAAATTCTTGCTAATGAGCTTGCAATTTCATGTGCCATGCTCCTAATTCCACCTGAGAGAAGCACTTCGAAAATTCCACCAGGCAAAGCAGGTGGTCCCTCTAGCCTCTGTAGAAAAAGCTGTTGAATGTGCACTTAATTTATACAACAATCGCTGAAAAATAACTATATTCCATATTAAATTCTTCCATGCCCCTCATTGTATCAGCTACTATAGCTCATGTCATTCCAGAACAGAGCACCTAAAGGTCAAATAAGCTTTTATTTTTTTTTTAGTTAAAAGCAAACTCTCTTTTGGAAAAAGTGATAGTGTATGTTTGCTAAAAGACTGGGTCAGAGACATGGTAATATATCCTTTATGCAGTCTGCTTCGGTGATTTCCACAGCTGGAATCCAAATAATAAATGTACCATGCAGCAGCCACCAAAATAAAAAGGATGTGAAATGTATTAATAATAATATTTCAGCAAGATCTAGTGCAAAAAAAAATGTTTTAAGACTTTCCGTATTCTACTTGTTTGGTCTTTTCTATTTTAACATAGAAAATAAAATATGCTGCTTTAGACCATATTTCTGTTAAAGCTACTACAGGTTTATGAGGGTGCTAAAATGGTGCAGCAAACATAAAAATTAGCATCACAGTGTTGTAGGGTTATTTATTGCTCTTATTTAACTAAATATATGGTAGTTATTGGCATTTCCATGTAAGCAGGTTTGTTTTTCAAAACTTTGAATTCATGTCTGGTATACAGTCAATCAATCTACATTTGCACAACAGCATTTTCAGACAAGCCCCTTAACAAGCATTCTGAAATATCAGATTTACATTAATACCCACTGGATCAGAAGCCATTCCATGCAGGACTGAAAAAAAATATCTTAAAATGTAGTTTGCATAGAGGTTGGTGCTGGATTAATTTCTACCAGGGTTACAAATTCTAAAGGCATGGTTTTTCCATCTGATGTTTGTAATTTTGGATGAATATTGATGTAATGCAGCACAAAATCCAAGCAGCAAACAGTGGTGTGGGGTTTTTTTGTTTTTTGTTTTTTATTTTATTTTATGAAAGCAATAGATTTTGAAAGAAATAAGAGTAATTGGTGATTCAGTAGGTGGCACTCTTCCCTCTGAGTAGATATTGAACTAATGTCCTGGCTTGGAGTTGGCTATGAGTCGTGCTGTTGAGGTATAGCTGTCTTTCAGATAAGCTACAGAACTATGGTCTTGACCACTTGTGACCTTAAAGAATCCATGATAGTTTTCATGAGAGTATGGGTGTTAATCCCAATGTCCTGCCCAAATTTCAACTCTGGTAATTAGATAATGTCTCCAGTACCTAAATCTTCTATGCAATTTCAACTGGATATGGATATCTTCTATGCAATTTCAACATGAACTGTTGCTGTACACTGTTAAAAAGTTGTTGAGTTTCACCCAGAGGAGGCTCATTTTAGTTGAGGGAAAAGTTGTTTTTATATAAATAAATATGTATAATCATTGAACTGTCATTTTGACAAAGTTACTATATAAAGATTCTGTAGGGATAATAACATTTTAATACCCACTTTCATATCAAAGCACATTTTTAAAACCTGGGAACAAAGGGAAAGTCATTAAAGATCTAGATATTCATGCCATATGGGAAAATAAGTAGACCGTAATAAAAGAACAAAATATTTGTAATAGAAATTATTAGCAGAAATGGGCTCAAGCAATATTTGGTCCCAAGCAATCAAAACGTTGGTCAGAGGCTACAGATTTTGTTCAGAGCATTACAACCATAAGACTCATCTGCAAAGCTTGGCAGAATATATGTTACACCTTTCTGAGAGGTGGAGTTCCCAATGGAGTGGTATGCCTCCACACCATCTCTGATGCAGGTCTCTACGCCTATTAAGCACACTCTGCCCTGTAATATTTACATCTAAGACACATCTGACTTTACTGTACAAAGTACTAGAACTTGAATTGTTGGGTACTCTCAGTGAACTAGACTAGGTGCCGACCAGGTCTTTCCATCTCTAACTTTGATGGATCTGTCATTTGAATTCCCACCGAGAACTCAAGAATTAGGTAAAAAAGCACATAAAAAGTCCTACATTTTCATTATTTTGGGCTTGTATAATGAGGATATTTAGTCCTCTGCTACATGTTTCCTTTATATCTTGATTTTTAAGCCTTGTGTACACTACAGGAGGAGATCAATCTAAGTTACACAACTTCAGCTACATGAATAATATAGCTGAAGTTGACATACTTAGATCTACTTTCCACGGCAAGGGTGGGCAAACATTTGGGGTGGGGCAGGGGATGAGGACTTGAGGGTGCAGGAGGGTGCTCTGGGCTGGGACTAAGGGGTTCGGAGGGCAGAAGGGGGATCAGGACTGAGGCACGGAGTTGGGGTATGGGTGGGGGCCAAGGGTGCAGGCTGTGGGTGGCACTTACCTCAAGCAGCTCCCAAAACCAGCAGCATGTCCCCACTCCGGCTTCTATACGGAGGCACGGTCAGGCAGTGCGCACTGCCCCATCACTTGGAGTGGGGGCATTGTGCAGAGACCCCTGGCTGCCCTGAGAGTTGCACGGAGCGGGGCAAGCCTATGACCCCGCTCCCCTGCAGGAGCTCAAGGGCCAGATTAAAACTCTGGAGGGCTGGATGCGGCTCCTGGGCTGTAGTTTGCCCCCGTAACACGGGGTTCACACTACGTGATGTCGACTGGAGGTGCTCTCCTGTTGATTCCACTTGCACTTCTCGTTCAGATGGAATACAAGAGTCAATGGGCGCGTGATCTGAGGTTGATTTAGTGGGTCTTCACTAGGCCCACTAAATTGACCACCAATGCAACAATCGCGGCACATTGATCCCACGGTAAGTGTAAGAGAAGCCAAGTGTAATGTAAATATAAAAGCTAAAGAAGTATCTGTCATTTAAATTTTATTAACTCTTTTTTTTAAATTCAAATGTATGCATACAAATGTTATTCTTTCAAATGAGCAATCAGTTGCCACTGGCCTGGTTCTGGGTACTACTCTAACTATGATAACACTGATAAATTTGAGGAAATTTATGAGATGATCTCAGGTGGAGTCTGGACTGTATATTTAAGAGAGAACAAGGACTGTTTATGGATTTTGAATTGCAAAAACTAGCACAATGGCAATGCAAAAGAATGTTAGCGCTATTATTAATGCACTTGCAACATATAGCTCCAATCAATTACATACTCTTTTCAATTTCGATGTCTAAAGATGACATGTTAGTACAGCTGGCATGGCTTATAATTTATGAATTTGACATTAGAATTAATGACATAATTACGTACTGCTGTAAAATGCCTATACATTAAATATTAAGTTAAGCAGTATTACAAATAAAAAATATTTATCATTTAGCACTATTACTGATAATATGGTTTTTGTGGTTTTGTAACCCTTCACACTATACCTAATGGGTTAAAGGGAACATATCATCTGGCCACAACAGCCTCCTGCACATTGCAGATTAAATAATCACAATGATTTCCTGTAGCGAATATGAGGAAGAGAGAGTAGATGTGTTACCCACAAAAAAGGCATGGCCAGTCTGCCCAAACACAGCATATGATCAACATGGTCAAAACCCAGTGTTAGAGGGTGTCAATGGACTGTTTGCCATTCCATCCCATTACCAGCAGTATAGCTGACTGAATAGTACATGTGCAGTGTTCAGTTTGTTGTGGCTCACACTTGTATTTATTCCCTATTCACAAGTATTCCAATGACTGCTAGGTATTTGTGAAAAAGTTCATGAACCCCAGAAGTTTCATGCATTTTACCAAGAATAATCATTTAACCCAAAATGCAGAATGAAAGTTCATCTGCTATTTATTACTCTCCTGTTTAAAAACGTCATTAGCCAATAAAAGACAAAAAATATCATGTGACTCAGGTAACCAATCACAATTCCACAACATAATTACCCAATATTGAAAACAAATAGATTGTGAGCAACCAAGAGTTTAATGTGATTTTTCAGAACTATGTGGTGAACAAATACAATCTCTGAAATAAAGATTTGACTGTGAACAATTTATTAATAAAAAGGGTGCATTATTAAACAAATTAAATTCATAATTAACATTATAACTAAAAGTCTGACCACTTGTAGCGTGCAGTGGGCCAATTACAAAGATACCCTAGTCCTACAAGACACAATGACACCAAGATGGCAGGGGTTGCAATCATTTTGAAGGACAGGATTAGAATTCAAAATGAACTTGACAAATTGGAGAATTGATCTCAAATCAACAATATGAAATTCAATAAAGGTAAGTGCAAAGTATTGAACTTAGGAAAGAAAAAACAAATTTACAACTAAAAAACATGGACTAACTGCCTATGTGGTAGCACTGCTGTCATGGGTCTGGGTATTATAATGGGTCACAAGTTGAATACGAGTCAACAAAACGATGCAATTTCAAAAAAGGCTAATATTGTTCTGGGACATATTAGCAGGAGTGTCGTATGTAAGATACAAGAGGTAACTGTCCTGCTCTACTCAGCACTGACAAAGCCTCACCTGGAGTACTTTGTCCAAGTCTGGGTACCACACTTTAGGAAAGATGATGACAAACTGGAGAAAGTCCAAAGGAAAACACAAAAATGATAAAAGTTTTAGCAAACCTGACCTACAGGGAAAGATTTAAAAACTGAGCATGTTTAGTCTTGAAAAAAGAAGACTGAAGAGGCATCTGATAAGTCTCCAAATATGGTAAGGGCTGTTATAAGAAGGACTTTGATCAACTGTTCTCCATGTCCATGACAAGTAGGACAAGAAGTATTGAGCTTAATCTGAAACAAGGGAGATTTAGGTTAGATATTAGGAATTTTTTTCTAACTATAAGGGTAGTTATGCTCCTGAACAGACTTCTAAGGAATGCTCTGGGATCTCCATTACTGGTGGTTTTTAAGATCAGGAAAAAAACATCTGTCAGGGATGTAGGTTTACTTGGTTCTGCTTCAGCACAGAGGTCTGGACTTGATGACTTCTCAAGATCCCTTTAAGGCCTACATTTCTATGATTTTATGTTGGGTCTCAAGATTCCTTTTTTATGTTGCAGCAGATTTCCACACAAGCAAAGCTGTTTCAGGGCCCAGTTCAAAGCCCACTGAAGTCAATGGGAATCTTTCCATTAACTTTAATGGGTTTTGGATCAGGCTCTTACCTGGGCTGAGTTGCTCACTTTTTTATGATAGGACCCACAGATATAACTAATTTGACATGTGGTATTTTCTCAGAATGCTTTCCTCTTCTTTTCTTGCCTTAGACATCTTGAGTGGCTATTTTTCTTACCACTTTTTCACACCTCTTTAGTAACCTTCTGTAAGGGTGGTTTTGTGTTACTTCATAAGCATTGTGTTCCAGCTCTTCAATCTGGTCCACCCACTTGTGGCAAATTATGTATTGTGCAGTGGCATGTTGATTTCAACTCTACACAAGCATTTATATACAGGATCCATAAAGAAAATGTAGGTTTTGGTGACATTGTGAGCCAGCTCCTGTGATGCATAGTTAATTCCTGCTATTTATTACAGATAAATGGGTGTGTCCTGGGTTCTCAATGTTCTCTCCAATCTGCTTTGGTAGAGTTTTAGCAGAGGATGAGGAAGCCACAATAAGTCCAACAATATAAAAAAAATAAACCAAAAGTGGTTGAATTTTCATCAGAATTAGAACCAGAGACATCAAAAGGGATCTTCTGGCAAAATCCTATCAGTGCCTCAATTCTGATGAATATAGAAAAGAGAGAAAATCCCATTTATAATTTGTGTTTTTAACTAAAAAAATGAAATGCTTATTTTACTCAGTGATGAACTCTTTACAAAACACAGTTTATGACAAAAGTTTTGTAATCACAAGCATCATATTATGTCTTTTGCTGCATAAGATACCGATAACAAACTCCAGGATTTACATCTGACCTAAAAAGATCAGGACAGGTTCCCCATGTGAAACTGTAGCCCCACTGAAATCAATGACAACATTCCCATTTACTTGAATGGATCAGCATTTTATACTGCCTGTCTTTTGGAATAATTAGTTCTCAGACTGTGATCTGCAAAAAGCTCACTGGCTATAGGGTTCTGGGTCTTCTCCTGGTTCTCAGCTGCAAAACTTCATTAAATCCAACTGAAAATACATAAACTACTTTCCAGCTATTACTTTGCCTGTTACCAATTGGTGTAGGTACCTGAGGTATGTTATGTGACTGCAAATAGGAGAAGAAGTGGTTCTTGAGTCAATCTAACTATTAAGATAGAGACACATGAAAAAGGTTGTGTGCCCTGTTTTAGCAAGTAACTCTTTAACAACAGATTCAATGCTGTTATTATCAATCTGACATAATAACCAAGAAAACAGATGAACAGTTCAATTATTGCTGGCTGGGTTTTGTTTTTGTTTGTTTGGTTTTTTAAAGATGACAGCAGTTCCTCTAACTGAACAACTTATGATTCTAAATTCTTCAATGCAAATAAAAATCATTTTAGGGTTTGCTGTCAGCAGAAGCATCATGGTTTCAGCGGCTCCATCAGTTAGGACGGTTTTGAAAAGGAGCTGTAGTCTTAATTTGTTGTTTCTGCACTTATGAGTATAGCTAGCGCTGAACATTTGTGGCGGTGGTTATGTTTATAGGAATAACAAATGAGCCTGCTACAGCTCTGTTTGATTTCTTTAATAAAAAACAAGGTCTGCTATATTATTACATGCACTATAGGATTGTGAATGGCCCATTACAATTAATAGGTGATCCATTTGCCAGAAATTATGGATCTTACTCTTTTTGACCTAATGAATAGTATAGAGTGTGTTATCTCTTATACTCTATATTGAACCATAGTCCTGCATAATGTTACTTCAGGCCATTTTGAGATGAGTCAAAATTGTCATAGTCTTTTTGTTAGAGCAATGATCAAATATTGACATTTCTTCAGTTCATACAAATGGATACAACCTTCTTACATGCAACTTGGTCAATATATTCTGATGTTCACATTAGGGATTTGGAAATCAATGTAGTTTTCCTGTTATTCTTTTATGATTAAATCAATTGAAGTTATTTACTCATAGAAGAAAATATGGGTGATTGCCAACCCTAGGGCTTGGTGAATTGCTTTCTCACTACTGCTGCCCAGTAATGAGAAGGTGCAGGTTTTCTTCAGGGGTTGACTAAACCTGCTCATATATAGCAGCAATCTGAAGTGCATAAATTGTTTATTATTAAGGGCTATCAGTGTTTCTTGGCAAAGGGCATCTTTATCATTTGCCATTGCATTAATATTGACAAAGCAGGGGAATACCGAAACCCAGCATTGCTGATCAGGTGGAGCAAAATAACAGACACCAAGCAATTCAGCTAGAAACCCAGTATTTTTGATACATCTGTGGTTATGTGGAAAGATCAATTAAAGACAATGGAATTATCAATTAAATTGAATGGGCAAACAAGAGTTGTGGAAACACCTTTGCTGAGATTTGAAGCCATTTAGGAAAGAGAGAAGACCTAAATAGATTCATATTAAACTTTCTTGTCCCAGGAGCTTAATTTGACATAATACATGTGATGGACAAGCTATGTTATTTAAAGATGGGAATAAATATCACCTTGCATACCATATTGCTCGTGTTTATGCAGGGCTATTGGTAGAATGAAATATTTACAGGTTAACTTCCCCCCCACCACTCCTACACCTATTTTTTAAAAGTATGTACACAATTTCTGTAGTGCTTTTTCAGGTGAACTCATGCTTCATTCATGAATATTGTAGTGCTCCAGTCTATTTGAATAACTTGAAGATGTAGAAAGTGGCATGAAGCATAACACTCAAACTAGGCGGGATCAACTGGTCTGTGAGCCTTAAATCAGGAATGTCATGATCTACTTCCATCCAGCTACAGAACAAATCATGTAGAAATACATCCTTCTCCTACACTACCCTCTACTTCAGGTGAGTGACAAGAAAATGAAAGAATGAAAGGGGTTAAGCTGCCCAATCTCCCAGAAGACTCTGTTTTTTACATATGCTATAGGGGCATGAGGCCCATTATTATTTAAACATGTCCTTGGCCGAGGTGAGGTGGAAGGCTTGCGCATCAATGAAAATCCCAATTTGGGCCCTGATTCAGGAAAGCACATGCTTAACTTTAAACATGTGTTTAAGAACTCTTGAGTTCAATGAGAATGTGCTTTAGTGCTTTTTTGAATATATGTGCTTTCCTGACTGAAAACCCTAGATAGAATACTCTTTCTCCTGTCTTCTCTCTCATGCTTTACCACCTTGCTATGTTATTATCTCTTCCCCTGGAGGAAAAGAGGAGTAGGAGTAGGAGAGAAGTCTTCATAAACCACATGCACAACTAGTCTCCCTCCCATTAAAGCCAATGAGCCAAAGTTAATTAAGATGAGTGCTCCTCTGGAGTAACTCTGCTGACTTCCATCAAGTCACTTCATCAGAGTGAAAGTAGACTTTTGATTAATGTCTGTAAAGTACAATAGCAAATTAATAGAAATTCTAATGGAGCATCTGAATGAGTCCTCCCCATTTTCCGGAGGGGTCCTCAAATTCTGAGACTCCCTATAGCTAAGGAAGTGTTTTATAATGACTGGTCCATGGACTGACGTCAGTTCCTGAGATCTCCTTGACACACTTTTGGAAGCCAGAACGTCAGTGCCTGGTATCAAAAAGGTTGAGAAACACTGTGCTAGAGGATTTAGAGCTCTGCCTACTTGGTCAAGATGTTTTAATCTGGTTTTGCTTGTACAGGTACTGTACAATAAACCACCAAAATGCACCACTGAAAATTCATCCCCCAATAATGCTACTTTCATACAGATTTAAACATTATTATTTTGTGCAAATGTGGATAAATTATTAGTTCTCATTATGATCTAAATACTCAGCCATTTGGTTTTCAGAAATTCTTATTCTCTCTTTTTATTTATGTTTTTAATTGTATTGTATTTTGACTCTTTATACAATACCTCAAGCCCTGAGTGCTTTGGGGGGTGGGTGGGAATTGGTCAAGTAGCACTTTAAAAATTATCAGTTATTATTATGAGTGCTATAAATCACCTGCTGAATTTCAGTTCTTTTATTTTAAACACTCAAAGATAACAAAATGAAGAATCCCCCTTCTACCCCTCCCCCATATTCTGAACTGAGATCATATCTGCCATGTTTTAATCAACAGACATTTTATGACTGAATTTTAAACTTCTTAAACTAGAGGTGCGTAATAGAAGCATTGACAGACCATTAATTATATTGATGAGACTGAGTGCTGCTATAATAAAGTTAGGAGCCAATTCATAAAAACCTGCCTAATACTCAACACAGAGCTAGATGAGAATATAAACAATGACAAACTTTCCAAGGTATTCAGATTTTTCTTGAGAAATTGGGGTAGTTAATATCTGTTCTTCAGAAGCAGCTGTTTCAGAAACTGAGCTCATCAACTGAAAAAAACAACAAAAAACAAATAAAAAACCCCCTCTCTAGAGCTTTTGATTCAACAAAACCACTACAACTCTGATTTTACAAAGCAGCGATTAGAAGCTCAATTCCCATTATTTTTTATTGGAATTGGGCATCCAAATCTTTTAGGAGGCTGTGACAATGTCAGCCAGGAACTCCAAGACAAAGAAGTGTAAGTGGGGAATATAAAAATATGCATAGATCAGAAGCCCAAATTCAACAGGGTCTCAAAGTTAACAGCAGGATCTGAAAGTCAGTACCGAAATGAATTAGACACCAAAGGAATGACTTCAGAATGAGCATACTATGACCTGAACATTTAGAATGGGCAACAATGACTGCATGGCAGTAGTACTTCGAATGATGGGAATGCTAATAGAGGTTGCCAGGGGACCAATTAGAAATGAATTGAAGTAAGTCAGCTTGGAGGTAATAAAGGTACTGTATATGCAAATGTCAAAACATCTGAAGGTAAAGTGGGCACATTCAAGCAATCTTTTAGTGATGGTAAGAGGATCACTTTGTAATATTAGAGGCTTTGAGCCAATTTCTGCTCTCAGTTGCATAAGTGTAAATCTGGCATAACTCCATTGACTTCACCAGCATAAGGGGGTGGTCAACATTTGGCTTAGGGTTTCCTTAAATGTCAGTGGAGTCATTTACTTAGATTCTGAGTAAAACTGATAAGTTATCACAGGTGATTCCTTAATTAATTTCCCTTTACCTTCCTTGCAATGAACTAGTCTGCGGCTTACATCTGGTCAGACAAACAGGTGAAGTTTCTTTCAAAGATGTTCACAGCCACTCATTAATGACACTCTAGGAAAGGGCAGTTTGCCCATCCTCCAGTACTGTCGCCATTCCTCAAACCATCATCTTGATACACATGCCCATCAAACTCTAGAGGCCAGCTCTCTCTGGGTAAACAATCTTCCCAATGAACATATTTATCAGTCATTATAAAAAGTTACATTTTACATATAAGAAACACAGTTAAATATCTTTATGACACCTAGTAAATTTTAAATATAATTTTTCATGGTACATGAGTGACAGCCTCCTTGGAAAGAGTTAGGAAATGTTCATGTTATGTGACTGCAAGCTCAATTTGCTAATAAAGACTATACCTTGCCCTGAAGGTTTTTTCCAGCTGCAGCCCCTGAAGCACAAATGTCGAGCATGTATCACACAGAACTGTCAGTTACTACTGAAGCCAGAAAATTGTTGTTTCAAATGTTACAGTACAGGAAAATCGCCTCTCTGCACTTGCTGCCAAAAAAATGACAGCTTAATTTATGCCATGCTGAAGCTACATTACAGAGCCATTCAGCTTGGCAGTCAAGTACACTCCATGCTCACATCTTCCCCCTGTGCAAATGCACTGGGAAGAAATACACAGGGACTGTAATAAGGACAGTTGGCTCCAGTGTTTTCCATGTCAGTGGAACTAAATACAGGTGAAACAGTATCAGCAACAAATAACATCATCTGAACTTCATATGCAAACCACAATTCAGCATGAGGCTTCATGAATAATCAGTAAGGATGGCTGACAGAATTGTTATGCATGAAGTGGATTATGGAGCGGTTTGCTTGTGTCAAACCCTTGGGTTTTATGTCGAGGGGAGGTGCTGAGGTATTACCCATGCCTTTGAAAATTATGTCAGTATCCTTGGTTCAGACCTTCAAAACTTGGCAATGTTTACACTTTCTGAAATTAAAAATCTGACAGTATTAAACCACAGCCTAGTGTCGATATTTGTCATCAAGGTTTTCAGCAGGACATTAAAGATGCACACAACATTCCTTAAAAATGAACAGCCAACCAACCAAGCCCCAACCTGAGCTATCCTACATTGCTCTTGTATTTTAAGGCCAAAGCTCAATCCATTTGACACTGAAACAATGATCAGCCACATATTTTGGCAACATGTTAGCAGAATGAATGGAAATTATGATGTGGGGCTCTTTCGCTTAGTTGATTCATATTAATCCCATCATAATTATTTTCAGAAAGATTCCCAGATTTAAAAGGCTTGGATAAATTAAGAACTCCAATTCCCTTTGCAAACTCAACAAGACTAAAAATAGGCTAAATGCCATTTTTTTTATTTCAGTTTATTCTTCCTTTTCCTACTAGCCACAACATTTCTTTTCTACATTCCTTTTGTACTAGCCACAACATCATGCTCATTACTTATCTTTAAAATGCTTTGCAAAAAACAAGCTGATTTTCACAACAGCTCTGTGAGACAGATAATAATAAAACAAAAGGCTTCATAACATATATCAAATGAATTTCCAGTGTTTTTAAAGGGTTGGAACTTTTCTGTCTAATCTATTTTAGGCATTTGGGGATAATGCCTATCCCCAAAGTAAGTTGTACTATGCTCTAGCCAAATGTAAATGATTTGTAAAATGTGCTTGGAAATTCTGTATACTAACAAATAACTGCAGAATTCATCAATAGGTGATGCTTAAAATGAAGAGTTGCTTAGTGCTGATATGAATTCACAGGCTTCACTTCACCAGGGTTTGTGCCCACATTTCCTTTGCTTTGATTGGGATGATTCACATCGTCTCCTTTTCAGAGTTATAGTTTTCATTGACTCCAAGATTATCAAGGAAAACTCTTGTTCCATGTTAAATTGTGAAAAACAACTAATTTGGCCCAGATTCACCCAACAGTAGCAAATCCTAGCAAGTCTTTCAGCACAGGTAGGTTAACTTGCCCATGTGGAGTGGAACACCAAACTGAAATCAAGTGAGGCTTGCATTGGTTCCCTTTTAATTGTAAATATTTAGCACAACATTAGTGTTAACCAAGAATCTCCCTTAAGATAACTAAAGGGCGAATTCTTCTCAGACTTGCACCCGGTGCAATCCCCTAGAGTTTTCTTTCCATCAGAAACAGGTTCCCAAACTACAAAGAGTAGTGCCAGGTTATTTTTATTTGGAGAGAAAATGTTGGCACTGAGTTTCTCCAGAATGATTAGCCATCCCCAGTTCCACCATCAGCTTGGCAAAAAGTGCCCTTGCTCTACGTACTCATCTCAGCTGGTACAAACCTTCTGTAGCTTAACTTTGTCAAGATTTTGAGCCTTTTAATCAAATAGGATAAGAAAGTGGCAATGCACTAAGGGAAAAATGAATTTCACATGGGCAGAAAGTGCTTTTTGCATGTTCTAGTCACATCTGTAGGAAGGGGTTATTGGAGTAATTAGAGCATGGAGTAGAGGTGTCACTTAGTCCCTCTTGGCCTTTGTTTACCTATCTGTAAAAGGGAGTAAATTGCCTACCTTACAAGGTTGTTGTAAGGCTTGAATGATGAACATTGATAAAGCACTTGGAGATTCTAATTATTATTTATTGTATAGTGCGTCTTTACAGTCAAGTAAAAAGACAGGTCTGAGCCTCCACGTCCACACAATCTTTAGCTGAATAATCAAATACTATTTCATAACTGCGTGCCACAAGGTTTCTTGCACTTTCTTCTGAAGTATCTTATTCTGGTCACTGTGGGACACTGGATCCTGGATTAGACGCACCCTGGTCTGATCCAGAATGGCTATTCCTGGTTCCACGATGCAAAGTATTATTTAGCCATTGCAAAATTCTGTGAATAGCTTGATTTTACATTGATCTCTCCTAACACCAAACTAATTTCACACATAGCTCTAAGCCTTACTGTCAGCAAACCAAGACATATCTATGCCTTAGATAGCTACTACAGGTAAGTAGATTAAGTCACTGCAGCTGTATAAGCAACAAGTTGTTGGGGGTTTCAGGCCTACACTAGTATAACTCGTACCAGATAGTATGAAAGTTGTGATGTCCTCTGGCTGCCCCGACTAGCTCATTTTCCCCCATTTTTCCTTCTTTAGAAATGCACATTCCCCGGTCCCTATTTTTATTTATTTTATTATTTTTTTTAGCAGAGGGAGAATCCTGCTGGAAGCCTTCCCTGATGCTCTGTAATGTTTAAATATTTTAAAATGAAAATAAAAAGGAAGATGCAGACTGAAAGGTTCAGTAGAATGGCCATAAAATGGGGTTACTCTTGACTGGAGCTGGTTGAATTATTTGGATTTTCCATTAGTCCTCTAGACTAGTTGTGGATTGTACATGAATCAGTTCAGATTTTGGTACCTATATTTGTTACTTGCAAGTATTTGCCAAATAGGTTATATGAACAATTTTCAGTCTCTCAGGTGTTTGTAAACTGTTCACTTTCTATTGGCAATGTGTTAGTGACCACATATGTTATTGTTTCCTCTTCCAAACTGGATGACTGAAGCTTTTTAGAACAGATGAATAACAGAATCATAGAACTGGAAGGAACCAGAGGTCATCTAGTCCAGTCCCCTGCACTGGTGGCAAGACTAAGTATTACCTAGACCTTTCCTGGCAGGAGTTTCTCTAACCTGCTCTTTAAAACCTCCAATGATGAAGATTCCACACCCTCCCTAGGCAACTTATTCCAGTATTTAACCACTCTCCCAGTTAGAAGTTTTTCCTAATGTTCAACCTAAACCTCCCTTGCTGCAATTTACACCCATTACTTCTTGTCCTATCCTCAGAGGTTAAGAAAAACAATTTTTCTTCCTCCTCCTTGTAACAACCTTTTACATTCTTGAAAACTGTTATCATGTCCCCTCTCAGTTTTCTCTTTTCCAGACTAAACAGACCCAGTTTTTTCAATCTACCCTCAGAGGTCACATTTTCTAGACCTTTAATTGTTTTTGTTGCTCTTCTCTGGACTGTCTCCAATTTGTCCACATCCTTCCTGAAATGTGGTGCCCAGAACTGTACACAATACTCCAGTTGAGGCCTAAACAGTGCAGAGTAGAGTGGAAGAATTACTTTTCATGTCTTGCTTACAACACTTCTGCTAATACATTCCATAAGGAATGTATTTTTTTTGCAACAGCATTACCCTGTTGACTCATATTTAGCTTGTGGTCCACTATGACCCCCAGATCCCTTTCTGCAGTACTTCTTAGCAATCATTTCCCATTTTGTATGTTTGCAATTGATCCTTCCTAAATGGAGTACTTTGCATTTGTCCTCATTGAATTTCATCCTATTTGCTTCAAACCGTTTCCCCAGTTTATCCAGATCATTTTGAATTTTAATCCTGTCCTCCAAAGCACTTGCAGTCCCTTCCAGCTTGGTATTGTCCACAAACTTTATAAGTGTATTCTGTGTGCCATTATCTAAATCATTTATGAAGATCATAGAATATCAGGGTTGGAAGGGACCTCAAGAGGTCATCTAGTCCAACCCCCTGCTCAAAGCAGAACCAATCCCCAACTAAATCATCCCAGCCAGGGCTTCGTCAAGCCTGACCTTAAAAACCTCTAAGAAAGGAGATTCCACTACCTACCTAGGTAACTTATTCCAGGGCTTCGCCATCCTCCTAGTGAAAAAGTTTTTCCTAATATCCAACCTAAACCTCCACCTCTGCAACTTGAGTCTATTGCTCCTTGTTCTGTCATTTCCTTCCACTGAGAACAGTCTAGATCTATTCTCTTTGGAACCCCCTTTCAGGTAGTTGAAAGCAGATATCAAATCCCCACTCAGTCTTCTCTTCTGCAAGCTAAACAATCCCAGTTCCCTCAGCCTCTCCTCGTAACTCATGTGCTTCAGACCCCTAATCATTTTTGTTGCCCTCTGCTAGACTCTTTCCAATTTATCCACATCCTTCTTGTAGTTGTGGGGCCCAAAACTGGACACAGTATTCCAGATGAGGCCTCACCAATACTGAATAGAGGGGAATGATCACGTCCCTCGATCTGCTGGAAATTCCCCTATTATACAACCCAAAATACCATTAGCCTTCTTGGCAACAAAGGCACACTGTTGATTCATATCCAGCTTCTTGTCCATTGTAACTTCTAGATCCTTTCTGCAGAACTGCTGCCTAGCCATTCGATCCCTACTCTGTAGCAGTGCATAGGATTCTTCCATCCTAAGTGCAGGACTCTGCACTTGTCCTTGTTGAACCTCATCAGATTTCTTTTGGTCCATTCCTTTAATTTGTCTAGGTCCTTCTGTAACCTATCACTACCCTCCAGTGTATGTAACACTCCTCCCAGTTTAGTGTCATCTGCAAACTTGCTGAGGTTGCAGTCCACGCCATCCTCCAGATCATTAATGAAGATATTGAACAAAACTGGCCCCAGGACTGACCCTTGGGGCACTTCATTTGATACCAGCTGCCAACCAGACATGGAGCCATTAATCAGTGTCTGTTCAGCCTGACAATCTAGCCAGCTTTCTATCCACCTTATAGTCCATTCGTCCAGCTTATACTTCTTTAAGAAGAATACTGAGAGAGACCGTATCAAAGAAGTATCAAAGTAGAATACTGAGGGAGACTGTATCAAAGTCAAGGTCAATATTGCTAAAGTCAAGGAATATTCAAGATATTGAACAGAACAGAACCCAGAACTGATCCCTGCAGGATCCCACTCATTATGCCCTTCCAGCATGATTGTGAACCACTGATAACTACTCTCTGGGAACGGTTTCCCAACCAGTTTTGCACCCACCTTACAGTAGCTCAGTCTAGTTTGCATTACCCTAGCTTGTTTATGAGGTCATGTGAGACAGTATCAAAAGCTTTACTAAAGTCAAGATATACCATATCTATTGCTTCCCCCTATCTACAAGGTTCGTTACCCTGTCAAAGAAAGCTATCAGGTTAGTTTGACATGATTTGTTTTTGACAAATCCATGCTGACTGTTACTTGTCACCTTATTATCTTCTAGATGTTTGCAAATTGATTGCTTAATTATTTGCTCCATTATCTTTCCGAGTACAGAAGTTAAGATGACTGGTCTATAATTCCCTGGGTTGTCCTTATTTACCTTTTTATAGATTGGCACTATATTTGTTCTTTTATAGTCTTCTGGAATCTCTCCCATCTTCCATGACTTTTCAGAGATAATCGCTAATGGCTCAGATATCTCCTCAGTCAGCATCCTGAGTATTCTAGGATGCATTTCATCAGGCCCTGGTGACTTGAGGACATCTAATTTGTCCAAGTAATTTTTAACTTGTTCTTTCCCTATTTTAGCCTCTTCTGATCCTACCTCATTTTCACTGGCATTCATTATGTTAGACATCCAATCACTTCCAACTTTCTTGGTGAAAACCGAAACAAAGAAGTCATTAAGCACCTCTGCCACTTCCACATTTTCTGTTATTTTCTCCTCTTCATTGAGTAATGGGCCTACCATATCTTTGGTCTTTCTCTTGCTTCTCATGTACTTGTAGAATGTTTTCTTGTTACCCTTTATGTCTCTAGCTAGTTTGATCTTTTTTTGTGCCTTGGCCTTTCTAATTTTGTCCCTGCATACTTGTGATATTTGTTTATTTTCATCCTTTGTAATTTGACTGAGTTTCCACTTTTTGTAGGACTCATTTTTTATTTTTAGATCATTGAAGATCTCCTGGTTAAGCCAGGGTGGTCTCTTGCCATACTTCCTATCTTTTCTACACAGTTGGAAAGTTTGTTCTTGTGGCCTTAATAATATCTCTTTGAAAAACTGCCAACTGTCTTCTATTGTTTTTCTCCTTAGACTTGCTTCCCCATTGGCTCTTACCTACCAACTCCCTGAGTTTGCTAAAGTTCTGTCTTCTTTAAATCCACTGTTTTTATTTTGCTGTGGTTCCCAGCCAATGGGAGATGCGAAGCTGCTCTAATTTCAAATCCAATATATTCATCTGAGGACTAGAACCTATTTTCAAGTGAATATAAACATTCAAAACAAGCATAAAGGTAGGAACAGTATTTGTGAAAGTAATATTGCCAAAGATGGTAAAATGAACATACCTGTGAATATAGTTTATTAAAATAGAAATGCAACATGTGTGTGCCGTAGTATGGCTTTTTAAGGAAAAATATAGGTAGGTATCTACATAACTGAGTATCTTAAAGATCTTCAACTTTCTCACCAAACAAAATAGTTAAAGCTCCTCCCTGCACATGGAAACTTTAAACTTATATTCAATTTTGCAAGAAATGTTAGTAGAAGTCTTCACTACATACTCACTTCTTAATGAACATTGCATTTCTGCCTTTTTGTCTGTCTATAGAATTCACACCACAGTATTTCAGCCCCCAATTTCCGCTTCCTATATTGTGGGGAGGAAAGATTAGACCTTACTATACAGTGTGCATGCCTGTTTCCAACTGTGTGTAAAACTGAGACATTTGTTCAGCTATTGACAGGCAAACTTCTATAAACATCGGTTGTTAGCTGAATGGATGACTTGCACCTCAGTTTTATTTGACAATGTTCCAATTAGATCATCGTAGGTCTAAACCCTCCTTTCAACCCACACTATTTTGGTCTTGCAAGCAAATTTGGCCATTGGCCATCTCTCCTGTTATTGAAGATGAGTCTGAGAACTGTATATACAAATGATTTAATTGCATATATAAATGATTTAATTGCAGATTAGATCAATCTAATGCAGATGTATCCAATCATATAATTAATCAGAAGATAATGATTTTGTATCCATTTCTCAAAGATGTTGCATATTTAGTTCACATTTTAGGGAGATCTTTAGTAATCAAGTTCTCTAGCAACTTACATGGAAACAAACTGCACCTTTTGCTAGTATGCTTTTTTTCCTACTTAGCTCTTCATTAATGAATAAAGTACATGAATGAGTTTTGATGGAGTGGGCATTCTTAAATATCAACAAGCAAAGCTAGTTTTTGTCACTCTCTAAAACGCACTAAACAGGGGGCTATTATTCTCAGTGTCCAATTTTGGAGAACCCACTAGGGCCTTCAAGTTGAGGCATTCTTATGGGGGATGAATGAAAGATCCATGCGGTCTAGTTCGGCCAAGGGCACCCTTCAATCTAACTGAGCCAATATACTATTGGCTAGGAACATGAAGACCACCAAAGATAAGACTAGCTGGCTGGGGTGCCAGCCAAAACAGCTTTAAATCTGTTCAGGGGAGCAGATGGCTGGAAACATTTGTCACATGCTTCTGACATTTTTGTTGCAGTTGAATGTTTTCACACTGCTCCACCTATGTTCACTGGCTCATTTTTTCTTCCTTTCCTATCGTATACTTTCATTAACCTAATATTATTTTCCTTTTCTATCATGCAATAAAAACTTTTAAGCCAGGCTTGCCAGGTAGAGAGTGGACCAAGAGGATTAATTATTTGGTAGTCAGCGTGCAGCATTTAACTCTGTAGCAGTTGGGTGGCAGGGACTATACTTCGTCTCTTGGAGCAGGAATCACTCATCTTATATGAAGAATAAAGGTGTTGATCTATAGGAGGATTTAGTAGTTGTATACAAAATTGCATGAGAGTGAATTAGTGTGTAGCCCATCCTGGCATTTAACTCTTTATACCACACCCATCACCATAATATCGGAGAAACTTACTGGAGGTCTTTCAGCTGGAGAGGGAAAAATTTAAGGTAGGAGTTTGGCAGTCCCAGAACCCCTTTCTATGGGATGTTTATAGCTATTCCATAAAGTTAAAGCCTGTCCCATCCCTTTCAAACTGAATCCACTTATCTCTCACCTCAATCATAAATGTCTTTATCAAATGCCATCTGTAAAATTCTGGCACCATGGATTTTTGCTTGCATTGATCTAACCTTTAGCTAGCCACTTTTTACTGAATAAAAACACTTGGTCAGAGAGAGAGCTGCTCAGGCAGACTTTACTGATGATTTGATCAGCATCTACATTTTTTTTTTATCACAGCCCGGAATAAACCTATCTGCAAGATCTAATTCATGTAGTGTACATTTGAATAAACAGAACTTGTAACTGACGTTTGTAAGAGTGGGCATCTGATGACTCCCTATAACATTACATTACCTGCCCAAGATAAATGCAGATTTTTCTATAAATACTAAAAACATGGTTGTATGTCAAGTTAGTTTAAAAGATTCATTCATGTTATTCTAGAAATTTGCCTTATTCTAGCTCCTTGAAAAGAGAACTCGAGTGTCTAATGTCCACATAACACACTTATTTCCAGAGGGGAAGCCCTGTTAGTCTGTATCCTGAATTCAGATGTAGGGCATCTGAAGAAGTGGGTTTTTTACCCATGAAAGCTTTTACCCAAATACATCTGTTAGTCTTTAAGGTGCCACTGGACTTCCTGTCATTCTTGTTTTCTGATCTAAGGGGTTATTAAAATGATAATTGCATTTCTTATTGTTTAATAACAAAGGTTTGTGATAAAACATGACCTTCTTGAGAAGGTTTCATTTTTCCATTGAAATGAGTGTAAACCCCAATAACATGATTATACAATCCTTCAAAATCAACAAATGTCAATGGGAGTAGTCCATTGTCTCCAACAGGACCAACTAGAGGAATGAGAGCTACATATGTACATTTCTGCAGGATCAGGCATATACAGACCTAAAGTTCTTTGTAACTGACATTTTCTAGATGATGAATGCAGATTTTGCACTTGTTTATATGACAATTTGCATTTATTGGCTTTATAAATATATATTAAATGTTATATTCATAACTTCTTAAATATAATATTTCAAAACCACACAATTTTTACCACTGTCCCCAGAGCACACTGTGAACCACTCAGTTCAGAGCAGGGGATGTATGATAAGCAGGATCTCACTTTTTAGCTTAGTAACTCGGGAACTAGGGCAAATCCAAGAAGGAGTCATGGGACTTCTCCACTGTCTTTATTACAGGCTGCCATTTCCCCTTTCTTTTATAACTCTTCTTTCTCCTATGATCAGCCCTTGGCACAGAGCTCTATCCAAGAGACTGACAGACTTACCTCCAAGAACAACAAGGAGTCCTTGTGGCACCATAGAGACTAACAAATGTATTTGGGCATAAGCTTTCATGGGCTAGAACCCACTTCAACACACTAACACGACTACCTCTCTTACCTCAAAGGGCTCCATTTACTCCTGCTGGTGCACAGGTATAACTTCTAGCAGACAAAGCCCAGGAGTGAATCAAGCTCCACGAGTGTATTAGCAGTATTTATATTGACCATGGGGGTTGCAAGTTGAGCTGCTTGGGAATTTTTCAACAACATATTTTTTCACCAAAAAATGCAGAAATGTTTCACAGCAAAGAGTCAATTTAGATGTATTCCTCAACTTAAAAAAAAAGAAGTTGAAAAAAACGTGAAACTGTCAAAATGAGTTATTATACTACTTTCAAAACAGAAATTTCTATTTTCTGCCTAGGAGTGACTTTTTATTTCAAAATGTAAGCTAATTATAGTACAAAGTAAAAAAAATGGATGAAATCAAAACAAAACTGTTTTGAAATTATCAAAATGAAACATTTTGATTGACCCAAATTAAATATTTTTTAGCATTTACAGTTTGCAAATATTCTCAAGATTCTGACATTTTGTCACAATGCCAGATGGGAAAATATCCAAAATCTCAAAAGTTGTTGTGGGAAGGGAAAACAGTGGCCTGCCCTGCTCTAGTTGTGATGCTTACTTATAGACTCATAGACTTTCAGGTCAGAAGGGACAATTATGACCATCTAGTCTGACCTCCTGCACAACACAGGCCACAGAATTTTACCTACCCATTCCTGCAATATACCTCTCACCTATATCTGAGCTATTGAAGTCCTCAAATCATGGTTTAAGGAATTCGAGGTGCAGAGAATCCTCCAGCCAGTGACCCATGTACTTTGCTGCAGAAGAAGACAAAAAACCTCCAGGGCCCCTGCCAATTTGCCCTGGAGGAAAATTCCTTCCTGATTCCAAATATCAGCTGAACCCTGAGCAAGTGGGCAAGACTCACCAGCCAGACACCCAGGAAAGAATTCTCTGTAGTAATTTAGATCCCATCCCATCCAACTTCCCATCATATGCCACCAGGCCCATCTATTACAATACTCAAAGATCAGTTGCCAAAATTATGTTATCCCATCACACCATCTCCTCCATAAACTTATCAGGCTTAGTCTTGAAGCCAGATAGATCTTTTGCCCCCACTGCTTCCCTTGGAAGGCTGTTCCAGAATTTCACTCCTCTGATGGTTAGAAACCTTCGTCTAATTTCGAGTCTAAACTTCCTGTTGGCCAATTTATATCCATTTGTTCTTGTGGCCACATTGGCACTGAGCTTAAATAATTCCTCTCCCTCCATGGTATTTGTCCCTCTGACATATTTATAGAAAGTAATCATATCTGCCCTCAGCCTTCTTTTGGATAGGCTTTACAAGCCAAGCTCCTTGAGTCTCCTTTCGTAAGACAGGTTTTCCATTCCTCGGATCATCCTAGTAGCCCTTCTCTGCACCTGTTGTAGTTTGAATTCATCTTTCTTAAACACGGAAGACCAGAATTGCACACAGTATTCCAGATGAGGTCTCACCAGTGCCTCGTATAATGGTACTAACATCTCCTTATCTCTACTAAAAATACCTCGCTTAATGCAACCAAGACCACATTAGCTTTTTTCACGGCCATACCACATTGGCGGCTCATAGTCATCCTGTGATCAACCAATACTCCAAGGCCCTTCTCCTCCTCTGTTACTTCCAATTGATGCATCCCTGCTTTATAACTAAAATTCTTGTTATTAATCCCTAAGTGCATGACCTTACCCTTCTCACTATTACATTTCATCCTGTTCCTGTTACTGCAGTTTACAAGGTCATCCAGGTCTTCCTGTATGATATCCCAGTCCTTTTCTGAATTGGCAATACCTCCCGGATTTGTGTTGTCTGCAAACTTTATTAACACATTCCCACTTTTTGTGACTTGAGGGAAGAGAAGGCCTGATCTTGAACAGTGGGTGTAGGTTTGTGGGAAGCTGGATCAAGCTTCACTCCGAACTTGGGATGAACTCACTAAAAGATATGCAAATCTCAGGAAACAATTAGCAATCCTAAACTGAGTTTTAATTAGATAATGAAAAATTGAAGTCTGGCAAGTTAGACCTGTTTTTCCATCTGTAAAATGGAGACAATAAAAATACTACATAAATAATAAATAAATCATAAAAAAAATCTAATTCAGGGGGGGCTATGAAGATTAAGAAGCAGATTATTGGCAGGTGTAAATGGTCATAGCTCCACTGAAGTCACTGTAGCTATAACAATAATATTCTACTGTATCAAACCTTCCTTCTGAGGATCATAGAGTGTTTACATCCTCTGATGAAAGGTTCGATACAGTAGAATATTATTGTTACTTATAACGTGTATATTTGTAAATCATTTTGAAAAGTAACCTATTTTAGTAAGTAGCAAAAGCTATTGCTGCGAGTTTTGTGTTGTCAATCAAACACAAATGCTTAGTCAATTTGATCTAGTGTGAATTCCTAATGCTGGCTCTTTGTAGAGAGAATCTCTGGGTGAAGCAGAGCCATCATTGTGGTTCTATCACTTGCTTTTATCACACATCACATAAGAGTTGTGGCCAAAAGAAAGAGCATGTGATTGGAGCACCTCTATATTCTGGCTATTTTGGGCTGGCAGAATGTCCCTTTGGGGCATAGGCAAAAAGGAGTAAGTTATAACGGCCCTAACTTAAGTCAGGGAGCAAACTAGCCACAGAATCACAAGCTACAAAGCTTAACCATCTTCCCTCCCACCTCCCTTGGGTCTAGTATAAACACAGAATTGGGCCTTATATTTTTCATCTTTCACCCTCTGTGTATTCAGGGTTGGGTTTTTTACGGGGACGGGGAGGAATCATGACTTTGTCTTTCCCATGCCATATTTTCCTTCTTTTCTTTCAACTGAAACAATGACTACAATACTGAAAATCAGTGGTATCAGTCATGTTTTTATTTTCAGTTAGTTCATGGAAATGTGTGTATGTTTATTTTATAATATGAAATATGCAATAGTTTTATATTAAAATACCAGTTACAGACACAAAGACTGGTTTCCTATTTTAAAGACTGTTTCCTGTATCAGCAGGTGCAAAGGACAACGTATAAGTTCATTCTACAGGGCTACCTTTGGAATAAAATGGTATCTGGTGAACTAAAACACCATTGTCCTAATATGTTACAGAATGACATATGTTCACTGCATAATGGCATATTTGATTGTCTTCATTGCATATCTAATTCTTTAAAATACTTTGCTTTCATAGTTGTGACAAAACATATTTTAAACTGCCAGGTTGTAAAAATATTGAAACTGCTATAATATTTCCAGGGGAAGAATTTTCTGACAACCAAAACTAGATTTTTCTTTATGAAAAGGTTCTAAATAGAAAATGATCCTCTTAAAATGACAACAAAAACCTACTGATATTAAGAGTTTCTATTTGAATCAGATTTTATAATATTTTAACAACTTATATTTAGAGACAACTTTTTTCTGTTTTGATTTGAGATTCGCAAAGGGAGATGGGGGAAAAAAACATCTAAATATGAGAAATATAAATTTTTTTCCTTCGAAACCAAAATGTTTTACAATAAGCAAAGAGCTAAATTTCTAGTTGCTAAGAGACCTGAATTAAAACAACCACCTTTTCCAGCATAGGCTACTGCTTAACTCATTGTGGTCTCTGGCTTCCTACAGTACAATGTTGAGCTGGAGCAATGAAAAAAAATATCTCCATTATGTAAACATTGGTAAAGAACCTTTGTGTACATATTTCTTTGATTTCAAGTTACACTTGGGGTGCTATGGAAGCTCCCTTGTTGTTCGTTCTAAGCAAAACAAAAGCAGGGATCATGTCACAGTACATACAATCACAGTTAAGAAAAATGTCTCTAACGTGACTCTTTTAAAAACAAAAGAGATGGTTTCAAGCAATATCTTTAAGTAGTGCACGCTCTGTATTGACTGTCTCCCAAACTGATGATGTCTTTGATCCCCCGTATAAGAGAATGTGATGCTGCTGGTCAGCAACGACAGCTACAGAAGAAACTTTGAAGAGTGAAGAGCTTATTGTGCCTGTGTGTAGCAGGGGTAAAGGTGGGCCAGTACGGAGTGCCGGTAAGAACCCGTACCAGCCAGTATTCACCCATATTAAAGCACTGCTGCGGCAGCGCTTTAATGTCCCTGCCTCTTTTGCCTCCCCCGTGAGTGGCCCTGCTCGTAGGGTCCATACCAGCAGGGCCGCTGACAGGGTGGAGGAAGGGAAGCAACATTAAAGCACTGCCGTGGCAGACCTTTGCAGACCCTTAAAGTGCTGCTGTGGCAGCACTTTGACGTGCCGGCCCCTTTTGCCCTCCCTCCCCAACTACAGACTGCCCCAACTAAAGACAGTTACCGGTATGGCGAAGATTGGAGCCAGGTTTAACTCCCCCAGCCCCGCCCCTTCCACCCGAGGCCTCACCCCTTCTGGGGCCCAGAACCATCCCGGCCCCATACCAGTAAGTGTCTATAGTTACTTTCACCCGGGTGTGTAGGAAATAAAACTCATAATCAAACAGCATCATAAACATATTTGATCACAGTTCAGGGGGTTTCCAAAATGAGCCACTGGAGAGACTCCTTTTATTACAGGGCCAATCCCAGATCTAATCAAATCAAATGTGTTTTAAAGTACTGTTGATTAATCTGCAGGAAATGTCCAGACAAAAGACCTGGAATACATTATTTACGCACGTTGATATATCCCTCTCATATGCACAAGGCCAAGGCATAGGTTTCTGCACCTCAGTGAAAGCTGACCTATTTGGCTAGAAACTGGACTAAGCTACAAAGAAGGTTGCTGTGCACTGTTCCAGGGGGACTTCTTTCCAATTCCATTCAGCACCCCTAGCTGCTTCAAATGCATTGACAATTTGCTTTTAGGTCTCACAGGAAAAATATTTATTATGAATATTCTAGTTAAAGAGTTAGTTAGCAATGCCATCCTTCTTTAACCATAGATCTATACATTATAGGTCCTAGTCTTTAGCAGTTAAACTTCCTTAGAAGTTTATGTCCAAGGAACCTGTCCATCACCAACAATCAGTGCATGTACCATACATGTTCTTTATACTAAACTACTGGCATTACTCCTCTGATGGAATATACAAGCACCAACTGCAAAGTTGTTTTCACCTTTGGCCTATGGTCAGGACACTATGTAAATGGATATTTTATACCACTTCAGGAGTTGGAAATCAGCGCTTGCTTTCAGACACTTGATAACAGATTTAGACTTCTTTGCAAGCCTCTCCTCATCCCCCCCACACTATCTGAAGATGAAAGAGATTTAGACAGGGAGCTCGTGGTGTGTCTGGTAGTCATCAGGATAAACTGCATTAAAGTAAGTACTATACAGAATACAGGAAGAACAAATAGGGCATAATTGTGTATGCAACAGGAAAGAGTTAATAGATAAGAAAGACCAAAATCTGACGTTAAATATTTGTTCGCCTCATATAGCAAGTTAAAAAAAATAATGTGTTCTGAAGCCTATTACAATTTGCGTAGGACCGTGAAGACTTGAGGCTGTGGTGCCCTGTTGTCAAGGTAGTTTCTCCCTACCACGCTCATGAATGCTAGGTTGGAATCCTGCCCAGTTACTGTTTGTGGGGAAGAATTTCCATAAACCCTATTTCTGTACTAGCATATCCATGCAGAACTGCACAGGAGTCAGCTCAGAACAAATAATCTGAAGGGATATTGTCTTTGTTTTGTATTGCAAAGGCCTAATAGATTTTATTGGGTTTGGTGCAAAATACAAGTTACTGCATTTGTTTGTATACCTCACACATGGAGATGGAAGGTTCACAGACACCTTTAAAGGAGTCTTGGTTTTCATAGGTGGCCTTATTTTATTTTGTCGGTTTTACTTTTTATTTTTAACTACAGGCTTTGACTTTAACATGATATAGCGCTTCAGACACATGACCCATTCAATGGTACGGTTCAGTGTTAGTCTAATCAAAACATGTTAGCCACATGAATATTTGTGAAATGTACAGATGACAGCTTCACTATATGCATCCAGGATGAACTATCTCTTCAAATGAATGACATCAATGTAATCTCTCTGAATTCAGCAAACTATAAGTCATGTCAGCTATGTTCTACCAACTTTACAAGACTGTAGGACCCTAATCAATCTCACAGTCATGTTTTTAATCCAAAATCTTTAACCTTGCCCATTTACAATGTCATGCTTTGAAACACACATAGCAAACCAGACTCATTTTCTTTCTTTGAAATTGTCCTTAATAATTTCTGTACTTGCTGACTCATAAACAATGTGATTGTCAGGGAAATCTAACTACTTCCTCCCAATGATTTTCTTACACAGAGTATTATTTAGGATATTTTAAATTGGCTGAAATCTAAAAATAAAATGAATAATAAATATAAAAAGATTATATATATATATATATTTGCATTCATAATTTAGGACAATCTAATCTTCTCGATGCAAACCACAGAAATTACATATTAAAGCCTGATTGTATGCTAAAAGCATAGTGCTGCCAAAAAACAATTAAAATTTTGTATGCTGGCTTGATAAAGCCTTCCTTCATAATTAACTCATTAATTTTAAATTGTTTAATTTTAAAAGATGCTAAAAAAGAGATCAGATAAAACACAAACAATTCCAAATACCAAATTGTGAAGTGTGAGACTTGATCAAACCTATTAGATCAATAAACCTGTTAAGTATATTTGTGCATTAATTTCAGGGGCTACATCAGTACTATTAAGAGATTACAGTACATGCTTTTGTTTCCATGGCTAAAGAATGCTCCACTGTATGTAGGTGCTGAGGAGAAGAAGGCTAATGAGAAAAAGAGTAATTGTGACAAGCAATTATGTCACCTATGTGAATAGCTTAATTTTCTAAATTAGCCACTTTGATAATTATGACATCTCATTTGTCTTTTAATTCCATGAGCTGTGAAGTTTACCTTTGATAATTTTTTTTTTTACAATCAGATAAGAGGCTTTGATAAGCCAAGGGTCTATTATATGCCTGAAAAACTCACATTTCAGTCTGATTGTGTCTGCTCATCTGCTTGAGCTAAAGCAAACAGCACTCTTCACAAGAGCTCTCCAAACAAGGCTTCCACTCCTTCTGTTTGCACGATTAAACTAAAAAAAAAATGTTTGCTAAGCAAATTAATAATGTAAATAAGACTGCAAGTGGGAATGCTTAGCCTGCTTAAGAGTGGAAGCAAACAGTTTTCAAGCACTTTTCAAATCACTTCAACAACAGCCGTTTGCATACAAGCAATTAGCATGCTAATTACAAATAGTTCTTATCTACTCACTATAACATTTCTAAGATTCACTGACAAATAAAAAGATCTTTCTTTACCTATTTTGACTTGTAGGGGATATATAAAAAGTTTGCATTTAATGAAATGAATGTTCAAAAAGAGTATTTTTAAGGAATTTTCCTGTGCTTAGCTATAATTCAGGATGAAGCTAATATTTAGTAAATAATACTGTGTGCATGTGGATGATATGCATATATTTGTACCACTGTGTACTATATACTGTGTATACAGAACAAGAGGAGGAATATTTTAAATGATGTATATAAATATCTGTGACTGTCATTATCTTCATTCAACAAATAGGTTGATTATCTCTTTGGGAGCTGTAGTAATAACCACCAGCTGGGGCCAACTTTGGCCACAGGTCTGAGTGATCAGCTTTCTCATTGGAAAGCACTGGCAATATATTTCAAAGTTGCTGAAATATGACTTCTATTCCTTTTTAAAATTTTAATTCATTTGACACTTATTGAAAAATTTAAGTTAATCAAAAATGAATATTTTACCCTAAATCAATGCTAAAATTTTCCTATTTCCAATTATTTCCAAAGCTGAACATGATTTTTGATCATCCGTACTTTGAAGCACTAAGGTGCCAAGATTATCAATACTGTATTAATATGGTACCACATAGAGTCCAGGTCATAGACTGTATTGTGTTAGGCGCTTTACAAACACAAAACAAAGATAGTCCCTACCCCAAAGAGTTTATAATCTAGATATATCTGCTTCCTTCTTCTTAATAATAGATTCATACTGATGTAGGACTAGAAGGGATCCTAAACACTCAACTAGTCCAACCCCTGTACTGAGGCAGGGTCAGTCAAGAATATTGGACCATCACAGACAGGTCTTTGTCCAACCTTTTCCTAAAAACCTCCAGTGACAGGGATTCCACAACCTCCCTTGGAATCCTGTTCCAGTGCTTAACTATCCTTATAGTTAGAAAGTTTTTCCTAATATCTAACCTAAATCTCCCTTGTTGAGGATTAAGCCTGTTACTTCTTGTCCTACCAGCAGTGGACCTGGAGAACTATTGATCACCATCCTCTTTATAACAGCTCTTAACATATTTAAAGGCTATTATCAGGTCATCTCTCAGTCTTCTTTTCTCAAGATTAAACATGCCCAGTTTTTTCAACCCTTCCTTACATGTTAGGTCTTCTAAACCTTTTATCATTTTTGTTGCTTTCCTCTGGACTCTTTCCAATATAGGAACTCCTCACTTAACATTGTAGTTATGTTCCTGAAAAATGTGACTTTAAGCAAAATGATGTTAAGCAAATCCAACTTCCCCATAAGAATTAATGTAAAGGAGCGGAGTTAGGTTCCAGGGAATTTTTTTTCACCAGACTAAAGAGCACTCCAAGGCAGAAGGAAGGAGCGGCACATGGCAGTGGGGGAAGGGACAGCTGAACTGCCAGCAATTGGGCAGCTGCTGAACAGGGAACTTAGGGGAGCGGGGAGCTGATATGGAGCTGCCAGTCCACCCTGGTTCCAAGCCCTCACCAGCTAGCTGCAATGGGCTGCTCTTCCTGCAAGCAGTGAACAAAGCAAGCGGCTGCCAAATGACGTTAGAAGGGAGCATTGCGCAACTTTAAACGAGCATGTTCACCAATTGATCAGCAATGTAACAACGTAACAACGTTAACAGGAACGACTTTAAGTAAAGAGTTCCTGTATGTTCACATCTTTCCTAAAGTGTGGCACCCAGAACTGTACTGCAGCTGAGGCCTCACCAGTGCTGAGCACAGCAGGACAACTACTTTCTGTGTCTTACATATGACACTCCTGTTACATTCAGCATGATATTAGCCTTTGTCACAACTGCATCACATTATTGACTCATATTCAATTTGTGATGCTTTATAACCCCAGATCCTTTTTAGTAGTACTATTATCTGGTCAGTTATTTCCCATTTTGTTGTGCAGTTGTGCATTTGATGTTTCCTTCCTAAGTGAAGTACTTTTCCCCTATCTTTATTGAATTTTATATTGTTGATTTCCAATCAATTTGTCAAGGGTTAGTGTCATCTGGCTTAGTGTCATCCACAAATTTTATAAACATGTTGTCCACTCCATTATCAACTAGATACATCCTCTCAGTTTGATATGGAACCACTGATAGCTAATATTTGAGAATGGTCTTTCAACCAGCTGTGCACTCACCTTATAATAATAATATATACAATATAATAATTTCATCTAGACCGCATTTCCCTAGTTTGCTTATAAGAATGTCATGTAGGGCTGTGTCAAAAGCCTTACTAAAATCAATCTAGATAACATCTACAGCATCCCCTGCATCCACTAGGCCAGTAACCCTGTCAAAGAAGTACATTAGGTTGGTGTCACATAATTTGTTCTTGACAAATCCATGTTGGCTATTACTTATAACCCTATTCTCTTGCAGGTGCTTACAAATTGATTGTTTAATATTTTGTTCTGGTGTATTTCCAGGTATCAAAGTTAGGTTGCCCAGTCTATAATTCCTGGGTCCTCTTTGTTCTTCATTATAAAGGTAGGTACTACGTTTGCAGTTCTCCAGTCTTCTGGGACATCACGTGTTCTCCATGAGTTCTAAAAGATAATCGCTAATGGTTCCAAGATTGCTTCACCTAGTTCTGTATGTACCCTAGGCTGAATTTCATCAGACCCTACTGACTTGAACACATCTAACTGATATAAATATTCTTTAACCTGTTTGTTCCCTATTTTGACTTGTGTTCCTTTCCCCTTGCAGTTAAGCATCCGGTCTCAATTTTCCTTTTTATTCTTTGCATTACATGTGCCAAAAAGGGAGTTAAACTGTTTTGAAAATCTGGCCCTGCTTATGTGTGTTAGTCTCCTGATGATCTGGCTGCAATACAGAAGTGTGCAGAATTGGGGATTTCAGATTTCAAACTTTTCAAGCAAGAGACTGTACAGCTCATAGTCCACTGCTTGTGCTTAAAAAAGTACACCTACAGTTAATGGGAGTTGTGCATGCAGAAGGCTCCAAATTTGCTAGATCAGGCCCCAAATCTGAATATAAGATTGATAATCCCCAAATGGTAAAAAACGAAAAATCAATAATGTATGGTACTATTATTTTAAAATGTGTGGCCGGTGGGCCCCTCTCCATGTTATGTGGACATCTTGAATTTTTCATACCATCAAAAATAATCATAAGCCGGTTAATGTCTGGAAGAGATTTTCCTGCTGACTAACTAAAGTTTCCAGCTGCTGTTGTAATTCTTCTGTTTTATTTTCTCATGTCTTTCTACTCTGAAGGAGAGAAGTCAACAGCTGGAGTCACACAAAAGGCTTGATTGATGGCTGCAGGACCCAGATGGCAAACTCTAGAAAATGTTGCTGGCAGATATCTTTACTGCTGGAACGGTTTGCTTTTTTACTGTTCACTTAGCTGAGGCTTTTACTAAATGTTGAGCAGTCATTTCTTGGCTAATTCCATTCAAGCTGCATTTGGATCTTGTTAGGATGGCTTTGGCCTCATAAAATTCATTGTTTATATTCACTCTTGATCATGAAGAATTTGCCACCTGATATGCTCTCATATTCCTGACTGCTTGAAAATAGCTGCCATTCTGGGATGTTTTGACTTTACTTTTATGGAGAAGAAAATTCTTCTATAAAAACCATGTCATGCTGTTTAAACATACTGTACATGTTATGTGGGTTATTTATAGAACAGTGAGAATTTTGAAAGGCTAGTGTTTCCTCTTTATTTAATACGTCTCTGAAGTCAGGAGCATGCAGTAGGGCACTAGAACAAAATCTCTGAGAAATACTGTCATTTGCAAAGCCATCCACTTCAACTATTCTCATTCTCAGCTAAAACTAAAATTCATACAAATATGGAAATATGGAAATCTTTCAAGGTCCCTATTCTCGTCCCAGGCCTTCTGGGTTAACACAAGAAGCACAAGGTGTTTTGTAGGAACTTGTTTGTCAGAATTTGAAAATCTCTCAGACAGGTCACTTCAACCAAGTTCTGTTGTGTAAAATAGCTGCAGTTTTAAAAATAAGCATAAGCTTCAACTACTGGTGACTCAGGCGGCTTTCTTCCCTTTGAGGCAATGTTGTACCATTACCTCAGCATACGGCTAGAATTCCACCTATCCTGCATCTTTAGTTTTTTTTAAAAAAAAATAGGAAATGAATGTTCTTTAATGGCACACTTTGTAGGATAGGTGGAATTTAAAGGACCAGGAATATTTATAAATGCATGTTTTATTAAAAAATTATTTTATAGACATATAAGTTAGCTCTGAGCAAGTGGTCCAAGTTTTACAGCCCAACAAAAGGCTGTAAATCCTTTGGTTATTTGCTACTTGTTGAAATTTCCTCTGTAAATTAAAGTCAAAGGGCCAGACTCAGACTTCATGTAATGGGTGCAAAACCTACTTTGACTTGCAAGCCAGAACCTGGCTTGAAGACTATCAACACATCTTTCAGTCCCTTTATATCAGAAAAGGGCTGAATCAACAGTATCATTTTCCTTCATCCGTTCAGTGGCTTAGGATATATGACACACATTTTGGAAAGGGCACTCAGGCATCCATAGATTTCAAATATTGAATAATATAGAAAATAAAATATAGAAAAAAAGTTTTTGTTTTTTTTTAAAAAAAGATAAGTCACTGCACAACTATGAGAGATGAAGCATGACAGTGCTAACTACTAGTAAAACAAAATAAGTTCGGAGTATTAGCATCTAAGTGTCTGATCTAAAGCTTGCTGAAGTCATTAAGGCTCAGATCCTCAAAATTAGTTATGTACTTAATTCCCATTGAAATCAATGGACCTAAGAGTCTTTCCATTGACTTAAATGGACTTTAGATCAGGGCCATGGAATTTATGAAGTATTAGGATAGTTATTATAAAATCATTTTTACCTTTGGACATGATGCAGGAAGGAGTGATTATTATCTTGCTAAACTGCTCCCTGCAGAATCCCTTTGACGATGAAAATTAAAACGATATTTCCATTCTATATGTAGAGATCTATAAGGTATTATATAATCAAACCCTGAAGAACAGTTTTCACAATTTTTATTTTTGTTTCTTTTATGGAATTGTAGCCATCAATAAAAGATATTAAATATATTTAAGATACAGAAGTGAAACATAAGTGTCTTAATTAATACTGTAATACAGGGCCTACAGGACTCAAGTCTATAATATATTCAGCTTAGCCACATAAGCCTAGGCCTGAAACAGTTTGGCATGAGTAGCTGACTGAAAGATAACCTTGTACCAATTAAGTGTAAGATTACGGTAAAAGATGTGTTAAGTCAGTGGCTCCCAAACTGAGTGAGAACCCCAAGCAGATGGGGTGCAGCAATGCCTCATGTGTGGACAACACCATTTTGCTCCGCACAATGTGACTTTACATATACAATGCGTGCAAGGTCATGATGCATACATGCTAGGTTGGGGTGGGCAAACTTTGGCCTGAGGGCCACATTGGGATTAAAAATTGTGCGGAGGGCCGGGTAGGGAATGTCTCCCCAAACAGCCTGCCCCTGCCCCTTATCCAACCCCACCCACTTCCTGCCCCCTTACTGAACCCCTCAGAACCCCTGACCTGTCCAAACCCCCCACTCCTTGTCCCCTGATTGCCCCCTCCAGAGACCGCCCTCAACTCTGTCACCCCAGAACCCCACCCCCATCTAAGCCCCCCTGTTCTTTGTTCCCTGACTGCCCCCTCCCAAGATCTCCCCACCCTAACTACCACCCCCCCGGGATCCCACCCCCCATTTAAGCCCCCCTGCTTTGTTTCCTGACTGCCCCCTCCCGATATCCTCCCATCCCACCCCTCCCCCTTGCTTACCTTACTTAGCCAGGCGCTCTTTGACGCAGCCCGGCCGGGGAATGCGGGGCCCTGCAACTCCCCACGCTCCACCCGGCCCTTGGCCAGAGAGCGTGGGACCCAGCGGCACACCGCACTGGGCCCGGCCAGGAAAAGCGGAGCCCCGCAGCTTCCCGTGCTCGGCCGGCCCCCAGGCAGGGAGCGCAGAGCGAGCCCGGCCCGGGAACGCAGGGACCTGCGGCCAGGTCCCAGGGCCAGAACTCCCAGGTTGGATGAAAATGGCCGGCGGGCCACATGTGGCCCACAGGCCATAGTTTGCCCACCTCGTACTAGGTCATGCTGTGTGGAGGATGACATTTTGTATAACAAAATGATGTCCCCTTTGTGGTGTGGCCTTGCATATATGGTGCTTGCAGGGGTGAAAGTAAAATGTGTGTCTTACTGGTGAGGGGGGCAGCTCTCCCTGCTCACCTCGGAATGGGCAGGGCTTGGGTAGAAGGGGCGGAGCTGGGGAAAAGCATCAGAATAAAAGGGGTTTCCTGGCCTGTGTGTGTGCGGGGGGAAGTATGTGGAGATGGTAGAATGGCAACCACTGGTGATGATGGAATAATGATGAAGATGAGGAGGAGGAAGATAATGACTGAGACTCCAATGTCCCCTAGCAGGAGATGTGAGTGGTGCTAGTCATAGGGCTAAACACTTCGCTTGCTGGCTCTCTGCTGTTGTATTTCATTGTGAGATTGTTTATCTCTTTAGTAAGATTCTTAATAAAAGGTCAGTTGAGTACTTTTAAGTACATCAGTTGTGATCATCGTTCTTTGTGTGCTCCATTATAATGATAACCCTAATGGTGATTCTCACTCTGCTAATCGTGGTACTGTGTTGTTCAGGAGGCAGAACCCTTAACTGAAGTCACTGTAATCTAATATAAAACAATACATCAACAATCAATATATTATTCCAGAAATTAATATGGCTACAGAACTGAGCAACAAAAAATGATGTAGGCCTCACAATATAATTTAATATTTAGTTATGTTTAGTGTCACAGAGGCACTCTCGTTATCAATATAAATACATAGATTAGGTTCTTTGTTTTCTGTGTTGATTCAATTGTTAAAGAACGTTGATTTTTGTGAAGAATTCTGGTCAAGAATCCTTGAGTCTGAAATCCAGCACTGTTACAAATTTTCTGGACTAAAAATGAAGGTTTTAATAAGCTTAGTTTGCCTTTCTTTTCTTTCCTTGCATAGAAGAACAACATCTTTCTTCCACCTATTGAAATTTTCTTTTTTATAACACACCTTGTTACCATATTATTACTAACATCAGTTTTTGTTCTAATACTGGACCTTTTAATTCTTGTCAGTTTCCCTGGTGGATTAAGAGATAAGAGGATTCCGATCTTAAAAACCACACTAATCCAGGACTGGATCTTGGAAGCAGGAAAAACTGAAGGGGAAATTCCACTTTTGGGGGAGTGCATGGAAAGAAAAAGAGGAGATATTTTTATAGCAGATTTGAACACATACGACAACTGTTGGAAACAGCTTAGATGTTCTGTATTGTCAGAAGAAGTCCCATTGCACAGGATTAGCGAGGGTAGTGCAGATGAGGCAGGCAAAGGTGAAAAGTCCTGTAAATACAGTTTATCACATGGTTGTAGAAATGTATCATGGAGATTTCAAAACCATATATATATATATATAAGTATCTATAAATGTATATTTATAGACAAATATTAATCTCTCTCTATATGCACTGAAATATTCTGGCAATGTCCTTGAGGAAGAACATCTGGTGTCACTACGTTACTTGGCACTTGTTTCCTTTTAGATTATTCAGGATCTGTTTAGACTGAATTTTCTGCCATTCCCTGTGATCTTTTATCTAACACTTTTACCTGTATTAATACATTCATCATCCTCTTTTTATGCTGCCATCCCTGTTTTATTGTCACTCTCCCCAGCACATTGTTTGCATCCATCCTATGGTATTCTTATGCAGTGCCCTGTCACAGCTTGAAAAATATATGGTTTGTTATTCATTCTTTGTAGAGCTTGTTGGGCTTTTTCCATATTGACTTCTTAGGTTCTTACATTCCAGTCTCTTATTACTAATAATAAATTCTAACACTACACTCAATTTTATTTCAAGTAGAAAAACCTGTCATTGCTTTGTCTCTTCTTGCAAATCTCACTAACATAGCAAACCTGAAGTAAATATCAATATTTGGAAAGTTAAGAGTTTTGTTCCTACAATTTTCAACTTTTCTTAGCTGGGGGAAGACAACTAACAATTCTGATCAAGAACAAATTGATCTTTACTATAAATACCTTATTACATTTACCTTTCTTTAATATTGGTTGATGTTTATAGTGATTAGATGGGCTGAGGTCAAATGTTTATATAAATGAGGTCTGGATTGCATTTTGGCTTCCATCTTGACTACTTGCAGAATGACCTCAACACACCTCCATGCCTGTATTTCTTTCCAAAACAGGTGTTCTGAACTGTCCAGATATATTAGGTCCCTTGCCCCTCTCAGATCAATAAGTAATATTGCTACCCTAAATAGAGTTACGCACACAGTTCACAACACAGGATTAATTTTGATTAAAGAATAAAACAAGTTTATTTAACTACAAGGAGATAGGTTTTAAGTCAGTACAAGTATAAGGCATTAAAGTCAGAAATGATTACAAGAAAGATAAATACAAAATGCTTTCTATACTAAAGCTTAACAAACTAGACTCAAGGTGAAGTCCCTTAACACATGTTTCCAGTAACATTGCTGACCAAATTCTTAGGCCAAGATCGGCTCCCAAAGTCCAAATTTTGTTTCTTTTGTCTTCTCTGGTGAAGGAGAGAAAGAGAGAGACACTAGAGACAGACATGGGGAGAGAACTTGGGGTGGTTTTGTCCTTCACATTTACAGTTCAGTCATTCTTTGAAATGCATTTTTCTGAAGGTTACCCCTAGATAAAGTTCATTCTCATTGAGAGGATGGAGACAAGGAGTCTGGTGGTGAAAGAGGTTCCATGCTGTTGTATGCTAAGATGCAGATCTGTTTGTTCCTGCTTCCCTTTCTTACCAAAGAATGATCATTTAATAGCTGATTGTCCATCAGTTTTGATGAGATTGGGTTAGAGGTGTCAGCTTGTTCTTTGTCTTTGAGAAACAGGTTTACCCACTCCCCAGACTTGTCTGATAAACGCACTTCAGTCATGATTTCAGATTATGTTAATAACTTTACATATAATGTTGCTACACACATTTCACCATGATATTGACAGGCAAGGTATTATTTTTCAAATGATACCTCACAAGGCATATTCTGTACAAAAATTATTACAATGGTGTGTAGGGTGTAAATACCAGGTTGCATTCGGCCACACATGGATAAACCTTGATAAATCTACTTGTGAAATCTTGGCCAGGATGTTCTTGGCCATCAGTCCTGATAATGTGTTCTCCATTCTTCAATTACAGAGCAATTATTTTTATATTACCAATAAATTCTCACATTCTGTCTCCCCCGGTGACTGTAACATCTTCTTCCCAAAGAGGAGCATATGATGGTAACTCCAGATAAAGTTTGTTAACTGCACCTTCACCTTGACCAGCTCATCAGTGTGTGTGTGTGTGTGTGTGTGTGTGTGTGTGTGTGTGTGTCTTTTCATTGGCTCAAATTTACTGGTTTTATCAAGCTGTTATTTGTGCTTGGATTGAAATTTTAGCTCCAGTCAAGTCATTTGGTCTTAGCTATGAAATCTGAAATATTTCTTTTTTATCAAGACTCTCTGATCCATCCTAGCAAGCTACTTCCTAAAACCTGAAAGTGTTGCCTCATTTGCAGAGATGGTCAAAAATGTAAACAAAGCCAAAAACATCATAGGGAAACCATTCAAAAAGGGGGTTGTGTTTGTGTTTTGGGTGAACTGGTTCACCAAAATCTAATATTCCAACCGTCCAATATACCTGATTCTTCAAAGTCAGTGATGACAGTGTAGTGGTTCACAAGATAATTGTCCTGATAAATAAAATGTGATTTATTTAGAGGCCATTTCTATTTCTCTAAGAATTTTTCCCCAATCCTGATATTTATTTAATTAGCCTTATTTTTTGCACCTAAAAATAAACACTAAAAAACGATGGTCTTCTATTATGTGATAATTTCATGAAACTCACTTGTGTCAGTGATAGAGAGATAAAAAATAAGCCAGGTAATGCCAATATATTAACAATGCCGATGTGGCTGTCATGTACATTCCACAAAGCATACGCCAAAGAAAAATGCTGGCATCCTTTATGTTGAAATATTAGCTTAGTTAAAGGATTCACGATGAACCATTTGTCTTTTACCCTAACCGCACCAGTTCTGCCAGCAATTCTCAGTGTCTGCCAAAATGAAAAAGGGAGAGCTGCCAAGGGAGAGGATTTCAAAGTCTGATTTTTGTATTGTTTTGTTTCAGTTTCTCTTGGTCTTAGAGATATTTTATTGCCTAGAAAATCGAGCAAGTTGGATGTTAAGATAAGTGAAAACAGTCAGTGTGAAGGCCCCTCTTCAGCTAACCTTTCTTTGAGCCTTTCCCATCAAAATGGAGGGAAGACTGGCAAACATATATTGGCAGTAGAAACTATGTCAGCGGGAGAATTCCCACTGACATTGTGCTGTCTACACTGGCGCTTCTGTAAGTGTAACTTCTGTTGCTCAGGGGAGTTGTTTATTCACACCTCTGAGTGACAAAAGTTTTGCTGACATATGCAGTAGTGTAGACATAACCAACGTTATCAGGAATGACTCAAACCACCAGACAAAAAGGGGATTTTGTTGATGTTCATTTTTTGTAAACACAACTGTAAAAATGTGGAGAACTATGTAATTGCTAGGACTGCGTAAACAAAGTCCTACAATTTGTGTTATACTTCTCCATATACAAAGTGTAAATGAATAGTCAAACTGAATCACTTTTATTTTAAATTAAAAAGAGCAACTCCTCCAGGGTGAGCAAAAGTGTTCTATAGCAGACCAAACATCTCCTTTCTATCAATCTGCACTGCAATGAATGCAGCATGGCTGCCATTTTGTGCAGACAGCTGTCCTTGGCTGTAAGGGGCAGTACACAGAAACACTGGATAGCAAAACTGTGTTTCAACCATGGCAGTTCAAATCATGTTTATACGGTGTTTAGAGCAGACCTACCATCATGGGACTGAACAGATCCCACCCCTGGAAAACAACTATGGGATCTGGAAGGATCAACATGTAACTGCACCTACATGGCCTCCACTGGCTATACATGCCCACGGGACTTAGCATTGATCTCCAGCCTGGGGATTACTTTTTCCTAAACATTTCCCTGGGGCCAAGTTGTGGGGGGGGAGCGGCTTAGTGTGGGTTCCTCTCCACTGAAAACAGATCTAACCTTCTCCTTGACCTTTTCCCCTTTCCGTTTCCATCCAGTTTCCACCAATTCCCTTCGCTTGGTTCCTGTATCCCTCTGTGGGAGTCCCAGACAGAAAAGGGGTGGGAGAACAATGCCACCACAGTGTCTGAACACTACTTTCATGTGAGAGGGAGTAGATCTATCTGGTGCAGATGTAACCCCTTCTCTGTGAATGAGGGGTGAGGAGTGCGGAAGATCTTGGCCAAAGCCTTTTTTTCAGTGTAGACAGACCCTCTTAAGTCTGACAAAAATATGAACAAGGAAAATCACAGGCTCTGAATCTTGAGTTGCATGAGGCAATAAATCATAAAGCTATTTGACAGGGGATAAAATTAATCTTTACCTCCTTCCCTCTTCGCATTTTTTTCTAACATAGGTTTTCAGTAAAATTACACATGCTGTTAATTATTACAGATATTCCAATTGACAAATATCAAAACCATAAGTGATCCTCACCCCATGCAAGCAAAGTCTTTAGACAGATGTCACATGTAAGAGCAAGCTGATGTGTAAAACACTGATATCAACTATTCTTTAAATGCTTAATTTAGCATTTATGTCACATTCTACTTAAGGGTGAAATAGAAAATTAATATTGCAAATACAGTAAATGATTAGCTGATTTCGCTATCTTCACTGCAGTTGTGTAAGTATTCACCATTATTATCCTAAAAGTTTGTACTACTGCTCACAGATGGGTCCACAGTAACCCTCCTGTGCAAACAATCCAATGACTATGAACTACTCACATTACAAGCCCCTTTGTCCATTCCCCGGCAAACAAAATGGATAATCCAGAGTTTTCAGCTGCTCAACATTTAATGGCAGTATTTGTTTTTTTTTCCCACCTATCATACTCATGTGCAATCAAATGTGTCTTCCATATGCTATTCTTGCCAACTCTGTCTCCAGCAATTATCCTTTTCTAGTACTCCATTGCAAAACACCTGCCAACAATATGAAATTTGCAGGTGGCAGTTACAAAGCACTGCTTTTCTCTTATGTTTGCAGGCACCCTGTGGTGACAACTGAGGGTATGTCTACACTGCAGTAAAACACTCATGGCTGTCCCATGTCAGCTGGCATTGGGTCATGGGGCTCAGACTGCAGAGCTACAAAACTGTGGTGTAGCAGTTCGGGGTTGGGCTGGAGCCCAAGCTCTAGGTCCCTCCCCCTTTGATGAATCCCAGAGCCCAGTCTCCACCCCAAGCCCCCAAAAAAGCCAAAAAACACTGCAATTTTACGGCCCCACAGCCTGAGTCCCACAAGCCTTAGTCAGCTGACCCAGGCCAGCCAGAGGTCTTTTATTGCAATGTAGATATATCCTGAATGTGATGGCTCTGACCACTTGCAATGAAGGCCATGACACAGGGTAAGGCAACTGAACTGCTATTTCCATTTACCATGGATCCAGATGACTGTTGAGTATCCTTACCCACTTTTTCATGTGGAGGTGGGTAGTAAAGCTGCTACATTCAAATGCAGAATAATTTCAAGCTAGGTGTTAATGGAATTAGGTGGACATCTTCTTACTTTAAACAATTTTCTTCTTCTGCCCCTTACCTAAAAATTAGATTGTTTTTTGGTAGTTTAAATGTAGTGAGACAATTGTGGACAAGAATTTTTAGCTAAGACTGGATAATTGTTGACCCTGGAATGAAAGCATAACCTTCAGTTACTAGTAAAATATAATGCTTCTCCTAAAATATACCATTGCCGGTGACTTGTCAAACTGACAGCAATGTGTCTGTATAGATGAAAATTTTCTTTCTCAAACTCACACACACATATACAAAATCATCATAGAAATGTAGGGGCTATAAAGGCTTGAGAGGTTGTCTAGTCTACCCCCCTCAACTGAGGCAGAACCACATATACCTAGACCACCCCTGACAGGTGTTCATCTTACCTGTTCTTAATAACCTCAAATAATAGGAATTCCACAGCCTATCTTGGTAACCTATTCCAGTACTTAATTACCTTTACAGTTAGAAAGTTTTCCTAATATGTAATGATATTTGCCTTTTACATCTGCATCATAATGTTGTTGCTCATATTTAATTTGTGACGCACGATAACTCCCATGTCCTTTTCTGCTGTACTACTACTTAGCCAGTTTTTCTCCCCATTTTGCATTTGTGCATTTGGTTTTTCCTTCCTACGTGTAGTACTTTCCACTTGTCTTTATCACCTTGTTGATTTCAGACCTCACATGCTGGAAGTATCCATGTGAAAAACTGCAGAACCATGTGATAATCTGCATTTACAGTTCACCTTTGTCAGCCTCAAATACACTTTGCCTACTAATACACCTCTGTTGGGACTACTAACATCCAAACCTATGAGCATCTTCAAGCGTCTGCCTTTAAAACAACCCAGCAACTTCTCAGAGAACTTTTTCTCCCTCTGTGTTCCATAAATATGAAACTTCTCCTCCCCTCCTCTCCATACTAAACTGATCTGAAATTTAAGATGGTTGATATGTGCATAATCCATAGCTTTGACCAAAAGAACAGGTTTCAGTTCCATTATTTCTCATTCTCAGGACTAGAATGCTTTAAGTGAGCTAGGAGTGGGATTTAGGATCATTTGGCTAGATTACAGAATATCAGTCCTTTAAAGATCACATTATTAAATCTGGAAAAGCTATTTTAGGTAATTTTAATACTTACTTTTATCTCCCTTTCAAAATCTATCCAAATGGACTCATGGTACGCACATATCTGGTATTAAGGGCAGAAAGATACAAAAACAGAACCATTAAAAATTTTTAGAACTGTCTCAAACACTTCTGAAGTAGTTTGTCTGTAAAATACATGGCACATACAGAATACATGACGGTGGGGTATGGTATAAACATTTTATTAGCACCCATTTTGAATGACATGTATGACTTCGCCACTCATAAGTAATGCAGCCATCCCAAATTCTTGTCGATAAAACCTTCATACCACACTATCATGTATTTTATGTGTGCGTTTACATTTTGTAGACATGATTATACATATTCCCATCCTATTTATTTCTCTACACAGATTGATAACAGTTTAATCCAGTGATATGGGGTGCTAATTATTATGAATGAATACTAAGCACATGGGCCTGTATTATTCCTTACAGACAAAATCTGGCTATAATTAATATAAAGAGAGTTCATTTTAGGGGCTGCTTGACAGTGACTAGTTTCTGTACTTCTCCCTGACTTTCTAGTCCCAGGTTACTAAACAAAGCCTAGGCCTGCCCCACACAGAATTTCCTTGGCCTCTTGCTGCTGGCCTAGATTACACAGTCATGGAAGAGGCTGCTGGCAAGAGTTGTGCAAATAACTGATTTTTAGTTTGCTGGCAGTTCTGAAACAAGATTGAAAATACTTGTCACAACGAAAAAAATGATTCAGATTTTTGTTTGTTTTCTATTGGGGGCAGAGGGAACACTTTCGTGGAACTAACAAGAATTCACAAAAAATTTTGGTTGACCCAATTCTGCTGTGTTACTGACTTGCACCACACATCTCTCCCATTTAAACTAATGTGAACACTAAAGCAGCAAAATATTAACTGTCTATATAGAGAATAAAATGTTTCCCGCATTCAACTGGAGTTGACAGCAATCTAAACCATAGTGTCCATACCACTGTCTGTGGGGTGATGGATCACGTCCCACGGATCAGTCCTGGGGGAGGTTTGTTAACTCCCAGGTTGTACTTCAGAAGAGTTGTGAGTGTAGACGTGACTGCTCGTGGAGTGGTGTCATTCCTATCATTTTCCTCCTCTTGCTTGGCCAGAGGCCACCTCTGACCTCTACAGGCTTTGAAATATGATGCATTTTCCATTACAAAGTATCCATTCCTCTGAGCAGTGATTAAAGAGTCTTTGAAGTCACCACAAAGGCTCCTTTAGTCTTTTCCTGGACCAAGCAGTCACGAAAGGTTCTGCTGACTGCGAACATGCCCCACTCCTTACACAGGCACATAGGACCCAAAAGGCAGCAGAATCAACACAATCCCACTCAGCTGGGCTGGGACAAGGGGGCCACATTGCAGGCTTGGTCCTCCTTCCCTGTGGCCACAGAGCTGTGGCTACCAAGAGCCATGTCTGGTAGCTTGAGAAGGAGGAGGTTGTAGAGCAAGTGTCAGACAAGTAAAGTGTGCTGACATTGCCGGGGAAATGATGATGAGGCATAGCCAACTTTGAAAACCCCAGGTTACAAAGCGGCACAATGGCTGTGGAAGCTTCTGCAATCCATAGCTGCATTAATGGCTGCAGAGCAGCTTGCTAGAACTCTGCTGCCTGGAGTATGGTTTGTTCTTCCTCTCCCCCACAACCGATGTCTATGCAAACTCTGTTTACATTCTACAAACAAAAACCCAGCTTTAAAGGAATTAAAGTTGGTTAAGTACGACATTCCCATCAATGCAACCCCCAAAAACAATGAAATACCCCTCACAACCATACCCTCATGCCCACACATTGCCTCTAACAGTGACAGACTTCACAGCTTCACAAGGAACTTCCTTCTGCTTCCAGTGGATAAGGAAGCCCAGGGTATGCCACACATGACTCTCCCTCACGGTGTGATGCAAAATCTTGATTACAACCTCAGCAATATTAGCAGATACTCAAGGTTGACAATATTAGCAGATATTCAAGGTTGACACGTAAGCAGGGAATGTAGTTGTGAGGAAATATGAGATTATAATTAATTTTTGTTATGATATGAGGTACCAATAGAGTAGGTGACCAAATGTCCCATTTTTAAAGGAACAGTTCCATTTCTAGGGACTTCTTCTGATATAGGTTCCTATTACTCCCCACCCCCATCCCATTTTTTCACAGTTGCTATCTGTTCATTCTACAATAGAGTAAAACACAGTAAAATACTTTGAACCATGAAATCAAGTGCATATGAATCTGAACACAGGGGGAACAGATCTATCAAGTAAGAAGGGGCTATTTTACATCAATCAAATGCACATTAGTTTTGTTTTGAATTTTAAGAGTGTCTCTTTTATTTAACATTTTTATTGTATTGCTATTTTTCTTAAAAGAACATTATGGGGCACCCTATGCAAATCAGCAGAGGAGTTGGGAAGCTAGCAACATTCCAAATGCGCTTTCCGTGCAAAATCCTGAACATAATGCAGTTTGACTTTGTGACATTTCACACAATCTCACAGAGATCTGGCCTTTCTTCAATCGCTCATTATATTCAAAAGCAGTATTGCATGTTCTTCGACCACGTAGTCAGGATGGACAAAACCACACCAGCACACAATGTTCTCAAACTCTCCATTGAAGCATTAAGAGGGTGCATGCCCTGACGTGACATGGCACCGCCTACAGGGGTACCCTAGAGACTTGTGGATTCGCAAAATGCCTGATGCAATGCCATTAATAGTGGTCACTTTGGCTGGCACAATGGTCCTTCGTAGACTATGTGTTTGATGAAGATGATAGAGTTGGGAGGGGCTTTAGAATATAAAATTATTATTATTATGCAGTACACCAGAACTACTTGACTGTACTACAGCTGATCTGCTCTATCATGGAAATACATATTAAAACTTTTTTTAAAATGAACAGTAAATATCCTTTAAAAGGTATGATGAAAACCCTTAAAAAGCTGTTAACACATACCTAAAATAGTCATGTTACAAAGATGAATATCCCAACTGTTTCTAGCTTTTTCAAAATGCCAAAACCGTGTATCATGGTATGACCTAAGAGGCTAATTTTTCTTTTTAACCTGAAATTGTTTTTCGGTTTTATCAACAATAAAGCATTTGAAACAAATCAGCTACAGATAGTTCTTTTCACATTGGCATAATCTGAAAATGACTAAAAGCCCTTTTTTTTTACACTTAGTTATAAAACGTGTTCTGAGCCCAAGAACTCGTATGTTGAATATGGCTTTAATAGGGTGAGATTGAATCCTTGTAAGAATGGGGCAGGTGCTACTCCCTTGTAAGAAGGGAGCAAGATGTTGGGAGCCTCTACTGGGGCTGGACATTTTAGCATGCTGGAGAGCACCGTTTCATGTTCGACGTTTACATAGTGGTAGCTTTGGGACCTGGGAGAAGTGAGGGCAGGGCCAGTAGAACTTGGTGATGTGAATCCACTGGTCTTACTTCCCCTCTGCAAAATTGGGGATGGTAAACACAAGCAACGTGGGGGGCTACTGGAATCCTGAGGGTGCACTGGTGGCTATACTGCTGCTCCAGTGCTTGGCAATGAAACCATAATCCCCGTGGCTCTGAGGAATTCTTCTGCATGAATGCCTATACTAGGAGGTAAGGAACAGACAGTAATTGCCTGGTAATGTAGGATTTTTTTGTAATGATTAGGAAGCTTACAAAAATATAGTGAGGAAGAAGGGAATCTTCCCCAAAACTACATAGTTTAGTGGGTTAAGAACAGAACTCTGACTTCTACTTCCAGTCTCCTACTAACCTGAATACTACCTTGCTCTTACAAGTTTAATTTAGCTAAGCATCACAGTGTCCTTGGGAAATAGGCAAATAGCATTTTACAGAAGGAGGAAATGAAGCTTAGAGAGGAGAAATTATGTTCTCAAGGCCACATAGCTACTTGATGTCAGTTTTAATCCTGATTCTGCTCAGGTCTCCTCTCAGTAGGCTGGTGGCTAATCCATTGGATCACAGTGCCTCAGAGACAAGTAATTTAACCTCTCTGAGGCTCAGTTTTCTAACCTGGAGAATGGACCTCATACTACTTCATCACATCCCTTCCTCCTGTATATTTGATAGACACCTGACAGTCTGTACATTTTAAAAATATTGTTTATGGTAAAAATCAGTGTACCTATTTTACAGAGAGGGAAACTAAGACCAAGGTTCTTTACAGTTCTGTTTCTGACATTTACTTTCCGAGTGCCCCTCAAGATAGCACTTATCTTCTCTGAGCCTTATTTTCTCATCTGTAAATTGGGGGTAATGATGTTTGCTTACTTCTTAGGGGTAGTAACATGCCTTCTTAGTAGCAGAGGTGGGAATAAAATTCTGGACCACCCATTTTCCACTCAGATGCTTAACAGCCTAGCTCATCTCTTACTCAGGAAAATGCTCTTTGACTACAATGAGAGTGAAAATTGAGTATGACAGTCAGAATTTGGCTCAGCATCTCCTCAGGTCCCATATGTCGCTCTATTGCCATGGACTTCCCTAAAGAAAGTACTGCTCCCATTCATTATCATGCTATTAGCAGTAATTTTACAGAGAAGGGAAAACGGGGTAACAGTAACAGACTAGCTCTAGTGTGTATGCAATATATAGGCACAGGGATGGGTGTTAGTATAATTTTCAGAAAGGGTAGTAAAGAAATAACTTACATTACAAACACCTTTGCAGACTATTCAGTGAACTACAAGATTTGGCTTGTGAAGAGAATGCCTTCGAGGGGTAAATATGGAATATTCTTGACGCCAATTACTATAGTTTCTATGTGTGTTTATGGAGACAAATGGCACTGGATGCCACAAAGAGCCATTTCAATTGCCAAAGGCTCTTTCTTCATTCATTATACATGGAAAAGCCTTATTAAAAGGAAACACCTTTATTACAGTGGTGCCTGCTAGCGCTGTAATAGCCAGGATGGAGTCAGTCATCAGTATGTCCATTATGAACCTCCTTTCTCAGAGGGACTGTCTTTTGTTTTTGTTTTTTTAATTTGGCTGTAAAAAGCTTGCTCCTGGGCTGAAGACAACCATATGAAACTGTCAGCCTGGGAACAATTTTCTGTTAACAGCTGAAAAAAAAAATTTGGGGTGGGGTGGGGAGGCACTTTTTAAGTTAAAAGAATGAGGAAAGTGTTACGTTTTTCCTTTTGACATGCTTTTCGATTCCAACTGAAAATATCCGAGTCAGAAGCACAGAAGATAATGGAGTTTCAGCTGCAATGATACAGGGGCTGTATTCCTTGCTCCTCTACAACAGAAAAATACGCAGGTGAGCTTAGACCAGTTTTCGTCTGGACCACTCCTGTCCTCACATTCCTGCTGAGGATCAGGCTGTCAATATACAAACTCTGCTTCGCATACCTTCTATGAAGATTCTTCAAGTAAATTTTAAATGACAACAAAGAAATGAAAAATTGAGGATTCAGAAGCCAAAGTGACTTCCCTGCAAAAAGAAATGGAAAACATAGTAATTAAGCCAAAGAAGCAAGTGGGGAACATAAAGAACAAAATCACAGGAATTCATAGAAATGAAAACTCATTATCCCCCTGCATGTGCATCACTGAGTATCTCATTATTTACAAAAAGATGTGTAAATATGAACTTAGGTACCTGACTTAATTAAACCAAATTTGAAAATTTTGGCTATAGGCAGACAATGAGATTGACGAAGTGGGTCTTCGCCCACCAAAGAGTATGCTCTGAAACATCTGTTAGTGTATAAGGTGCTACAAGACTCTGTCACTTTTGCAGATCCAGACTAACAAGGCTACCCCTCTGATACTAGATTGTTGTTGTATGGCTCCTCCCTCCCCATCTTCCTTTCTCTTTTTTATCTTCGGAGTTGGGTCTGAACTTAAATGAAAGATCCAAACATTCCTGGAATTGGATGCACTCAATATCTGAACTCAGATCTAGATGCAAAATTTGTAAATGACCTCCATCTTTATAATATGCCAAACCTGAACTTTGGTGGATTTGAACTCTGGATCCACATTTTGAAGCTTTAGTCCACGTCTAATATTTATGGTTAGGAAACGAATATTGAAGCAGGTTTTAGTGAATAGATCTGAGAGACGAAAAATTATTCTATTTTGATTCTACCGAACTTAGAATAGTTAAGGAATTGGTGCAAGATTTTTTCTGAATTTATGAATAATTATTCATATAGGAAATTAAATGTTTGGCTGCATTGAATTTTTAATATAACATGTCATAAAGTTTAGATAACTTTCCTAAAATACATAATTAGTAATAATAGTGAAAATTTTCCATTATCTATGTAATTATATCTATATGTGTATTTATTTAATGGTCATTAGATTTTTTTCCTTGGCTTCTTATAAGCAGAAAAAAAGAAACAACAGGTTGAGAGTGCTCATCACCTACAGTAGTGACAGCTAAAACGAGCACGAATTTCACAAAGGGATTCTAAGTTCACATATTCCTGCACTGTGATCTCACACTGAGAAAGGGGAAAATGTACTCATTTTACCTGTCACTACTTTTCAGTCTCTTCATGTTGCCTTTTTAATTTATGATTTACAGCCGTGCCAGACTAATAACAGAATCACTTTCATTTTTGGCAATTTTATGGTACTTTTACAGAATTCTTACTGGCTATTATTCTTCAGAAGGGGATTTTTATTTCTGATAAAGCAAGAAGGCATACCACAGTCTTGGCTCAATAAAAAAATCAGATAAAGGGCATGTTATTTCATGCTAGATAACGTGTGTGGAAAAGTGAAGAAAATGCATCCCTGTATTAAAGACAGAAATAATCTGTTTGACTTCAATGAGAATTTAGCCTGAGTAAGGACTGCAGGATTTGCACCATAATGATTTGGCTACATGATCATACTGGTTCTTTCAAACAATAATGCACAAAAGATATATTTGTATCTTGCTGTAATTCCTTTAAATCATTGCAATAGCATTGGTGTTAAATTTTTTAAAAATCATCATTTTTAACCAAAGGCCATATGTTGCTCTGAATCTTTTTTGTTTGTTTGTTTGTTTTTAAATATGTTTTTCTAAGTAACCTTCAGAAATGAACTTGGAAGGAAGTTCTCTCTGCTTACGATGCTGTCCCAATGTAAAAACCAATGTTTTTAATGGACACATCTGTTGTTTCAAAGCTTTTTCCTAGTGAGCTGTTTGTACATTATCCTCATCACTACATCCCTACCATGAAGTATAGCCCAATGAATAACTAACAGATGATTACATTTATGAGTAAAGACTACTCATGCCAGACAGCTACTTCCTACAGGTGACAAGCAATCTTCTGCTAGGGCTTCACCTGACTAGTCATTTTGGGACATGATCACAAGGGTTGGAGACTGATGAAATTATCCTGTCCAACATCAAACACAAAGTGGGTGTAAATCAGCTGAGGCTGCAGCAGAAGGAAAACAACTCATTCTTTATGCTTTGCTGGCAGCTCCTACATTACAAATCCTAACAATGTCATTAAGTGACCCTATTAAGAACTTCATTAATTTTTTGCTATCAGTGTAAGCTTGGATTTAACATTCAAACCAGGTTGGAAAAATCCCATGAAATACCAAGTTTTGCCATTGAAAAAGAGTAAAATAGTTTGTTAGAAAGGATTAGAGCTTCTTGGGACAGCACTCTCAACATGTATACATAAAATATGTCTATTTGACTCTCCTTTTGACCTTGGACAGCCATATAGGTACTTATGTGCTGTACCATTATAATATCCCTATGGCTTACTCCATAAAAAGAAAATGATAAAAAGCTGGCACCTACTGTTTAACCTTTTCTTCCTGCAGAATAAAAAATTGTTTTTCAAAAATTAGAAAAGAAAATAAGGACCACACATGCTAATCATTTGCCATGCACATGCTGTAAAGGAACTGTAGCACTGAGAAGCCATTTTAAAGTTACCTTTTGAAAGGACACAAATGTTAAGAAAAATTCTGTCATTTTCATTGTGCGGGGGAAAGGATTTCTAAGGATTCTATTCATTAAACATGCCAGGAATTTATATGCATCATTCCCATTAGTGCAATTGGTGAGATGGCATATAAATCCTCTGAATACCAGCAACAGAATACTAACATGTTCTCAATATTTAACAGCATTCTAAAAAAATTGCTTTAATACATAACACTGCAAATCAAATCTTTGTAAATGAAGCAAAATATCTATATTAGACAAATAAACAAGGATTGACAGGATCATATTGCAATCAGTTCAGAGCCAAGTATTTTGCTCTCAAAAAATACTCTTTCCACACAAGAACATTTCAGCCGATCTGCATGAAAGGAAAGTGCTCAGTTCAACAGGCAGTTTGAATAGAAACTAAGAATGAAAATAGCCTCTGTAGGTTCACCTACACTTTGATTCTAACTCATAATTCCCCATATCTATATATTGATATCTGTTGAACAATCATGAACCAAATGTAGATCGCATTCATAAACATCTGACCAATGTCACAAGCAGCTGACAACACCACAAATAGCAGCCTATTGATTAGTTAGTGTATCTGATTTGGGTTTTTGAGGTTCAACACAGTTCACCAAGTGGGATGAATACATATTCAACCTAGTCATGCAGATGTGTTTTGAAGCTTGGTGAATATATGATTACGTAAAGGCCTGCATACTCTTGAATTGAACTAAAGGCCTAGTATTTTCAGTATATTAATATTTTTCTGATATTTGACCAGTATCAATATCTACTTATATACAGAATCTGTTTTCCATATTATATATTGTTCAAAACAATTACACAGGAAACTGCCCTTTATAACATGCTTCCTATAGCTCTCTTTGTCTTTAATCCTTTTCTACATTCAGAGAATTTAAGATAAAAAACTCCTCCAAAGCATAAGAACAGAGAAAAAAAAACCAACCTTCCATGAAAGGCATTGGGGAACAAATGAATGCAACAACAATCCTTTGATATTCCTAAGAAATATATTTTCTAGCACTCCACTGATGGCTATTTTTGTGTTCTCTCCGCAATGCTCCTTCAGTGGTTACATTTTAATTATCCTGCACTTTGTTCATGGAAGGTATGTATTGGCTTACTGCCAATGTTGGCTAAGATTCCTCTTGTCACTACAGTATCTAACAGCATGTACAGAACAATATCCCAATTAGATCTTTAAGTGTTAGAAACATGATACACCATGTTTTCTCTGGGCCTGATTGGTATGAAGTTTCAGAATATATACTGAAGGTGACTAGTCACACCAACAGTAAATGCCTTGACAAGATTATTTCAAATATTAGAAATTCCGGCCATGACCCTTTTTGGTATGGCTTCTGTGAGTAGGGTTGGAGGTTCTTCAGCAGAGAAGGTTAGTGGTTCTTGTTAGCACTCCCTAATTTAGGATAAAGGCCTATGTCAATTTCAAAGTTATCACTAATCAGAGAGGTAGCTGTGTTAGTCTGGAATTGCAGAAGTGACAAAGAGTCCTGTGCTACCTTAAAGACTAACTAAAGTATTGGAGCATAAGCTTTCGTGGGCTAATACCCACTTCGTCGGATGCATGCAAAGCAAAGTTATCACTTTATTTCTTCAAAAGTTCATGGGTTAAAATGATCATCCCTAACAGTGTTTTTTCAAAAGAATCCCTTCAATTTTTGTAACAAAGGGATCTAGTCTGCCCCTACAGAGTGTTTTATTGTGCATGAAGGGATATTTTAGAAATTTAAGGGAGAAATGTTTCAAATCTCTCTCCTTTCAATTGCTCTTTGAGTTAATTCTCCATCTATGATAAACATAGACATGGGGACTCTGCTGAGCGTGATGTGGGGAAATGGAGATGATTGAAATCTCTGAGGAACTTTGCAAGGAGAATTCTCCACTGCTATTGAGAAAGTAGCTTTGAAGAATGGCCAGTGTGCTCTAACTTAAGCTTGCCATAGTCATGTTTAATTTATGCTCCAGCTGTGGGCTATAATATAACCCTGTCTTCTTTGACTTCCACCAGTCAGGTACTTCCTATGACCTTCAAAGACAAAACACTTAAAAACAGGAAATAATTTAAAATTGCTCAAATTTTGCACATTTAAAATTAAATTTCCAACACCCTCTAAGGCCCTTAATTAATTTATTGTTGTTTAGTTTGTTGATAATCACCTTTGGGGGGAGATTACACACTTTAGTCACAAAATCCTAGGAGGCTGGCTATCCTATGTTCTTAGTGGCTTGAAGGCACGTTGACTTTTTTAGAGGAAGCAAGCAGGAATTCCCTTGTGTGACTCTGCTGAGAGAGAGGAAGGAGGAGAACAAACTTAGTGGTTGGTTTGGTGGTGCTCAGGTTTGTTTGATTTTTTTTTTAAACACTAAGTGAGGCAAAGAACATAAGAACAGCCATATTGGGTCAGACAAAAGGTCCATCTAGCGCAGTATCCTATCTTCAATCAGTGGCCAATGCCAAGTGCCCCAGAGGGAATGAACAGAACAGGTAATCATCAAGTAATCCATCCCCTGTCGCCCATGCCAGCTTCTGGCAAACAGAGGCTAGGGACACCATCCCTGTCCATCCTGGCTAATAGTCATTGATGGACCTATCTTTCATTAACTTATCTAGTTCTTTTTTGAATCCTGTTATAGTCTTGGCCTTCACAACATCCTCTGGCAAGGAGTTCCACAGGTTGACTGTGCACTGTGTGAAAAAATACTTCCTTTTGTTTGTTTCAAACCTGCTGCCTATTAATTGCACTAGGTGACCATTAGTTCTTGTGTTATGAGAAGGAGTAAATAACATTTCCTTATTTACTTTCTCCATACCAGTCATGATTTTATAGACCTCAATCATATCCCCCACTTAGTCATCTCTTTTCCATGCTGAAAAATTCCAGTCTTATTAATCTCTCCTCATACAAAAGCCATTCTATACCCCTAATCATTTTTGTTGTCCTTTTCTGAACCTTTTCCAATTCCAATATATCTATCTTTTTTGAGCTGGGGCAACCACATCTGCATTCAGTATGCAAGATGTGGATGTACATGGATTTATATAGAGGGAATGTGTTATTTTCTGTCTTATCTATCCCTTTCTTAATGATTCCCAACATTCTGTTAACTTTTTTGACTGCAGCTCTATATTGAGTGGATGTGTCCTCAGGAATGGATGTTAGTAAATTATCAAATTCTGCCTTGTCTCTAAAATTTCTTACCTGAATACAGTGCTGCATGAAAGGTGCAGGACTGATAAATTCTGGAACCTATGATCTTATGTATCCGCAAGCAGGCTGTGGCAATGCAAGATTCCCTACACTTCATAGCCAATGTGGCTTAACCCATACCTAGCAGGAATGCCTGTAAAATGAGAGTATAGTTCACACTCCAGGCCAGTTTTGTTCTGGGTTTCTCTCTATAGTCACTGCCAATAAGTGTGTCAGATGTCTGATGACATTTATTAAATAGACACACATCCACAGAACTGTAGACAGGCTTTCTAGATGCTAACACATTTTTCAACAGCTGACATGGTTTAACCAAACACTCTTTTTTAAAAAAATCACACCTTTTTCCTAGTCTAGACTAGGAATTCGGTGGCCATCGGCATCTGCATGTGTGGAACTTTCATGGTCTCAATACATGTTTGGAACAAAGGTCAAGAGGAGCATATGGCTCCTTATATGGAAGCTGAGCACTGTAACTGGCTCCTCTTTTGGTAAAGCAGATTGAGAAGAACTGAGATTCCAGTCCTGAGAGGGTGCAGTAGGCAGATGATATTTCCCTTTAAGAATCATGATTTTCCTGTGCAGCTATGGAGTAAAAGGGGCAATGGAATGTCTTTGACTGCAGCCACGGAATATCATATATTTGCATTAAATGCCGAAAGCAGATAATACTTAGCTATTGAAGCTTCTCTGCACCTCTGCATCACTTAAAACCTAAAGCAGAGATACTCAGAGATTCAACACCAAATGTCAAAACAGCAAGTAATCAGTAAGGCCTAAATCCTCATCTTTATGGCCAGGAAGCCAGACGTGCCACAGTTGTTATCTTCAGAAACCTCTCCTCCATCACCTCGCAGGCCAACAGAATAGCAGTGGAGCCACCTGACAGCTATGAAATAGCCCTCCACTCCTCCTCTGCACCAGTTCCTTAGGAACAGTGGTTGGTGCAACTCAGAAGCAAACCCCCATTTCACAGACTCCTGCTCCTCCCTGTCTTCAAATCCATCATTCCTGAGGCACATGGAGAGCTCCTGCTATACTGAGTTCCTGAGATGCTGAGGGTTCATAACTACACTGTGGACTGTCCTTCCTACACAACTGAACAATACCAATTCTGCCATACCTGGGCCCATCCCGCCTCCAGATTGGATTTGCCTCAAGTAAATACTTTATTGTAATTGGAATGTATCTCAGATTTTCATAATAGGTAAAAGTGCATGGTGTCTTAGAAATGTCTCCCACATTAATCTGTGATTGAGCTTTAGAGACTGTCTGGGTATCTACTATTAGGTGGGCCCCTAATCTTGAAGAAGGAGATTCAATCAGTTATAATTAAAGGTTTCAACCAACAAATATTAACAAAAAAGATACAACCCATCATTCCTCAAAGAGACTGGACTGCAGCAGTATAAAATGACTCTTGTTTTCATTTCACAATGAAGAGGGACAATGAAGATTTAAGATCAGAAGTTCAATTGAAAACAGTTCTAGGGAAGTTCGCAGTGTGTTCTCACGTCTGAATATTACTGGTTTTCAAGAAAGGTTTTCTCCTAATTTACTACTGTTTTATAGAATTGCTTTTATTATATACATGGTACTGACTGATGTTTATAATATTCCTCTCTGTGTACCTGTTATAGTTGCTTAGTTGAGTTCACTGTAAAGTTAAAAATTGAGTTAACTCACTGAAATATTTATTGATTCAGCAGACAACAGTCAATTTTGTTTGTGGTTCCTGTAATCCAAAGTATTAATATATTTCAGACTAATTTAAAAGTAAACCAATCAAATAAAGTAATTTTACTAGTAATTTTAGGTCTGAAATTTTTCTTGTAAGTTGGATGTGCAGCAGAATTTGGAAGATATATTTGTGAAGTAGCATGAAATGAAAATTTAATTCAATTCACAAGACTAATGTATATAACAAGTTCAGCAATTTGCAAGTTGTAGAAACCATGTATGATATGGTAATGGTAAAAGTATTTTCTGAGAGGAAATTTCCAAGAAGAGTTGCAGACAGTTTGTACTCCTTTTTGAATCTTGCAGTTTTGCAGCTCAACACTGGTTGCACATACTGGACCATGGGTACTGCAAAGCAGAGAAATAAACAGTTCTATGCACACCTTTGGAGTGTTCTCAACCAGTTTTAAGAGGTAGTGAGATTAGCTAATGTGTGGTCATTTTAGAATATATCTGAAAATGTTTTTTTTTAAAGGCGCACAGACAAGTCAAAATCGCGTCACTTAAGAAAAAAGTTAAAAGTAGATTTTTGTTCAATAGTAGTGCCTGCCAGTTCATGTTTTTACAATCATATTTTCCTATTTTTAATGCACCTCTCTCCCCTGTAGCAGTATTAAGACCCACACAAACCACCAGGAAAATGAACTTAGACCACAGTCCTGCAACTGGATCCACAAAGGTGACGTGCCAGATCCTGCTGAAATCAGTATGGTTCAGCAGGGGCACAGGACTCTTCCTAAGTGGATCAGGGTGTAACTGATTATACAGAAGAAATAGCTACACTTACTATTGCTATATCAAAGTACTGCAAACGTTCAGTATAAACAAATATCAAAGTCAGAGACCTATTTTGCTCTGTCACTAATCTCTTTCAGTTCTGATAATCTCATCTGTTATTGCGGCAAGAAGTGAAATATTTTCAAGTAGAAATGTGGGGTGAAATCCTGACCCCACTGAAGTCAATGACAAAGGCCCAGATTCTCAGACATATCTAGGTGACACTGAATGGGAGTTAGGAACCTCTAAATACCTTTGCAAATCTGCACCAAAATTACCACTGGGGGAAAGGATTTCACCCGTGATTTTTTTAGTTGTTGGTGGCCCTTTAAAGTGTTCACTTTCAATGTATTCATCTTTTAATTCTGTGTAAGTTTAGCACTGATACATTTTAAAAGATTGCATATATACTGTGGATGAAAATAATTAAAACATTTTTCTTCTTGTGCTCTGTGGATTACTGAAGGATGAGCATGTTATTTAGCCGCAGAATATCCAAAGGAATGCTGGAAAAATACTAATCATTTGGCAAATTATTGCAATGATTCTTTCAATAAAAAATAAAATAAAAAAAAAATTAAAAGGAAGAAGAAAAAGCTTCATTAGTGCTATGCAGGTCATTTGTTTATATAGTGCAGTATTAGAAAAAGAGTCTCAAAGGACGTATCTGGCAACAAATCCTGTTGTGTACAAGGACTGTATCTCATTCACATTAGGGCAGAATTGACAGTCACACATTAGAAAGGAAAGATCCTATTTTGGTGGTGTGCTTACAGCTAGTTCTTCCCAATGGTGACATAATCTTACATAACAGTTCTTATCAGCATTAGACAATCCTGCTCTTGATGCCAGCAGCAGAAAAAACAGTAACCAGCCCAAATGAATAGCTATTTAGTAAATGTATTTCATGTATTTCACGAGGTGCCAGTGTAAACCCAGCACAAATCAGTTTTTGCATTTATTCTTTATCTAATCTATGAAAAGGAAAATACTTGTGGACCAGGTCTAAAATGCAAGCCTATCAGAGGACTGAGAACCAGCATACGGCCTTCCCCATCTTCAGCTCATTATTCAGTCAAAGATTTTGTAAAAGGGCCAAATTTTCCAAAGGACCTAATCTGGCCTCCATTTGTGTGTGCACAATTTGTGCATACAGTTTCACTGTGCCGTCACTTACTTGTGCAAATAACAATTTAAGCATGCAAATCCCCATGACAATTTGCACAAGAGATTTTGCATACAGATATAGCCTATATTTTAAAAACTTGGTCCAAATTCTCTCCACACATTTTTTCTGGTCTCTCTCCCTCCCCTCCAGCAGTATAGGAGCAGCTATAGGAGCAATGCTGATATTAGGCAAGTGACCCATACCTACACACAATCCACCTCCGAGGTTCAGAGCTTGACTTGCTACTGGCTCAATCAATAATAATTTAGGCACAGATATCCATCTGGTTACATGCTGTCTAAGCAGGAGGGAAAGCAGCTCTATGGGACTTGAGTGAAGGAGAGGGCACACCATGGAATTGGCATCCCATCTTTCCGTGGGCATCCTGTCCTCCAGATAAGGTAAGTTGTGTTCTATTACCCTATGTTCATATAAGGGTTTATAGTCCCCCCAACCAAAATCTTCCAAACAATTGGTAGATAGGTAAGAGAAAGAGAAAAAAAAGTAGTGTCTCTTTGTACCTCACAGTCTTTAAGTTCTCTCTCTTTTCATGGTTTCTGAAAGCTTACATTTTGCCAAGTTTTCATTTTATTTTAGATAACACTCCCTAGAATGGAAAACCCATTGAGTAGGTTTAAAAATAATCTGTGAACCATAATAAATGGATTTCTGCCAATGACAGGTCATGATACAGAAAAAAAAAATCTGTGATGACCCTCTTTCCTCTACTCTCATTTATCTCCCACCAGTGTCCACTGATAGATTTCTGCTGTATGATTTATTGCAGAAAAACACCAGCTAGAAATGGGCTTTTGATAAAATTGTTCAAGGATTCCTGGACAATAAATCCTAATCTTTACATGCATGCTCCAAGATGTTTCACCTTTCTTATGCTATAAATAATATATGCCAAACGTGATAATAAATCCATACATTTAAGCACTGTTTGTGTTGTTTAGGAAGTAAAATTACAGTATGTAAGCCTGATGTTAATAGCAGCTACATAATGCAGTGAATATTGATGACAATATTTTTTTATTTGAGATCCAAATTTCCAGCACTGTGTTGTATTTTGTGTTGCATAAGAAAATGTGTAAAAAGCACAACAGACACTCTGGAGCTTGAATCAACACAGATGATTCTTTAGCTCAATGGCAGAGCACCTGCTGAGGAAGTCAACTGTTCCAGTCTACAAGGACCTCTCTCTCTTCATAATAAATCATCTACATCAGAAGTGTGATAGCATCAGTCACCTTCCTATGACCCCACTGCTGTTACATTGGTGTTAAATGTATAGGACTCCAGCATTTAAAGCTCTTTATATACTATAAACTCAAGGTCTGGTTGCGGCTTAATGGTACAAAGAAATGAGAGTTAAGTATAACTTGGCTGCCTTGCATGTATTTGCTCTGGCAATGAGTCTAGGCCCAAGGATTGACTTTTATTACTGATTCCTCTACCGCCTGTAAAATACTGCAAAGCATTTGTTTCTTCAAGTAATCAGACAAGGAGTGCAGATCTTGATCTAGAATGTAAAAGGGTGCTAATTAAATATATGCCATTACAGGAGACAGCTTGGCCACAATACACTCTGCTGTATAGAAAAGAAAAAGAAAAAAAAATGAAGGATAAGAACAATTTCAGGGGAAAGGTAAGAACATGAAAAGTGGATATGAAAGAGAAAACTCAACTAGAAGTAAAAATAATAATGGTAATAATTAGTGCATCCATGGAGACAAAGACATTCAAATTTCAAACAAGGAAGTGACCATGCGTCGCCTTTGATTGACACTTCTGTTGTGTTTTTTTTATCTGTATTCCTAATTCTGTAATATCTACCTGATGCTTGTTTTTCTAACAAAAAAACAAAATTAACAACATCTACCATCTTGCCTTTGCAAGAAGATAACATTGCCACAGTATTTCCCCCACACAATTATTTGTCAGGGTATCTCTAGAGATTTAATGGTAATGTCCCTTTCCAAATGTACCTGTACTCGCAAAGCAAAGCAAGAAAGAGGAAATGAGAAATTGAAGAAAAAAATATTTCATTTAATTGGAAGGGGAGAAACTCAAGTAAATAATATGTTTGGTTTCAGCATGTCCTCTGATCTATACTGAAGGTCACAGACAGAGATGCCAAAGAAGTTATGATTATGTGAAATGAAGTGAGAAACAATAATTTAGAGTAATAAATAGTTTTAGTATCTACAGAATGTCCTGTTCACTGAAATTGTCTGCCAGGTGTGTCTGCCTATCTCTAGTACACTTGGCTAATCTTATGCTGAAATGACAGCAATACATGTTATTCTTAGAAATACATGACTAATGTTGGGTTGCATGAAAGGAAGTTCACCTCGCTTCTCCAGTACACAGCAGAAACATCTCCCTCTAGTTTGCCTAGCTGAAACATAAAGCCTTCCATCTTCAATTGTTGATTCAAATTTCAGTCAACCATGAAAACTCATGTAATTTTCTTTGTATAATCCTCCATCCCCACACAGTCACAAGACAGACTAAACTCTATTTGGAGCTACAGTTTTAGGATGCTTATTTCTCTCTGGGCAACATGTTTGACAGCTGAGAGGAGAATCTCCTGACAAAGCAGTGGCAGGCTATCAAATCTCTCCTTGTACATGACAGTACTTGGCAGTTCATGAAACTCTTGCTTTCAATTAGTCATTTTTATAAATGGAACCAGGACTGTGTTGCTTCCTAAACCAACCACCTTTCTCAGATCATTACTGTGCCTCCAGCCATTTTGGATTCTTAAAATAGACTTCTTCCCTGTCCTCTTGGAAAAGCTACTAAGGGATTGTCTCCATTTACCGGCGAAAGGATCAGGAGTCAATTTAGTGGGTTTAGTGAAGACCCGCTAAATCGACCCCGATCGCTCTCACATCGACTCCGGTACTCCACCAGAATGAGAAGCATAAGGTAAGCCAAAAGGAGTGCTTCTCTCATCAACCCAGCATGGTGTAGACATTGCAATAAGTCGACCTAAGGTACGTTGACTCCAGCTACATTAGTCACCTAACTGAAGTTGCATAACTTAAATCGATTTAGCCCTGTAGTGTAGACTTGCCCTTTGTGAAACAGAAACTATTATTTCACTAGTCTATTATCTCTCCTCTTGGTCATTCTTGAGATCATGGTTTTCCATATCATGTTGCTTCAAATTTCTCCTACTGTATGTATTTTTGGAGAAAATATGTAACTATTAGTTTAAAAAAATAGGTAGAGGTGACAGAGCACGAGTTCAGAGAACACATTTTAATGAAAAGGATGGCTCCAAATTCATTTATCACATGATTATGACTTGTAATATCATAGTCTAAACCCTCCACAAGGATTTCAGGATCTCACTGAAAACCAGCAAAATATGATGTTGATCTGCTTTACATATCAAAGCTCTCCATCACATCAGAGGAATGTCTTCAGTTGGACCCAACCACCTTCTCTCAAGTTTAAAGAAGTGTGGTAACCTTTTCTTTTGTTTTATTTATTAGTTATTTTTCCACTTTATGTCTGGAACTCAAAACAGGAACTATTAGAAGTCCCAGAAGAGAGCACATTTTTACAGTGTTGCTAGCTCAATACTGGAGACCAAAAAGGTTTAGATAAGCTGAAGAAAATCATCTTAGCTATTGAGAGCTTATCTGAACTTTTGAGGTTTACCTAGCACCAACAAGAAGCAGAGCTGGTTGAGTACCAGAAACACTTATTTAGACAAGTTATTTGTTAAAAAAAAGGCAATATCTGAAGAATAATGCATTCAACATATGTATTAATAAGGGACAAGCATAGTGAGTATGCAACTGCTGAGAAGGTTAAATGCTGGGCCCACCATATGGAAAGCTCTAAATGCAGCAGAACTGCCATAGTTTTGTCTTGTACCTAAGGGCAGCAGGACTCTACACCTCAGGTCTCACGAAGCTCTACTCTGTGATGCCTGTCTTTGACACTGCAGAGAGGGATACAGAAAAGCCCACGGAGGAGGGCAAAAGTGTGGTCAGTGAATCCTTTATTACCAATACAGAGGTACTTTTTCCTATTACTGACAGTCCTGGCACATCTTTGTCCAACTGAAGTACTCTGCAACATATGTCAACCAGCTAACAAAGAGGCTCAGAAGCCTTTTCTTCTAATAAACTGAATATAGTTTTATGGGTCACTCTCCTACATTTCTCTGTGTCACTGGCACTGATATACAACATACAGGGATGGTGTAACCACTAGGCAAACTAGGCAGCCACCTCAGGTGCCAAGATTTGGGAGTGCCAAAAAGCGGTGCCCCCAATTTTTTTTTTACACTACTGCTGGAAAACGAATAAAGAAAAGAGAAACGTCGTTGAATGTGCATTTTAACTTGTCATTCTCTCGTACATTACATATGTAGCCTACTCCAGCTCTGCATTGTGGGTACAAGCGTACTGCTTCACTATAGTACAAAGTGGCAAGGTCATCATTTTTCTTGTCACGAGCAGCCATTACCCGTTCTGATAGGCTGTCTCTAATGCTAAGTTTACTAGTTTTCGGAGGTTGTCGACTGAGGCTATTTTTGTTGAGTTGTTTCAGATCTAAGACTCTAGCAAGTGCTGCTGCATCATTTCACTAATACTTTGTGTCAATTGTGTGTGTATGTTAAGGATTTGAGTGTATATGTTTGTGTGTGAATATGCATGTGTAGGTAGTTGAAATTTGTCATATTGATATTGTCAGTTGTATGGCAGAGTATCCATTATTCTAATTTTATAAATTTTATTAATAACAATAATTAAATATTCTAAAGGTAGAATAAAATGTAGTAGATTTTGATATGAAAGAATGAAGGAAGGATGTATACGTAACTAAAAAGGGTGTATTTTTGAAAGTTTACTGAAAGTTTATAATAAGCGATGCTCCAGGGGGAGGAGAGACGGAGAGGGGGCTGCAAGTTGGAAGTTTTGCCTAGGACGCAAAATATCCTTGCATTGTCCCTGGCAACACACCACCATAAGATCCTCCCCATACTCACCAAAGTCTGTTTGGATGTTTTGTGAGATCCATCATGTTTTCAGATAGTAGGGAAGTCACCAAATAGTTCCCACAGACGTAACAGAGCCACTTATCAATATTTCTAATGATCAAATCCCCTAGTACCTCACCCTGTCTGTCTAACAATGGTATTATCATCTCCTGCTGAGATCTCCATATGTTTGAGGAATTTTCTTCTTCTTCTTCTTCCTCTGGGGTAACTCTATTACTGGAGATTTGCAGTCATGGTAGCCCATTCTGTATGATCCTCTGTTAGTCTCTGTGTGGCTGAATAGGCCTTTTGAGCCAACCAAGATACTTCATTGTCCATCCAAGATCTTCTTCCTCTGCCTTGGGTTCTTCTGCCACCCACGGCCTGTAAATGTGCATCACCCACTGAACCACTTACAATGTGCCCTGCAAATTGAATCTTTTCATAAGATCTGAGTGTCAAATATCTCTAATACTCTTTTGCTGGTTGAGTGGAATTTTCAGAATTCTTCTAAAACACCAGAATTCAAAGGATATCGATTATTTGGTTCCCATGTTTCAAAACCATAATTTGATACAGAACAAATTTAAGTTTTTAAGAGCTGGAATCTAGTCTTCAGATTTGTTTCCTCTCTCATCAGATGATTATTCTTCCAGAATGTCTTTTTCACTTCTGCTATTCTGGTGCTGACTTCAATATCCAATCTTTCATCTTCTGTAATGATCTGCCCTAAATATCAATAATTTCTCACTTGCTACACAGCTGTGTTGTTCACTGGGTTTGTATGTTTTCCCAGCGTCCTTGCATATCACCTTAATTTTTGTCTTGTACACATTCAACTCTAGACCATTTTCTTTGCCACATTCATATATAATCTCCACTAACTTCATCCAATCTTCTGAATCAGCCAACAGCACTGTGACATCTGTGCAGTGAATGTTATTCACCTACTTTCCATTCACCTTAATACCTTCTTCTGTTTCTTGAATTAATGATCAGTCTCTTCTATTTCTCTTTTGTAAGTGAGTCATGAAACCGGCATTCTTAACTGGAAAATCAAAGCAACCAATACTGAGGTGCCCCTATAGGCCCCTCACAATGCCCCTATGTGCTGAATAATTCCATCTATCTCTTCTCAGTTCAGCAACTCCAGCCTCAAGATTCTGTGCATGGGCTCTGAGGACCACGAAGAAGTTTGCAATAGGTGTGCGTGTATGCCACTCTTTCACTAAGAAGGCAATAATTATATATGCAGAACTCTCCTTAGTGAGCTGAGCTCCTCTCATGCTGAATATTCTGTTGCTGGTTTTCCACCTCCATTGGTGATACTGGGGTTTTTATTCATACTAGACACAGTAGGTGTGTCTACACAGCAATAAAAAAACCTGTGACACTGAGTCTCTGCACCCAAGTCAATTGACTTGGGCTTGCAGAACTCTGGCTGCGTGGCTAAAAGTTACAGAGTACACATTCAGGCATGGGTTTTTTATTGCAGTGTGAACATATCTTGTATGTTTCATCTTTAAGTTAGAAGCCCAACAATTTTATTAATGTATTTTATTTAATACTTTCTTTACTAGCAACTAATTCCTAAACAACCTACTCCACTCAATGCCAAATTCACCTGTGTTCACTTTATCTGGAGCCTCTTTCCACTCAAGAATGAGTCTCCCACCAGCTAGTTTTGCATTTATACCTTCCCAGTACAAAACACAAGGACCTGTCTCCTCCCACAGACTTAATCACTATCAGTCACCCTGACCCTACAAAGACAATCACTTGATCTTACCTGTAACTAATGCACTTCAAACACTCACTATGACTCATTGACATCAAAGACACTCATTTTATTACCTTCGGAAAAGCCTAGTTCAAAGAGATTAATTTCAACTGCTCTAATAAGCAGTACAATCCAAACAATTAACTAATACCTTCTACAATAACTGTTTTTTATAGTTTATGCTTTAAAGCCCAAATTTAGTTTTCCAAATTTTTAAACAATCCAAATTCCTTTTTAAAGGTTCATATTAAAAGAAAACAAACAATCGAAAATAGTGGAGTCCAACTCCCTTGTAATCTGGCCCCTATTCAGCAAAGCACTTAAGCACACGCTCAAGCCTCAGTGAAGTGAAAATTGCTCTGCTGCATGCGTCTTCTCTTTCAGTTTTTTGGGCCTTTCTCTACCTGAGAAATCCAGAGGCATAAACTCCCCTTATGAGGGTAAGTTTGCTTTAGAAGTGGAGAGAACTTTTTTAAAACTGTGGTTCTACTGAATACGTATATTCATAAAATCATAAAATCGAATGCATTGTTCTCCCTTTTACAAGCTGGAGTAATGCTAAATATGGTAAGTGGGAAAATAAAGGAAAGAAATCTTTTCTATCACCTTCTGGTTCAAATTCTGACTAGAGTAAGACTGAGATAATTTATGGGAGAGTAATGATGTGCATCTGGAATCTCTAGTTCAACCTGCCGCATGACTGAGCTAGTTTTTATAAAGAACCTTAGCAAGCTGGCGCCACAGCAAATGAAGAAAATGAGTTTAATCACTTTACAAGCTTGCTGACTTGTGGTCTTGATGGCTAGATCTGAATGAGACATGGGGGAAATAGTGGCAAAAAATATGTTGGATGCGTATGCAGTTGATGGTTGATTTTTTTTTTCTTTTGGTATGTCAGACATGCAAAAACAAGTAGATTTTAAATGCCATACACTAAAGTCTAGTGATCACACTGTGAAAGATGTGCAAGCACTGAAATACCTGTTAACCACATCTATCCACTGAGTCCGCAAGGCAACTCAAGGTACAGAGAGATAAGTGGGTATGTAAGTAGTGGGGCAGGTAGGAAAAAGCACTCTCTCTGAGGGGTAACCGCATAAGCAGAAGTATCAAGATTTATGTGGCTGCATTTGCAATATCTCTGAATAATATTCTTCCATTACTAGCAATTGATTGACAAAAGAACAATGGTTTAAGTTACAACAAGCAGGACATTTTTACAAGCTGCAAATTAGGGGTGATACTCTACACTCTGCAATAACTTTGCTGATTGTGTACCAGCCAATGATTCAATTCAGGGACAAGTAAGTGAGGTAGGAAATCTGTGCAGAAAGGGGCAATTCACCAGGCTGGAAGAATGTGGGTTAGAAATAGTATCAGCTATTGATTTGGCATTGTGAAACCATGTAGAGTTTAAGGAGCCATAATAAAACAGAGACAAAGTGAACATTTACCCTGCATCTATCTTTAATATAGAATTTGTTTGTACTTTATCTTTTAGGGTAATCACTTCAAGTTAAACACTGAAGTCAACGGAGCCAGGGTTTCACCCTGACCTTTTATCTTCAGTATCTCAATTTCGGATTCTGAAAAAGAAAAAAAGTTAACAGTCAACATGTCTCCAGTGCCCCAATACTACACCAGAACAGGTCCACCTGCAAGACAGTGCATGATAAAGGCCCAAGATGACAATGTAAATCTCTATGTGAATAGATGAGAGCATACAGATTAAGAACAGCCAGGAATACTTCATGGTCATCCATGATTCTTTTTAATAAAGTGGATTTTTTTTAAGGATGGACATAGCTATCAAAGCCTGGGTACCAAAGGCTTCTAACTTAGCTAATGAACATAGAACAACCACTTATGTGCCTGAAAATAAACCAGTGCAAACATTTAAAAATGTCACAACCGAGTTTGTCTTAAGAGCTTTTCTACAGACACAAGCTGTATCGCTTTATCTATACTAGTGTAGTTAAAGCAGTAATAACTTCCCTTTGCATGGACACAGCTCTAGCAGTATAAAGATGTCTTTTACCAAGGACATTGACCCACACAGGGGCTGGCAGCAGGCAACAAACTTGGGATCTCTTGAACTTAATGCATGAAACTCTACTGCCTGAGCTAAACAGACACATCTTTCTTAAGCCCTGCTGTAGTAGGCTCGTTAATCTCTAGGTGGCCTAGCCAACACTAGAGATGGACAGAGTACCACTCTGAGGAAGCGGGGATTACATAGTCCCCCTGGGCAGGGAAGCCCATCCCAAACTTCAAAGACTTCCTAGCTGAATTGCCTCAATTCACCATATGGGCCACCACTTGTAATACCAATGCAGAGGCATCGGCGGCAGGGATCAAACCTGGGACCTCTTGAACTAAATGCATGAGCCTCTACTGCATGAGCCGAAAGATGTGTTTCATAGCTAAGGCTCTAAAGGCTCATCAATCTCTAGCTGGCCTAGCTACCACGAGACAGGGACGGAGTGCACTCCAAGCAAGCAGGGCTTATATAGCTATTCCCATTTTGGAAGGGGTGTAAACTATACTAGTATAACTATATCAGCATAAGTTCACTAAGAGAATCACACCAATTTAACTATTTCAGTTGAAAAATAACACCCCTCCCCCTCGCTGAAATAGTTAATCCAGTATCAAAAAAAAATTTATAGACCGAGCCTAAATATTTGTTCCAAATGAGGAAAACCAGCATGAATTAATGAGCCCAAGAAGACATGTCTATTGTAATATCAGTTTAAGTATCAGTTTATAATAAACTAGAGTCTGTTCCGTCAGGAATGACAGAAAAAGAGATTCGCCCACAAACATTCTGTACTGATCTTTTTTTTCCAGATTCAGAAGGAAATGACCAGTCTATTTTAATGGTTTGTTGGCTTCTAGAAAATGATGGAAAAATCGTAGTTTTCCATGAAATTAAATACAAAACCCCCCAGAAATCTGTGACTTCATACTTCCCCCTTATTACCATGATTCTCAGACACATAAACACATCTTTCGAATTTGTCAGTATACAAAGAAGAAAGAATAGATGCACAATTGGATCATGCATTGCTTCTTCATTACAAGCAGCAGCCAATTGCACCTAAATTCTACACTAATGGGCATGTAAAGAAAAACACAGAAAAGACAGAAAGAGAAAGAGAGAAAGTGAGAGAGAGAGAACTGAATTACTGAAGCTAAGAGGTTTTGATCCCTTTTGTGCTGAAAATAGGTCTCTTTATCACAGTGTATTTTAGTGCCCAGTCCTGCAGTCCTACTCATGTGAACTGAATTCAAGGGGACAAGCTCAAGCAAGGTGTAACTCCACTGAAGTAACTGGAATTACACTAGGGATGAGTTTGGTTGAATCGGACTCCTCACGGCTACTGGATCAAACCTTCGACAGCCAAATTAACCAGTGATATAACAACTGTATAATATAGTAAACGATGAGTGACCTCCTGACCCCACTGACACCAATGGAGTTCTGTGCTACAAGCATAAATATACTGTGTCCGTGGCTCAACAGAGCCTTGAAGGCATAGTCCTGAGTTGAGACAGTGGCATAATGGTCCAGCTTGAGAGGCACTGTGCTTCTGCTACATGTAATACCCCCCCTCACCCCAAGTTCCCAGGGAACTCAGCCACTGGCCAAATTTTTGAAAGGGGCATCATGTACTCACCATGGAGCCTGGCCAGCTCTGGTGCAGAAGAAGAGTGGATCACCGTCTTCCTTCTCCTGCTTGACCACTTTGAAGTGGCTAGCTGGAGCAGTCTTGGTCCTCAGGGGATTGCAGAGAGTGCAGTTATATGATCCATCCCTGGCATTGGGCTGAAGGGGTCTCACTGCACCCTCACCACAGAGTCAAAACTCAATTTAGCTCACAATGTACATTAAGCATTAGGTCGTTTCCAAATAAAGTGAATGATTGAGCAAACTCCCACCACCACCACCACCACCTCGTTCTCGTTAGGTTCCAAAACAACACCCAGCTTTTTCTGAAGTGCCCACTGGAAAACAATAAGATAAATGCACATCAGTTGTATGGTGCAAGGAGTGGGCTGTACAAGTCTGAGGCATAAAAAAGACAATGAGAAGAATGATCCAACCAAAAAATGGGGCAGGTGGAAATCTTGCGATTATACCTTGATGCTTAGGAACCCCCACTGGAAATAAAAATTTGAACACTCTTGGAAACCTAAAATATTTAAAACTTTATTCACTGGGCCTTACTCTGCTCTTGCGTCAATATTTCACCACTGTAAAACTCTACTGACTTCAAGAGAGCTGCTCCTTATTTACACCACTGTGGCATGCATATCAGGCCTGCTCTGTTTAAAAGTTCACATATGTACTGAGATCTATTTAAACTATGAAGCCTTTTGGATGAATTTACAGAATGAATAAACTGGAGCTCATTATTTAAATTAATCTGTCATTGATAAGGATATGTGAATTAAATTAGCTAAATAAATGGGAGGCTTTAATAATAATTATTACATTTGAAAGTAATTTATGGAATATAATTATCTACATCTGACCAAGCTTGAAAGCTTAGTTCAGACTTCCACACTTTAATAGTGAAAATGCAAAGTGAGTCATGAATGAGTATCACATTACATTTGCTACATAGTTGGGCGAGACTTAAGGAACTTCAGTTTTAGCATTCTCCATTATGTAAACCAAAGAGGGTCTGTAACTGAATCAAAGGGAAAAAATCTGCTAAAAGAAAGGAACAGTCATTTGTAAAGATTGCAGCTGAGGCAGTTTCTCTTCAAAGTAGTAACCAGAGCTGTAGGTTCTTTTGTGGTTTCAAGAAACTTTTTCCATGGGGAATGATGTCACTCAGTCAAAGTTCAGTCTTATGTAAGGAATCTAAGGGAGGGGATATCGATCTCCTTACAACCATAAGGAAGCTGAAGTGGTTTAAAAAAAAAAAATAAAGTAATATTTCTTCCTTCTGCTCCGTATTTACCACCCTGCCCAGGGTTGATTGCACAGTTTGCTTGACACCCCTTATCCTGCTTCCTAATTCCATCACTGCTCTCTTCTCTCCCACCTTTTTCAACCCCCATCCCACACGATCACACTCCATGTGTGCAAATGATTACATGTCCTGTCTTTAAACCCTACAAGACAGATTTTGTCAGCTTCACTTCGCTGCTTGCAAGGTGGAGCAGTGAAGCAGAAGACAGAGGGAAAAGGTAGGAGAAAGTGCTGTGAGACTGCAAGAGCATGTATTGGCCTGTTGCAGGGGTTCTCAAAGTTTACTGCGCTATGACCCCCTTCTGACAACAGTAACTACTACATGACCCCAGGAGAGTGGACTGAAGCCTGAGCCCGCCTGAGCTTCATCCCATGTGGCTAAGGGGCCAAAGCCTGGGCCCCGTCAATAGTTTGAGCCCCCTTGAGCTTCAGCTTTGGCCCTCGGCGCTGGGGCTCAGGCTTCGGTTTCCACCCTGGGTGGTGGGGCTTGAGCTCTGACCCTGGGCCCCAGCAAGTCTAAGACCAGCCCTGCTGACCCCATTACAATGGGGTGCCGATCCACTTTGGTGTCCCGACCCACAGTTTGAGAACCGCTGGCCTATTGTGAAGCCTGTCTAAAAAAATTCCTCAGAAAGTTGACATCTTGTTATCATCTGATTTAAGAATGGGTCAAGATTTTCATTTACCCAGGGTTGGCACAGAGGATAGTGTTCTGACTGACAGTAACAATTTAGTGGACTCTGGATCTACTCTCAACTTACAGAGTTTTATATAATTACACATACATGTAACAAATATACATATATGAACAAAGTCATATTTGTATAGCTACTGAAAAAATAATAGTTTCTGAGACCGGGTGTTTATTTTTTCAATATATTGATTTTTTTTTCCCAATTAAATTTATTTTTTGGCCTGTTTTTTAGATACCGGTTGTCTTTTCCACTTGTATGCTGTAGAGCAGCTCAGTAATTCAGTATAAATATACGAGAAAAAGGTAACTAAAAATACTGCAAGGCTGGATTAATAATCGATTTGCAGACTTCTTCTGGGAGCTGTCATGACTTGTCAGTCTTGGAAAAGCAGGTAAAAATTAGTTTTCTACACTAAACAGAGTCACAAATAGCAATGGTTTCCTTGGAGATTTAGCAGCAATTCTTAAAGCACCATACTTAGAGCAAAGAGGAAGTTTCTCAAGAATGATTCTCTGTCCAAACCTGAATTAATCCTCGCTCTCTCACACACATACTCCAAAAATTAATCTTCTATTAGATATATATATATACATACACCCCACCCCCAATATATCTTAGATCTTTCTCACAACTAATATTTTGGAATTTTTATTATAGATCTACCAATAGCTAGCTAGCTAGATATACACACACACACACACAGTATAATCAAAAATCGTAATTCCCTGAAAGGGGTGGGATTTTTACACTATTTAAAAAAATATTTTGGCCAGTATTTACTCAAATGAGTAAATAAGACTCAGATTCATTATTCAACCATAGCAGCAGCAGCTGTAAGGTTCCTGACTTACATTGCAATAAAGCTGCAAAACAGCATGACATCTCATGAGTCAGGTGACATGAAAATGATGGCCCATATTCCCTTCTGCACCAACATACGCACAGTACAGAGGAGGGGGTGTCAGGAAGTAAGCTGCAGCTCTCTGATTTCTCAGGATTTATTTTCGCTAGCCGCACCTTTCTAGCATAAGTTAAAGTAAAGTACAGTCTGCTCTAACTTAGAGATCTTATCCAGCTGGTATCGGAATGCCCCGTCCGACCTACCCCAACACTGACCCGTGGGGGCCAATTTTCGTAGAAGACAGCTACATCATTTTATGCCGGTGGATAGCTCTTCCAGGGCAATTCTCAGCCAGCCTATTATCTCCAAAGACATAATAGAAAAGTTATACAAAAAGTGGGTTCTGTCCTTTAAAAGGATATATATCCTTACTGAAAGAAAGGCCCAATGCTAATCACTATATCTAATTATAACTGAACAGCCAATCATTACACCTGTCTCAAGTATGACATAAATAAGGTGCAATCAAATAGGAATCTGCTATATTGACAATTTCATAGCACACCGTCTGACTTAAAAAATTCAGCTCCCATTTAAATTCAAAGAAAATTTGAGACTTTCAAAACTGATAGAAGGGAGGATTTTTTTAAAAAATGAGTTAATTATACAGAGTTAAGACGTGCAAGTTTACACCCAAGAAAAGATCTGCCATACCCAAATGAGAAGAATACCCAGCAAAAAACATCAAAATAAACAAGAAAAAGTAACATGCTTTTACTGGGAATTTACATGCCCATTGTATTATTAAAATTAACATTGTATGATGCCTGAATATCTGAATCATTACGGAACACAGCCATCTGGGTCTGGACTCTAGTTGTGGCATATCTTTTTATATATATATATATATATATATATATATAAATACATAATCAGTGAGAGTTTTGCTGAGTGTGTGTGTGCACGTGGAAAAATGCTCAGTGACTACAAGGGGCCAGAATTTCACCCATACAAGTAACTATTTAGATAGGTGAGGTTTTATATACATGTGAATTGAATGTCTGTATATGTTTAGTTACATCTTACATTTGTTTGTTCTTTGTCATCCTGAATTATTCTGCTATACTTCATATCTGTTATTCGCCTATGACACTAATTCTGTTATGAGTACAACACTTCATTGCTGTGTATTCAATCAGTAATGCAAAACATTATGTTGAGCATGGTAAAATCAAACTAAAAATGAAGCCAGGCAGGAATCTTTACTCCACATTTCTGCCAATTTATCAAGTGTTGAGATTCAGACAAATGGATCTGAACCTGACTCTGCAGTTTTATTTACAGGAGAGATCCCAAGACAGAAGGAACTATTTTCCTGTACCAGTCTGAATGGAGCCACACAGTAACGCCTCATTTATAGTCATCCGGTTAACCTTGTTTCATTGTTACGTTGCTGATCAATTAGACAACATGATCGTTTAAAGTTGTACAATACTCCCTCATAATGTCATCTGGCAGCCACCTGCTTTGTCCACTGCTTGCAGAAAGAGTAGTCCGTTGCAGCTAGCTGGTGGGGGCTTGGAAATAGGATGGACCGGCAGCCCCCCATATCAGCTCCCCACTCCCCTAAGATCCCTGTGCGGCAGCCGCCCAAGTTGCCAGCAGTTCAGATGTCCCTCCCCCCCAACTGCCATATGCTGCTCCTGCCCTCTGCTTTGGAGTTGCTCTGGAGGGAGCCTCCTCCTTGCTGTGCAGGGAAAGAAATGGAGGAGCTAATGCCAGGGTGTCCCTTTTCCCCCTGCTCCTGCACCCCACTTAACCCATCTTCCATAGAGCAGGGGCGGGGGACACACAACAGGGCTCAGGACGGAGGGAGCTTTTTGGCAGCAGCTGCTGTCTCAACTTGCTGATCTAATTAACAAGGCAGTGTACTTTAGAGTGAGGTCAGCGTACTTAAAAGGGAAATGCACCTCTGTCTCACACACACAGTGTGTGTTTCTGTCAGCCATGCTGTCTCCCCTCCCTCCATTCCTACTGCCTTGTAGAGTTTGAGGCTACATTAACAACGAGTTAACCCTTGAGGGCTCAACCAATTGCTAGTTCATCATTTAGCAGTAAGGCATTCACTGGGAAATATCCCACCCTCTCACTTCACCACATCAACCAAGCTTTACAATCATCATCACTGTGTACCAGCATTAAATTGTTTGTTTAAAACTTATACTGTGTGTGTACATATAGACAAATACATACATATATATATATATATTAGTTTTTGTCGGGTGAAAAAAATTTCCCTGGAACCTAACCGCTTCATTTACATTAATTCTTATGGGGAAATTGAATTCATTTAACATTGTTTCGCTTAAAGTCACATTTTTCAGGAACATAACTAAGCAGTTAAGTGAGGAGTTACTGTACTTCACCAGTTCAGGTCAAAAATGGGCCTAAAATGATAGAAATCTCATAAGGTTTTTTTCATTATTACTGTCTAAAAGCTCACAACCTCTTGCAAGCTTTTGGACCCACTTAGCCAAACTCAAAATGTATTTTGTTCAGTCTCAAACCTAAACCTCAAATCCTGGCTTAATGTCTGTTCTGGACCTGGATCCAAACACCTCCTCTTCCACTCACCCTCATTATAAACTAAGGGATTCATTCACTTTTATTAGAAGGCCCCTTCACAGCATCCTTGCAATGTAAGACAGACTTCAAGTGGTCTCAAATTACATATAGTTAAGTCACCTTTACATTACCAGAGTAGTGTAAGGTCACCTTTGTGGGAATGATAATCAGCCCGATTGTCAATTTTCCATATACCATATTGTATTCATAATCTGTCAGACTTAATCTATTCTGCTGCCATTTGCTTTTTGCCAGTGGTTAAACTATTTCATCTACATTTCATTTTTCCACTTATATACCAATTTCTCTGTTTATTCACTTTAAACTGTGTTGTTAAGTGCTGTCTATGTCCATTATATATGTTATCTACTCTATTATATATAGACTACTTGCCAGATTTTGGCATCCACAAGAGGATTATTTAAGCTCAGTATCAATGTGGACACAAGAACAAATAATATAAACTGGCCAGCAGGAAGTATAGACTAGAAATTAGATGAAGGTTTCTAATCATCAGAGGATTGAAATTCTGGAACAGCCTTCTAAGGGGAGCAGTGAGGGCAAAAGACCTATCTGGCTTCAAGACTAAGCTTGATAAGTTTATGGAGGGGATGGTATGATGAGATAGCCTAATTTTGGCAATTAATTGATCTTTGACTATTAGCAGTAAAAATGTCCAGTGGCCTGTGATGGGACGTTAGATGGGGTGGTATCTGAGTTTACTACAGAGAATTCTTTCCAGGGTGTCTGGCTGGTGAGTCTTGCCTCATGCTCAGGGTTTAGCTGATCACCATATTTGGGGTCGGGAAGGAATTTTTGTCCAGGGCAAATTGGCAGAGGCCTTGGGGTTTTTTCACCTTCCTCTGCAGCGTGAGGCCTGGTTCACTAGCTGGAGGATTCTCTGCACCTTGAAATCTTTAAACCATTATCTGAGGACTTCAACAGCTGAGACATAGGTTAGGGGTTTACTACAGGAGTGGGTGGGTGAGATTCTGTGGCCTGCATTCTGCAGGAGGTCAGACTAGATGATCATAATGGTCCCTTCTGACCTTAAAGTCTGAGTCTATGTATATATCAGAAGACTTGTGACTGGGCATGGCTGAGAATGCAGGGTGTGAGTTTCCTGTCCTAATGCTGGCTTTCCCAAAAACCCATACAGAAACCACCCCACGAGCTGCCTAAAACAGAATTCAAAAAGGTGCACTCCAGGATGAGGCCTCCAGATGTGTGAATGACCTCTAGCAATGGTCTATATGAACCCAAGAACCATTTGCAAAAATAGCAAGGAGGGTGGGTAGAGATATGCCATTTGCTGAACAGAATACAGTTTCACAAGAGTATAGCTTTAGTTCTAGTACTGGTACTGTTGATTTCAGTTGGAGTTGGATTGGACCCTTAACATGCACCCATTCTGGAGCCATCTCCCCAATACAACAGAATTTGTCTCTGTATTTTTGTGCTACTAGTTGAAGTTCTTTTCTCAAATGTGACACCAACTCTAGTAAGAGGTTCAATTTTGCTGTACTGTAAGTGTGTAACTACTATAAAGGGAATTATACAGGCGTTTCAATAGCTGAATATATCCCAATGTGTTCTATCCATTCAAGTATTCATTTTCAATTCAATTTCACCATTCCACCTTGATAGTCTGTAATTATTATAATCTTTAGCAGAAATAAATGAGTTGTTTTAAAATACTTTGTATTTGGCAACCTAATGTTTTAGTATTTAATTTTAAGCTTAGACCTTCTGCTTATGAGAACCCTGGATGGTGTGGGACTTCGCTTTACCTGAGTTTCAGGCAAAATTTGGATGCTGTTTAGACTACAATTTACACTGGTCACTGACAAAACTGGGTTTCTTAATTTTTATATTGTAAATCAAATGCATTAAGGGGCTAGGGTAGTAGATGAGATGTATATATTATATATGACACTTCTTCTCCATGCCCCCACTAATTTATTGCATGATCTTGGAAAAGTCACTTGGGTAATTATGCTCCCCTTAAGTTCAATATCTAAACTCCCATTGAGTCAACAGGTAAGGATTGGACCCTTAATCCCAAGTACTTCCATGTAACCGCTCTTGAAATGAATATAATACTTACCCTATCACACATGAGTATTGGGAGGCTTCAGAAATGCTTGTAAAGGAATTAAAGATGCTTAGACGCGTAATTTATTATTACAGCCTCTGTTTGTTATACACAGTAGAACTTCCATGCTAGAATCTGAAAAGTCTAACAAGGAGAACTCTCCTTGCCTTTTGATCTAACCTGTGTCCCTTTAATTTAAGGGAGAAAAAGGAAATTAGCTATTTTAATAAAGGAAATGTTCTTGCCCTTCTCCCTCAAGTGGAATCCTAAAGAACTTTTTAAGACATAAGGCCATATCCAGCCTAGATGCTAAGACAGCTTCCACTGATATAACTCCTGGTCAAAGCTTCCAGTCACCCAAAAGAGGCTGTGGTAGCAGAAAACGGTTACAAGCTCTATCCCTCCTGGAAGCGGCCAGTACAGTCCTCAAATTGGGCAATGCTGACCAATATCCTTTTTAAAGGATACTGAGTAATTGGAGAGGCTGCAGAGAAGAGCTATAAAAAATTATTAGAGGGCTGGAAAAAAATGAAACAAGCTTTACAATGAAAGTACCAGGTAGCAAAGGGCCCTTTAAGTCAGGAGGGAAAGGCCAACAGCAAGAAGTTAAAGTCAGACAAATTCCAATAAGAAATAAGGCACAATCTTTTAACAGCTAGGGTGACTAGCTATTCAAGTAAACAATGAGGGAAGTGATGGATTCTTCATCTCGTGATGTTTTCAAATCAGGACTAAATGGATTTCTGGAAAATGTGCTTTAGTCAAAAGCAAGTTATTGAGCTCAGTTCAGGGTGAAATTTTATAGCCTGTGATATACAGGAGGTCAGACTAGGTGATCTCAGGGTCCTTTCTGGCCTCAAAATCCATAAGATGGCAGCCATGGACAACGAATCCAGGTGATGAGTGCATTCAGTATGTTGCCTAATTGGTCACCTTGGTCAGAGCTCCTATGGAGCCCCGCAGGATATGAAAGCTATCCTTCCCAGGTGGAGCGATCTGAGGGGGGAAGCAATAGCAGCACTGCTTGCATTAACTCAGGGTGAATAGCACCTGCCAGGAGCAGGGGTCTTGGCTAGTCTTTAATCACCTATTTTCTCAGTGAAAATTATGCTAACAGAAAGCCATTCCAAATCATTGGTATTACCAGACTCAGTTGCACTAAGAATTTGATATGTGATATTAGAGCAGCATTCCAACAGAAAAGATGGTCTGGTGGTTAAAGCACTAGGCTGAGATACTGTAGACTCAAGTCCAAGTCCCATCTGTCTTATGCTTTCTGAGCGACTTTGGACAAGGAATGTGGTCTCTCTGTGCCTCAGTTCCCCTTCAGTAAAATGGGGAGGATAGTACTTCCCTATTTCACAGGGCAGTTGTAAAGATAAACACAATGAAGCCTGTGAGATCCTTGGCAATGAGAAGAATGGGCATGTAAGTACCTTAGATAAAATATCCATTTATTTTCTTCACGGTTTAAAGGAAAACAATGTTTTTGCAAAATTTCAGATTTAATTAAAACATTACCAAAAATAGGGTTTTTAAAGCACTGTGTAGAAGTTAACAACAAAGCTGAATCTTGCTTTCTCCATGGGGATTGACATTTTCCTGCTAACAGGCAAAAAATAAAGAAATTAGGGTCCTGATCCAGCAAAAAACTTAAGGACATGCTTAATTTTAAAGCATACAAGTCCCTCCTGAAGCCACTCATTGTGAAATTCATAAAATCAGCAGGGAAGGCACTGGCTCCCGAATGTTTATTTGGGCAGGTTTCAATACATATTATCATTTTCTTTTTAATCAGGCAAATTAACTCAAATTTTTGTTTGTTGTATTGCCTAACAGTACCCGGGAATTTCTGATGACAAGAAATAACCTATAGCACCACTGCTCTTCAGAAACAATGAGCAGCCACTGATCTCCACTGTCTCCCATTAACAGAGCACCCTTAGTAAAACAGCCAGACCAATGCTGTTATACTTATGGCCTTCCCAACTACCCCTGGCAATGAGTTCCACAAGTTGATTGTGTGTTGTATGAAGAAGTGCTTCCTTGTGTTTGTTTTAAACCTGATGCATATTAATTTCAGTGGGTAACGCTGGCTCTTGTGTTATATACAACACCTTCTCTACAACATTAGTGATTTTATAGATCTCTATCATATACCCCACTTCAGTCATCTCTTTTCCAAACCCAACTGTCTGTCTTTTTAATCTCTCTTCATATGGAAGCAGTTCCATACCCATGATCATTTTTCTTGCCTTTCTCTGTACTTTTTCCAAATTTAAAGTATCTTTTTTGAGATGAGATGACCAGATCTGCACATAGTACCCAAGGTGTTGGCATACCATCAATTTATATAATGACAATATGATATTTTCTGCCTTATTGTCTATCCCTTTCCTAGTGGTGCCTACCATTCTGTTAGCTTTTTTGACTGCTGCTATACATTGAACAGATGTCTTTAGAAATGTGCCTTAATCACCAAGCACTAACAGTAACAGGTTATTCACACATTACAACCATATAGAGCTTCAGACCAATAACAGAGGTGGCACTTCCCAGAGAAGCAATGGTGGTTGCAGTGTTTTAGATCCTGCCTATCCAAACCCAGTGTAGTCCAGTTATGCCCCGTGAAACAGCCAGACCAATACACACAATGGCATCCTAAAAGATGCAACTGAGTGCAAGCAGCCATACACCCATCCTGAATTTATGTTATGCTTGAAGAGATGTGGCATTGTTAATCCACATCTGGGATGGATTAATTTGCAGAGGATAATAGATTTTCCAGGGCAATCTAAATAGAAGTTAGTTTGGGGGTCTGAACAGTGCAGATTATCCAGAGATGGAGGCACACATTTTTCTCCAGAGTGAAGAGCACGGATTGTAAGAAAAGTAATGGCCTCCCTTTCAGCATCCACCACAAACATCCAGCCAAGCAGTACACAGATAGCCTAGCTGGGGGCCCTGACCGCACACAGTTTTCAATATGAATGTCTGAGATGTTATTGGAATTTTGACCTCCAGCAGGGAAGGATTAAACTAGGTATGTGAGTAACTTTATGGCCCAGACCCTCCAAGCTGTCAGAGGTGGCTTTTAGACACTGAGATAGCTCAGCAATCAGAGGGGATGGCAGATGCTGGATCCAGTTTCTGGGAAAAAATATAACAGGCTCAAGGCTGCTTTACCTTTGCCTGGTTGCACATAGCTTCTGTGGGCTGTTCTGGTGGCTGGAGATTAGCCAAATGCAGCAACTCCTCGGCATGTCCTCTAGACTAGAAGATGCTACACAGACTCTGCATCAACTCGGAATTGCCTCATGCTGAAGAAATCCTCAGACAGCTGAATCCACAGACGTAATGGTTGCTTTGCACTGGCAGAACTGCGCGAAGCCGGAGCCAAGATCCGGCCCCACACTTATGCTTTGTGAAAATGTAGTGAATATATAATCTTTTCGCAGCATTTTGTAGACCCACCTCCATTCCCCACACTAAAGTTATGAATGGCCTGGACACAAAGTATTTACAAACAAATATTCTGTTAGGAGCCTTGTAGGCTCAAATTTGAAGACAGTGGGAGTTAGGTGCCTAACCTGCTTAGGCACTTTTGAAAAACTCAGTAAGAGGCTATCTGCATCTTAAGGTACCTAAATACCTTTGAAAAATCTGTCCTGCATTCCCTAGGGTTCCTTTATACAAGTCACACATCGAAAAAACCCATTAAGTCATGTAATCTACACTCCTACCATAAAATATATTTCCTAGTGCTTTAACCAAGCTAATTTTCAATGTCTGAAGTGATGGAGATTCTGGCATTTTTCTCAAACAACTCTTCCAGTGTTTTACTTGGCTAACTCATTTACTCTGACTGCTATCTTAAGGTTTAAAAGGAGCCTGGAGAGCTAGCTTTCTCCTGGTCCATTTGGTCATCCAGCCAATGCACTGGTCACAGTCCTTTAGCTGACTGTGGTAGTGTAAAGCACCATGATTTTCATCTAGAAGCTGAGCTCCAGACTCATTAAAAAGACACCTTGAGACACTTTAATAAAATTAATATAAATTGTTTTTATATATATATATATCTCACACATGCAAATAAATATAAGTGATTTATATTACAGTTTATTCATAGCATGACTTGCCTAATTAAAGTACACCGTTCCTTATTATGTTTTATGGACTCCATTACTATAATGCAGGCTGCCTCAAGCAGAATGAGGCAGAATCTGATCCCAGGAAAAAAAATAAAAAGGACATTTGTGTCTTTTATTCAAGACTTGCTGAATGGTGGATAATAGAAGATAACACATTACAAAACAGGACTAACAGAAAGTCAGCTAGTGCAGTATTAATATTTACATTGTGTTCTATAAATCTAACAAAAGACATCTTTCAATTGCAAGAGTGTCTATATATGTGAACATTTGTATTGGAGGTCTTTATGCAAGTATAGCCCAACCTAATAATAGTACAGTAAAAACAAAAACATATTTAATAATTACCATTTTCAAAGCAGTTTTCAAACATTAACTAGACAACAATATCCATCAATACTTTTACATTTTTAAATTAAGCTACCATAAATTGCCAACACAACTATACTAGAGAAAAGGTATGCAGATTTTTGCTAACAACATATAAAATCCAGAAATCAGGAACAACAAAATGGTATGGATTTTTTAGATTATTCCCTAACGTTAAGGTTTAAAAAAATATTTCTAGTAAATGTAGCATTGTCTTTAAAATTTATTATTGTTGCATATTTTTAGTTAGTTTTTCATATACTTGCACATCTTTATGGAATATTATGTGACATATTCAGAAGAAATATGTCTTCAACAGCTTTCAAGAATTTAATTTTACAAATGTTATAGGGGAGCGTTTCAAATTGCATATTAATTTAATCAATTGTAGGAAATTTGTAATACCTTGTCAACTCTTAGGTTAATACATATTATACAGGCTCTTTCCCAGAGCCCAGAGTAAAATCTGTGTTTGTTTCATTCACTAAAGCTCTCTTCAACAGTGCATAAATAATTCTGTTGCTTCCAGGAAGAAACATCATCCAAAATAAGGATCAAAGTTAATGAGAATAAAGGTGTATTCAACTTAAAAGACAAAAATGCCCATTAAAACATTCAGAAAGTAAGGTGCATTGGTTAAACCTTCCAGAGGTCACTGTAACTTGTGTTATGATCATATAAGGGAATTTAAATAGCCACAGTATTATATTCCTATTCACCCAAAAGATATTTTCCATAATTCTCACATTACATAAAGTACTTATGCTATACCTGAAATACAATGTCCATATGTAGTTTTCCAATAATCACAACAGTCATATACTGCAACGTAATTGACATTTTGTCTCATGTTATTGTTAGGTTTTTTAAAACAAGTTGTTTGTGAAAAGAAAAAGGATGAAAGCTAAGGGTTATAAATAAGAGGAGGAGAGACTGTTCAGGGGTGAGCCAGACCTTATTTAATAAAAGAGCTCTCTTTAGGGCCAACATTAAAAAAAAATAATGCAGCAAAAAAAAATCTAATATGTAATGATGGTACTTCTTAACAAGAGGCACCATTTGAATTATACCTCTGAACATGGTATCAGTCACACACTTTTTTTGCATGTTCACCCCATACTGTTACCTAGGTAAGTACAAATACCAAACAAATTCTTCTTCACCATGCACATCTCATTCAGCCTGAAAATGGTGGATGCTGAGAGTTGTTTTTGTTTGTAGTTTTTAAAAGATCTTGCGAAGTCCTGTACTGGGAGCAGTGGGTGCCACTCACAACTATCTGTGATTTCAATAGTTTAGAACCTTTCAGAAACACCTACTTAATTTTTATGGCTGAAATTTTCAAAGTCAACTTAGGGATTTGGATGCATAATTTCCATTAAAATTAATGGAAACTGGGTGTCCAAATCCCCAAGGCAGTTTGGACACCACAGTATAAGTATATAGTATGAATGAACATTAAAAATGTCTTCGATACTCTTTACTTTATCCAAAAAAGGTGGTCTACCTCAAGCAAGTTCAAGTATATTGGTTGAATAGTGCCAACCAGTGCTTGTTGTGTTATAGAGGCCTTAAACTCTCCAGTAAAGTCGGCTTCAAGCCATTTGTTATTAATATTCACTTCATTTAGAAAGTTACTTAATTTAAATGAAGCACTTGCTTTTTTACATAATAGTATCTTTTAAAAATCATATTTATTTGTTAAAGTAGGGCTTTCCAATCAGTGTAATACAATTAATCTAAGGTATTAATAGTAAAATATAAAATAAAAAGACTGTAATTTTTCACAGTATGTCAAAAAAGTTGCAATTTTTAGAGCATGAAAATTTAGTCCTGTTTTTTTCATGGCTGTCTTTTATTGTTTTGTACATTATGACAAAATCTCTGCCATGTGATCACCAATAAAAACACCCATGTATTTCTTTCAAGGACATAACAAAAAAAATACCACCCCACACACTGCCATCCAATCAAAGCCACGATTTAATCCTTGAAATTGTGATCCTGCATTCAATCCAGGTTACCTATTTTGTATACCATAAAAATAAGGATTATGAAATCTTATTTCAAATAGCTGCGTTCCGGAGGAAGCAAAAAATAAGCTACGTTAATTTAATCTTCTTTCCTAAATGTTAACAGCAGTGTAAAAATGGATGCTCTCATCCTTGTAATCAGTTGCATGGTGCACAAGGGCAGCAGTCTCTGGTGCCTCATCTGTGAACTAATCTTTCATTTCATAGCAGATCTTTCCATATCAAACAACACAAATGACTTAATTTGCATGACAGGATTTGTAACGGGGCAAATCTAGTGTCAAAGTCGATTAAAGATTACACCGGAGAACTATCATAATCAGTACTCTAATGAGCCTAAATAGTACATGTAAAGTCTCCCCTTTTTGCCATTCCAGTCATGTATAAAAGGGAATGTGTTTCTTTTCATCGGTGAGCCAGTCCTTTGGTTTGCACATTACGCCCTACGTTGAGCTAAAGTCATGTCAGTCTGGTTTCAGAGGGAGAGAAAGGGAAATAATAAAGCAAACATCACTTCACAAATGACATTGCTTGGTATAAGCCAACGTTTGAAGCCCTTAATTCTTCTAATCTGCAAAATAGTCAATGCTAATGGGTTTTTGCCTTTGTGAAAGCTGATGCATAGAAAGAAAAACTTTAATGAGCTGCCTGGGTTGTATGCTTACAGATACCTGTCAAATGTCTGTCATCTTAGCTATCGTTGAGGCATTATAAAGAAAGTAAGAAGGAAGGAACGACAGTATTTGTACAAGCATTTTCATGCTAAAATGGCACAATTTTCTTCCTGTCATAATTTCATTGTATCCAAAAGTGTGAAAAGCTTAACCCTTTCAGTAGCATACCCCATACAGCATAGCACACGTAATGTTTGACCTAGCAGCTTTAAAAACAGCATTGTGATTTGGTAACGGCATCTTCTGTGAAATTTGTTTCATAAACCTGAATTACCTATATTTAAAAAATGTGACAACAAACTATTGGAATCAATTGCTGCACCCCAGGGAGATCAGGAGTTTATTAAATGTAACAAACCCATAATGTAGGAATCTGTCATCGCAATAATTTCTTTTTGAGTTCTTAATTCCACACTCCTTTGTATCTTTAGGCTGCAAATAAGAACAGTGGTACAATGAGGTCAACAAACTCCCCTAGTTGCACCTTCTCTTTCATTAACAGAAACAGGAAATATGAATCCATCTTATTACAGTGGCAGCCGCTAACTCTGCTATTCTGTACTGCAGTTAGGCTGAGTCAGCCTTGTTTTCAGACCTTTATAATTACAGTACTCTACTACAAAAATTTGCTCTGAACTGAAACTAAGTTACATTTCAAGTGTGATTTTTGTTCCTTTCCAGACCTACAGCCTCTCTCTACCTTTCTCAAACCATTCAGGCATTAGAAAGTATGAACATTTTAATCTAGATTGATTTTTTCCCTTCAAAATACACACACATTTGACAGAGCGACATGCTCTGGTTTAAAGATGTATATGCTCTGTCATTTTAAATATAGCTTTAGACTCTGATCCTAACAACAGGTAGGCATGTTCTTAACTCTACTCACAGGCATAAATGTTTGTGGGATCAGAGCCTTAATCTGTACAGTGACATTAATATCTCTCTAATGTGAACTTGTGATGTTTGAAAACAGGCAAGTTACTTCACCTACAAACGTTTCAACTAGATTAGGCACAACATGGGGAGCTGGAGATAGGGGTTTCTAATGCCAGCTGCCACGGGCTTGATGTGTGTGGCTCTGGGCAAGTCATCTAAACCTTCCATCAAAGTGTCCCCATCGAGGATAACCCCTGCTCACCCACCTGCCTCACGTGGGAGCTGGGAGGACTAAGTGGTTCATTTTGTAAATCACTTGTGTCACGTAAAGCACTGCATAACTATTATGATTTTCACAAGGAGTTTTTGTACACAGACTTGCCATACTTGTAAAAATCCTCTGACCTCACAATAAGGGCCTGATCCTGTTCCCATTTATGTCAATGGGACTTTGGCATGGGCTTGGAATGCAGTAATAGACTGAGTGTTATTGCTGATATTTTGGTTTATCATACCAACCCATGGATAAGGTGTTTGTGGAATAGTTTGTTTTTTTTAACTGTACCCATCAATCCTCCATTCTGCAGTGCTTCCACAACGTGTCAAGGTATTGGCAGGACACACTTCAATGCCTCTCAAGTATTCTTAAAACACCTCAGGCATTGGCTCATATGTTTGCATTGAGCCATTACAATCTAAACAGAAGAACTTTAATGAGTGCACTGCAACTGCCTTGCTTCCGAAGGACTCACTGTAGGCTCACACTGACAATATCTTACTTGCTTTTGCGGCGCATGAGAATCTCAACGGAACAGTTTTCTCACTCACTCTCTATTTTTTAACGCAAACATACGGCAGATGAACATATGGCAAACAACTCAAGCAGCTTTAAAGTTTGAGATTAAACAAACAAAAACAAGAGATTTTAACTATAGCCGAACCATAGAACTTAAGATAGACTGCCTAGATTTGACTGAGGTGAGGTTCTCCCCAGGACTGAGTGATTGTAAATAAATACACGTGCTATAATACCTAGGCATCAGGGAGTTAAGAACAGAGCAGTAGCATTAACTATGAACGGGTTTTTCTCTGATTAGGCTACAAATTAAAGGTGTGAAATGTGCAACAATTCTTAACATTGTAATGACATCAGATGTGCCAAGTTACCAACAAATAAAAAAAACAAAACAGGAAAAAATAGAGAGCTTAATATACGGGAGGGTAGAGAATGGGAGATGTTTTATGTAAGAAAACTGACAGGTATCAGAATAAAATAAATGAATAACAATAATTTTTAAAAAATCTTTGAAAAGGGAAGTCTTCTGGCATTGGTTAAATGTGGTAGAGATGGACTGTCTAGGGAAAGCATGTTCCATTTACAGACACTTCTGAAACCATGACCACCTGCCAAAGTAGTGTGACCGCAGAATTCTAAAAAGGGTGAGGCTATTAGAATGTGAGCAACCATGGGTATATAGTTTTAGGTGGTCTATATGCTTCCCCGTAAGATCATCTCTTTCTAACTTTCACACAGTTGTGTGTGTGTGTGTGTCTGTACATGTGTCTATGCATGAGAGAGAAGCATGCAGAGAATGAGGTAGTTCAGGAACCCCTCCGTTCTGAAAGAGATCTGATCTATCATTACATCACCTGTCATTCCCCTAAGGAAGGTTCCTTCTGTTTGATGTGGATGGTGTGGCAAACACACCTACTTTTTTGGAAACATATACTTATTAATCACTCTCTATTTCAATTTAAGCATGCTGTTTATTAAATGATCATTCATGCTTCCTGACTGGTGTGTTTGGTACAGTGGGCACAGCATTCACACTATAAAACAGAGAGCTGAACTCGAAGGGATTAGCGTACCAACGTAAATAATATACATTAGCTGTACGTGTAGCTTTGACTTGGATTTCATCCACTTTCGGATATGAATAATTCATTCAACATTTCTGTCCAATTGTTCTCTTAACAACTGCAATATGAATTAAAAGGTTATAAGCCACGTTACTAAATAATCTTTTACGGTTTCCCAGTGGCAATTTGTGTACAATTTTTACAAATTTGAGCCTTTGCCATTTCTGTTCCAGAGTTCATTTTTATTGCAATCCTAGGCTAGCCTTTTCCCCTGAACACTACCTCACTGACCTAACTGCCATACCTCTGATCCTCTGCACCCCAGAAGCTGTCACAAGTCTCCCTCCTTCCCAGGAGTTGAACACACAATAGAGAATAGGCCCTGGCTGTGAGGTTCAGCAGCCATTAACCCCTACCAGCTGTTCCTGCAGGGAGCCTTCTGTGACTGAATGTCCTTTCTCTGCGGAGGCCCTCATTTCCACTAATCTAACTATTGTTGGTTAGGAATGCTGACAGGAGAAAAGAAATTTTTCTTGTGTCCATGCAAGTGTGTGTATCCATGTGTAAGTGAAGGAAGAGTGAAGGCTAATTTCTATAGTAGGCATGAATGGAAGGATTGGGAAAAAAACTAGTTAAAATGTGTTTACTTGCTTAAAAGGCTCAGTCAATTTAAATAATTTCAGTACTATGCTCTGTTTTTAGGAGGGAGGGAGGGAAAACTAGTTACTATATAGTTTTATGTTAAATCCCCTCCAGAGATTTTGATATGGTCCATACCTTTATGAAACCATTTCTTACAAAATAACAAAGATCACAGGACAAACTTATGAATAAAAATGCTGGCATAAAGTTAAACACGCACAAAAATCACATCCTTTTGCCAGATTTTTTTTTTTTTTTGTTATTTCAGAACTGGACTTTTATGGAGTTAAGTTTACTTCATATTGATTGTCCACTTCCGGTACACTCATGGCTCACAACCTCTTCTATAGACGAAATACATAAAGTGAGCGTCATATTTCAATGAACACATTTTGAATCATGTTCTAATATTGTATAAATAAATAAATCTAAATCAATTGTGAGGAAAAGCATTTCTGACTTAAATGATGGACATTTTCAACAGCCAATCTAAACTCCATGCATCTTTCATGATCACATAATTTTATAATTATACCTCATTTCTTTTTAAGATTTTCATGCACCATTAATAGAGATAAATCATGAAAGAGTCTTCAGATTGCTTTTCCTTTTGTAGCCATGAAAGTGATGAGAATAACTACAATTTAATTAGGATGCAGAGTAAATATTTTATTTGTTGGAAAACTGGATATAATTTTGAATGTCATTGATTTCATTCCCCCATGCCAAAAAAAGATTTATAACAGAAACTGTTTTTAAATTTAGTGCTCTATTTTAGCACTTGATAAAGTTCAGTAAAATACAACAGTTGGTCTAGTTCAAATCAAATTAGAAATAATTCATGTAGAAGTATATTTTCTGGGCAATTAGACTGTATCGTGCAGGACAAATGTCTGATATAATAAAGCTCTACTTTGCATCTGTTCCTGTGTCTAGACTGCTGCAATTACTGCTCCTTACAACAGCAGCAGCAAGATAAAGCATTGCTTCTAGGTTATAACTATTCAAATTCTACATTTTCTTTCTTTGTCCCCTTTATTACCTAAATTATTTGATTGTTATAAAATAAATTTAATTTAATTGAGTTGCATTTTTTAAAAAATACAAACAAACAGTGCAGAATCTAGCACATTGTTTCCCCAAAACATTAGCTGCCATGCATGGATACTGATTTCATTGAAGTTAAACGTGTGCAAATAATGCTTGCTCAAAATGAAACAGCAGAAATGGCTTTGTGGATAAAGAGAAGACTTCACTCCCCATGGCTGTCAATCTGGCATTTTTTACAGGCACTAAATTCACACAAAATATTAACAAGATCACACTGCTAACCACTGTATTTTTGGGGGCTGAAAGACTCCAATCTAAGGAAGTATATGAGTATGTTGATAGGTAGTGATGTGCACATCCTTATTAAAAAGAAAATTATCTCTAGCCTAAATACAAATTTAAGGCATATACAGCCCTACATCCACATGTGGAACTCCCCCATCCCCACCCCTGATGTCTCATTGGCATCAATGAGAGTACTACTGCCTCCAGACTGAGATCACGCTTCAAGAGCCACTTTTATCAGGTGATGAATAATGTTAGCAGTAGGGTGTCTAGTATCAGAGGGGTAGCCGTGCTAGTCTGGATCTGCAAAAGCAACAGAGTCTTGTAGCACCTTATAGACTAACAGATCGTAGGGATCATGAGCTTTCGTGAGCTAAGACCCACTTCATCAGATGAATGTTATGGAAATCTCCAGAGGCAGATATAAATATGCAGGTAAGAGAGCAAGGTAAATTCAATCAAGGAGTGTGAGGCCCAATTCCAGCAGCTGATCTGGAGGTACGAACACCCAGAGAGGGGAAACTGCTTTTGTAATTGGCGAGCCATTCACAGTCTATATTAAGTCCAGATCTGATGGTGTCAAATTTGCAGATGAACTGGAGCTCAGCAGTTTCTCTTTGAAGTCTGGTCTTGAAGTTTTTTTGCTGCAGTATGGCTGTCTTTAGGTCTGCCATTGTATGTCCTGGTAGGTTGAAATGTTCTCCTACAGGCTTTTGTATATTGCCATTCCTAATATCTGATTTGTGTCCATTTATCCTTTTACGTAGGGATTGTCCAGTCTGGCCAATGTACATAGCAGAGGGACATTGCTGGCACATGATGGCGTATATTATATTGGTAGATGTGCAGGTAAATGAGCCAGTGATGCTGTGGCTGATCTGGTTAAGTCCTGTGATGGTGTCGCTGGTGTAGATATGTGGGCAGAGTTAGTATCGATGTTTGTTGCATGGATTGGTTCCTGAGTTAGAGTTACTATGGTGCAATGTATGGTTGCTGGTGAGAATCTGCTTCAGGTTGGCAGGTTGTCTGTGGGCAAGGACTGGCTTGCCTCCCAAGGCCTGTGAAAGTGAGGGATCGTTGTCCAGGATGGGTTGTAGAGAACTGATGATGTGTTGGAGACTGAGGACTGTAGGTGATTGCCAGTGGTGTTCTGTTGTTTTCTTTCTTGCGTTTGTCTTGCAGCAGGAGACTTCTGGGTACATGTCTGGCTCTGTTTATCTGTTTCCTTATTTCTGCATGCGGGTATTGCAGTTTTGAGAATGCTTGGTGAAGATCTTGTAGGTGTTGGTCTGTGTTTGAGGTGTTGGAGCAAATGTGGTTGTACCTCAGCGCTTGGCCGTAGACAATGAAGCGTATAGTGTGTTCGGGATGGAAGCTGGAGGCATGAAGGTAGGCAAAGCGGTCAGTAGGTTTTCAGAATAGGGTGGTGTTTATGTGACCGTTACTTATTTGTACTGTGGTGTCCAGAAAGTGGACCTCTCACATAGACTGGTCCAGGCTGAGATTGATGGTGGAAGCTGTTGAAATCACGGTGAAATTCTTCCAGAGTTTCTTTCCCATGGGTCCAGATGATGCAGATGTCATCAATATAGCGTATGTGGTGTCCTTTATCCAGTCAAACTTAGCTAATGTGGAGCCAAGAGAAATTCCTTTGTAAACAATGGGCTCAGTCCCAGTAAGGGCTTTGAACCGCTGCCCAGCCTCAACTGCCACTGAAGTCAATGGGAATTGAGGGCTGCTCAGCACCTTGAACGTCTTACTGTGATTCAGAAGTATTCCAGAAACTGCAGCATCATGTAATTCATGGGCTTGGACATTATTTATTGGTGTCAGTGTACCTGAGTTATTGGTGTCAGAGTGTGCTATGTAAGCTGGGAGGTGAGGAGAATGGGGTCTGCTAGTGCATCTGAACGAACGTTAAATATGTTTTAGTTTGGACAATCTACATAATTCAAAACATATTAAATCATAGCCTTACATCCCGGCAAAGAATAAAGCAAATACTAGTAAATTACGTTGGTGAAATAATGGATGAAAGGAAAAACAAATGGTCATTAAAAGCACCAAGAAAAATCTCGTGTATACAGCTGGATCCACTGGAAATAGGAAAATCCAGCACACCATGCATGTTAAGGAGACCTAGTGGTAAATTATTGGATTACTGGACAAAACTTTAATTCCAACATTAAGATGTAAGCAGACAATCTGCCATTGTACCATTCAGACTGTGCTCTCATCAGATCTCGCACAGTAAGAGGAGTTACTCCAAATCAGTGTTTAGACAGGGGACCTCTAAGGAAAGCTTGGCTGCTGATGCACTAGGTATTAACTCCAGTGTCCTAGTGAAATTCAAACTTGGCTATCACTTTGGTCCTAACCAACATTCTCCCACCCATTCCAGTTGGCTAAGGTATTGCACAGATCTTCCATTCCTCCACTCAGTGGTTGGGTAGTACTGTTGGACACTTAAACAAGCTGCCATGCTTAAACCCAACATAGCAGCATTTCAGTGCTAAGTGATGTTTTTAATTTGGTCCAGCATTTCAGCGGGACCAGAACTGTCTGGGCAATGTAAGTAGAAGGCCAAAGGGAACCGTGACTGTTCTCTTATCCTCTTGCCCAGCAATCCCACACAAGGGGAAAACAACACTGATAGCATTCTGCCTGATTGGTGGCCGCCAGGACAGTAGATCCAGAATCAGCCTCCTAATATAGTCAGTATGAGAGAAAATGGTCATAAAAGCTACAGCAGAGATCCAGCCAACCTGCTTCTCAGGTCCCACAATGGACACTGTTCCCGAAAAAGGCTTGATGAAGGGAAAGAGGCAGGCTTGGGCCAAGACCCGGCTTGCTTATATGTTAGTGATTGTACCTGAGTTATGTTGGGGTGACACCTGGGACCATCTAAAAAATGGCAGAGAGAGGAAAGAGCTGTCCTTTCTTCAATTCACCTTGCAAGGGCTCTACCATCCTAAGGTAAGAATCAGTAATTTAGTATAGTAATTTATATTTAGAAAGTTGAGGGTTATTTCACCATCTTTTCACAAACTGGTCCAGGTGTCCCCTTCTTCTACGCATTTCCAACTCTCTGTAATTATATAATCAAAAAGAATTCTGGATATAGAATGAGAGTAATCTATGGCCCTCAGGCTTTCACTTCTATGAAGCAATCAAGTGTCATATCCTTAAAGTAAGATGATGTGCTATACTTTGGAAATATTCAATGAGGTAATGGGGCTACTTGTCAGTGTCTAAATACTGGGCTTCCCCTTTCTGATGAAACCCACAAACATTAGTATTGCTAGAACAGTTTATACAGAAACAGCTTATATATAATGTTGATCACAATGATGTGAACAAGGAGCATAGCACAAATAAATATATGCAAGGAGATTATAGGCATAACTTTCAGAGGATAAGGCAAGATGATAACTTTTAAAAATCTCTCTTTCATGCAAATATCACTATTTTATTTCTAACCTCTAAGTGTCAGAGCTCAAGATACCCAAACAGAAAGTGGTTGTTGAGCAGTATGAGTTCATAAGAAGGGCCATCACCAGTGGGCCTGCTATATATATCTAGGGGCCTGAGTATTCTGCAATTCCATGACTGCAGAATCTGGAGCACAATTCTGTGACAAAATCTCAGATTCATTTTTTTTAAATTAAATTTCCAGCCTTATACTTCCAAAGATAACTCCAAAAATGTGAACGGAGGGTATCTGATACTTGTCTGAGGACTTGCCTACATGGCCATTTAGCATACAGCAAGCAACACAGCTAGGCCATCTGGAGAATGCGCTGAAAAATCCATAATCAAAAACAATCTTTGCTAAAAATAATTGTAGATGAATTGTACATCAAGTAGTTTCAGCTACGAGCCACAGTTGTGCGTGCGTACACGTGCTTGAGTGTGGGAGGGATGGGGATGAAAAGTATCTAAATGGAGATACAATAAATTCACTTTGCCATGGAATTTAGGAGATTTTGCCACAGAATGTAGTCCCTTTGTGCCACAGAGAGTCAGAGGCGTGTTAGTATCAGTCAGTAATATGGCATGTATCTTCACACTTCAGGAGCTGTGTTCTCAAGGCAGCCAACTTCATTTGCACTAACACAAAGTGTTACTGAAAATCAAAACCAAATTAGAACAAGCATTAAAATTGTTCAGAGAAGGAAGAGAAAATTATAATATTATTTGTTAAGAACATAAGAACGGTCAGACTGGGTCAGACCAATGGTCCATCTAACCGAGTAATCTGCCTTCCTATAGTGGTCAGTGCTACATGATTGAGAGGGAATGAACATAATAGGTAATCATCAAGTTATCCATTCCCTGTCATCCAGGCCCAGCTTCTGGCAAACAAAGTCTACAGGCACTCGGAGTATGGGTTTTCAACCCTGTCCATCCTGGCTAATAGCCTTTGATGGACCTATCCTCCATAAACTTATCTAGTTCTTTTTTGAACTCTGTTTTAGTTTTGGCCTTCACAACCCCTCCTGGCAATGAGTCCCACAGGTTGACTGTGCATTGTGAGAAGAAGTACTTCCTTTTGCTTGTTTTAAACCTGCTCCCTATTAATTTTATTAGGTGACCCCCTAGGTCTTGTGTTATGTGGTGGTGGGGTTAGAGGTGGTGGAGTTAGGGGCTTCTGCCAGAGACAACTCATGCCTGCTGAAATTGGTGGGGGCACTATTTAAAGGTTTGGCCCTCGCAACAGCATGACTCATGCCCCCTAGGCACATCCTCCTCCTTTCCCTCAGCAGCCCCTCCCTGCAGCTCCCAGATGTTAGCTCCACCTGGAGAGGCATCAGCTCACCCTGCAGATCCCAGGTATTTGCCACTGCCTATCCCCAGAGCCATAGCTCCCAGCTTGCCGGCTCCAGCAGCTGTCTTGCAGGGAGGGGATCCGGCAGCACCTTGTGACCAGCAAACCCCACGTGCCCTCCCCACCATATGTCACCTCTGGCTTCTGCTCAGCAGGGAGGGAATCTCAGGTCTTCAGCCCTGTGGGTCATGCCTGCCAGGGCTTGGGATTTCAGCAGGAGTGGGGCTGGAGCCCTAGCAGATGCGTCCCAAGCCCCAGCAGGCGCGCCCAGGCTCCCGAACACCTGAAGATTGTCATATATGGTTCGGAGGGTCAGTAAACTTGCTCTAGTTAGTACACAGAAGCACTACTCATGGCACAGGCCGCACTGTGCTAGGGGCTGCACACAGAACAAAAAGGCAGCCCCAAAGAGTTCACACTCTAAGCGTATCGTACCCTGGTATCATCAGAGTGAGACAGGGGCCGGATGAATAACGTACAACTTGGAAGTGGGACAGGGGAGTTGTTTTTTTTCTTATTTTGTGGCCGTTAAATTCTGCCCACCTTCTGATTTGGTTGTTCGGGAAGTACAGTGCAGGGAGAAATCACCTCTTTCCCTGATTCAGGTTACTCTGGTGACAAGTAAAAGGAAACTGGAGAGCAAACTGTCCATCACTGAAACACACTAGACACATCACAGATACCCAGTTTTTTCCTGGATTATATCTTGAACAAGGGAGTTGCCTGACAGTCCCTGGGAAGACTGATTAATTAGTTACTTATTCCATTGCCACTGTCTCACTCTCTGTGTTTATCTGACTACACTGATTGGTATTTTTAAAGTCAGATTTCCTCAATACAATAATTTGGAAGAACAGTGTTTCAGCACAAGAGATGCTGGCATGTCACATTTTCTGCCTTTCAGAGGTAATCTGAACTGAAATGAGGTTTCTGTGCTGCTGTTTGGTAGAGAAAGTGGTAAGGGATTTCAAACAATTAAGTCCATATGGGTGGTATTTTAATATCCACACATTGCTGAAGAAAACACTCATAATGGTCAAATAATTAAATTTAAACCTAAATTCCTGCTGAGTTGCTTTCCATATTGGTGTGTCTATTATTTCATTTGTCTTTCGTATGTACCAACACCGAGAGTGCACCAGATTGCTGGTTTTCAAGGAACACTGACCCAACAGCGATTCGGTCAGATATTGGTATTGCTATTGGTAAATGACTCTGTTTTCAACAGCAGCAGCAAGACAGAGAACACAGTGAACCATCTTCAGAGCAATGCCTACCTCTGTAACCCCTCCCACTGGAGTGCAGCTCTGTGATATACAAAGAGAGCTAAATGTACTATCAATAAAGCACACACCATAGTAGGGGGTGAAATAGCCAAGTCATTTTCCATTCACTAGGGCTAAATGATTCTTGATACAGCCACTCATGACTTACACTGTCATCCTTAATGTGTGGAAAAAAAACCTAGTTAATTCTATCTTTTCATTCTGCGTGTGTACAGAATACGTACTGTGTGTGTATCTATATATGTGCATGTGTGCACATGTGCATGGGTGTACAAATGCATACATATTATACTGTTTATAATATTTTGCTACAACTGAAATTTCTTTTAAAATTAGTTCTAAAATATGACATATTCATACAAATATAGACTCATATTTAAACACACACAAAATTGTACACAACCAATACAACACCTGGGGTGATAATACCCATATGATAAATTGTATTTATCATGGATTTTTGGCTGTCTCAACTGCACTCTGCCCACTCGTCCATTTTTCCTGGAACTTATTCTTACATCCCAAACTTCAGAACACCTTCAACCAATTACCATTCATAAAAAGCCACCTGTTTCCTTCTTTCACCCCAAATGTGTCATTTCCCTAGCAAAATGATCCTGGTCTGAATCCCAAGCCAAACAGTCGCCAGTCCTGAACTTTCGACAAATTTAAAATCTATCGCAAGCTTTTGGAGAGCTAGAAAAAGGGGCAATAAAAACAATTGAAATCGGAGGGTCTCCCTTTCCCCCTGAAACATACTGTACTTGCTTCTAGTCTTGGAAGGATTGGAGATATAACAACAGATTTTAGAATTGACATATTATGTATAGAAAATGTATTTTAAATCATTTAGAGATGTGTTTAAAATGTAATTGTTTTAAATTTCCCCCTTCCTCTTAGCCCTGTACAGTTGGATTCACAGTAACTACAGCACCTGGCTTCACAGATGAATAAATGCATTAAATACTCTCCATCACATTTTAAAAAAAAATCTTAAAAATTCTGTAACTACACTGCATAACAGGGTATATAATGCTGCAATGTGACATAAAAGCTGTATGGGGTCTTATCAGGATGACCTGTATCACCTCTAAGGGTTTTGCTGTTTGTGGATAATACAGTATTCCCCAAAACATGTCAATAAAACCTTTATGCCACACCATGTTTTCTCTATATATATTATTACACAAACACACTAGTTGGGAACTTGATGCAACTTAATAAAATTGCAACCTTTTGCACTATTATGTTACTTGCTCAAATGATAACAATATTGTGTATCATCTATTACAGGACCAGACATCATGCTTTAAACTCTAACTTTTTTAAAAGAATTTCAATTGTTCTGCTGTGAAGAACTATACCTTAAAATACCCACTTTTTTTTATTCTAGCTGAAAAATGGAAATAAAAAAGTACAGCAGATCAAACTAAACAGCAAGTAATTACAAAAGACAAAAAAGGATGTTAATTTTCTGCTGAATTAAAATGTTGGCACAGTATACATATTTTGTGAGGGGTATAAATAATAAACTATACCCAAACAATGCAGTGTTTTAGAATACTATCCTCTTATCTTTGATTTCAGGTGACATTTATAAACTTTTGGAGTTTATCTTTAAAGCAGGGCAGGAAACTGTTTTCCCAATACCCAACAATTTTCAAAATTTTGAAAATATTTCCCCATCTCAAATTGGAATGAAAAGTCTAAATCTCAAATTTTTTCATGAACTGACAATGCAAAACAATTCAGAGCTCGCCAGTCAAAATGTTTCATTGTGATAATTTCTAAACGTTTCATTCTGATTTTGACCTTTAACAAAAATTTCTAACTGAAAAATCTTTTGAACCTGAACAATGACACATTTTGTTTCAAAAAATGTCAACATAGGATGTTTTGACACTTTTGAACCTTCTTTCAAGATTTTTTTCAAATTGTGAGAGTTGTCAAAACTAACCCTTTTCCACAGACAATTTGGTGTCGACGAATCAGTGTTTGCTGGCAGAAAACATTTCAAAAAATTCTCAACCAGCTCTACTTATCTGTAAGCTTATACTATCACGGAAAACACTCAAGACACATATTGACATGTCCTGCTGGGCATAGTTAATTCTCCTACACACAGATACACACACACGTTACAGGCCAAATTCAGATTCAGATTTACACTGGTGTTAACCCAGAGAGAACAATGAAGCTGTACTGGTGAAACCAAGAAGAGAATTTAGCCATATATAATATGCCACCCACTCAACTGGTATCAATCATATTTCTTCTCTGATGTTCCTCTGTGAAAAAGCCTGTCTCAGGCTCTTTGAAAAATTCTGAAATTGAGGTTTTCTAGACTCTATCTGACACACACACATAGCTTTTGGGCATACTGTTTCCTTTAGATTTTAGGTGTAAACAAACAAATCCTTTGTTCTAGCTCATCTTCTACTCACTGACTAATAAAAGTAGAAGCCTAAATTGCATGGCTTGCTTTTCTACTTTTTGCCTTTTTTTTTTGTTCTGCTGCCCTTTTTGTTCTGGTAACACTTTCCCATACACTAAGGTTTAAATATTTATCTGACAAGACTATTTGACTGTTGTCTGTCTATATTTGCATAATCTCTTCCTCTCTAGTCTATCTACCTATCACCCCTTAGATAAACATTCACACATATATACTGTAAGTACAACGAGAGAGAAGGGAAGACAGCCTGACATGGTCACTACCAGTAAAGGTTCTTTAAACCGTCTGCATCAGATGGGATTGTAGACTTTCAAATGCTAGTATCTTTTAGAAAGCATTACATCTAAGAAAGAAAAAAAATACAACTATTAAAATGCACATACACTGCTGGCACTGTTGTGACAGCCAGCAGTATCAGCGTCAGTCAATTATCTTCACAAATGCCTCTTGTGCTAATGAGCACTCTCAAAAATCACCAGACTTTTCTGGCAAGGAGAAAAGATCAGTTTCATTGCTTGCAGAACTAATTCAGTGTACAAAAGTGAAGGCTCCACCATCGCTGCCTCTTTTACTGCTCCTTTTGTAAAGGCTTTTGATGTGCACTGAAGAGATCGGTCTGTGTTTGGGGCTCTTCATCTCCAGTTCATTGCCTGTCATTAACATACATATCCATATGAAAAGTTTGGTAAGTCACTAACAGCTGTCCAGAATGGAGTTTCAGGGAAAAAAGGACCTATTCCTTCTCAAAATGCTGACAATACTATTTAGCTCTTTTTGGCAATGATATACCTAACTTTTTAAAGCCTCCTTTCACTCAAAAAGTAACTAGGCATAATACTACATTCAGACACATAGTGGTTTTCATTTTGAAACAGTCATTTGCTGTATTCAGAAAAGGCCTATAGTTACCAGGAGCAAAAGGAACTCCATCATTCATTATATTTTAAAAAAAATTCTGAGTATAGCTTTTCAGTATTCCAGATAACCTCACATATTCAGTCTAACACAGAGGAAAAGCCCAGAACAGATGCTCCTGAAGGTTATTTTATGCATACTGAGCTCCTCTACAACATTACAAGACCTCACTGCTCACAGTAATTGGCAGTAGTGAATATTAGTAATGAAAGGGCATATCAAACCATGTCCATAAAAGTTAAGCCATAAAGTGTTAAGAAAATGCATACATATTTCTCTTCTGACAGAATTCAAAATTAGTTTGGGAGAGTTCAATCCAAAATGGTGACGTCAAAATGATTTAGCCTTTATGAGCTGAGCAGAGGGAAGCATATATTCTATATTTTTCCATTAAATCGTCTGTGATCATTAATTTGTGCAAATTAAAAAATAGTGACTGTATTCCCAAGACCACATCCAACAAATCATGTATATTTCAAGAGGAGGAAGATTAAATAATTTGTTGGTGAATTTGTTTAATTCTTGCAATGTAAAGTAATTTTGCTTGTAAGGGGAAGGTATAAAACCATATTTCAAAAGAGGTATATAGCTTTAAAAATAACGAATAAAAAGTCTTCCCCCCCACACACAATCACTTGGTCTGTAGCTTAGTTTTGTCAAACTCAGAAAGAAAGCTTTTGATTGATAAATGCTTTTCCACCCCACCCTCCCCCCAACCCTAGAGTTCATGACCCTTGAGCCATAATTTACAATACATTGCACCCAAGGTTTTCTAGGTCTTAGTGTGAAAACTATGGTAGGTGAGTCTGTGTCAATTATCAAGGACTTGACATAGTTTTACAAGTGTTTTTATCAGAAGCAAAGTGCTCGGCAGGCTACCAACCACTAATTCTGGAAAGATTTTATTCCTGTACTGATCCTCCCACCATCCAAAAACAGCTTGTGCTGCATAAAACCCAAGACTTTAATCCCACTTGTTGCTTCCTCCCCCGCCCCATTTCTTCTCCCTGCTCCTCGTTTCTTTCAGAAGCATCTCTCCTTCATCAGTCAATAAAATCTTTAACTCTCCCTATGTTGATCTGAAAATTAAATCTTATTTATTATGCATCCTGTTTGTTGTCTTTGAAGAACTTGAGCATTCATTTAAAGAGGGCCAGAATGACTTCTTAAACACATTTCTCTCTTTGCTGCAATTAAACAAAGTGGAGCTGTGATTAGTCCACCACAGGGGGGAAAGAAAGAGACACCCTTGAATCAAAATGGGGGGACCTGACTGTGCATTATGGTCTCACAATGCAGGAGTTTATTGCTGAAACCTGCTTATCGCCTTGCACTGCAAACCATGGGAACTTCAGTCAGGTGGAAAGTTATTCTCTTCTGTGGCTGAAGCAGCTTTAAGTATCGTAAGAACTGCTAAAGCCACTAAAGCTCTTCCTAGTAACTGAGACATTTAGGATAATCTTTATGAGAGTTTTGCATGAGCTTCTGCTTTTTGTTGCAGTTAGAAGCAGAGTTAATGATGAGCTTTCACTGGCTGCTGCTTCTTCTTTTTTTATCTAAACCCAAAGTGCCTGTTTAAGTTAAGTACCACCTCCCTCTAGCCCTTGGGAAACCACTCAAGAGGGATTTGCTTGGCTCTGTGTGCATGACACATAATGAAAACAATTTTACGCTGTAGAGGGAAGTATTGGGCAATTACTGATGTAACAGCCACCTGCAGAAGCGAGCCCCTGGCTTCAGCATTGGGCTGTTCATGAATATTTTATGGTGTGATGTTATTTTGAATGGCTGGGGCAGGTGAAGGGGGCTGAGGGTGTAATAAGTAACTCTGCTGGAGACTGTGTAGCAGCTCTGTTTCTCTGCAGCAGTCCATAGTGTAACACCAAGAAGATTCCTGACCCTGCATAGGACTATGCAAGGGCAGCTGAAGCTGAGGAAAGATGATGTGACAAGTCACGGTGGGCACCCTTTAAAATCTGTTGTCCACCGATTTTACACATGATGTCCGGCTTAAAAAGCCTCTGCATCAATCTTGTTTGATTTAATTTGATAAACTAAGTGTGGATAAGGATTAAATGAGAATTTTGTAATGGAGAAAACTTGTTCTTTCTTACTCTTTAATCCATTAAAGATCTTAAGAGATAAACCACATAAAAATTAAAGCAGTTGCTACAGAAAACGCAAAGTTACTATTCTTTTTTGTACTGGATTTTGAAAAATAATAAATTCTGCTGAAAAGTAAAGGGCACATTTATTATTTACTACCATCCTGTACATTCATTTTTTTTCCATATACATCAAAACAGATCACTTTAAAGAATGTTTTTTAGGAAACTGTCATAACAAGTACATTGGTACAAGACAACCGTGAATAGTGTTTTTGAAACATTTAATGGACTGAAATGCAATATTTTATTTATGATTTACTTCTTTATACAGAGGCATTTTTCAGCCTGGATGAGATGAAGAAGAGCTAAACTGGATACAATATGAAGAGGGAAACGGACAAAATTCTTAAAACTTTGTGATTTCATTGACACATTTAAGATCTTGGAGAAGAGGAATTAAAATTGGGATGGAACACAAATATCTAAAATGTTTTTACGTGTAACCAGGGGATTCCTATAAAAATGAAATACAGCTATAAACAGGGCACCCATATAGTCATTTGATTGAAGTTCAAATCAAGATGTAGGTAGTTCTTTACAAAAATATATTTTCAGTTAGTATATTTATTTTCAGAATGGCATATTTGGAAGCAAGAGCTTAGGAAGATTTCACTTTAAGCTACAGACTGAACAGCTGTTTGTTTGTTTTTTAAGAGTAGAACATGCTTACAAAAAGGACACAAAAGATTTACAGAAACCTTGGACTGAAATTGGCAAGAAGAACTGAAATCCTGAACGGAGACTGAAAAGGAAAATGCATACTAGACACTCTGAGAATAACGTGTGGCAACGGAGGAATTCCCAGAGTGACAATTGGAAGATTATAAAGATACTCTTTAATTTTTGTAAGAGGTAGTTTTCTAGGTATGTTCATAACATTTCATAACATTAATTTATAGCTTGCACTAGTAAGAATATAATAATATGTTAATTCTTCCATTCTAACATCACCCTTCTAACAGAATATTGAAGTTCAGCTGCTTGAAACAGTCGTCTATCCTATTTGTATTGCAAAGGTTGCAAAATCAGCCTAAAGTGACGGTATATAATACAATGTAAGGTGTGATTTGCTGTAAGATTTTGTGGCCTATTATCTACAATCTGATATAATCAATCAACAGTAGCATTAAGTATCCAGTACGTAACAGAGGAAAGAGAATAGTCTCCTTAACAAATATGCTTGAGTGCTTTTCCTAGGTCCTCAAAGAAACGGTAATATCCCTCTTTCAACAGAAAATCATTTTTCAGTGAATTAAGAAATAAAATATCAGATCAAAACACCCCTACAAATGACCCCATCTTTACATCTCCTTCATATAGATATGCTTTAAAAATTAAAACAAACATAACATGGAAATAAGAAAAATACTGTTATAGAATTAAATTATCAACTAACACTGAAAGTAGCATTTAATATATAGTGGATTAATTAATGAATGTTAAAGGTGCTCTGTTTTAGCAATTTTACATAAATTGAATTATAAAACAGCAAACATGCAGTAAATTTTGGATACTTATAATTAGATTTTCAATGTAAGCCATGTTAAGCTCTGTATGTAAACTGCATTATTCAAAAGCTTGTCTTCTGAAAGAAAATTACTATTTGACAATTCTATAGAATATTCAAGAAAGGTAATTATACTGCACTGGTTGTTAAAGACGCAGGTGCTGAATAAAGTCACTGCTTCAGCTTTTACAGAGAACTATAGAACATGAAAAGAAAGGGGACAATGAAAGTAGTATGGTTCCTAATGCCAAATCTTCACCTTTAGAACATAAGTTTAGATTATCTAACTTTACAGAAAACATAGACCAAAAATATGCAACCCTATGTATAGCTTTAGAAACCTCTCCACTGCCTTGCAAAAAACAAAACAATCTCCACCCCAAACTTGATGTAAAATTCATACAGGCAAGTCTATTTCCACAACTGAAATGGAAATGGCATGAAACCAGAGTGCCTCTTTTTTAATGAAAGGCCACATAATTAATCTGGAAAACAAAAGTGATTGACTAGCGCCAGTGTGAAAGAAATGTACCGACTGACCCCAGCCACTACACAAGTGCTCAATGTCACTGTTGATCCACAGACTAACTGCTTTCTGAATTGCCTGTTCTTTGGTACAATGTGCTGCACAGAGAGGCAGTCTAAAAATAAGTTCATTATTAGAGTTACACTTTTTAATTAAGACATTAGCACAATCAGTAATGTGCATGAAGCCAAAAGGGGTGACCTTTGGAATTATTAAACCTAGCTATGGGTATTAGCACTCTTCAGATTTAAATGTCAAATATCATATTCAGATATAATGTAAAGGATTTCTTAAATCCTACTCTGAGTTACCTGAGGCACAGTGTCACCTTGTTCCACAGGGTACAGGAGCTCTGCAGCTGGAATAAAGAGAGAATAAGCCCCCATGGTTTCTACAAGTATTGTAAATTTATTTAATTAGCCAATAGGTGACAATTGATCAAACCAGACTGGAAAATTGCTAGAAAAGGTTTGAACTGCGTTGGCAACTTCAGACACAAGTAAGTCAAGAAATATTCATAAGCCCATATGAGAGTCAGGTGCTTTCCCTTTATATGCTCTTGTAAATTGATGGGCATCAATAGAGTAGATATAGTCATGCTGTGAAATGCTACATGTGCTGCTTTTGAGAATACCATAGTTTTGGATGGTACTGAACAGCCAGCAGTGAGACATTATTCTAGAAATAACAACTTCAATAGATGGTAAAAGACTGAGGAGCTGATTATTCTCTCATACAAACATTTCACTGGCTTCAGTGGAGTTATTCCTCATTTTTCTCAGGGTTGCCAAGGTTAGAATGAGGCCAAGCGGTGCCCAACACCTTTGGCATCCACAATGGCACAAAGCAGAGGATTTGGGGAATTCATACTGAGCTTGTTTCTAAATATGACTTTGAAAAAATGTCAACACTTCAAAGAAAACACTAGCAATATTATTGACCAGGGTCCATATGCTCACGGCAGCTGCCTGGTGTCGAGGAGAGCAAAAACCACAAGAAAGAGCTGCCAAGGGGCAGCACAAAGCAGGGAGGTATCTCTAAGTTATGTTTTTTGCCTCCATGGAGCCACCATTATCCTGATCACAAAGCTACACAGAAATAAGGGGAATGACCAGCCAAGGAGGAGAAGCTGAGGAACAGTCCCCATCAGTGCATGGCAACCTGCATCAAGTCCACAGTAACTGTTGTGTAAGAATAATACTGCAACACTAACTCCTGCTGGGTGCTGGGTGCAGCTGTGGCCCCACCAGCCAATGGCAGTACGGTTGGTGACTGGTCCTTTTCTACCGCACTAGCTAGTGGGGAGATCCGAGTGAAGCATATAGAACATGATGTGTACATGGGCCTGGCTGGGGATCTGTAGGATTTTCATGGATGCCAGTCCCAGCTACTTTTGCTTGTATTACCCAGCAGTAGACTCATGCAGACTTGGAGGCACATGTGTGTGGAGAATCTGCCTCAATCACAGCCCTCACCAAGCTCTTGTTAGTACTAAATGTGCTCCCCTTTCCAACCATTTTTATGCAGTTCTGGGACCTATAGGTTCAGGAGAACAGACAACAAGAATATAATAATAATGATACCACTACACGAACAGGAAGACTTCACCATGCTGGCAGAATAGCCAGGTCAACAAAATATTTAGTGGCTCTTGATTTTGTAACAGAAGAGTTGTGTGCAGCTCTGTGTGGAACCCTGTTACCAGATGTTAGCTTGATACACGATGCTTTATTTGATGATCCCACTAAAATCTTATGGCAAGAGCCTTCTCTCACACCAATTTTTCACCAATATAATTCCATTTACCTCTGCAAAGTTACTCCTAATTCACATTGGAGTAAGTGACAGGAAAAATCAGACTCTTTCTTTTTTCTGGACCATGACATAATGAATGGAGGATTTATGAGAACAGCAATCGGAAGTTTAATGAAATTATTTCCTTTATTATGGCTGCAATCCTATTATTTGTGTCAACATTTCCATTGGGCATATCTAGGGATTTAAACTTCAAATTGAAAACAAACATAAAATGTCCCCACCAATGAGCAAAATCACTTGAAAAAAATGACCAGAATTTGACTATGTGCTTGCTATGCTTTGTTAAAATGAGAATTTATATAGTACTTTGCCTCTTCAAAGAACTCCTTTAACATTAACTAATTAATCTGCGTGTCTGTAAGGTAGGAGCTCACATATTATTGTCTCCATTTTGCTGCTAGGGAAACAAAGAGAGAGGTTAAGCGACTTGCCTAAGGTCAAATAAGAACCTGTCAAAGCTGGAATTAAAACTCTGAACTTCTGGTTCCCAAATCTGCAACTGGTCCTTGACACCAAACTTCCTCTCTGTTGTGCAGAATTAAAAAAAGCTCTTGTCGTTTCCTAATGATAAAGTCTGTTAACATCCACAAATTAGAGGGGATATAGGGTTCCCCAACGTAACAAGGAGATTTCTAAATAAAAAGTACTAGGCGGAACCCAATGCCTCTATACCACAGGAATCTATAATACAATAGCCAAGACTATGAAAGATGAAAAATAAATGATATTTTTCAGCTACACTTAAGAAGCATAACATATCTTGACCTGATTAAAAGAACCTATTCAAAGGAGATCAAGGTTTTACATTACTCTTTGTGAAACTGTGGGTAGGGCTGTGTCGGAGAGATGGGAAACCCCTATTGATCCAGTTAAAGGGATGTGGGAGGGAATTCAACAGCAAATTGGGTAACCACAGGATTCTGATTACTCATGTTATTGAGCACCAACATAAAACGGTATTTGCTGTGAAGCTGAAATGGTGGCTCAGTTCCACAGAAGAGAAAGAAAAGGAATTCGGGGAGGCCATGAAAGACTGTTGTTATCAAATATTTATAAAATGCTATGCCTTTACATAGTGCTTTACAATGTAAGGCATGTTCATTCCCCCACAGAGCTTACAGTCTAAATAAGGCAAGACAAAACATAGGACAGATGGTCAGGAGATGAGGGAAGCCAGGGGTTACTAGCAGTGCTTAATTTGCGCCAGGGCTGAGTCCCGGTCTCTCTCGGCTTGGCAGTTCATAGCCCCAGAACCTCTGGGCTTGTTTCATCAGTTATGAAATTAAAAAAAACAAAACAAAACAATTTCTTGAGCCTCAGCTCCCAATTGCTTGAGTCCCAGCACCTCTTTCATTACATATCGAGCACTGGTTACAAGTGACTGCAAAAAGGGATGAGAGATTTCTGGAAGAGGAGAGAAGGAGGACTCTTGATATTGGTGAATGAAGACAAGATTATTCTAGGAATTAGTATTCCAGACATAAGGACAACATTATTGTAAAAAACACAAAGCAAAATGTGGGAGAAGGTGATACAGGCAGGAGAAGGTTAGAGGATTCTGATGTGCAAAGGAAGTGGGAGAGAATTACAAAAGGCAAGGAGGGCAGATATGTAAGCAAGGCAGTGTTCTGTAACACTTTCAAAGTGAGGAGGAAAAGCTTGACTATTATGTGGTAAAAGAAGGAATGGCAATGAAAGGATGCAATCAAAACAAACAGTGACTGGTCTATTTGGGACTATGCACTACATCTGAGATATATATCTGTGTTCTTTATATACTACTGGAGAAGACTATAATTGTTCTGTACCCACCTACCTATATATAAAAAATGCTGTATGTACACGACTGAAGTTAAATATATATTTTATTGTGCAAATAAACTACAGGAAGTTGCCCTTAGGATGGGTGCTTGCTTATGCTTTTTATAAAATGAAATGAGTATAATTTTCCTTTGTTTCCTTGCTGTAACAAAGTCATCTCCTCAATCAGTATAGGCATAAGGGATGAAGAACCTACGGAGTCAGGCAAGGAGTGACGCTAACACTTCTCCATGATCTCAGGGAAACTGTTCTACCTATAAGAGGGAATGGGCCATTGCTGGATGAAGGGCACAATCGCTGTCCCTAGTGTTGCAGGAAAAAAAAAAACCAACAGGACTTTAGCAGTTCAGTTAATGCAGGCCTTGTGGGAAGGAATTTACTTATTGTCTCCATCCACAGTGTGGAACCTACTTACAGGGACATCCTGGGGGCAGAAGCTGGCAGGTGATTCTTTGGCTCAAATAAGCCAGGAGCCTGTACCTAAGTAAAGGTCCAGCATGTGGTTAGTTGCCCTAGCCTCCGGTGATGCATTCAGTTTGGAGACCAAATCACCTGCCATTTCCCTGCAAAGGAACAACCCCCTTTTCTCCAATGGAACACTCAAAAGGAAAAAATACTTGAGTGAACATTTGTGGTTTCTCATGCCTTTTCAAGAATCATCCACACCATGGAAAACCAGGATGTACCACAAACATAATCAGAGATTACTTTGCCCTCTCCTCTCTCTCGGAGTTATTTTACTAGTCACTGAGTGGAGAGAGGATATGTCTATCTCAGGAAAGTGCTCAGTTTGAGCTGGCAGTTATTATTATTCATATAGTGCATATAGTAGGCCGGCATGGTGCTTTATATGTATAAACTGAGACAGGTACCTACTTTAAGAATCTTGCAATCTAAAATATATAGCTACACAATAAAGACAACACTGAGGGAGGGTTTTACTTATTGAAGTAACAAAACATGGCTGGAGCAGGAAAAGCACTTAGAGGAGAATGTGTCTTTATGTATGCTTAATGTTTCATGGGCGGGAATTTGGGATTGCAATCATTTGACTTATCAGGTAATGTTAGCCACTAAACTTCTTTGGTTTTAGTATGGTTAATAAATCTCCCATGGTCAGGTCTCGGAGAGGTAACATGGAGCACTTGTATGGAGCTCTGCGATGGAATGAGTGCTGAAAGAAGTGACTGTGAAGATGAATTTGTAGGAGCCTAGTCAAGCTGTCTCACTGCAGCTTATTTTATTGAATGAGGAAAGAACCTGTCACTTGTCTTATAATCAGGGGACCACACTAGGCCCCAGCATTATGATGGCAGCTGATAATGCCGGAAAAGGTACTAAAAATAAGCAGGACTAAAGAGTTAGAGAAAATCATTTCAAAAATTTCTTTCCCACTTAAAAATAGCAAGTACATTTAACCAAGGCATCTTACCGAAGAGATTATTTGATCAACTTTTGTCTTCTGTTAACGACTGTCCCTTTTCTTTTGAGGCTGAAAGTAAAACTGTCGGAACAAACAGTGGTGCTTCCGATTGTTGGTGATTCCCAGACAAGATGGAAAAGTGCACGTGGTTGCTATTTCAACATATATGGAGCGAATGTTCAACACCTGTATTATCATAAAGCATGACTAAAATTCATTTTTAACAATGTGGTATCAAAAGAACATCTCTGTAGGGTACCTAATGAACTTCCAATTGGGTTCAAGACATAAAAGATTAAGAAAACCAATGATCTACAGACATTGCTTTTGCTATTTGGTACCTTGGTTTGAATGATAAATGACTGGTGGGAGCCACTTCAGCAAAAGAACTCAACTGCTCCTAGAAGAATGTCTGAAACTAAGTCAAACTTTGACAAAAAGGGGCACAGGGGGAGAAGGGATATCATGATCCTTTATAAAGCTGCTCACCTATGGTACTGAACACTATTGTAAGGCTATTTGAGATTCCTTTGTATGAAAGACACCTGCACGCACACAATACACATACAATAAATTATGTTCTATTATCATTGATATATTTGTCAGTGAGTACAATCATAAAGAACAGTTCTTGATCTGTTTATGGTCTTGGACTAGTCCAGTTCTAACGGAGGTCAATGGGAATTTAGCTGTTGACTTCAACAGGATCATGCCCTATATAAAAATGAAGACATTCACATTCCTATTTAACATTTCTTGGATCAGAACTGTTTGCAAATAGCAATGAAACATTGCTCATGAAAAACACTTGAATCCCTCAATGTAAATGTTGAGTGTTGTGAAATGTTGTGGGGCAGTGTATTAACCAATGATTTCCACAAGCATTCATGGGAGATGCATAGCTGTATTTTGCAGCATTGGAAGTGCATTCCAAGATGTTTAATAACCAAAATATACAATGAGATTAAGAAATTTTAGATTGTCTAAATCAATAACAACACAGGAAATTAACACTGCCAGAGAGTTTGAAGCTCCTTTTTATGTAGATTCCCAAAGATAAATTCCATAAGATCAATATGCCAAATTTATTGGAATTATTCAGTTCATCACTGTTCAGGATTCACTTTACTTATTTAATCATATAAGTCACTAACCTTCCCATTCCCTTTCTGGCTTTTATCTCCACTTTACCATTATGGGTCCAGTCCTACAATACTAAATCAACTGGGTACCTATTCTTAGAAACTTTACACCTCCTGAGACCAGCACTTGCTCATCCTACAGGATTTTCTGTCTCCCAGAAGCTTCCAGACTTTCTTCCTCATCAACCCATTTGCCCAGGACTCAACTGATTATGAGGCTGGCCAGATCAATCAAAATCTCTTGAATAGACTTATAATAACCAGTCACTTAACTGTTCAGAATTATTCTTTAGTTACAAACAAACAACACAGCTCACGAAGGTTATTTGGCCACACACTGATTTCAGAATCTAGAGTGATTCCATTGACTTCATGTAACGGAGATCAGAGGCTGGGACATTGTTTCAAACACTATGTAAAACAAGTTTACACATTTTTAAAACCTTAAATAACCACCAATACTTTTGCACATTACATTTACTCCATATATGGGCCCATCTACCCCAACACAATATCTGTAAATGATTTTTATTTGTCTACTTTCATTCAATTTGTTTGGATTTATTTAGTTGAAACTATCTCCACTGAAATCCAACAGAGTCCATCTGAGTAAAAGGTGAAGAAACTGGGAAGCCAGCTATGTATGATTTTGTAAATTGTAAACCATATCTTATCCAACATACTATTTCCATTCTTATGTAAGAAAGTAATCTGCATTGTCAACAATTCTGTTTAGTTTTAAAAACAAGTAATTACATTCGGTTTTAAAGTTTTTGAAATAACACTTTGTCATTACCTGGGGAAATCCCGTCTGTGAAAAATCTCAGGACCCAACCCAGGAGCCTTCGTTGAGGTCTGCAGTTGTATTCACCTCACTGGGTCTACTTGCCTGGGTAAGAATTGAACTGTCAGTTGTTTGGGTAAATCTTGCTTTACAAAAGCAGTCCCATCAAAGAAGAAACAGGCAATTGTAAGTGCATCTATAAGTCAATGGAAATTTTCACATGAGTAAAGCAAACTTGGTTAGGTCCTTAACATTGCATTGTTTCACATCTCTCTCAAAAATAAAAGACGAGATCTGTCAAAAGCATTGTCCTCCCTTAGCCTGCCTGAACTGGAACTTTAGATGCTGGAGTTATTTCAATAGAATCAGACTGATTCATTGGTAGTCATCTTTTAGCAGGAAAACCTATTGGTATTTCTTTTGTGTCTCTTCAGTGGATAGACAGGACTAAATGTTGAGCTGCTGACACAAAATTGCATGTGCATGTATGTGTTCAGTGGAACCTCAGAGTTACAAACACCAGAGTTACAAACTGACTAGTCATCCACACAGCTCATTTGGAAACAGAAGGACACAATCAGGCACAGCCGAGACAAAAAAAAAAAGAGAATTAAATACAGTACAGTACTGTGTAAAACATAAACTACTAAAAATAAATAAATAAAGGGAAAGCAGCACTCTCTCTTTTACATCATAAAGTTTCAAAGCTGTATTAAGTCAATATTCAATTGTAAACTTTTGAAAGGACAACCATAATATTTTGTTCAGAGTTACGAACGTTTCAGTTATGAACAACCCCTATTCCCAAGGTGTTTGTAACTCTGAGGTTCTACTGTAGTCCTAAAACCATCTGATGGTACGTTTAAAAAACTATAACACCTGAAAGGTTCTACAACTATACCTACTAAAATGCTCATTCTTGCACAAGTGCAGATATTTTAATTTTTTTAAGTATGCATGCAGATGTTTACATGCATGCCTGCATGCTGTTTTGTATGTGTACCTGTGAAAACCACAGGCAGAGGGCTTGGTGAAAGTGTATCACAGAATGCATTAGATACATTGTCATTTGCTACATGCATTTTGTGTACAGTATTACATATTTACCATGTGCATTTCTATAATACAGTACTATTAAAATACATTCCAGCAGTTTGACTATAAGTGCATTTTTCAAGGACAGTATAAAAGTGTCTACTATGACACAATTTATAAACTTATTGCTATATTACAGTCACATTTACAATCTGCTTGAAAAACACACTTATATAATACCATACATGGAGTGCAATTCAATTTTGATGGTAAGAGTCCAACTTAACTTCCAAGTCTGGCTGATCTAGAGATGTGAGCTGGGCAGCAGAAACACTAAGAAATCCCTCCCGATCCCTAATGCTTATTGCCTTTGTAAATAACTGACAGCCAGAAGGGTTTACAGATTTGCTGTCCAGACAACAATCAAGACAATGTTTATTTAACCAAAAGGCAGTTCCATATCTGGGGCTATACTGCTTGTTCAGTTCATGACAATAATCTTCTTCCTAACATTGAGCAGCACTGTCTAAAGACTATTTATGACTTTTCTACTGAAAAACTCACATTATCTCAACAGACAACATGAAAGACTGTAAAGGACCAATGAGTGCCCCACCCTCATCCCATTGGATTGATTTTGCCATGACCCCACCTTTTCTCTGTCATTTTGGGGATGTTAGTGGCAGCAGTGCTGCTAACCTCATGGAGTCTGTGCATTAAGTGGAATGCAGAGAGCAGACTATGACCAACCTGTGCACTCAAATGAAAGTCAGAGAGCCAGCTCCTTGCATCCTCAACTCTACCTTAAACATCGGAGCAGCACAGTCTAGCCCAAATTGTATAAGAAGCACATCTACAATGGATACCTATTAACTAATTTTCAGATTGAAGAAAATAACGAAGGGCAGTCTTATGGCAAGAATGTTGGGTTTTTGCCAAACCTCTTCCCTTTTTGGAGGTCTACTATCTGTAACACCATGAGCAACTCATGGAGTGCAGAAGAATCTGAACGCATAATAATAACAATAAAAACAACAAAGAACACCAGTTATCCATTTCAGTCCACAGTCTTTCTGTAAGATATCAGTCTTACTTAAGTCACTTTTTAGAGATAAATGTGGGTAGAGGATAGAATTTGGACTCATTGTATTTAGTCCTAGAGATATTTTGCTGTAGCGTGAAAGGGTTTTTCCTTTTCAGAGTTGCTGTCAAAGACCTAAATGAAGTAAATAAATAGAAAGAAAGCTATGACAGACAATTTGTAGATGAAATGTAAAAGACTGTGCTGGATGAAACTTGCAAATCTGCTCATTTAGCTTGGTAGAAGCCTGCTCGACTAGGAAACAGACGGGCCGAGATCTAGTCCCACCAATGACCTCTCCATGAAAATTAATTAATTGGCATGTGTTGTGCTTTGTTAAGGGAAGGGAGTAAGATACTTCATGAATATGAATTAAATGCTTCTTGAAGCCAAAAGGTCCTCTTTTTGAACTCTCTCTGTCTGCTTCTCCAGTCTATGCACTCTAGAGGTACATAATGAAGTTGTAGGCAAGTAGCATATTTCGTGTTTGTGAACATTAAAAGAAAAAAGCAACTATGTGCTCCATATTTCCAAAAAATATGATACAGTTAATTATTAATAGCCGCCACATTTGAACATACAGCGGCAGAAAGGTCATTTGGGTCTGAATGTTAACACTCTGATGCAGATTCAGATGTATACAATGAATTGGTGTTGATGCTTAGTAGAAATGATATATTGGGAACGTATGCTTAGATAGCCAAAAAGTGTCACTTAGCTACAAAGAGAACCTGACCTTTTAATGTCACACGGTTTGATCATGTAACCTTTACTCCTGTGAGCAGCACTTAGCCACGCTGGTAATCCATTGACTTCAGTGGGACTACTCCGGCATGAGAAGGTTGCAGAATCGAGCCCACAATCTTGGAAGTTTTATTTAAAAACTACAACCATACCCCATGAAAGGGGAAATTCACTTAGAACGAGGAGTAAAACCTATAGCAGGGGATGAGAGAAAAAACCTATGGAAGTGCTGAATTTCTTTGTTTTACAGTTATAACTGATGAAGTCCAGAGCAGTGATAGTTCCACAGCTCGGGTGGATGCCATAAAAATGTTTGAAAAGTAACAGAGGAAGTCCTGAAACAAAGAGTTATGCAATCAGTTTTTTAAAAAAGTTAAAATGTATCAAAATAGTCTTAGTAGACAAAAAAGCATAGGAGAAAAACAGCAGAAGTAAATTAATCTTCCCGAAGTACATTACATAAGGGGAAATGCTTGGTAGTCGTTATTTGCAGTAACAACTCAAGACAAATGAGTAGCTGGTGTGCTAGTTCTGATGAAGGACATGTGAGAAAGACAATGGCTTTCCATTTTTAAGTTAATCAGCACCCAAGTGATGTATTTCTGAAAAATAATAAAATGGATTAATCAGGAGCTCAGGAAAAGAAGAGGGCAGACATTTTATTTCCACCACGTGTGGATGAAATATACATAACATAATAAAGGGCTGCTGTCGACTATCTGCAGGAAGAGCACCTGGAAGATTAAAGCTGTGGACATAACATTAACAAAGTACAGACCACACTGAATTAATGAGCACTGGAGATAGACATTCAGTAGAGTCTTAATTTATTTTCCTTTTCTAGCTCATCCTTTAAGAAAATGACAGTGTCTTCTTATCGATTTTACACTCAGAGATCAATCAGAATTGCCCTGACTCAGACAAAATTTACAGCACTCCCTGACACTGCCTGGAGCATCTGGGCCTAAGCAGACATTACAAGGAAGCAATAGATCATGTTTGTATGTAGAGCTTGACATGCTTAAAAATAAGCTAATCTGTAGTGGAATTTCCTTCTTTTTGACAAGTTGCTCTGCCCGGCTCTTCGGCCCCTTGTTATGAATTTCTCTCCCAGTTCTACTATTAATTATAACATGCGTATAGGATTCATGTATTTAGGCCCTGAGGGAGGTCATCTGCTCTGCAGTTTTAGATAAAATATAAACTAACAGATCACTCCTACTTAAACAATGTGAAATGTCATTCTGAAGCGCTCCATAAAAAAGCTAGAGGTGTTCCGTCAAGAGCTATGATCAATTCTGACAACCCAACAATATCAGAGCTAAATCATGGGCCTGTACATTCCTAAACAGCCCTCTGTGGAAATTGCTGTATCCGGAAGCTCTTTTGTGCAAGTAACTAGATGTATTAAATGCAATAATTACAGAAAAGACACTGTGACGCTTAGGCAGTTGTTGGCTAAGCTGACTTGTTTCCACACTACCATTTATCTTGTAACTGGGGATTGCTTCTCTGTGCTGACTTATACCCTTGAGAGATGGGATATGGCTCTTCTGCATTAAAGACCTCAAGAGTTTCCAGTTCACAGTGTGCCAGCAAGAGACCAGCAAAAGAAGACTGTGTTTGCGAAATATTTGCTGAGTCTGTCTTGAAGGCAAAATTTCAAGCCTAGGGTTTAGAAAGAACTGACTCTAATAAAACTGGGCTACATAAAATAAAGTATTTAATAAATGCCACTGTGGTCACTTAAATAATTAAATCAAGTTCCATTGGGGCTGGGAAATACAATAGATAGGGAACACTCAATGACACACTTTTCTAGTCTTCCTCACCTTTGATCAACTGACAAGACATTAGGAGCTCAATCTTCCTAGGTGCTATGAGTTTTCTGCGTAGCACAGAGTGCACTCAACTCCCTTTGTTTCAGTAGAAGTTGCGGGCGAACAGCCTATCACAGGACCACATCTAAAGCTGTACTGTAGTGGGGCTGGGATTGCACCAAAACAGCACACCAGCATTTTTGCCACACGAAGGACACCATTTTGAGAACAAAATGGCAATCTCCACACAGCGTGACCCAGCAAGGCCACACTGCATGGAGGACACCATTTGGTAGAGCAAAATGGCACAGTGTGTGTGCAAGGCCATGTTGGCAGGGGCATTTCCATGCTGGTAGGGGCATTCTGGTAGCTGCCCATTCAGGACTACACCGGATCATTTACACTCAGTCTTTGTGCATTTATACTCTGGAAAATCCTTATGATAAAATTCCTATCTGACGCATAGCCCATCATAAAACTTCTAGGGAAACAAAGCTGGTGCTCCATACACTGGATGGCAGAACAGGACCCATAAATATCTGTACCTTATATAGAGGCAGATTTTCACATCAGACAACTGGTAAATAGCTGGCATGCCTGACAAATTATGTAGATTTCTTGCCTGGAAATGAATTTATTTATTTTTGCACAATACACTTGAGCACAACTTTCTTTAGCAAAGCCTTTGGCTTGGTTTTCATAAGCTGAAAAGGTGCGTTTTTGAATCAAGTTAGGTGAACTTGATTGAACCTGCTCCCTCGACAGCCCTGTAGGAAGTGTTTAGCACCTTTAAAATTGTTTGAGCTGGTCTTGCAATAATCCTAGGGTGTTAAGGAGGGGTTTTCAATCAAGTTAAGCTAACTCTATTGAAACACACACCCTTTTTTGCCCACGTAGACAGGGCTGTTGATGTCTTGCAAATACTTAAAGTAGGAGGTTCTGTTTAATTCCCCAGTCTAAATCCTTTTGGTGGAAATGGAATTTGTTGTTTTGGGACGTATCCTGAGAGAAGAACAAAAAAGTTGACACCGAGAAGGTGGAAAGGCACAATAGAAACACAAACACCCTAGCACTCTGGATTCTGAAATGTACAAAATATGATGACATGCAGTATAAGAAACAGAACATGATTTATTTATGGCACCATAGTATGTGTCTTGCCCTCAAGTAATCTGGCAATAAATTACCATGATTTCAGAAAACCCCAAAGTTAACAGAGGTGATTTATTTTACCTTTTCTATTTTCCCCTTATTTCTGATTGTCTGGCACAACAGAACCATCCCTAAAGAAATTAGGGAGATATAATCTTCTTCAGGGGAAAGATCTTGCACTTGCTTTCCCTAGAGAAGCCTCTCTCCACCAGAGAATGATTCTAGCATCCCAGTCTCCCGGTTCTCCTAGATCCCTGGATCTCCTTCCTTATATGGCAGTCCCGTGCTATTCAGCAGTTGGCTGGCCTCAACAGATGCCTGGGAAGAAACTACTACCACTCTCTGGCGATCACAAGACAACCTTCAGATTCAACCAACTTTATTTAAAAACTTGTTCAATTTACAACAGCTGTACAGACATTTATTATCATCCATGTGTAACTCTACATGAAGTACCCTGAAAATCTACATTAGGTTCAGCTCAAACAAACTCCCATTAAAGTCAAGGGCTCGGTTTTAAACAAACAGCATAATTACCAAGTAACTCAGCTAACAAAACGTGGCTTATGATAAGATTTTCAGATGTGACTAATGATTTGGCGTGTCTCCATTTCTGGATGCCCAGCTTCAGATGTCTTCAAGGGGCCTTATCGTCAGAAAGTGTTGAACATCCACTCTCAGAAAGTCAGGCCCAATGACGTTATCTCAAAATTAGGGAAGAAGAACAATGCAGTGGATAGGAGCACTAGCCTAAGGCCAGGTCTATGCTACCCACTGGAGCAGTGGGTAGAGATTGATCTTTTGAGGATCAATTTATTGTGTCTTGTCTAGATGTGATAAATAGATCCCCGAGCACTCTCCCTCCGACTCCGGAACTCCACCGCAGCGAGAGGTGCAAGCGGACTCAACGGGGGAGCAGCAACAGTCAACTCAGCATCGTGAAGATGCCAGGGTAAGTCAACCTGTATACGTCGACTTCAGCTATGTTATTCATGTAGCTGAAGTTGTGTATGGTAGGTCGATCCCCGCTCCCCCTCCAGTGTAGATCAGAGCTAAGACTCAGGAGATCTGAGTTATCTGCTCTGCTACAGACTTCTGCATGACTATGAAAAAATCACTTAGGCCGGGTCTACACCTAAAAATTGTGAAAAATTTTGTCTCTCAGAGAGGTGCATTACCTACATGGACAGAAAAACTCCCACAGCCAATGTAGGAAACCTCTACGCTACAGCACCATAGCTGGAACACTGTAGCTGCTGTAGAGTAGACATAACTTTAGTTTCTCCAGGCCTCAGTTTGCACTCCATAAAATGGTGATAATAGCACTTCCCTACCTCACAGGTGTGTTGTGAGGATAAAGACATTAAAGATTTTGAGTTGCTCTGATTACACAATAGTGTGGGCCACATAGAAGTACCATAGATATAATGTTTTTAGGCCAGATTCACTAGTGCAAGTGGAGGAAGTTGCAGATTATATCTCCTTGTATAGACCCTTGCATCCTGGGAGAGTCATGCTGAGGAAGGACAGCTGGCACACTCTCTTGGGATTTCTACCCTTGATGGCAGGCTATAGTTTTAGTTTTCAGCCAGGAGTTTACAGCAGCTACATTGGCAAGAACGAATACGCCAACCACGCACAGTTCTCAGCCAAAACTCATTGCACCCCATGACTCTGGCCAGCCATCTGAATGGTTGTACATATTGCTGCCCTTGTACCGCACAACACATGCAGTATCACACAGACACACCATCTTTTCTTCAGCTTCTTTGTATACATGAGAATTGACTTTAGAACAGAACTTTAAAGATTTTATCTCAAGCCTGGTGAACATGTGCTGGACTATTTTGAAAGCTAAATCAATTGTCACTCATCCTACAAGAAATCTTAACATCCTATTGGTACAGAACCAGAGATGAAAGCATGTTTTCCTAAAGATGTCATCATTCCAGGAAGGGTGATATAACTCACAAAATGCAGTTTATGGTATCACTACACAGTTTTGGTTTCTCTCTGTGTGATGGGAAATTGTATTTTTAATGATTGGAACTCGTGGGAGATACAAAAAAAAATATCTTATGGCACAGGTGAGGAAAGATGTGGAACTGCAGATAACTATAGTGTGCAGAACTGTACACACCTCAGGTGATACCCCTAAAATTAGAACAGAATGAAAGCTTGCAAAATTCTGGCCCTTCCCATCTCAACTAGAATTTCAAATGTCTGTATCTACATACAATCAAGAGAGTTTTAATTTAAGTGCAATACTAAATTTAATAAGCAAGTTGTATGTAGCAATGTTCTTATGCATAGAATTAAAAGCTATAGGGTAGGGGGAAGGAGGAATCATTCCCCAAGGATCCATGCACAGGTCTCCTCCTACCCATGTAGAAAAGGGGACAGCTACCTTTGCAGGACAGTCCCCCTTGTCTATTATCCTACAGGACCCTTTGAGTGTCCAGGGACCTGCATGTTGGACAAATGAAAATGGAGGGCTGTGGGCAAGAGGTGTATCATCCCTCAGAGGGAACATGCAGTAAAGTTAATACAGCCTGGGGCAAGGAGGCCTCAACTCAACAATCTTCTAGTTAACAGTCAAACATGCTAAAAACTTGTGCTACCCAAATGACTAACCAGTTACATCACAGAGATCTGCATCAATATTCTCATTAAACTTCAGTAGGAAATTCATGTCATCCATGAGGTAGCTTTTCAGTATTAAAGTAATCAGAAAATTCCCTTTAGTAATCAGCCTAGGGAGAGTCTAATATTCAAAGGAAATCACAGTATCCTAACAAAGTGGCCCTTTACTCTAGTCATTTGACCTCTTAGATCCCTTTGGTAAAGTGTTATATAATTGATTAAGCTACGGTTAGTATAAATTCATTGAGACGATGAATTTAATTTTCCCAGGGCGTTAGGGCATATGCAAGCAAAGGTACAGTCAATTTATAGAACCACAATATAGCTATGTAAAGAAATTAAAAAGTATATGACTGGATTCACCAGAAGTAAGTAAAGAGCTCCTGTGTATAAAGATATTTTATATCCTACATGTCCTTCCTTTACTTTCTGTTGCTAACCCGCATGTGGTACGCCTCTCTGTAAGAAGCAAGTGTAAGTGGTTATGGATAAACACTTATTAAGATATGTCAATATCTGAGTAAAGTTGGAAACAGATTGAATCCCTAATGAATTTCAGGAAAAAAAATCCTATAAGAAGGGTTCATGCTGTGAGAGTTTAACTCCTTTGAAGTATGAGCAACAGCAAAAAAAATACAATTTGCCAAGTCACTCTTTGTGGGCTGCCCAAGGGAAATATGTCAGCAGGAATACTTAGCTACTAACCTAGAAGCATAGCACAACATGTGTCTAACACACTGGGACTCCAGTCTGGTTGGGTCCCCTAGATGCTACCGCAATGTAGATATAAAAACAACAACAACAATAATAATATTCAGGAAAGCCAGTGGATAGCAAGTGATACAGTCCAATCCAAATATAGATACATATATTATAACATTCAAACCACAGTTTAGGTCTCCCGAAGTGTGTCCGATTTATGCATTTAAAGAGCTGGATGAATTTCTGTATCAAATTTTGACTGAGCTGGCATGTTACTTTCTCTTTAAGAGGGTGATTCTGCAGATCTGTGTGAAGGTAGTGTTCGTGATATGAAAGGTCCCGAAAGAGGTTGTGGTCTGACTATGAGAAAATAACATTAGTCAAAGGGCGCACTAAATTGTAGGATACCACCCCCAAAAGGGCAGAGATCTGGGAGCCCAGATTAATGCCAACCCTAACTGGAGCAGCTTGTATTCATTGCCACAAGTACAGAATTTATTACTAATTAATATTAATGCAGCTCCCAAAAATTGCTAGGCTGTTAAAAAAAAAAGAATAGAAAGATATAGATAGACAGAAGGGAACTGTCTGTTTACCTGTGCTTGGTAAATCTGCTCACCTGTGAAGGCACACAATAGTCACCGTTTATACATCTACCTTAAAATGTAACACACAGAGAGATTCAGAGATTTTAAAGGCAGAAGGGAACCATTACAACCATCTATTCTGACCTCATGCATAGCACATAATGTAGCATTTCATCCAGTAATTAACTTCCTGAGGCATTTCCTGTCTTTGGACATCTTACTGTTTTATTGGAACTGACATGAAGTCTGTGACATCACAAGCACCTTCCACTGTGGCCCAAAACACAGACAAATCATTTTCTTTTCAGACAAAGAGTTCTGATTGTATTAAACCATAACAAAGGAAAAAATAGGAAACAATGAGCAAAATTAAGAGATTAGAAGTAGGTTAGGCTTAACACATAAATCAAGGGTTGGGGGGAGGAAAGACCCCCAGAATTGAAAGCAAGCAATGGTTAAATTTTGAAAGAGGAAAAACATTTGCTAGCCAACTAACAATAAAAGCATGCACAGTATCTCTATGCCAATCCCTGATTTTGTATTTGCAACTGTGAAGAACACTAGTAAGAATTTAAAGGAAAACTAAAGGAAACATAACCAGATGTTAAGAATGGAAGGCAAATATATGCAACAAGTAGCAGTTAGTTCCAAAATGGCCACTTTAGAGTTACAGTTGCAGGGTCTTTTCCAGATTTAAAGGACCAGTCCTCAAAAAGACATGCTGAGAAAATGCTCCTGTAAGGGGAACATTCATACTGGATTCAGTGGGACACAGAAGGTTCTCCTGTGAGAGGGACTGCTTCTGTGTAGTGTATATCACATATCATACTATAACCTCCTTTCACCTATTGCCCTGACATCCTCCCGCTAATCCTTTATGATGCCTCACACACTTTGGCATGCACAGTAAATAAACAACCAACCATAAATCTGTAATAAAAAGGATACTATACATCTGTCATCAATGTTTCCTTCACTCTGTACTCTCTCAAACAAGCCTTTTAGCTATTATTAAAGTGCCCCTAACGCATCATGGAACATGAAGCAATGAATTCCGATGTTACAGTCTATGTGTGAACTGTTCTGCTGTGTTTCTGACTGCTAGTTAGGATTGCATGATAGGTGATATATGATAGGTGCCCTAGCACTGAGAAACAGTTACAGATCTGAGCATAGAACAGTCGCAGATAATCAGGCCAGGGAGATCCCGAGGAGTAATGGCTTGTCTGCACATGGAAGTTAATCTGTTATAAAGTAGGGTATGAATTTAAAGCTGACTAACTAATCTTGATTAACTCCATGGGTGCATGCTATTAGTTCAGAATAAAACTGAATTACTCCAGATGCATTCATTTAATTCAGAATAAGGCACTCTTATTCTGGAAGAAGAGCATCCAGAATAACTCCTGCGTAGGCAAGCCCTAAATGGATTATCTGGGCAGTTACACAATGTATTGTTTTGATATTATTAATTATAATTAATATTTTGCCCACACTCTTAGGAGGCACTGCATGAAATTTTATCATAGAATAAGAAAATGAAATGATGAAGAAATAACATGCTTTACTTGGCTTCCCATCCCACCATAATATCCTGATTGTTTAGCTTGCGTAGGGACAAGAGACAACTTCCCTCACCCCCTGTCCCTTCCAGTAGGAGCATCTGCAGCTTACATGGCCCCAGTCAGTAGGGCTCCCTGTGGGCAAAAGAACACACAGAAGAGCTTGCAGGATTGGGACCTTTGTTTTCTCTGTCTTTGCCTTTTCCCATCCTCTGTTTCAAATGATGGAAGAATGTTTAGATTTATGTGAATGGGTGAACGAAACATGGCTCAGTAGAGAAAATGAACTGGAGAGAAACAAAGGAGGTTTTTTTACAGTTGCAGAGATCCATTTCTTGTTGTTTTATTTGTGATTCAGCAAGACACTCCAGTTATCCTATGGTGCAGATTCTTAATGGGAGCATGGTTTTGGTTTTGTATGAAAAATATTTTTTCAGTTTTAAAGAATTATAACAATAAATGTTCATTTTAAAGATATTGTTGTTCCAGTGTTGCAGAAACTGGATCTGTAATTATCTATAAGTACATTATTGTAGTCTGTTAAACACATCAAACTGTATATCTCTGCCACTGCTTTCTGACTGCTGAAATATGGAGTTTATGTAGGGTCTCAACACATAAATGTGAACAATTGTGGTGCCTATCAGACTGAAAATAAGGTAGGAATATAATTATATACCAGAAATTGATACCATAAGAAAAAGTCATAGCAGTCTAATGTGATAAGGTACCATAACATCAGATAAGTAGGAGTAGTAACATTTCTGTATTAAATTGGTATTAGTAGTATATTAGGCTAACATGATATGACAAAAAAATTGCAAACAAAATACTATAATTTAGTCTAGGGCATAAATGTGAGGGGAAAAAAACCAAATATTGTCAGAGAGAAACACCCTCTTTTCATTTAAAGGAACATGTGGGAATTCTATGATAGAATTTGCTGTTGTGTCACACTGATAAAGTTCAGAAGAGAATACGTACTGCTATTTGAATTGTATGTTTGTACAAATAATATCTTATACTGATATGTCACTTTTCATTCCAAGAGATCTCAAATAACTTCACAAACTTAAAACTAAATACAAAGCAGTGCCTTGGTGCCAAACACATGGATCATTATACGTGAGTACCTCCATATTTGTGTTAACCTCAAAGGACTCCTCTTTTTTTTTTTTTTTTTTTTTTGCAGTCCTTACTTGTTTTTGTTCCATAGTTTTGTCTAAGTAAGGATGGGATGATCAGACTTTAAACAGTGATTTCTCTCATAAATGCTCCCCTTTATCTTTGATAACTAAGTTCCTGATTCTGCACATTAGACTTGAAGTCAGTGGGGTTCTGCAGAGACATCAGTGTGCATGGAATAACTCATAGGATTAGTATAACTACATCAATGCAGCATTCATAGTATTCACTATACTCGTAGGAATATGCAGAGGACAACAGGGGTGAATACTTCTGTAACATTATTTACTTACAAAAGCCACTAGAAACAGTAGTTTCTCTTAAGAACTTCTAAGTGATTCACTTCACCTATACTGAACTTGAACTTTCCAGAGAATATGCAAAGATTGCTCATTTACCTTGCCTGGGCAAGTGTGCTTCCAGGTGTTGTAAACTAAACTGCAAGTTCAGTTCAAATCCCTTTTAATAAACAGAAAACCAGAGTTTGTGCTGCCAAACTTCTGTACTTCCTCATACGTTTCAGCTGCCTTTAAAAATTCATGTATAAAAATTTGTTGGAATAGTGTTAGGTCTTCATATATAAACTCAGTGCTTAATGATTTTTCTCCGTGTGAAATAATAGTTGAAAAGGAGAAAGTATTTTTTTTTGCCTCTCTGAATATACTATATTGTCCCACTAAGCTTTACTATGTTCCTCCACTATGTAAGTCAATGGCAATTTTCCAGTCCCTAAATTTTGATCAACTGAACTGAGGCAATGCTAACACTGAATAAGTGTGTCTACACAGCGAGATGTGTGGTTTAACTTATTCAGTTTTAAAATTAATGCAAATAGACAAACCCTTAATCTGTGAAAGTTTTTGGTTTTGTTTTTTTTAACTTTTTCTACATGTTGTGCAATATAATCTGCATACAACAACAATTACATCATGTCAACCATGACCTAGAGGGATTAGCTTTGGGAGTAAAGGAGTAGTTCATTCTTCAACATGCCCATGTAATCCTTGGCTTCTATGCATTGATGGCAACAAGGGTGCCAGTTTATTGCCATTTGAGAGTTACACGTTAAATCTTGGGGTTTTACTCTAGCTTCACTGTCCATAACCGCTCTTTTACTTTCTACACAATTACCATATCCTCCTCCTCCTCAAAATCTAGTTCTTTTGCAGCTCCATCCTGTTTCTTCAGGAAAAGGGCTCTGTCCTTCACCCCTTCCTCTCCTTCCTTCACATGCTCCAGTGATATCACCCATTCATATGGCTTCAACTACTATTCTTAAACTGTTAACTTGAAAAACTATCTTCCAGACCTAACCTGACTCCCTCAAGCCAATCCCACATCTCAGCCTCTTTCTAACGTCACTTCCTAGTTGTCTCACTGTCAGCTTGAATTTAACTTGACCAAAACTACTTGCCCTCCCAAACTCTCCATACATTTCTGTCACTGCCAACACCACTACAATCCTTCCTGTGATGCCCAGACCATAACGTGAGAGTGATCTCTGACTCTTTCCTCTCCCTTGTCCCACCCATGCGGGCTGTCGAAATTTTGCCACTTCTTCATTCATAATATCTTTATTATCCAGTTTATTTTTTAGCAATACAGCCATAATCTCCAGTCTTGACTACTGACTCCTCCCAGTTAACGTCCACTATAGTGACGTTGCCTCCATTCCCATCCTTTCAAAACACAAATGCTAAGATCATCGTCTTTGCCCATCATTGGAATCATGTCACTCCCTCTTCCAATCCCTTCACTGACCCATCCCTCCTTTTCTACTGCATCATTTTCAAGCTTCTTGTCCTCACATGTGTGGCCTTAATGACTCTATTCCTCTCTACTCATCCACTCATCTCTTATCACCTCAGCCACTGCCCAACCCCCATGGCAAACCAATGACGCCAGCCTCGACTAACCAATAGTCCACTCTTCCACAATGATTTTTATTATTTGTATTACCATATCACCTAGGAGCCCAGTCATGGGCTAGGACCCCACTGTGGTGGGCGCTGTCCACACAAAACAAAGAGATAGTCCCTGGCCCAAAGAGCTTACAGTCACCTTCATGCTTTCTTCCACACCACCTCCTATGAATGGAACACCCTCTTGAACTGATCCATTAAAACACCACCTTTTTTTCTTCAAAACCCACCTTTTCTATGATCCATATGAGAAAGTTGCCAATAAACAGTGGCTAGGCTGAGGGGTAGCAGAGTATAGTTGATATTTATTTGTATTACAAATGTAAATAAGAGAAAACAAAAAAACTCTCAGAAGTCATTGTTTTTTCTCATCTAAAATCAATTTTTTTAACCAAAAAATTATTATTAATTTAAATTTGGAACATGTCAATCAATGCACCCTTTCACTCTATAAAATAATATATATTTTACTTTTATCTCCCTTTCCTCCACTCTGCACATGTAGCATATCTTCTCCAACTAAGTTCCTCAGGGCAGGAACTGTGTCTTCTCTGAATGTGTGTGGACAGCACCTAGCATACTGTGGGTACTGTCAGAATATACATAATAAGTAATAAAAATAATTAGTGGTTTTTGTGATGTGGACACTTGTCCTCTGGAAATGTGATTAAGACCAACTTTGAGTGTAAATAGCTCTTTTACTAATTTCCACTTATGCAATTCTGTGAACCAAAATGGATTTGGTGAATTCTACCATTTTAAAAACTGTGTAAATAGGTATTTTGTCACTGTTTCTAAATACTTAGATGCTGTAATACATTTTTCCTAATTTCAGCAAAATCTGTTTTAGAAACACCTTTATTTAAAAAAATGCCATTTAATAAGCACATTTTCCCTTACAAATAAAGTCTTTCAAGAAATGGTGTGCAGAGATATAAATAAATCATTACTTTGCATCAAAATTACCAAAACCACCAAGAAGTCTGGTCAAAGATCCTTTTCTACTAATTAAAAAAGAGAGGACACAGAGTAAAAGAAATCTTTTCAGCTTTTCTTGGTTACAATATAATTCTTAACTGTAGGGGGTAGAATGACGCATCCATTTGCACTTACAGTACCGTATTAAGGAATGACTAAATTACTTGTAGAGCCTTTTCTACACTGCCACTTATGAGTAACGATATAATTTCCTAAATCACATAAATAAATACACAAAATACACTCTCTAGAGTTCTGTACTATTTCTTATCATGCATTACAAAGATAAGTGAGACAGTTATTTGTATAGATGTTTCTTGTTTTTTAAAACAAATAAGTGCAAATATTTAAAGCAATTGAAATACTATTACTGCTGAAACCATACTTATAAAATGCAGGATATGAATATATAAACTATGTTTTTCTTCCAATGTATCTATATTTATGAGAGAAATAGTTTGTATCCCAATTCTAGCCCTATGAAACATTCACATTAAGTTCATTTATGCTGCCCGCAATATTTCATGCCTAAATGTCTTGGAATGCTCAAACTCTTTAAAACTATATTTTTGCAAATGTATATAACAATTTGCATTTTCACAGTGATTAAATAGATTTTTTGTATTTATTTCCATACCTTAAAAAGGAATCTTGTATTATTAGTGGCGATACTGTATGTGTCAAAAAAAGAAGCATCAAAAGCATTTCCTGTGCACTTGACAGGGTGACAAAATATTTCTCCTATCCTTTCCTAATTGAGCTGCCGTACAAAGGGAGACATTATAATAATATTAATAATAGTTACATGGATATTTGTAGGTACTGTGTAACCCTTCAGTCCATTTTCCAGACAATGGTGACTACAAAGAGGCTTCAAAATAGAACATCGCACAATATGAATGCCACTTTTTTCTATCTTACATTTTAAAAACATCATTGAAATCAGAAAGTTCATTTACAAAGGACTGGCAGTTGCAATCACAGCAATAATGTAGTGCTGAGAAAAAAAGGGTAATTGGTTTGGTAAAGATCGCTTTCCATTACACCATAAAGCACTACACAATAGGAAAGGTCGCCAATTAAGCAATCATGAATACCAAGTACTGAAGCTGATGAAAATAGGGCAGTGGTTTAAATAGATTTGCAAGCAATTTACCTTTTCACAATGTTGGCAATCTGATGCAATTTGCTTGCAATTTTGTCTGCTTTCAGTAGCACTCGAAGCTGACACTACACAGACCAAATGGCAAAGAGGCCTGCATAGAAAATGTAAAACTATCTTGGCTGCATCAGGGAACCAGAATGGTGGTTCATCAGGAAAATTACAACAATTAGCATAAGTGCTGCAAAAATCAACACTTTAAATGTCACACTCACGAGTCTGTCCAAAGACTGTAAAAGTACCATCTCCATTGCTGGACTAACAGTAAATATGAAGCAATCACCAACAAGCCTTGAGGCTGATGGCTTTACAATTGATGTGACATTCTCTGAGTGATAAAATAGCCTCTCATTTTACAAAAGTAAGTATTTTTCTTTTTTAGATTTAACCTGGATTATGTCAACACTAAACTTATATTTATTTTTTCAACTTTTCTTCCTACAAGCCTGGTTTTCCCCATAACGTGTTCTTTACTTGTTTTTTGCATTCTAAAAACTTCGTATTTCAGGGAATTGGAGCCAAGTTGATAACACTCAAATACTGATCTTTTACTTTTCTATGTAAATCATGTCAGAGATTTATTTCAAAATCTGTTATCCTGCATGAGGTGAAGTGTTTGTGACTGGGGCCTGGTTTATAATCTTGGGGAGGGAATCCAGAAAGGCAACTCAAAGTACTCCCGCAGGTATTGGCTGGGAATATCGGATGCCTTCACACATCTATATCAGTGCAAACCCAGCAAGTGTGAAAGATGCTTTTGAAGTAATTGATATCTCATGTAATGGCTTCCATGTTTAGGACAGATATAAATTTGTCAGGCTGTGAGGTAGAATTGACTTATGGTATATACTTAATGATTTATATTTCACAGAGCTGCAGCAGAGAATAAACTGGTAATGCCATTTCATTGATATCAGTGAGAGGTGTACCACCTTTTCGCTGATGTCATGTGTTGGAAATAATACAACCACATTGTCAGATGTTTTATTTTTAACCTTTTTCATGCATGGAAGTGCTGGCAAGTGTAAATCATTGATGGCCTGATCCAAAGCCCACTGAAGTCAAGGGGTGTTTTCCTAGGATTTTAGTGTTCAAAAAATATTTTTTAAAGCAGGGATCGGCAACCTTTGGCATGTGGTTCACCACTGGGAGCTGCAGGGGGTCGTGCCTGCGGATGGTCAACGTAAACAAAATGTCGTGTGGCCCACCAGCAGACTAATCTGATGGGCCGTGTGCCGAAAGTTGCCAACCTCTGCTTTAAAGTTAAAGACCCAGCTATTTAAAGGTATTTAGGCCTCGCTGCGGGGTCAGCACTGCAATCCCTACCTGATTTGGGAGCCTAAAAGCATCTCTTTTGAAAATAAGATTTAAGCTCCTAAACCTGTTAGGCATTCCAACACTGAGTGCAGCAGTGCCTAAATACCTTCTGAAAAGTGGCCAAAATGCCTAAACACTTTAAAAAAGAAAATATTTACTATAATCATGGGAACAGCACTCATAAACTATAATGTTAGTTCTAATGGCTTTAGATGCCCAGTATAGTCTGCTCCAGGTATCATCATCTTTGTTTACACCAAACATGATAAAGACTGCTCAGAGAATGCAGGCATTAATAAATAGTCACCCATTGTGTGTACTGAGTGGTAGTAGGTCTGTAGACTATGTTCAATTAAATGGATAGTATTAAGCAGAATCAACCCCTTGCTAGGGACCTCTAGATAAATCTCCACCAGCACTAGGCAGCTAATGGGGAAGTGACATTAGCCACCCAGCAAAGACTGCTTCAGTCATGACACTTGGTGGCATGATCAAAAGAGAACAGCAGCACCACATACACTAGCCTCTTCCCAAACTACAGCCACAGTGATAAATTAGAAAGAGCAACAATTCCATGAGAAATGTAGTTTCCCTGTAACTGTGCTGATCCATTTGCAACACCTCTTCAGATAAACGCTAGATTTTAACTTGAATCAAAACAAAATAGTAAATATGTAATTCTGGGGAATGTCTACACAAGGGAGACTATGCCAGCATAACCAGGTCACCTCACTCTGCCAGCATAACCAAGTAGTGTAGATGCAGCCTACGCTGATGGACAGGGTCTTTCTGTCAGTGTAGAAACACCATCTTCCTAAGTGATGGTACTTCGATCAACAAAATCATTTTTTCATCTGCCTAGCTGCATCCACACTGGGGGTTACATTGTATTTTTCACACCCCTGACCGATGTAGCTATGTAGACCTAACTTTAAAGTGTAGATCAGGCCCAAATAACTTCAATGGGACCACCACTGTCAGTAAGGCGAGTGAGATTTGACTCATTATGAACAACAGCAAATGGCTTCAGAATGTATCCATATTTTATCTACTCTCAAAGCTCTATTACTATTCACAAGTCTCTTCAGCAAAACTCTCATTCCTCTGATCTCCTTCATCCTTTGTCCTCCTCATGGCTTGTCTACATACAAACTTTCACCAAAAGAACTACATTGCCTGTAACTGATGCCTTTTGTTATTTCTGAACAAGTGTGCATATGTACCAGCACTCAGTTCCTCCACCAGTACCACCGTCATTCACGCTTCTTTCACAGTTCTTTCCTTTCCTACCATCTTGCATCACGCATAAGGCAACGTCTATACTACATTTTATGTCGGTATAGCTCATGTCACTCAGGGGTGTGAATAAGCCACCCCCCTGAGCAACTTAATTTACCCCAACATAAGTGCCAGTGCAGTGCAGTTGCATCCACTGTAAGCTCTTTAGTGTAGCAATAGCCTCACTTATCCCCCTCCTGCCTTCCCCTCACTCACCCCAGGCATAGAAAAAAACAAAACGTAGAGCTAACAGGACATTTGTGTATCCCTGCCCACCCACACCAACTGTCTGTTCATTGACTTCAATAAGAATTTCAGGTTCTTAATACTTCTCTCACTGTCAGCTCCACACAACTAAAAAGAAACACACTGGGAAGTGGGTATTAGCCCATGAAAGCTTATGCTCTAATACTTTAGTTAGTCTTTAAGGTGCCACTGGACTCTGTCATTTCTGCAATTGCAGATTAACACAGCTACCTCTCTGACACTGGAATAAATTAACCATTTTCAGCAAATGTGCTGTCTTAACAAAATATAGTATAAAGAATTCCAAATTATAACTAATTTCTAGAAATAAAGTGCCCTTGATTACATTTGCCCCCTCAGTTGTTGATTGGTACCACTGAAAAGAATTATTACTGATGAATGTAGCTGTTGGTATCATGCACTGTACACATATTACTTGTACCATTCTCTTTTAACTATGGAAGATACTCTTTTAAAAGTTGTTAAGGCCATAGGTTGTGTTTAACAAGTTAACATTGCTATCAGCCAAGTGTGATGATCAAATCTAGAGTATCCAGGGCTGGTTGAAAAAAGAGGGACATTTTTAATGAAAAGATTTGCAAAGAAAAAAAGTCCCTTTTTGGTAGTAAATTTCAAAACTTGAATGTTTTCAGCCAGCTCTAATAGCATCTTCATCATATTTTGAAGCTTAATATCATTATTGTCATTACAGGCTCCACTTCATGTGAACAGTAGTGTTCAATAATAACCCTGGAGCTCACTGATCTATTACCACAGCCATCTATGTGAAACAAATATTCAAGACCGGATTTAAAATGACAAAAGACAGCTAGTTCAGTGCTTACGCTAAAATTATACACTTTTACTTACTCTGTGGGGTACTTCCTCCTGGATGGGAAAGTCACTTATGTTTTGGAAACTGTGATTCCTACAGCCCAACAAGACAGAGCTTCAGCTTTATATCTGTATGTACCTGTTTTTCAAGGTCTAAATCAGACTGGCCACTGCTCACATGAAAAAGCTGTTTTTCCAAAGAAATGGCCAACAGTAACCTTCCTTGTCTAGGAGAAGTGGGTAACAAGAAATAGTGTATCTGTGAGGTGAGCATGAAAAGGGGCTTCTCTGATGACTCCAGGCCATGCTCTGCTTCTCCCTGACTTTGCGAATACCCCTCCCCAATCCTGTGAGCGTTCTGTGGAGATTCAGCTCCATGCCTACCCATGGAGTGTGAGGGGAGAGGGGCCAGCCATTCCCCATAACATTTTTTCTCCTCTTACCCCTCATTCTTAATCTCCTAGTCAGCCTGGCTTTATCTGTTCTCTCCTTCCGGGCTTTCAAACGGATCCAGAAGGGAAAAGTTCAGGGTTAGCGGGGAAGTTTGCTGGAGCATAGCTTTGTCTGGTGCCATGCTCCAAGGAACTTCAGAAGCAGGGTGCAAGCCTCAGCACTGATGGGTTTTGGTGGATCTCAGGAGATCTGCAGGTTCTGAGAGCCAAATAACCTGCTTTTTCACAGGAGAGACAAGCCCTAGCTTCATAAGGAACAATTAGCTGGTAAGTCTAAATGTTCAGTATCCAGTTCCCCTGTGTAGGAATAAATGGCATAGGGCACAACTTAACTCTAAATTACTTGATCCTTATCATTTTAAGGGTACTCGATGATAGTAGCCCCCACTGGAAACAGCCCTCAAAATTGCAGTTAAAACCAAAGACACAAATCCCAGTTTTAAAGTCACACGAAAGAGGAAAAAACCACCACAAATCACTCACATCTCTATTTTATTTTTTAAAAAATTTTGTTTGCACATACATAGCCCCAGTTTGGGGTCAAGAGAACATGTTCCGCCATAGATTCACTCACATAACTCTAAGGCTATGGCTATACTATGAACCTTACAGTGGCACAGCTGTAACAATGCAGCTGCGCTGCTGTAAGCTCTGTAGTGTAGCTGCTCTAAGCTGATGGAAGAGAGCTCTCCTAATTAATCCATCCCCAAGGTTGGCTTTGGCTAGGCCAGTGGGAGAAGCTGTCCACACCAGCGCTTAGGTCAGCGTAATTTATGTTGGTCAGGAAGGTGACTTATTCACACCCCTGAGTGACATAAGTTATACTGACATAAGTGGTGGTGTAGATGTGGGCTAACTTAAGATAACAGGAGTAAGGCACATATATTCAGCCAAATTTATCACTAGTGTGATTCAACCAACTTTAATAGAATTACACCAGAGATTAATTTGACCCATTAGTATCAACCTCTTAACCTTGTTCTAATTTTGCAACTGAGGTCATGAACGCCTGAAAACAGGGGTTCATAATCAAAGTACTAACTGACTCTTGCCAGATAGGTCCAGACTCTCAGCTGGTATAAATCAGTGTAGCTCTATCAATGGAGATATACTGAATTACACCAGCAATGGATGTGATCCATTGTTTATAACCGGTGCCTCTATTACACACCTAAGACAGAAAATACCAAAACATAGTAAATCTTTAATAAATAATGATTCTAGCACTAACAGTAATTATGACAAGTCTGTGTTTACTAAGTAAAACAACGTATTATCACTAGGGAAAAAATATACAAAGTGATCGAAACATATATGAAGAAATTCCAACTAAGGGTTTGTCTTCACTGCATTGTCAACTCAATGGTACATCTTGAGTTTTGGCCCAACCTCACTCTCATCCACACACAAAAATATCCAACTTGCATTAACTGGTTATTTAGACCTACGCTAGCTAGGCTGTGAGGATGGGAGTAAGGAGGAGTGGAGTTTGAAGCTCAAGTGGGGAATGACATTGGAACTAATAATGCTGTGGGGATGCAACAGTTTAAGTTACAATTTAACGACTGCTAATCCAAGCCCTCTGTGCTACTAATCCAATCACTCTGTGTAGCTCCAGCGTTTGGGTTTGTCTACAATTAAAACACTGCAGCGGTGCACCTATACTGCTGCAGCGCTTCAGAGGAGAAATTACCCATGCCAATGGGAGGACTTCTCCCATCAGTATAGGTAATCTACCTCTCCAAGAGGTGGTAGCTAGGTCAACAGAAGAATTCACAGGGGTGTGGACTTTTCATACCCTTGAATGATATAGTTATACTGACCTAATTTTCTAGTGTAGACTACAGCTGAGTGTGTTTGCCCTCACATGAGCTAGAAATGGAGCAACACCAGTGTTCTAATTTGAGCTAACTCACTGGTTCTCAAAGTGGGGGTCGCGACCCCTCAGGTTATGTGGAGGTTGTGAGCTCCTGCTGCTGGGCTGCCGGCACCCCGGCCCCTGCTGCCGTGGGCTGCTGGCACCCCGGCTCTGGCCCCTGCGGGCTGCTGGCCCCGTGGCTCCGGCCCCTGTGGGCTGCCGGCCCCAGCCCCTGTCTACACTGGGGGTCTGGTCAGCATAGCAACATCTCTCAGGACTGTGGATTTTTCACACTTCTGAGAAGCGTAGCCTCGCCAATGTAAATTTTCAGTGTAGACCAGCCCTAAAAGAGAAACTTTTAAAAAACAAAACAAACAAACAAACCAAAAAGCACATTACAGGTAGATATTAGATAGTGAAATTCATATTTAGACACCTAAAGAGACCCTGGATCATTTTTCGAACTAGCAACAATGTTGTCTATAGCTGGGAAAGGTGTTCCGGGACATTTCTATAGCACATTATCATATTTCCTTCTCAACTCAGAAATACCCTTATTTAAAAAAAAAAAGAAAAATGATCAAGCAGCTATAGATTTTCTTTTGATCGCCACAAGAGGGTGGCTTTAGGAGTATGAAAATTCTTTGAAGCAAGAGAGTGGATTAGGATTAGCAAATATATAGACCTCTTAGCCTGATCACTGCTTGGACTACTTTATCTGTCAGTTCCTAAATTTTGTGGGAATAAAAAAAATTGCACAGATGGGACTATAACTGACCATAACCTGCTCTATTGTATTTCCAACAATCTCTAATTACTGCAACACACCAGAGGAAGAGATTTGAAAGGGCAGGTGATGGGATAGGAGAGAAACCTGTTTGACTTAAACAGCACAGAATCCCTCACCATCAGGGCTGATGTACATCAGCCTGACAGCTAATTAGGGTAGACATGAATTTTTCCAATGTAACAGATGTTCGCTAATCAGGCCAGATTTGGAGCCCTTGCGCCAGCAACATTTCATGCACAATTTAACTATCTAAAAGGAATAAACTACTTAATGCATTGTACTGGAGGCACAGCTGTTTCACAATCGGAAAATTTGCTGTCAAAGATGTTCTCTTTAAAACTGACATGTTTTTATATAACTCTGATGGGGTGTTTATAATGTATTAATAGTTGTCAGTAAGAGCTGCTGTCATCATCAAGAAGTAAAATATTTCTGAAGGTATATTAAAATGAACAGACTCCTTTTTCTTTCCAAAATCTATTCAGATAATTTAACTGCTTTGAATATGGACTGTTTCATTCCAAGTGTATTTTAAACAAAGGATTTAACATATATCTCCCAATTTATATCTATTATAAAATATAAATGTCTACATGCTGAATATGGAATAGAGCAGAAATGTTTGAAATATCTTATCACGGTACTATTCAAGCAGCTACATTTCCTTATTCCCTTTTAATGGAAATATATTTTATTGATAGAAAAAGCCTCCACACACAAAATGTTATGTTAAAGTACTGTGAATGATCTCATTTCTGTTCATAGAAGACAGGTCATCTGATGAAAAGTCATGTTTTAAAACAACCCTTTCTGCCTAGGTGTTGGAGGCTATGTTACAAAGGACCTGCTAGTTAAAGGACTGTGAGGTGAGCGTCTGTCAGAGTTTTAGTCCTGCTACTCATTTTCACTGACCAGATCCTCAGCTGGTGTAAAATGGTGCACCTCCACAGTAGTAAATGAAGCTAACCTGACTTCCACCAATTAAGGATCTAGCCAGTAGGTCTTTTGTGAATTCAATCTAGACCCTCAAACTATCTAGACCTTTCCTTTTTAAGGTTCTGTTTTTAAAATATGAGGGGAAAACAAGGGAACAAATGGTCCATGAAATGTTAAGAGGAGTTTAAATGGGGATTATATACCTATAGACACTAACAGCATGAGGATCATGATGGAATTAGAGAATAATATGCTCTTCTCCTGATTTACGACTCCTCATCCTGCTGGGTGCTGAGCATCCTCATCTCCCATTGAGCAGCTAAAAAGCTTAACGAATTAAGGATAGTCAGAAAGGTAATGGGCAACAAGAAGAGTTTTTACAAATATTTCAAAGAGAAGGCTGATTCCCCACTCGGGCACTTTGAGTGTAGAAGGGGGGGCGAGGAGCTAGGATTCTAAAAATTAATACTGGCCACTCCAGGCTTGTATTAAACTCCCAAGGTTATAGCTTCTCTCTGACCTTGAATGGGTAGATGCTGCCACCATTCAAAGGCAAACAAAAAAAAACAAAAAACCCCCCCAAAAACAAAAAAACTTTTGAGAACCCATTAAATAATGGGCAGCAACTTTAAAACAGATAAAAGAAAATTCTTCTTCATACAGCGCACAGTCGACCTGTGGAACTCCTTGCCTGAGGAGGTTGTGAAGGCTAGGACTATAACAGGGTTCAAGAGAGAACTGGATAAATTCATGGAGATTAAGTCAATTCATGGCTATTAGCCAGGATGGTGTTCCTAGCCTCTGTTTGTCAGAGGGGGGTGATGAATGGCAGGAGAGAGATCACTTGATCATTACCTGTTAGGTTCACTCACTCCGGGGCACCTGGCATTGGCCACTGTTAGCAGACAGGATACTGGGTGGGATGGTTCTTTGGTCTGTCCCAGTATGGCCATTCTTATGTTCAGAAAGGTGCACTTGGAAATTCTTTCCTGTGGGGTACTCTCAAGCCCTTTCACCCCCCCCCCCTTTGGGGAAGAGCCAAGAAAAAAAGAACAAAGGAAACCAGCCATTGCCACCAGCTAATTAAACAATATGCACAGACCTCTTAGAGACACAAAAATCCAATCCTATTCTTAAAAAAGGTAATTTTTATTAAAAACAAAAGGAAAAACAATTACAAAAATTAAGCATCAAGATAGCTGTCTTGAGGTTCAGTTTAAAGATTACAAGCAGAACAAAAGTACCTGGGATTAGCACAGAGGAATCCACAAGTCAATAAAAAATAACCCTGATCACATCTTTCTAGACCGTCCCTACCTTACTTATATATCTGGGGTTTCAGATAAGCAATCTCTAGGTATGATCTGATGGTTTTTCATACCTGGATTAAAGCTTCCTACATCATAGTTCAGCATGGTTCCTGCTCCCTTTATCCTCTTTCTGGAGAACAACAATAAACAGACAAAAGGAAAGTTTTTTCCCCAATTTTAAAAAGTCCTAGTCCTGCCATTGGCTCTTTTGGTCAGGTGCCTACTTTCTTCTTTTTACCTATGGGCTTTTTTTAACCCTTTACAGGTAAAGCAAGTAGAGAACAGCTACCAAGAGGGATTTTATAGCTAACTGGCTGGATGTCTATAAAAGGAACCCCCCACCCCAATTTATTACAAATTTATTTACAAGGTCCATTGATACTTCAGGACAGTGATGAAATTAATGGTACTAAATGGAAGACTATTTAAAAATATGTCTTTATCAAAAAAATTAAAGAAAAATGGTTTGACCAATTTAGAAGGAAGGCAGGCTTGGTAAAAATAACTACTGATAAAGAGCTTGTCAGGAATTACTTGGATAACGTTGTGTTATTGTAGCTATGTTGGTCCCAGGAGCAAGTTTCGCAGACCTGATGAAGAGCTCTGTGCAAGCGCAAAAGCTTGTCCCTCTCACCAATAGAAGTTGATTTAATAAAAGCTATTACCTAACCAACCTTGTCTCTTGGATAATGGTGACATTCAAATCAATTAGGACAGATGACACAGATATAGAGATAAGGTTATTAAGGGAATTTGCTAATAGATATACCCTACTATTGAGTGGGTTTTTTTAAATTATGGCTAGCTGGAGAGGTACCAGAACTTCGGAGAAAAAGAAACCTAGTACTGATTTTCGAAAAAAGGGAGGAAGAGCGATCCTAGCAACTAATCATCCTGTCAGTTTAACTCCTGATCCAAATAGAATAATGACACATATTTGGGAGGTGGGTAGAGAGGAAATCTTTAAACATTTAGAGATAATGGAACTATGAGCAATGATTCAGACTGGTTTATGAAGAACACATTTTGCCAAACTAACTTGATTGTATTCTTAAAAAAATAAATAACAAAATTAGGCCTTAATTCTGTAAACACTTATGCACATACTAGGTTTCTTACTCACATGAGAAATCCCAGAGACTTCAAGTTAAGTGCATGCATATTTGTAGGATCAGGGCCTTAGGGGATACACGGATCACAGCAGACTTATTTAGAATTCATTAAAGTCTTTGAAATTGTGTCTCATGAAACTTTAATTAAAAAGTTAATTCACAGGCTTGGATAGCAACACTGTTCTGTGAATTGAAAACGGAATGAAAGATAAAAAACAAAGGATAATGTAAAGGACAACATATTGGGTTGAAGGAGAGGTATCTAATGGGATTCCACAAGTATGGATGTTAATTCTGGTCTTGTTTAACATCTTCAGTAATTAGCTAAAATAGACAGTGAGAAAGAAAACAGCATGTTAATGAATTCATACATTATAGTACATTGGAAGTAACAGTAAAAACAACAAAAACAAAACATAACAAAGATACAACACACACAAGTACACACACGAGATTAAAAATACACGCAAAAAATACCATAACTAAATGAGGTGTGGATTAGAAAGATGCAATTGCAAAAATATTTGGTGAAAAATAATCCAAAACATGAATATTCAGTGAGAGTGTGAAACTTGAAAAAGCACTGATTCTGAAAGAGACTTACCAATAATAGGAGACAGTAAATTGGACATTAAGTTGCAAAATGACGGGGGGGTGGGGGAGAGGGAAAGCCCAAATTTGTGCTGCACAATAAAGGTGTCATGGAGCAGAAAGGTATCAGACCTTCTGCCTAGTGCACTGATGGACTGGAACACAGGAATTTCCAGACCAGATCTGCCGGTGGTCCATCTAGTACAGTATCCTATTGACTGTGGGCAGTAACAGAAGAAGAAAGTGCAAAACACTCCTAATTGCAATGACATGCACATAAAGAATGTTTCTTTCTACCTCTAGTCAGTAACTGACCTGTAATATGCCCTTGTATATTTTAACCTTTCTTCTTCTTCTTCTTATTTTCTGATACTATTTTTTAAAAAAGTCTTGCGAAGACACTACCATAGCTAGAATTTTGTGCTGTTTGGGACAACATGTTAGCACAGAGATATTTCTGAACTTGCAGGAGATCAGACTTGAGAAGTACAACAAAATAATCAGGACTCTGGAAGGACTGATTTACAAGGAAAGATTAAAAGATATAAATATGTATAGTTTTGTTAATAGATGGTTAAGGTAGAAACAAGAGGCAGTAGGATCAAACTACAGCACAGCAGATTTAGATTAAATCTCAGGAAAAAACTCCTAACTGTAAGAACAGTAGGACAATGGAACAGACTGTCTAGGGAGGTCATGGAAGCTCCTTCACTGCATGTTTTCAAAAGGAGGCTGAATAGCCATCTGTCTTGGATGGTTTAGTCACAACAAATCCTGCTTCTTGGCAGGGGGATAGACTAGATGACCCTTTTGATTCCTTCTAGCCCCATGATTCTAAGATAACAGTCTACAAATATGTGAAGGGTATACACATCAATGATGGGGAAAATATACTATCAGGAATATAGCTATGAGGAATCAGCTGAAATTAAGAAAGGGAAAATTTACACTGACTGTCAAGTTGACACCACAAGCTTATTAAGCTAAGGAACAATCTCCGATAAGGCTTGGGACGTTTAGGAAGCTTAGAACATTTAAAACTAGTCTGGACAAAACACTAGAAAATGTAGATAATCCTGAATTGTCAGAGATCTAGACACTCTAATCAGTCTTTTTCCACCCGCAATGTGAGAATTTTCTTGATTAAATGCATGATTTAAATATAAATGCTATTTACTGACATTTAAAATGTTTATCATTACTAAAATATACTGGCACAAATTACAGTTCATCAAGTCACTCCATATTATGGAAACTTTATAAAGCTGGTTTTTCCCTCTGTAGACTGTAATCACTCTGAGAGTTCACTCTGCCACTGAACAAATGTGAACTCTTACATCCAAAGTCTATTAAACTGTTACACATTCTCTGATCTAAAATTTAATTATGAATTAAAGCATGGAAGTCCCCTTTAAGAATCTGGATTCTGCCTTTTCATCATACAAGACAGACAGATACATAATGGCACACAGAAATATTTTTGCTCAACTTGACTATTTTACTACCAATTTCTTTGGTAGTAAAAAAAAAAAAAAAAAAAGTGTGGCTCATGAAGGTACCAGATTGACATGTCTGTAGAATTAAGCCCTCTCTATATAAATAAATAGCTACGGCAGTAGTAAATAAATTTTGTATTCTACCAAACTGGTGTTCTGTAACCCTGACCAACCCCACATCTTTATGTAAGAAGGCTGTTCAGTCTCCATGCCAACTTACTTCACTACTGGTGGCAATGGTGGTTTCTGTCCACTAGGAACTGGACTTAGGTCATCAAAACACTTCACACAGGCCCCAGTTCTAGCTTTTTAGCTGTGCACTAAACTGCACAGTCACCCAGAGGTGAAATGCTCCATTAACAATCCACATGAAAAATCCACAATAATTTTCATACAGGGAGATAGGGTCAACTTCATCTTTTATCTGATATAATGCAATATACACAGTTAAGGACCAAGTTTTCAGCTGGCCTCAGCCTGGCCTCCAAACTCGCACACATAGAATTCACACTTGCTCAGACAGACAGGCAATAAGTGCACTGATCATGTAGTTAGGCACCCAGCTATTCTAGTTATGTGGTAAAATGAGTCTTTCATATGAAAAATTTGTGCATGCATGTTTGAAAACTGCAGCTGAAAATTTGCCTTTACACAGTCAAACACTATCCCAGATTTGCACTACATGAACCAAGTTCTGTGCTCCCAAATTCATACATTCATAGATTTTTTTTAAGGGCAGAGAGGACCGTTGCAATCATCTAGTCTGACCTTCTGCATAATAAGTCATAGAACCTCCCCGAATTAATTCCTATTTTAACTCAGGTGAAGTCAATGGAGTGGCACAGATTTTGACCCCTCCCTCCATGCTCGCCCACCTAAGTATTTTGGTAGTAACTTCCATGAATGAAATGTTGAAATTAGTTTTCTCATAGAGGCACACCTCATTGGAAGTTTATGGCTCTCACATCTGTACTAGTAGATCTCCAAAAAGAGGCACACATGACTAAGATTTGGCTGAATTATTCAAACACTGAATTTCCTCACACTTTATGTTACCATCTGTTTCAAATGGATTTGAACCCAGTTTGGGGCATGTAAATTACAGCCTACTATTAAGTCTTTGAGCTTCTCCTGCGTTTAACCAATAATGAACCATTTGACTATATGTGGTTTTAAAATGTCTCAATCTTTAGCCCTACAAACTTTTATGTTTGTACATGGTATTTTGTAATGTGTTCACAAGAAACCCTGTCAATGTATAATTACATCTCTGTCTAACAACTGTAAGTCATGGTATAACTTCTTATACTTCTGAATGGATTACACAGTGCCATTCATTTTGTCTGACATTAACCTGTTAAACAAAAGGTGCATGTTGGCTGTCAAATTGCATTTGACAGTACAAATATTTAAATGCACCAGCATTGATCATATGAATTATTATGAACAGCATTATCCTATCAATCAATATACATATGACTGACACTCCCAAATCTCAACTGCACCTTCTGATTAGCATTATCTAATTGTAGAAATGGCCAAAAGCAGCCTTTAGAAGTTTGGACAAAATATGCACCAGATTGGAACAGCCCTGGCTTTGGTTTTGTAGAATTAAAACGTAAACATCGTCATTTTCTGAATCCAAAACTTTTACCGTATTTTTCAAATAATTTCTTGATATACAAATCGTGAACAAGGTTTACCTGCTGTTTGCTGTGTTCCTATATTTCTATATTGAGTCTTCTAAATAATGAGTAAGACTATCAGCTAACTAATTTTTCTTACTGTTAGTGGTTGTGACCCACTGATGTTTCAGCCAAACACAGATTATTCAATAGACAATGATATTCAAATTTAGTAAAATGGTCAGTGTTATTACAGATAAATATTTGTCCCATCTAATAACATACTGCCTGTACTCCTACTGCTGAGGTTAATACTAGTAATGCAAGGCCCAAAAGACTGTGCTAGTTTCTCTCAAAGCTAACCTAGTAAGCAGTAGGGATTGCAATTGTTTGGCTGTTTGTCCACATAGTGGTGGTGAAATTTATGACTATTCTGCCTTCCGCTGACAGCTTGTCTTATTTTGATGACAGACCAGTATAAAAATGAGGCCCAGGAATGGTGGAAAACAATATTCTGCTTTCGAGAGAGCTCTGTGATTAGATATGCTCTGAGAGCCTTCGTAAGCCAATAGACTCTCCAATGGAATATGGCTGATGACCAAGAGCAATCATTTCAGCTACTTTCCTATTTATGGGCAGTGTGAGTGGACAGCTCCTTTTAATACTTGGCTGTATTTTTGGCCAAAAAGCTTGCGTAAATTAATGATGTGTATTAGCACATACTGCTGCACTGTAACGATGCAGAGCAAGAGTAATTCCAGTCTGTTCCTCTCTTTCAGCACCAGCTTGGCCATGCTGCCATTCAATACACTTTACTCTGAAAAGTATCAGAGGGGTAGCCGTGTTAGTCTGTATCCACAAAAACAACGAGGAGTCTGGTGGCACCTTAAAGACTAACAGATATATTTGGGCATAAGCTTTTGTGGGTAAAAAAAATCCACTGCTTCAGATGCATGCATGGGAAGGGGTATACCTCTCTGAGAGACAGAGGAGCACAGATGCTGGTGCAGCCTCAGAGGGCCAGCGTGGGGAGGCTGACTCATCCCCCCAGGTGACCTGACTGGAAGGTAGGGGAGAGTATATAAAGGGTAAGCAGGGAAGGAAAAGCCCTCTCTCACTCAAGTGAAGCAGATCCCTCCCTTGGAAGTGGCGAAATGCCAGGTTTAGTCAGGGTCCACTGTGGGCACTGCATTAGGCACTTCTTTCTCGGGGGGCATGAAAGGATTTTTCCCTCACTGCCACATTGGCCAAGGCAAAGTGTGGGCTTTTTCGCAGCAGTTTGGGGTGGGGAGGGTATAGTTGGGATGACCATGGAACAGGTGTTAGGCAATGATGTCGCAACTCATTCTGTAAGCATGGGGTGGATGTCCAGTGCAGGTACGCGATAGGAAAGGGATACAATGATCGGGTACATGGATCGGTAAAGGATTTAAAGGAGGTGTTTGTTAAGGGAGCAGAAATATGGGGGGACTTGAGGTTTCCATGACTTGCACAACAGGTAGCCTACTTCCCCTCCTTTATAGCCCACCTTAAGCCTCATTTGGAGGATGGGAGGGAGTATGCTAAGGTCCCAGCAGCAGGTGGGCTGCAGAATGGAAAAAGGGGCAGGGCTGACAGAAGCCCTTCAGGTAGATTCTGAAATGATCATAGAGTTATCTGCACTGTACACTTATCTGCCAGATACCTCCAGACAGTTAATAATAAAGTTGCGGCCTAATTAAACCATGTGCTTCTGGTATAACCAGACAACAGGTTTTCTCCAGTTCACCTCTTCATTCTGGCTGTGTGGAAAAATGAAAATATAGTGTAAATGAGAATCATGCCCTAAGGCCACTTTACATTGCTCCAGCTGTAATTACTGTTAAAAACCTGGAATTTATATCCACTTTAAGGCCCCTTTACACTTCTGAAGAGTTGTAAATGGGCCTGGGAGAATCAGGATCATAATCATTTTCAGGTTATTTTTCCACCTCGTCAAAACTAGGCAGCAGTAGCTGAGCATGTGGCTGACAGCAAAGAAACACACTACCAATTGTTTTTTCCAAAGTAAACCAAAACAGTCTAAACTTTAACCCAGGTTTGGATTCAGTCTGGATCGAAATAAGGTCTGGTACTTATTTTATCTGATGCTTTTAGCCCATGCTTCATTCTGATTGAGGGTCTGGCTGAGGATGAAGCATGCCATATCCTCTGTGTATCTGTAAGATTTTCCGTAGGACCAAATAACTTTTGTTTGCTATTTATTTTATTTTATTTTTGAGTAGTATGTGGGGAAGGCATGGGTGTACAATACATGGAAGTTGCTAAGCCTGGGAAGTCACAACTCTTTTTCTTTCATAGCTTATAAAACCAAAAGGGACCAAGTGATCATTTAGGTCTTACCTCCTGCAAAACACAAGCCATAAGATTTCCCTGATTTAATTTCTGTTTGAACAAGAGCATGAATTTAGAAAAACATCTCATCTTGATTTAAAAATTTCCAGTAATGGAAAATCCACCACACCCAATGGTGAATTGTTCCAATGGTTAATTACCCTTCTACCTTATTTCTATCTGAATTTGTCTAACTTCAACTTCCAGCAATTGGATCTTATTATACCTTTGTCTGCCAGACTGAAGAGCCTCTAGTATTTAATTTCTGTTCCCCATTTAGGTACTTAAAAGCTATGATCAAATCACTCTTAACCTCCTCTTTATTAAGCTAAACAGACTGAGTTCCTTGAGCTTTTCACTATACGGAATATTTTCTAATCCTTTAATCATTTGTGTGGCTCTTCTCGAATTCTTCAACATTCTTCTTGACTTGTGAATACCAGAACTAGACCCAATATTCCAGCAGTGGTCACACCAGTGCCAGATACAGAGATAAAACAATCTCTCTACTCATATTTATATATCCAATGATTTCATTAGCCCTTCTGGCCATAATCATGAAAGCTCATATTTAGTTGCTCATCCACCATGAACCCCAAGTCTTTTCCAGAGTCACTGCTCCTCTATCTTGTAACTATGGCCTAAGTTTCCTATTCCTTGTATTAGATACATCCCCTTGAATAAAAGAAAGTACTTCTGAGATGCACAGCATTTCTAAGGGCAGGTCTACACTACCCGCTGGATCAGCGGGTAGTGATTGATCTATCAGGGATCGATTTATTGCATCTAGTATAGATGCAATAAATCAATCCCCGAGCGCTCTTCCGCCGACATCGGTACTCCACCACCGCAAGAGGCGCAGGCGGAGTCGACAGGGGAGTGGCAGCAGTCGACTCAGCGCCGTGAAGACGGTGCAGTAAGTTGACCTAAATACATCGACTTCAGCTACGCTATTCGCGTAGCTGAAGTTGCATATCTTAGGTCAATCCCCCACCCCTCAGTGTAGACCATGGCTTACCCATCAAACTAAAGTACATAGCAGAGCTGTACTGAATCTTATTGGTTTAAATAATTACATAGAAATTCTAAAGATCTGTCTGTCATTTTCATGCTGTATAAGGGCCTGTGAGTATATGCAGATGTAGGTGAGGCAAAAAATCCATCTACATTTTTGGTCAAGATTCGAATGTAGGCACTGCTGATAGTCCTACATTATGGACAAATATAACAACAGTGCAACTATTTTTGAGCAGAAAGGAGAGGAGCAAGAGCAGGGGACCGGGAATACTCAGCCTCTTTTTCTCAGTCACAGCTCTGCTATATCACTTAACTTCTCCACATCTCATTTTATCCATCTGTAAAAAGACCACCACCTATCTCTCACAGAGTTGTTAAGCTTAACTGAGTGCGCTCTTTGAGAGCCACAAAAGGCAGATGCTTTAAAAACACAAAATTAAAACCCCTGCACCCCAGAAATATCTTTACTCTTATAACTTAAAAACACAGAAGAATCTTTTCAATACTGGATAATGTGTGGTAAATAAAACAATACAAAACAACTACTTGCTCCAGTCTCAGGCTGAAAGTATGGCTGCCACATTTCACTCTGGAGGAAATTATCATGGCTGAGTTACATATAACTCAGAAACCTGGTGTGTATAATGGAATCTAGTTTTTATTTAAAAATTTTCTGTGCAAAAAAAAATCACAAAGTTCTGCAAAGTAACTGAACAGCTAAAAGTTCAGAACCACTTAATATCTCAAGAAGAAGACTGAAATCAGAATATTGAAATATACTCAAAATAGAAACATTGTGGGGGGACAGCTAATATAGATCATATCATGATTTCAACATACAGGAAAATTAAATGGATAGTCCAAGCTTGAGCTTGAAGTGCTACATACAGAGTGACTGATGCCAGGCACTGGAACAATTTTTATAATAGTGGCACTGAGAGCCATTGAACCAGCCATAAACCCTGTATATAATGGAAACCACTTTAAGCCAGGGCATCAGGCAGCACTCCCTGGCACCAAGCACCTATGTGACTGACTATTCCTTTTAGGGGTTTTTCCCCTCATCTTTGAATTTAACAATGCAAATTCAAGAATGTATTTTGTCCAATGATTGCCAGTTTCAGCGCTGACATTCTTGACGGAATAGCCTGATTAGAAAATAATTGTACTTCTCTCTAGCTACTGTTACCTCACCTGCACTTTTCATTTCCTATAAGGTACAGTGGCAAAACTGCATCTTTCAACTCTCCCTCCTTTATCTGATGTAGTGGATGACAGGTAATCTAGCTGAAAGTTCCTACAATTGCACCACCAGAAAAACACTGGCTGATGAAATCTGAGCAGTTATCACACTAACCATCACCTGTCAAGCCTCCTGCTTCAATTTAAGGGTGCATCAATTTTCTGAAGAGGAAATCAAGGGCAAAGAATAAAAGCGCTACAGATAAACACTGACAAAGGCCCTTTCTGCTTTTTTTTATTTATGATGGGATGTACTATCATAGGTTGCTCTGTGAGGTTTTATCAACTGTCCTGATACATCCCAGATAGCTTGGAATTCTTTGGCCATTGATGAAGTGCTATACTTGCACTTACTGAAAGGGCAGAAGATTTCTAACTGAAAATTACTTTCACTAAATACCACAAAGATATTGAAGTCAGAAAGAGCAAGGAGATGGAACAAATGACAGCTGCATATAACAATGAACCTCTCTGTTCTTGAAGCTGGCAGACAAGACTGATTAGAGTAAGAACATGAAATAATGTTTTCTTAAAGCCAGAGAGCATATTGTGTAAAGTGTCAGGTACAAAGAGTTCATATGTTCTTTGTAGTGAAATGTGAACACATTTGCTGCCAACAGTATTTGCAGCATGCTCTATCGTTGCTCCTAGGTAAACACTTTTACAAATGTATCTAGTTACAAGTGGGGGAGAAAAATATTTATTACTGAGCATAAAAACCTCAACAATAAAATGAGCCCAATTCAGATCTAGGATAAGTGTGTTTAGTGTCATTGATTTCATTGGAGTGATATTCACTAACACTAGGTCTGAATTTGGTCCAATATAGTTGTATACGGGTGTTATACTTTTTAAAATGTTATTCATTTGTATGATGAAACATGCAAAAAGAGACTCTCTCTGAGTGGCCATAGGGAGAGTATAGCACTTGTCCTTTTGTCAGCTGTTCTTTGAAAGAGAGGGGAAACATGAGGCATATACAGAAATAAAGCAGCAGCAAAGAATCAAAAGGTGGCTTAAAGCCAGCCTATGACCAACCTGATAGCAACAGGCTGGTACGCCCTGTGTTAACAGCCCCCACATTCTCTCCCACTTGCAAAAGAGAAACTCTAAGGCCCAACCCAATATCCAGTGAAATCAACACGAGTGTTTCCAGTTACTTCAAAGGACTTTGGGGCGTGCCTGAAATAGTGACACGAATGGGAGACAATATCGCAAGAGCCACTTCTGCTCTAGCCCATGTATACACCATAGCAGAGGACTGGGGTGGGGAAAAGCACATGATTTCATGAGATCAGTTAGTTGTGGGTGGAGGGTCCTTTTCATTCTTTGTTGCTTCTTTATCGTTCTGTTCTTCATAGCCTATCTCATAGAGCAGCCAGCAAACTCTAGATAAATGCTCGTTGCAGCCAGCAAAAGCCCCAAACCTCCTCCATAGACGCAACGTGAGATAGTTGAGACGGAACAACTCAGCAAAGTCCACAACCCTCTGGTCTTATATGGAAGACCACAGTGTTGACAACCATGCTATAGGGATAGCCATGAATTCTTCCAGCTGCAGTCTGGTGTAGAGTAGTTGAAACATGTCAATATACAATGTGAAAAATATTTATTATCAGAAAAACTGCAAATGCTCAGAGTCTCTGCATATCATTTGTAATAATTCATTTTCATTCCTTGTAGCTATACATTCCTCAGACTGGACAAATTATTTTCAGTCTATACTTTGCACACTTTTCTAGATGAGTAATCATTATTCATGATGTTGGATTGGTCTTCAAAAATCATATTATTTCTGTTCCCTGACAGAACAACAAACTTTTTAAATAGAAGAATAACAGCAATTTTGCCATCTCATATGACATGATAGCAAGACTTGCACTTTTTGGTGTTTTTCCTTAAACCTCAAATCCCAGAATTATGTGATTATTTGAGCAACAATCTCAGCTTTCACGTGTTTTCAAAGTAAGTCTTTTCATAGTTGTGGAGAAAAGCTTGATAACGTGACCTAAAAGCTCAAAATCCAGAAGGCAAATAAAAAGAACCTTAAATTTTTATTTTATAATCTCTTAATGTTTAAACCATCATATGATTTTTAGGACCTTAATCCTGATTTTTAAATGCTCTGGGCTGGCAATCAATAATACTACAAAAAATAATAATAAACAACATCTGGTATTACTATTCAGGTGAATATACTCTGGCTACAATTCATGAAACTTTCAGAATTTGTCAGGCTTTTCACCAATGTGTACACGTTGTCCAAATACTCACAATCAAAAACACCCTACAAACTGAACTATGGTGTCAGATTTGCAAACAAATTTGACAATCAGGTTTTTCACTCTTCAAGCATCTCTATTTAGCAGCTACTGTCTTAAAAAAACAACACCACAGTCATTTTGATAATTTAGTTTTAAAACGATTCCTTTTTTAAACAGGAGCACAGGATCCATGGATAAAATCATTGTGTGTTTTTAAGGGTTTCTCCCCTTCTGTGTCACATATGTGACACATTTAGCACTTGCATCCATTTTTAGATTGTGCAATTAATTTCCTTTTTTATTCTGAATAACTATTATGGGTTTTTTGATTGAGTTCCAGACCAGGAAATTCATATAAGAGATTCTGATGGTGCAGTCTGAATTGCCTAAGCTAAGCTCACATTGCTTATAATATCAGCAGTTTTTGTATATATTATGCATATCTTGGTTAGTGGTAGTATTATTTGCATAATCACTGAACCAAACATAGTCACACTGCAGGCTACAAAAGCTAACTGACCTGACCTCATTTAATATTTTTTGAAAAGAAAAAAAGTATTAAAATTGGTCTATTTTTTAAAATTAAAAAAACCCATCTAATTCTTTATAACTCCTGGAACTGTATTATTTGAGAGTCTTTAGACAAACCCTGGGTATTTGTAAAAATGTCCACAAATCTCCAATATTTGACCAAAATTTCAGAGACAGATTCAGAAAAGCATTTAAGCATGTGCTTAACTCCATCTCTTTCCTGAGTCTGGACCTCCAACTGGAAGTTCATTATTTGCTGTTTTCCTATTTTTAAAAAATTAATCACCCAAAAAGAAAGCAGAAATAACATGATGTGACTCAGATATAAAGCTTAGCAAATATTTGATTTTTTGGTTCAGAGGCTAAACAAAATAGGTTAAAAAATTGTTTAACTGAATCTAAAACAGAACTCTCCCTCAACTAAATAAAAACCAGAAAAAAATAATTTCAGGTTGAACAAAAAGTTTCATTTCAGTTTCAGGATTCTTTTATCCTTAAAAAAATATAATCTAGAGATACTTCTAAATTAAACATTTTGGCATTTGGTTTTGAAACAACTTTTTTTCCTTCAAAAATGTCAAAATGAAATGTTTTGAATTTTTTAGAATTTGTTTTTTTCTCTTTTTTTTGAAAACCGAAACTGACAAATTCAACTCAAATTTAAGAATAATTTTGGTTGATCTGAAACTGCAGTGTTGGGTGAAGAAACTCTTTTGTCTGACAAATTTCAGCCAGCTTTACGTAGGTGACTTATCACTATATTTGAATCTGGGGTTGGCATTTGAACCCCCAGCAAGGTTCAGGAATGTTCTGATATGTGCTTTTGGTTGAATAGAGAGAGGTAGGTACCTTACAATGTGAACAACAAAAGCCAGCACGCTAGGAAGGGAGCTGCCTAAACGGCTCAATGGGAGATGCTAACAGGCATGCATGCATGCTCAGGAGCACAGGATCCATAGATAAGAAAACAAACTGTGCTTGAAGCAAGTCTTCCAACTCCCAGGTGGGTGTCCTAACCACTGGACTACAGAGTCATTCTCGCTCTGTCTCTCTCTGTTCCACTGTGGATAAATTCTTAAATAGTCATTGGGCCAGAGAGACAGAGTCACTCTGCATTCTAGTGGTTAGGGCACCCACCTGGGCAATGGGAGAGCCCCAGGTAAAGACACCCCCCATCCCAATTCCATCACTATTTTATGTTTTGAGAAACCTTTTTGTATGTTTCCAGTACATATATTTAAAGAAAAAATTCTGTTGTGCATTTCAATTAAATTTGAATTTCCATTAAAAGAGCTTAACACAAATCACAAGTAAAAAACTGAACATCATCTAGTAAATAAGAAATGTATCATTCACCATTTTCTAAAATAAAAAATGTAAAAATTAAGCCTCTAAATAAATGTAAGTTAAGATATAAACTGCTTAAATGGATGTGCACAGATATAGTGTATCCACTGAATTAAGCAAAAAGAAACCATCAAATTTAGTGTAAAAGCTATATTTAGTTGCAAATAAATATGTTTGAATGACTACCAACCAATAAGAATCAACTTTCTTTAGGAAAATAACCAAATAATACAAATGTAACACAATTAAAATTGATTATTTAAATCATAAAATCATAGAATATCAGGGTTGGAAGGGACCTCAGGAAGTCATCTAGTCGAACCCCCTGCTCAAAGCAGGACCTAATCCCCAACTAAATCATCTCAGCCAGGGATTTGTCAAGCCTGACCTTAAAAACCTCTAAGGAAGGATATTCCACTACCTCCCTAGGTAACCCATTCCAGTATTCCACTGCCCTTCTAGTGAAAAAGTTTTTCCTAATATCCAACCTAAACCTCCCGCACTGCAACTGACCATTACTCCTTGTTCTATCATCTGGTACCACTGAGAATAGTTTAGATCCATCCTCTTTGGAACCCCCTTTCAGGCAGCTGAAAGCAGCTATCAAAAGGTTTTCTACTTCCTGATTTAAATCATGATTAACATTGTCATTTAAATTTGTTTGATTTAGATCAATCCACCTTGCGTACTCCGTAAAGATCATGGGTCCAGGGCTTTGCTCTGAGTCCATGTCTACTGCTGATTTTCCCTTTATAATTTTATTACTTTACAAAAAAAATAAAATAAAAAACTTAAAAAAAACTTAAACAAACAACACTACTTGTAACTATACTCAGCAATTTACCTGCAACTAGTTGTTTCTATCAATGACCAAAAAAAGCTAAAGTATAGTTCTGCATAAAAATAGGTTTTAGGACACCAAAACAATAGTTTGAGAAGCATCTAACTATGCACTTGGGGATATAATCTTTCAGTAAGATAAAAATGAGCAGAAGAATATAGAGCAAGTGAATAAATAACACGTCTGATATACCACAGTTGGTCCCTCACCCTGCAGCACTCAGTCATGGGGTTCATTGGGAAGTCTTGTCAAAATACAGATTGTAAAATTGGACCTTTGGTTTATGATAAAACTACTTGCATTATTATTAATTGTCAGGAGAGAGAAGATTTTTGAACATTATAAATTGATAATTAACCCATGCCAAATTTGGTTTGTTATTTAATTGCTTCATATGCATAGCTCACATTAAATATGTCTTGAAAATCTGAGTTGTATTCTACATTAGATAGTCTGGTTATGTGGTCATACAACTCTCCCTGACCAAGCACTCCCTCAACCCCACCTCCACTTCCCAAAAAAACTGAGAGAGGGTTGTACAAGTTATTGCCGTTTTACAAAATTATATTAAAACCAGGTTCTCAAAAGATCTCCACCTTGAGATAACTCCACCATGACATATAATAAATTTCCCATGTTCCTCCCAGGATAAATCTGTGTACTGTCCATTTCAAGTTAACTAATTAAAGGCTTCTCTACACTCCTCCACAGCTTGAACTACAGGAATGTGAATAGCAGTATGCAGCAAAATGCTGCGCTGTAACACCGCTGTGTGGACGCTGAGTAGGGTTGCCAATTTTCTAATTGCACAAAACTGAAGACCCTTTCCCCGCCCCTTCTCTGAGGCTGCCCCACCCCTCCCCTGACCCTTCTCCAAAGTCCCACCCCCTGCTCATTCCATTCCCCCCTCCCTCTCTTGCTTCTCTCCCCCACTCTCACTTGCTCATTTTTACCAGCCTGGGGCAGTGGGTTGGGGTACAGGAAGGGGTGATGGCACTGGCTGGGGATGTGGGATGGGGTGGGGCCAGAAATGAGGGGTTCAGGGTGCAGGAGGGGTAGGGCAGGGGTTGGGGTACCGGCTCTGGAGTCGAGTCGGGGATGAGGGGTTTGTGGTGCAGGAGGGAGCTCTGGGTTGGGTCAGGGTGCAGGCTCCAGGAGTTTGGGTGCAGGAGTTAGCTCATGGCTGGGGCAGTGGGTTGGGGTACAGGAGGAGGTGATGGCATTGGCTGCGGATGTGGGATCTGGGGTGGTGCCAGAAATGAGGGGTTCAGGAGGGGGCTCACAGCTGGGGCAAGAGGTTGGGGTGCAGAAGGGCATTCAACATGGGAGCTCTGGGAGGGAGTTTGGGTGCGGCAGGGGGCTCAGGACTGGGGCGGGGCTGGAGTTTGGGAGGGGTGCAGACTCCAGGAGGGAGTGGGGGTTTGGGAGAGGGCTCCAGGCTGCGACAGGGGTTTGGGCTCCAGGTGGCACTTACTTCGGGGAGTTCCCTGTAAGCAGCAACATGTGTCTCAGCTCCTAGGCATACAGGCAACTTGGTGGATCTGTATGGTGCACACTGCTTCTGCGCGAAGGCACCACCCCTGCAGCTCCCACTGGCTACAGTTCATGGCCAATGATTGCTGTGGAGCTGGCACGCAGTGCGGGGGCAGTGCATGGAGCCCCCCGACCGCCTCTGCGCCTCAGAGCCACAGAGACACATCGCCACGTCCAGGAGCTGTGCAGAGCCAAGTAGGGAGCCTGCCAGCTCTGCTGAGTGGACTTTTAACGGCCCAGTCAGCAGTGCTAACCAGAGCCACCAGGATCCCTTTTTGACTGGATGTTCTGGTTGAATGTTGGATACCTGGTAACTCTAATGCTGAGGCACAAATTAAACAAGACTATATTAATGTGAACTAGGAACCTTTTAGTTCAGGCCCACAGCATTCACCTGGGGGAATTACAACACAGCACTTTGTTGTGCACTGCTGTTCACACTCCTATAGTCCTAATTGCAGGATAGTGCAGAAACAGCCTGAAATACAAATGGGAAAATCCTATCCCACTGAAGTCAAAAACAATACTTCTGTTGACTTCAGTAGGCCAGGTTTTGACCCTACAGGTACAATGAAGGATAATGGGTTGGAGGAACAATCTCTAAATTCTAGATCAGTGCCTTAGTGGAGAGTTCAGAGGAACTATCAGAGAGCTGTTATTGTGGGTTAATGCCCTGTGTATGAACTTTAGTTCTCTGTTCCTAGCTTCTATGAAAATACTAAAGTCACATTTTTTTTAACTGAATTGTGTGTTGCATGAACTACTAGCAGGGGTGGCAGAGAGACAAAGGCCAAAATTTTCAAACTGGGGTGCCTATGGTTAGGCAAATAAACAAATGGGATGATTTTCAGAGATGCTGATCACTCACAACTTCCATGGAAGTCCATACTCATATACTTGGCAACTGTAGAATCAGTCCCATCAGTCTATGAGTGTCTTACTTGAGTGAGTGAAGTAAGTGTGAGAATGGATTTTGTAGGACAATTCTTCATCTTCCCAGCTTGTTAAAAACGAGAATGAATGTTTATCTTTTTAAGGCATGCCATGCTATTTCTGGGTAGTTGAATCAGTACTAGCCAATCACCTGCAAAGCAAAAGAAACATGGCAAGCATTCATGCAGTATGTCGCCTTAATACATTTAAATGATTTAATGACAAGTAGTGAACTACAGCAAAACACAATGCACACGGAAGGTAGCAAAGAATGCCTGCTGACTGTACTGTGAAATTCAAAATGGATTCCAGGAAGAGAACACAATGCCAGACTGCTTTTGCTATTGCTTCTACTTTCTATACTGTTATTACTGCTCAACAGTCCTGAAGTCTGAATGACAGTGGTCTGAGCCCTTTCAAACAACAGAAAGAAGGTCAATTTTTGTAATGAGGAAATGGAAGTGGTGGTGCAGAGGATCACTGACCCTTACAGTTTCTTGTACTATAAAGGAGCAGTGAAGTGCTTAAGCAAATTATGGTGTAGGAACACAGTGACAACAGCACCATGAAACACACAACAGAGGACCCACTAACAAATGCACTTAAATGTGCATAAATCCAGTGTATGATATCAAGGCTAAGTTTATTCCTATTTTCACGCTGCAGAGCCACTGTGTATAACTTCCCACAGATACAGGCATAAGCAGCGGACCAAAATAAGAGCAGTTAGCTCAGAAAGACATTCATTAGTTCTCTGTTCCTTGCTCCCAGTCAAAAACTAAATCACATGTTTGGTATAAAAATGAGTGCTGAACTAACTAATCCTGAGGAGGAAAGCAGAAGTTCAGCATCCTCTGAAAAACAGTTTTCATTGTTCCTTCAGCTTAGCAGATTTGAAGACTTTAAGCTTTGTTCTAGATAGACAAACCAAGATGCAGAGCCCTGACAATTTTCGAATACAGTACAGTATATAGATCTGCAGTCCACCCAGACGCAACTGCAATAATCCTAAACAGCTGTTTTCTGCAGTACTGCACAAAACTCTCCATACAGAACCTATATTAATGTATCTGTCAGCTACTACTATTTATTATACTTTTTTAAAAAAACTGAATTATTTGATCTCTGGATTTAGGTAGCTTAATGTGTTCAAAGTATTTCTGTATCCTATGTTTCTCCTCCCCTCTTCTGCAGAACAGCGATGTAGCTCTAAAAGGGATGATGCCTAGCAACAATATTCATATATTCAATGGCTTTACATTTTTACTTTAATTTTTGTCACTTTCACATCACAAGGGATTCGAATGAAAGGGAGCAACTTTTAGCATGTAAGCTGTACTAGAGAGATTAAAAAGGCAAGCAGAGGAAATCTGAAGAACAAAGAGGCAAAGATGTCAGAAAATTAGTAAGAAACTCTGGAAGTAATCTGAAGTAGGAAGGCCATTACAGATCTCCAGAGTGAAGAGATCACCAACAGTGTATAAACAGGAAAGACAGTGATGAGACAATAAGTGATTTCCTTCCATTGGTCTTCACCACCAAGGATGACAAAGAAGCATCAACTCCCATAGTGAAGGTGAGATGTTCTTCAGACCCAGACATATAGAACAGTGATGGGACAACTGGAGAAATTAATGGCAATCAACCAACCAGAACCATGTACCATTCAGTCAAGAGTTGTGAAAGAACTAAAAAATTGAAGTAACTGAGCTATTTTTTTCCCAAAACCTCAATCTCACAACTTGATCTTTTAGGATAAACCCCTTCCCTACTGTGAAGCCTGCCACCAAGTGAAAAAAAAAGAGCAAATATTGTTGTATAAATATTCCTTCTGAATTATTCACACAGCTGTACATACAATACATTCAGCCAAACTATCAAATGGCTAAAGTTTTCCTGACTTCTGCTATTTATTATGTAAATGATTCATCTTTAGAGTACACATCTATTTTGTAGCAATCCTGTTCACTTCTGTCAATATATTTCATTTCTGCTTTTTTTTGGTCATCCAGTGAGAGACTTTGATATTTATTCATTCTGGGTGTGAACTGATTTGTGCTAAAAGCTGAAATCTGCATAAACCACATTTATACAGGAAGGAGTAAATCAGGCTTGCAAAAAGAGGGAAATTGGGTATTGACTTCACCAGTGGGAAGTTGGGAAGTGGAAAGGTATCCCCTCTGAGAGAGTATGAGAGCAAATTTGGAGGCATGCCCAACAAACACTAGGTGAGGAATGGGGTTATTTTGGAAGACTGTTAATGAGGAGTCAATTGGAAGATCCTTTAAGGTTTCCTTACCAAACAAATAAGGGTAGCAGGGGGCAAGTAATAATACTTGGCATACTTAACGAACCTTACCATCTCACCCTGTGAGGTAAGTAGGGATTGTTTCCACTTAACACAGGGGTGGGCAAACTACAGCCCGCAGGCCACATGTGGCCCACCGGCCATTTTTATCTGGCCCGCAGGCGCAAGCTAGGGGCACGGGGCCACTGGCCCCGCGCTCCTGGCCCAGGGGCTGGGTGAGCCCACCGTGCCACGGGGCCCCATCCTCCCAGCCTGGGAGCCGGGCTGAGCGCGGCGTGCCGCGGGGCCCTGCACTCCCTGGCCGGTGGCCGGGCTCAGGGCGAGGAGCCACGGGGCCCCGCGCTCCCTGGCCAGTGGCTGGGCCCAGGGCGGGGAGCCACGGGACCCTATGCTCCCGGCCTGGCAGGGCGAGCCCTGGGGCCCTGCGCTCCCGGCCGTCCCGGCGCAGCAAGCCCCCGGGCCCGTGCTCCCAGGCGGGCCAGACACAGTATTCTGAGCAGCGGCGAGGTAAGAGGGCTAGGGCCAGGGGCGGGGGTTGCTTAAGGGGGCAGAGAGTCTCATGGGGTGGTCAGGGGACGGAGAATTGTGGGGAGGTTGGATGCCACGTGGGAGTCCCAGGGGGGCCTATCAGGGGGTTAGTGGTGTGGATAGGGAGCAGGGGGGTTGGATAGGAGGGTAGGGGGTGATTGGGGTGGGGGATCTCTGGAGGGGGAGGTCAGGAGCCAAGGAGCAGGGGCACTTAGATGGAGGTGGTTAAGGGCAGGGGGCCTCAGGAGGGGGCAGTCAGGAGACAGGGAGTAGGGGGGCTTAGATAGGGGGTGGGGTTCTGGGGGGCAGTTAGAGCGCAGGTCTCTGGAGAGGGCAATCAGAGAACAAGGAGCGGGGGAGGCAGGTTGGATGGGTTGGGGGTTCGAGAGAGGGCAGTCAGGGGGCAGGAAGTGAGTGGGGGCTGGATAGAGGGTGGGGCTAGGCTGTTTGGGGAAGTACAGCCTTCCCTACCTGGCCCTCCACACAATTTTGAACCCCGATGTGACCCTCAGGACAAAATGTTTGCCCACCCCTGATTTAACAGATGGGGAAAATGTGGCAGAAAGATATCTTGCTTGCCCAAAACCACACAGCAAATGAGCGGCAGAGCTGGGGCCATCCAACTCTCAATCCTCTCTGCCAGGCCATGTTGCCTAGACCAAAGAGTATACAGGATTAAGTGACATGGGTCAAGGAGTTGCTGTTGAATCCAAAGTACATTTATGCCATGGCACAGAGTTTGGATTCAAGGCTGAGCCAGGACTAATGTACAAATTGAACAGCGCTGAATTCTCATGAGCTAATCTCGCAAGACTTCTGTGCGATTATTTTAAAAATCAGTTCTTACTATACCCAAACCATCTCTCAACCTTTGTATGTATAGAGGATTCAAAAGTTCTCTTAGCCTTAACTGATTCACGCTAAAACAGTGTGTTTTCTCCACTAAAGCTCAAACTTGGACACTAATACAAATGTATTATTTCCATTCCACAAATATTACTGTAGTGACAGAGATTTACATAGCACTTCAGAAACACAGGCCCACATTTTCAAAAGGGACATGTGATGCCGGATGCCTTCGTTTTCGAGTGCCCGGTCTGAAGGGGCCTAATCTTCACCAGCTGCTCAACACTCCACCCTTTGGAATTAAGCTATTTTCAGACATCTCAGGTTGGGTCCTCCTACCCCAAAACTGATGCATCCAAAATGACTAATCCCATTTGAAAATTTAGGCCTTGGGGCCTGATTTTGCTTCCACTAGACTTATCTATTGATCTCAATGAGAGCAGACAGACTCCAAGAAAAGATATATCCCTTGCCCTGAAGAGAACATATACAAAGTAATGTGTAGCCAAACCACACCTTCCGTCCCCATCCCTGAATATTAGGGCTGCTACCAGTAGGAAGCACTGTCGTAACAATGGAGCAGCTTGTGTTCATGAGGTACAGGCTCCCATTAGGAATGGCATGGAGCTGCATTGCCGCAGAGACAGTTGCATGCGGTATTTTGCCTAAGCGAGGCACAAGGGTTTTCTGAGCATCCCAGTGTGTAGAGCTCATACACCTACTGCATGGCTCTGAGGAGGATAAAGTGGGCACTCGCTCCCTTGTTTGGCCAAACAGATCTGCTGAGCACGCAGATGCTCTTACTTTTTTCTGGATGGCATGTGCCCAAAGTAACGCTACCATGAAACAGTCAGCACTTGAACCATTGCTTGCGCCAGCACAGGAGGGAGGATGGTACAGGAGCAACCCCACGGGGGTTCCAGCAAGCATAACGCCCTGCCCCCTGTTGTGCCTCTCTCACCGCCAACTCGGCCACAGACAGCACCAGAAATTACTGCTTCCCATCCTATGGGAGCGAGCAGAGCTTTAACAGAAGAGCTGAAGCATCCTGAAGATTAGCATCCCATTGTTAATTTGCCAGTTGAACTCCACCACGGAGGAAGGCCTATTAAAACTGTACAGCAGCTGTGGCGCTACAGTGTATGCAGAGTGGAAAATTCCACCACCAAGTTTCCCTCCTCCCTCCCCCATTTTGTGATTTTTTTAATTACTGTAATTACATTAAATTTTATTAAGCACTGTCCTTCCTAACCAGCTTTAGTGTTTATCTACAGCTCCAGAGAGAATTATGAATGCATGATTTAATTATTTTAATAGAATATTAACATAATCCTTAAATTAAAAATACTGTAAGCGAGGTTCCCAGCTAATGATTCTCTGCAGAGACAGTGCCATTGGAACAGTTTTAGATACGAGTGCTGTAACTGCTGTGGCATGATGGTATGACTCCAGGTGTTCATATCATTACAAAACAAAATATCATAACTGACACTTATTGGCATGACTGCTCACCGTCTTAGCATAGAGCTATTACTGCCTTTTCACCCTAGGAGTGTTACCTCCAAGGTCAGGGTTCATGCACATTGGTATGTAGTGGAAGGAACCCATCAGAGGGCTAGGCAAAGGGCATAATGCCAGAATTGTTTAAAATGCTGGTTTTTCTGGAGGCAGATAGAGGGGCACACTCTTCCATCCCACAGCAGTTATGTCATTGGTGTCTCCACCTCCACAGCTCTTCTTGGTGACCCAGCATACCTCACTGCTGCTATGGCTCATGGAGTCACACCCCAATCTCAGGAACCCAGACTGAAGGGAATTCAGCTGTACACTCCGCTGGTGATGGTGGGTTGTGATTTGTTTATGGCTAGACGCAAGTTGGAGCTAGCTGCTGATGTACCATAAGAGTCCCTCCATCAATGGGGCTATCACCATTCTGTATTATTTCTGTGAAAACCAGAGCAAGGAGACGTTCAGTGGCACCTTCAAGACTAACAACTTTATTTGGGCATAAGCTTTCGTGGGTAAAGAAAACCCTCCACTTCCTCAGGACAAGGAGAGCTGTTCAATATACTCTGGGGTGAGGAGGCCTTGGGACTTGCAGCATATTATGCAAAGCCAAACGTTATCACTGTGGTACCCGAGGCTGTCAGTATATCAGTGCAGCCTCCTGTAGAGGCGCCACCCAATTTGGAAATCTCCCATATTCACATTTCGAAAGTATAGCAGGGAATCTAGGGATGAATTATGCTGATGCCCAATAGAGGCAGAATTAAATGTTAGCATTCGTTGCCATTAAATATTATGGTCCCTTATCCCAAGTGGTTAGCCACTATTCGGACCCTTGTCAGATTATTTCCAATAGGAGGAAAAATTGGTTACGAGAGTCATGTATTTCTTTGGTGCAATCTTATTTATTTGCAAAGAATATATAAAGGCTGGTTTCCCTGAGCACAGTGGGAACAAACAACAGGAGGCAGTTTCCTTGTTTAGAACTATAAGCCAGCTTTTCCAGCCAGTCCTGTGCCCAAGATGCTCAGTCTCCTCTCTCTCAGGGCTACACCATGGCTGTTTCTGCTGGCTTTCTGCTTCTCTCCCGCACTCTCTTTCTAACACATGCACACCACCAACCAATCCCCAGCCCTGCATTTTCAGTCAGTCCCAGGGAAACCGCTCTTATGCTCCTGAGTTAGTTCTTGGTCTTGTTACTTCTTGCAGCCCCACCACCTTGGGTGGTGACATCTATTTATTCAGTAACTCCATAAAATGAGCTTAATTGCTTCTTCCACTTAGCTAGAATGAAATGTGGCTAGCTCACCATCAGTTTCAATGAGGTTTGTTGTTGCCAATAGATCAAAGCCTCTTTCTGGCACTTACCAACACTCAGCACAACAATATCATTGCTTGTTATGTAGGCGATGGGTTCATCCGTATCTAGCAGGAATGAGTTTCTTTTTATCTTGATTTTTGTATGAATTTTTTGAGCAAGTTTACAGAGGGGTGAATCAGGGAAGATAGTGGAAAGACAGAGAAAAAACTTCACATGACAGACGTTAGTCATGCTATTTACTACATTACTGGGAAATGCTTAGCTACTATGATGATGAGGACCTATAGAATAGAATAATTTAAAAGTACAGTATACTTAATGGACTCTCAGAGATAATTAGTCAAAACAAATATTATTTAATGCAAAGACCAACTGCAATTAGTGATCAGGTTTGTAGAGTAAACAGAGACTACCACTATGCTGGAAGAGTCCAAACTGTACACAAGGCAAATGAAGGCCAGACATACCCACATCACATTTCCTGGAGCCTTAAGTGTTCCAGGTTGTCTAACTCTTAAATGTACTTTAATGACGTGGAGGTTTGAATGGGTGTTTGATTTTGCTTTTGGACAGACTTCTAATTAAACTAGTGCCTAAGTGTATTTGGTCAGTCGGAGAAAGCTTAAAACAGATTCTAAAAACTGTTTGTCTGATGTTTTTATTCCCTTTTGGTGGTGCAGGACTATTATGGCTTTTCAAAGAAAGCAGCAGCAAGAAATGCAATGTCAGTTTATCAGCAGGGATATCATCAGTGCTCAGATAAAGTCTTTGTAACTGCTGGATTATATATACTCTCTTGTAGTGACTTTTGCAAGGTGAATTAGTGTAAGAGCTTTATTCCCAACCTGTATCAGTAACACATTGACCATACAGAATAGCTGCTTCTCTCACAGGATTTGAGAGAGAAAATTACTTAACCCCTTCCCTGTTCTTTGGATGAGCCTTGTGTATCTGATGCACTGAATGTTTTTGAAGTGCCAATTATAAAGTGATATAACGCATGCCTTTCCATTTACAGTCTAACTCTTGTAACTAAAAACAAAAGCATTATGCAGTCTAGGGGTACCTTTTTCTTAAGTGCTTGACAATATAATATTCAAAAAAATACATGTATATATAAAATTCTCATTACAGGCTGGGAGCTCCGTCTATTATTAAGGTTGTCCAACATTTCCCCTTTTAAGATCCTGTTTTCAGTTGCTTATAACTTTGCCAAATTTTTATTGTGTCTCAAGCTGCAACATTCTGGAAAATTTCAGGCAAACTGGTTCAGCCATTTCTAAGAATAAGGCTAATGAAAACTACACTATTTTGCTCATGTTAAGAAAAACCAACAAATATGTTTTTTAAAAAAGCTTTAGGTACTATGCACTTGAATTTGTTAGGTGGTGGCCTTGGTGTCAAGGAAGTGTTTTTTGCCACTCATGAAAATCCATCCGATTTATAAGCCTTTGAAAAAAATCACAGTGCTCACACATTGTGGGTGTCCATATGATGCCACATGAAGGAATTTCTAGGTTTTTAAGGCTATTTTTAAAAACCTAAGGAAAAAATACATTTAAAGAACATTATTAAGGTTGCAAAGTCAAGCACTCAAAAGATAGGAGCAGCCTGAATGAGTCAGAGGTCCTGCGGAAAACAAAGTACGTGTTCATGTAATTATATATTCACATGAGGGCTGAATTAAGCTCCACAGGCAACCTTAATTCTGACATTTTCAAATGTTTGAGTGCTTGACTTTGCAACCTTAATATGTGTAACAGTGCTGGTTCTGGCGGGACCCAACTGAGAATGCCAATTCAGGACAAATTGCTCAAAGTAGGGCAGTTACAGCCCAAGGCTGGGGTTTTTCCACCTCTAAGGCAAACCAAACCAGACAGACAGAGAAGACTTTGGTTTTACTCCACTGGCTAACCATACATCACACAAGCAATTCTCTTAAACACTCCAGTTTCCCAGTATCACCACCGGTGCCACTCGTTATGGGGATGTCTGGTTATGAAAACCAACGCCCCAGTATTCTCTCTGCTCTCGATGCACAGAGATGATGAAGGGCTGTGCTGGAGGAAGGAGGCACAAGAGACATAACAGGCAGGCAGGAGAAAAGGTGAGAGGGAATAACAGAAACCAGCAGGAGCTGCAGGGAGAGGGAGGAGGAGGAGGAGGAGCCTCTTATGCGCCTCTCTAGCACCCCCAGGAGCCTGGGCTGATTAACACCAGCTTCTCAGAAAACTACCTGTTTCCTGCTGCTTCCCTGAACCCACTGGAGGAGAACTGGCAGTCAACTTAAGTAGTCGGAGCCAGTTAGGCCCTTAAAACATTGATGTCTTCCCTCACTCAGGGCCTGCTACCAGCCTGCTTATTTGTCTCCTTCAACTGAGTGTTGAGAGCCACTATAGCTGGCACAGAACACCAGTCATGAGTGAAAAAATAAAACACCTTTCTGAAGCAGCATTCAGAAAAGCAAGCAAGCAAAGGAAGCTTTTCTATCTAAGCAGGAAGGAGCTCTCCTGAGATACAAATGTTCATGGTGAGCCTTCCAGACCCAGTGAGGAAGTGAGTGGTGAGGAGATGCCTGATCTTCCAGTTAGTCATAGTGCAGGTGACCTGGCAGCTACCGTAGCATCCATAGCTCCATCTCAAATGGATGTAACCATGCATATTCCTGAAGAAAAATGTAGATCGAGAAGAGTGTTGTGGGAGGCGCAAGAAACAGCTGCTGTTGAGTTTAGTTCCTTAAGTCTAGATGATCTAGGACTGTGGATCCACTTGAATAGTAGCCTGAGAGACTTCCTTGTACTGAATGGGCCACAGCAAGTGAAAAACTTCATGTTCCCTAAAGACAAAGAAAATAGAAGTTTCCATCCAACACATTACTGATGTGAAATCCCCAATGGTGACAAAGTGGAGAGGCTATGGCTTATGTACTCAAAAACCCAGAATGCTGCATACTCTGTTTGTTGCAAACTCTTCCAGTTTAATGTTCCAGACACACTGGGTTCTACAGGTACAAAGGACTGGAAGAATCTTGGCTAGAAATCTGGCATGCCATGAGAAGGCAGCAAATCACCACAGAGCATTCCATAAGTGGAAAGAGCTTGAGATGAGACTAAGGTTAAAGGCCACCATGGATGATCAGCATCAAAAAATTACATCAGTTTCTTTACTGGCAAAATATTCTGAAAAGGCTCATTGCCATTGTGAGAATGCTTGTTACCCAAAACCTAGCACTGCATGGTACTTCAGATCAGCTGTATGTGCCAGACAATGGAAACTTCCTTAAAACTGTGGAGCTGATGGCTGTGTTTGATGCTGTACTCCAGGAGCATCTAAGAAGAGTCACCACCCAAGAAATGTCCACACACCACTACCTTGGAAAAACAATTCAAAATGAGATCATGCAGTTAGTGGCAACAAAAGTCAAACAGAAGATTGTGGCAGATTATGGCAGATCTGAAGTCAGCAAGATATTACTAGAAGTCAGCAAGATAATACAGAAGCTGGTATGACAAATGTGCTTCTTAAAAAGCTGGAAGATAACAGGAATTGCAATAGCTGACATGAGACGTCAGGGCTACGATAATGGTGCCAACATGACAAGAAAGAACAGAGGGGTGCAGACACGGATCTGAGAGTTAAACCTTCGAGCTTTTTTTGTCCCATGCAGTTCTCATTCATTGAACTTGATGGTCAGTGATGCAGCATCATCTTCTAGTGAGGCTGCTGAATTTTTTAATGTAATTCAAAGCATCTGTGTATTTTTCTCTGCATCAACTCATCAATGGCAAATTTTGAAGCAACATCTGGGGACATCCTCTCTGACACTAAAACCACTGAGTGCCACATGATGAGAAAGTTGAGTGCAAGTGATAAAACCTATCAAACACCAAATTGGAAAGATAGATGATGCCATAGTTGCTATTATGGAGGATAATGCTATGACAGGAACTGTTTGTGGGAGAACAATGGCAGAGGGAAATGAAATCACCAGAAACATACATAACTTCAAATTTCTGTGCGACTTAATGTTGTGGCATGACACACTGTTTGAAATAAACGTTGTAAGCAAGAGACTCCATGGTGTTGACCTTGATATATCAGGGGCAATGGAACAACTGGACAAAGCAAAGTCAGACCTACAGTCTTACTGGTCAGATGAGGGATTTCAAAATGTTATGAAGAGTGCACAGACGTTGGCAGAGGAACTTCACACCGAAGCTATTTTCCCACCCATTCAAAGAATACAAGAGTCACCAAGGAAGACAACATTTTGATTATGAGGCACAGATAATTCCATAAGAGACCCCAAACAACAATTCAAAGTTGAATTCTTTAACCAGGTGCTAGATTGTGCAATACAGTCAGCTGAAGAACATTTTGTGCAGCTCAAGGAACACAGCAGTATATTTGGGATGTTGTATGATATTCCAAAACTCCTCGCTATACCTAAAGACTTATACCAGCAACGCAGGGCACTAGAGACAGTGTTGACACATGACGACGTGTGATATTAATGCGAGTGTATTTGGTGATGAACTGAAAGCCCTTTCAAGATACATTTCAGCAGGATCAGCTCCAAAGGGTGTCCTGGAATATGTGCTCAAATAAGATGACCACCCTCTTTTCAAATGTTTTGTTCCTCTTCGCATACTTCTAACACTTCCTGTAACAGTTGCCAGTGGAGAACACAGCTTCACTAAACTGAAGTTAATAAAAACACATCTACGCTCCACAGTGACACAGGAGAGGCTGGTTGGCCTTGAAACTATCTCAATAGAGCATGAGCTGGCCCAGACTATGGACCTTCAGGAAGCTGTTCAAATCTTTGCAACCAAGAAGGCATGGAAAGCACCACTTTGATTACTCAAACAGATAAAAATGCCAGTGTTTACTATACAGACAAGAAAAGTTAACTTTCAACGCCTGAACAGCAAATGTAAGTGTTACTTAAAATTTTTGAACAAGGCATTTTAAGTTTAGTTCTCTTTTATTGGGGTAGGTAGCAGAGCAGTACCATGAGAGGAGTAGAACAGAAAGAAGGAAGAATTGAGACCTTTCAAAGTTTTAGCTCAAGCAAGGGGGCATCATTTGAGCTCCCCACTTCAGGTGCCAAAATGTTGTGGGCCAGCCCTGTGAGTATACATAATTTATTTGTGTCTGTGTTTCGAGAAGTTGACATAAATACTTGACTTGAAGGTATGGGTATACAAGAAGTGGAGGAAGAGAGATTTTCTTTGTTTCAGATTGTAATAAAACTTTCAATGGTTGGCAAACATACTCGTTGCCTTTCTTGACCTCCATCCCAGGGTTGTGAGAAACAGTGATGGAGTATGTATTGAGTTTATCTTGTAGTCCTTCAATTTAGGCCTAATTTTAAATGCCCATATTTGAAGATTTTGATCTTAAGGGGGAAAAAACATGAACTTTCTTTTTGAACCTTCATCTTCTCAGGTTCTTTAACCTTTGCTACAACAGCCAAAGCTGTTGCAAATCTTGCTCACCACACATACCTCCCAGTGAAGAAATTCTTTTTGATGGTGATGAGGAAATACCAATGCCACTTAAGCTGGAGCCTGATACAGGAAGTAAACATGGGTTCAAGAACATTCATTTGAGTGGAAGATGCCCAGGAAACTTATTTAGATTTGTCCTTTCTTTGAGTTAGCATTTACAGATGACAATAATTTTTCATTCACGAGTCTGTTTTGACAGCTATCCTTAGTTTACCATCTCCATGAAAGAATTCTAGAGATTCTTTTGGTGCCTTACCTTTCTTTACTTTCACACACTCTTATTCTTGCATACAAACATCAAAATTGTCAAACAGCTTGCATCCTGTATTAAACTCAGACTATGTCCATGTAGCAAAGATGTCCTGGTATAACCTAAGGTGTGTATTTAAACCGATATAGTTAAACCAATATGGACACTCAGATGTCAGGGTAAATTAGCGTATGTCATCTTAAATTAAGTCTATTAGAAATAGGTTTAAATTAAACTGAAGTCAGTCTTACACCAGAATAAAAGTGCACACATGGGGTTGTACCACTTTATATCAATTTAAATGATATTAAATATACTACTTTGGCTCTCATCTTAAGCCCAATAAATTAATGGGAAGCTCCCATTGACTTCAGTGGGCTTTGGCTCACACCCTTGTTGATCCTTTGTTTTGCTGTTATCCTAAATATCTCCAGAATAACATGTGAGACATGAATGATCAATCTTTACCACTACACTTCCACAGCATTGCCCCATACCACATCTTGCACTGAAAACGGGTATATATAAGCAATGTAAATGTAGACAAGGCTTTGGTGAGGGCCCTGATAATCATAGGCATACTTGAAAGAAAAATTTGGAGCACCACTCTGGCACTTTTGGAGCACATGTATACTCATGCAGTTCTCCACAACATATGGAAAGCAGGGTACTGCCAAAGCAAACTTAGCAGAATCAATGTATTCCCAAAACCCCAGACAGTATCAGGTAGAGTTGCCAGTTTTGGTTGGATGTACTCCTGGAGGTTTCATCTCATGACATAATCTTTAATTAAAGATTAATCTTTAATTCCTGGAGACTCCAGGACAATCCTGGAGGGTTGGCACTCTAGGATCAGTTACTCAGTGCCAGCAAGTGCTCAGAATTAAGACACTCAAAAAGTTAGCTTGTGAGACTGGTGGCTTGATGTCAGTATATACTTATTCCACTAATTTCAGTGCTGACTATCTGAAAAAAATCAGTCCAGAGGTGTGGGAAGATTTGGAAGAGCAGGGCAAGACAGGTTGGGGGGTAAAAAACAGGGAGGGACCGGCAGACAGTAAGAAAACTATGTTCTTGCTGTTCTAAAACTGAAACTATGCCCACAGTTTGAGAGTTTCTTTCAAACCCTTCTGCCTAGCCACTCCCCTGGCATACCTTTGGTGTTTTTATAGTCAGACACAATACTGTACAGTGTTTCAAAGGAGCCTTTACTGTTCCCTTGTAAAAAGTCTGAAGCATTCCTGGTTTACATTCATTCAGCACATTCCAGAGTTATGTTTTTAAAAAACAAACAGTTTATATATTGTGCTAAAAGACTGCAGAATACACTGCTCTACAGCCAAAATGCTTCTGAAATAAATGTAGTCAAACTTTACTAATTCTGGGTCACTGAGAATGAAAATTATGCTTAAAATTGTTGATTGGCTCTAGTTTTCAAGATATGCTATTGGGTCAGTATATATGACCCTTGACATGGGAATGGCGGAGGATAAGTGAGTTATAAAGGGCGGGATCTCAATTTAAACCAGAAATGACTAAAATACATCTTTGACTGGATCTATGAATAAATCTATGACTGGGTTTGGACAGTACTTGCTTTTTAGGCAAAACAATGAATGATGCAATCTGAAGCTGGTATTGCATCATACATGATATGAATTGCATCATGTTATTCCTAGAAGTCATGGATGATGCAATCATAACAAAGCTTGCATCACTCTGCTGCACAAATTGCCCTATATCAGCTCTAGAAATCATACAGTGTCGTGCTCTCTTATTTGTCAGTGTTTGATTTTGCAAAGGGACACATTTCTGTTTAGCCAAAGTGAGCAGAGATGCCTCGTACTTGTGTGAACAGTGCAGATAACTTCTGCTATGTTTGTGGTGAAGTGACTTTTGCATCACAAAAGCGCAGTATAACCACTATGGTTAAGAAAGCCTATCACCTTTATTTTGGCTGCAAAATTGGAGATCAGGACAAGAGGTGGGCCCCACACATATGCTGCAACACTTGTGCACCAAATCTTCGCCAGTTTGCCTTTTGCAGTGCCAATGATTTAGAGAGAGCCAACAGATCATACCAGCAATTGTTACTTCTGCATGGTGCCTCCAGTTGGGAAAGGTGTGTCAAAGAACAAAAAGTGGACTGTGCATTATCCAAACATTCCATCAGTTATACGCCCAATACCCCACGGAGAAGGACTGCCAGTTCCTGATGCACCAGAATCATTCTCACTTGAGTCAGACGAGGAAGAGGACAAGGATGAAACTTCTGGTCCTGAACCATCAATGTCACAGGACCCACATTTTCTCCCATCCTCCTCCTCTGAACCACACCTCATAACACAAGCTGAACTGAATGACCTTGTCAGGGGTTTGGAACTACCCAAGAGTAAGGCAGAGCTGTTGGGCTCCAGACTACAGCAGTGGAATCTCCTGGCAGGTGATGTTAGGGTTTCCATGTTCTGTGACCGTCAAAAGGATCTTGTCCCATTCTTCTTCATGGAAGGTGATCTTGTAGCCTGCAACAACATCGATGGTGTGATGGCAGCCCTCAACATCATTCACGATCCAGATGAGTGGAGACTCGTCATTGATTCATCGAAGACAAGTCTTAAAGCTGTTTTGCTGCATAATGGCAATGTTTTGCCATCAATTCCAGTTGGTCATGCAGTCCATATGAAGGAAACCTATGACAACATGAAACAACTTTTGAGGTGCATAAACTATGACCAACATCAGTGGCAGCTTTGTGGAGATTTGAAGGTTGTTGCTCTTTTGCTTGGTCTGCAGACTGGATACACAAAGTACTGCTGTTTTCTCTGCGAATGGGATAGTCGTGCAAGAGATTCCCACTACATCAAGAAAGATTGGCCACTCCGACAGTCATTGGAGCCTGGGAGGAAAAGTGTTCAGCATCCACCACTTGTTGAATCAGGGAAGATTTTGTTACCACCCTTACACATCAAGCTGCGTCTGATGAAGAACTTTGTCAAGGCCATTGACAAAACACAAGCAGCTTTCAAGTACCTCTGTGGAAAATTTCCAAGGTTAAGTGAAGCTAAGATAAAGGAAGGTGTCTTTGCTGGTCCTCAGATTCGTGAACTTCTTCGAGATGATGCACTTGACCATGCACTGCGTGGCAAGGAAAAGACGGCATGGAAAGCCTTCCAGTCAGTGGCAATACATTTTCTCGGAAACAACAAGGCAGACAACTACAGGTTGTTGGTGGAAAACCTCCTCAAGGCATACAAAAGCTTTGGTTGCAACATGTCACTAAAGAGACATTTTTTGCACTCTCATCTAGATTTTTTTCCACTGAACTGCGGAGCAGTGAGCGACGAGCACGGCGAGCGATTTCACCAGGACATTGCAACAATGGAGAAATGCTATCAGGGCAAATGGAGCCCATCAATGCCTGCAGACTATTGCTGGACAGTGACAAGAGATGCTCCATTTAATGAATACAAGAGACAAGCCAAGAAGCGCCGAGTAGACACTGAATAGGACTAAACTATGTACATAATAGTTTTTTGCCTTTTGTTTCATAATACATTTTATTTATATAACCCTTTTGCTGATTTTTAAAGTGTTACATAAACAGGACAGGTGAAATATTATCATGTAAAGCAACCATAAACACATGAAAAGACCTAGGTTTACAATTTATGATTAAAACTCTACTATCTACACAATATACATAGACATAAAATGTAAAAACTTAAATATTTTAGAAACAGTAGCCAATCAGTTGTTTTAATTGTCATATTTGAATTCAGCACATCAAAATACATAATAAATATTACATTTTATCTCTGAAGCAGACGACTTCTAAAAAATTGTAGACCAGTGATATTGATCACTATCTTTCTAATGTCCAGTCTCTCTTAGGCTCCTTGTTTCATAGTGTAAAATGATTTAGGGGCTTGTTGGTTCTAATTTATTCTTGCCGGATTATTTTCTAGTTAGAACAGGTGATTGGGCACCCAAACTCCTGGCTTCTAGATGTGGTTCTTCTGGCTTCATATGAAGCCTTGAGCAAGGGAACTGTGGCACAGCGACTGCACTTGAAATAGGTAGGACAGGACTTTCTTGATCTCAAGGCTTGTCACACGGATTAATTTATGTTTATACACTTATATGGATGAGCTATGTCATCTTCCTAACCATCTACCTCATCTTGACCCCAGCATGGGGTGGGTAAAATTTCCCACTCTCACTCTCCATTTTTCTTGCAGAGAAAATATATTTTTGTGAAATATTATGAGAAGTCTCTCACACAAATAACAAATGCAAAGAAAATAAATCATCCCCAACCACTATCCCCCAACAATGCCAAATGTCCAGCTTCATCAAGTGAGAGACAAAAACATGGCTACTACAACACAGCCCTCCCCTCCCCCCGCCTCTACTAGACACATGAAGGAATATCAAAGACCTGGGCCTGATAGGATTTGCAAGTCTTTGAGGCCCAGAACCCAAGAAAATATATTTTTATATTAGTCAGTCATTCTAGCCAATCATTTGAAACCCTCCTTACCTGTCCCTGCATCCTATCTGGCTCTTCCTGAGGTCCTGGCATCCCTGGTGCAATTAGCAGTGTCCTTCATTTTTTGCCTCCATAAACTACAGGGAAGGAACTCAGTTATGCCTGATAGCAGATGACAAGGCTTCTTACACTGATGAAAGTTCCATGATAAGGCAGGTGACAGAACCTGACTATGCTCCCAATCGGCCAGAAAGTCACCTCGTATGCACCAGTCAGCTGGATAAATACCAAACTTGCATGTACAAAACTTGTGGATGCAAATTTAGGTCTCAATATTGCACACCCTCATGTGCTTAACTTTTAAGCGCATGAGCCATATCAGTGAAGTCAATGGGATGACACATGTTTCAAGCTAAGCACTTGCATAAATATTTGCAGGAACAGGGTCTTAGAGGCCCAGAAAAATCTGGTTGTAAATAATATCTGTTTCACATGCAAGCAAGTTCCTGACCTGTTTCAAGCAGATCACCTCCTAAACTAAGCTTTGTAAACTTGCAGGTCAATTGTATTTATTAGATGTTAACAACAAAAACAAGCAGTCCTAGAGTCTTAAAATTCCTTCTGTCTTGAAGATTTCCTGTTCTACAGAGTATAGTAGAACAACTAACAACGCTAAATTTACTTCATACAGTACAAGTAGAATGTGACTATACTATACAGCAGGGGTCTCAAACACGCGGCCCACAGGCCATGGGGTTATTTCCTGTGGCGTGCCAAGCTCCCTGTGTGTCCCCCCTGCCCACCCCAGAATGTTTTCTGTGGCTGCTGAGCTCCCCTCCTCTGCAGCGCTCCACATCACCACTCCTCTGCCTACCTGCAGGCGCTTCCTGCTGCCGAACAGCTGCGGGAGAGGGGAGGAACAGGGAGCTGCATGCTCAGGGGAGGAGGTGGAGAAGAGGCGGGGCAGGGCTGGGAATTTGGGGAAGGGGTTGGAATAGGGGCAGGGAAGGGGCAGAGTTGGGGCATAGACTTTGGGGAAGGAGTGGGAAGAGGCGGAGCAGGGGCAGGGCCTCATGGAAGGGTTGGACTGAGGGCAGGGGTGAGGGGTGGGGGCTTTTGTACCTTTATATGAAAAGATGTCAGTGATGCGGCGCTCAGGCCAATGTACTAGTCCTCATTTGACCATCGTGGTGATTTGAGTTTGAGATCCCTGCTATACAGCAACTGTTAGAAGTTTTACTGCACTAACAGTTTCATATGTTTACACAAAAAACACACCAGTTAAGGGACAAATACATGTAATTTAAAAGGAAAACACTTTCTTAACTCCAGGTACACTTCTCTATTTCTCTGTTACTTCCAATAAAGCAAATTCCACTTGATTTCTCAGGTGTGATCTAATTTCCTTAATAAATGTACTGCTTGTCCTTAATAAATCAGATTTCTATCATACGTTCTGTCCTGATTAATGATGCTTTTCCTAGATCCCTGAAAAACATAACAGCTATCTTAACTTCTTTCTAATCTACTGTATTTTAAAAGAAGTTTTGTAATTAACATATCTGCTACAGGTTCCCATTCCATTTTTTGTGGCTTTCCTGAGAAATCCAGAGTGGATCTGGTTCGTCCTTGGAACGTTGTAGGCCTTCAGTTGTTCTAGTGTAGTGCCTGGCCTAAAACCCAGAAATGTTAATGGAAAACTCCCATTAACTTCAGTGGGCTTTGGCTCAGGCTCTTTGTGATTGTCTGCTTTGTTGCATTCCTAATACCTCTAGAACAACATGTGAGACATGAGTAATTAACCTTTATCACTGCACAGCCCCCAGCATTGCCCCATACCACACCTAGTATTCTAAAGGGGTATATCTGGTACAAATGTGGATTCTCATTTTATCCTTAGGAAATATTTTCACGTGCTTCTCTCAACATTCTCCCTCCTGTGTTTGAACAGGCAAGGTTGTATACTCAGTGAATTTGTTACAGCCGGGGAACAATTTGTTACCTCCTTCTGGGGTCCCCAAAGACAAGAATTAGCTAAAAACATGGATTCTAACTGCACAAACAGGAAGAGTTAACCCCCCACAGTTATTCTTTATGTTAGTCAATCCGCCCTCCTCATTTCCTCCCTGTCCTCTTCATTTTCCTTTCTAATGAACAGGGACAGATACCTCTTTCTACTGAGATGCTTCCACTACAATGACAATTCTCCGGCTCTCCCCAGGTGATTTACTTTTCAAGCCGTACCCACTTATTGATCTCCTCTCTGACAAATTTCAACACATGCCCAGCCCTGACAAACATTTCTGGAGATGAATTCCCTCCTGCCGTTCAAAGAGGAGGATTATTTTTATGCAGTATATTTCAATAAACAGTTCTTGGTATGGAGTCAATCTCAACAAACTGTGTGATAATTCAGCTAGCAAGCAGTTACAAGCACAGCTGAAACTCTTGGGTTTGCTATTCACTCTATTTTTAAAGCATTAAACATATATTATATAAAAAGCAGCTTCCCCTTTCCCCTCATTTTTTTCCAGATATGGGCTCTGGAAAAACTCTTCAATGCTCTTTGAAAAATATATTATTCTTCATATGGTATATATGATCCTGTACTATTTTAATGCAAATGGCCACATCATCAGATGATCAAATAGAAAAGACTGCCCAAAAGTTTGTTGCATTAGACACCTAGGGAGACAAAAACTGCACTGTGCGGGACCACATAAAGTAAAGTGCTCATAGGAAGATGCGTGCTGTCCTTTCAGCAATACAAAATGGGAGCACAATTCCAGTTCCCATTAGTCAAGTTGAATGAACACACAGTAACAACCACACATGTACAATGAAGGACAGAAAGCACATTGCTAGAGCAGGGGATAAACATTGCAAATAGTAGAACTATACGTTGCCACATGCAAAAATAAAGTATCACTTGGCATTTGAAAATCTGCAGCCACTTTTATTTATTTATTTAGAGTGGCTAGTAATTTTATTTGCTCAACTTTAAATAGTGTAAGCCCTAATGTAGACAGGCCACCATTCTCCAAGCTGGACCCCTATGGCTGACCTTTCTGTTGGTCACCGTGCATCCCTCCTGCAGGTATTTTGTCTGTAATGCAACAGTGAATGTACACTACTGCATGTTTTCACGATAGCTGAGAAGAAAGCTCTGTCAAACAGATTCTGAAATTTTACTGAGGATGTCAGCTCCTCTTTCGCCCTGACAGCCTCGCCTCTTGATCAACCAGATCCTATTTTGTGGCCTCTGGATGGTGGAGTACCCCTCAAATGTTATTTCAACATTAACAACACAAGTTGTTCGTCTCCTTTACTTGACTGCTACTTCTGTGATAAATTATATCAATATGATGGCATATATTATCGCCATTGGTGCTTTCTTTGACATTTTATCTTGCAGCACCAGTAGCTGATTAGGAAGCATAATACTAAATAAAAAGCTGGGACTACACTTTTCTGGATGGGAGAATTTGGAATTTAATGCCAAATGCATTTTTTAAAACCTGTGTTACCTCAGATGCTGTATTTTTATACTCAGAATTTTCAATCAATACTTCCTCCTGTTGCTTATCAATAGCTTTCCTTTTCAATATTCAACTATCTGTATAGCCAACAGGCTGACTAAATCCCGTTTGTTTGGTGACCCATCTTCCATTGACATTGAGCTCTCATTTTTCTCTCTATTGTTGAAACTTTTCCTGCAGTACTTCCACATCCAATTATGCAGTACTATCAGCCCCAAAGATTCAAAAATGTTGAATCAGAGCACCCAGAAAATCCTGTTTACAGGTCTGTCTTTTGATTTTTAAAACTCCTTCGGCCCACCCGCAGAGTGTATGCGCATGTGACAATTAGTGTTGCCAGCACTCCCAAATTTTTTAAGGTAAATTTGGCTCCTATTACAAGAGCTCTCACCCACACCTCTGCCTGTCCCCCTACCCAGCAATTAATTCTGCACTCACATCTGCCCACATACAAGAAAGTAAAAGCACTTAGCTGGCGTCTTTGGTGTTTAATAGACACACACTAACCTCTTCCTGTGTGTCATTCAAGCTTTCGAGTTCACTATGTGTACATTCATACAGATAATGAACAGATATTATCTAATTCAAAAGTGGTATGGGAAATTCTGTTTCTACATTCTGATCTAATAGTGATCTTGTTACAAAAAGATAAATATTAACTTTAAGTTTGCATTATTATATATATGCACTGTAGCCATTCTAACTAATTTTTTTCAAAACTTATTGTAAGCACTTTTTTCATGACATATAATTTATCTCGTCTATAAAACTTATACTTGTGCCATTCCCTTTTCTGGAAAGATTATATAGTACAGCAACTGAATGATCGTATTACAGGCCGTTCACTGCGCATGTACTTCCATCATTTTGCACTAAGAATGAAAGCTGCTTTCTTCAATTTGAAACACTTCTCTTTCACAATGATTAATTTTGGTCTCTTCATCAAACCAGCAAGCCCATTTTATCTTTTAATTTATTCTTACTGCCTGAAATGGGCCAGCTGCATAATGGGAAGTTTGTTGACTTTCATCTGAATTCTTATCTTTATTAAATCACTGGCACTATTACACCAAATAAACAACTTAATAAACACACAAAATGCCTATCTAAATGTAGCTGGTAAGAGCTATTGAGCCACACAATTTACTCTGAAATTTTCTGAAAAAGATAAAACTATACTATCTCGCTTGGGTCACCAGGGAAATTAACTCCACTGCTATCAAATCTGTTACAAAATCCACCCCCAATGAATGAGTACTTGTACCTCCTTTGATTATGTCCTTTCTATGGACACCTAGTAGAACAGTTCAATGACCTATCTATTAATTCCAGTGTAGAGACATAAGCAAGATAGGAAGCTGACCATCTTTTCCTCATAACTTTCAGCTGTCCTTTACAAATGACTTCCCCACCCCCAACAGAGAAAACTATAAGATCTTTACACATATTACTCAAGATTCTGGCTTTACTATAGTCATAGCTGGATAGGCAAACAGGTCTCTGTGGGTAGCAGCATGGACGGAGGATGAGTAGGAGGGGCAACATGATTTACTGATATGCAGATCCACCTGTTTCCCCCTCCCGCATATATATGCAGGAAAGCTAGATAAAGGCCCTATGTATCCCACTCCAGTGGGCTGTAGTAACCTCTGTGGAGCACCTCTACTGGGGCTTTTGGGGAGAAGTCTCCTTTCTGAGCCCCTCCACCATGTATCTCCTAGCTGGGCTCTATGGCCTGCATTTGCTCATAGCCTACATGCACCTGGAGACTGCAAGCATCAACCAATATTATGGGCTTTCAAAAATCTTTGCTTTCTCTTTGTGAGGTGAAGTAGGGGGGTTTTTTTGGAGGGGAAGAAGGTTGTTTGGGATTTTTGCAACAACAGTGATCTCCCCATGTGACAATCTTCAGTGTCAATTCACAAATCAACAGGATTCAGATAAGTGTAAAAAATGTGTAATTTTCCTAAATATTTATAAACTAATACTGCTTACTTAAACATCAACTCCCGCCCCGCAAAAAAGTTCCTTTACAACTTTACAAATGTGTAACTTGTTAAACCACTGCATGCTTGCATATCTAACTTCGCAAATAATTCCTCTCAGACTGTTGCACATTAAGAACAACATTGTCAATTCAAATGTGTTGCCAAACTTTAGATTATGTAAAAACAAACCTTTGCAGATTCTCAAATAACAGAAATATTTCCATGGATAAAAAAAAAATCCTCTACAGACAATTGTTTGTCAACAAATAACCCCTGCAACATTTTGCAAAATTTGTCAGGACTGCGATCCTGAAAGCAAAAGTTACTAAAAACAAAAGTGAAACTTAATCACTGGGACTGGATCATTTCGATTAGAAAATTTGGAGCTTATGTCATTACTGGATTACTAAGTATTACTTCAACACCGGTTAACTCTGTTTCTATTTACAACAAGTTCCTCCAAGAAACAGCTGCAGCAACATATAAGACTAAGAATGCAAAGAATATATTTTATATAATTATTTAACAATATTTTAAAAGAACAGAGTCTATATCATTCAGTAATAATATTTAATACATTCAAATAGCATAAAACCTTAGAGCTCACCTGTAAACCAGAAAGATTCTACTGTGTGAGCATACTGTCTGCAAAAGTCCCTGGAAGTGTTGCCAGCTGAATTGTCTAGTCTTAAAGGTACAGACAGCCTTTTCTTTAAGTGATAAAAACAAAAGACTATTTCCATTCTTACAGTCCAGCCTCTTTAGAGGAGAGGTGGCCTAGAAGCTTCTTTTACATTTTAAAAATAAAGGGACTTTAATGTTATCATCAACTTGAATTGTTTTAAACCGATTAATTGTATGAAGTTTGAGTTTCTGATAAAGCATGTTACAAGCAGTGTCTCCAGACATCTTTAATAATTATTAATATGGGTTTTTCTGGTATTTCTAAGGGTCACCCCCTCCCTTCTTGTGCTATGAAAGGAAGCCAATGGTGCTTTGGTTTGGGGGCCCTGTTCTTGCAACCTGTTCTGCACATGCTTAATTTTAAACCTGTGTGTGGTTCTGCTCAAGTGGATTGAAGTCAGCTTCAGGAGGAATACTCGCAGGTTTAAAGTTAAACACATGAGTGTTTGTAGGATGCAGGCTTTAATCAGTAGCAACATGTCAATAATGTATTCACTTTAACACATCACCTGATGTTTATTTAGCCCACAGAGAAGTAGAGAGAGAAGAAAGAGAGTCATTAGGCTTTAGACAGAATCTTCTATGTGCTAAGTGTCCCTAAGCATTTTGCGCAGCATGAAGTTAGATATGTGTGCAGTGTAAATTTGAGTCATTTATTTAAAATTCAGTTCCTTTAATATTTTCCTTTACTTATCTACTGCACACACATATTGATGCAACAGGTATAAGGAGATTATTTACACTGTAAAGAAAGATTTTCAGTCTATAATAAATAACAAAAAGTTTACATCGACTGAAAAGTAATGAAAATTTGTGTCAAGATAAATTTAACACATTAAATGTGCTGCAGGTTTAAATCAGTGCTAAATAAAACAAAAAACTACAAGGGGAGATTCACGAACATTGATCATGACCAAAATATGCCCTAGCACTGTTAAGAGGTTTACTTCAGTAATGTCTGTGGTCATTGATTAGATCAATGAAACTCATTCTTTCAACAGCATCCAATTATCAGTTTATTGTAGAGTGAGCTTTCTAATAAATCAGTGTACTTTACATAAAATTAGACAAAGCCAAGATGTAAGTTAATAGGAAAGTATGAAAACATTTTTGTTCCAGGAAGTAAAAACTTGTATTAGGTAAAAGAAAAACTGCATAAATGATTAATTCTTTTATTCAAGCCTGATCCATAGTTACTAACATTTCAAAGCAATAACTTTCAGGTAGGTAGTTAATGCTTAGCACTATAATAGAGTTTGATTAAGCACTTTGGACAGGGAATCGATGCACTTCTGTCATATACACACAATAAAAAATTGGCATGTATGGTAAGTGCAAAGCAACATAAATGGAGGCAGTATATGATCCAGAAAGTTAATTGCATAACATTTCCCACAACTAATATAATTTGCAGCCTTCTTACTGCAGTTAAACTTCTTAGACATGTTTTTTTCCCCCTCATACTTCTGTTTAGCTCATATTGCAGATGAACCTTTAAAACATTTTCATGCATTACTTAATGCTTTTCAAAGGCAGTATCTAAATTCAATGTACTCTTCCATTTTTTTCTGACCATCTTTGGGTTCACATGCTGGGTACTATAAGCAGCAGATCAAGGTGGCAAATCCATCTATGATACTTATGTGGCACCTATTACCTATTACATCTACATTACTGGTAACAAAGCAACTAAGTAGTGGGCTATCAATATTTCTGGTTTGCATTCTGTATCACACGTTTTCCCATACATTTTAATTTTATACGCACCTCTGGACTATTGAGATGCTGTTTGCTGTAATCGGGTATATGCAACAGTTCCTAAGTCACAGCAACAATTATGTGCAGTTGCAAGGAGAGTTGGAAAATGCTATCTAGCATTTGTTATTTGCAATGGGGAAGAATGCCAATTATTTAAAACACTGACTGATCAGTTAAAATTGATTCTACTTTGATTGTCATGCTGAATTTAACAGGCAGAAAAAAAGATTCCTGTCTTGCATCTGAGCGCTAAGTAGAATTCTCCCCCAAGACACTCCAGCATGCACCAACAGAATACCTTTTTAAAATGGCAGATAAAATGTAAATTCCTTTCTGCAGAAATATGGGCAAAAAGTGAGACATACCTAAACCTACATTTGATTGTGGCAACTGTCTCCTCGTCATATCTACTTCATTACATATGCAACACAGATGGCAGGTTTGAATTCTGAGTGAAGTAATTCAGTTGCTGTTAGAAATATGAGCATAGCTCACAAATATTTCTTAATTAGCTAGATCAGACTTTGGGAGACAGGGTATCACTTGAATCAAATACAGCTGTTTATGATACAGGGATGAAGAAACTGAGGTTTGAGGACTAAAAATAATCACCTGCTTTATAAAGAGAGTAAAACCACTAAGGTTTTCTTTAAACAGAAGTAACCACCATATATGTTTGTGACTATTGGCCTTGTATTAAGGAAAGTTTTTATTTATTTGGGGGTTAACACTGTCAAGTGTAATTCTCAAAGATAAGAACACATGAGCCTTCATTAAAAGTAGGTCTGTTTATTGGAGATGACTTAGTAAGGTCAGTAATAGAATCAGTGATTAGCTGTATTACTTTTCCTTCAGTAGCATAAATAAGATTTACACAACAAGAACAGCTGAGTTTCTGGCTTGGGGAAGATTTTCACAAAAACTGAAAGAATTCTGAACTGATCTTGGAGCAACACACACAGTGCCCAATGCAAGTCTAATCTCCAGGGTTCTCAATATGCTGCTGAAATCTCATGATTCATGTTGTCCCTGTGCTCCCTTTAAACCACAGATCTACCTATGAGTAACTAACCTGCCAGATTATTTCTAAGAGAGAACCAGGTAGTGTACCTTATTCTGCTGCTCACCTCTGCTCCTGCTGACTCACTCTGATTGGTGGGAAGTACTGGATAATTACACAGTGGGACCCAGCCCAGACTTCAGTGACATCAGATGTGAACCCTAAAATAAATTCTGACTGACCTGGACTTCAAGGTTCAGGTATGATAGTACATTTGATACAAATTTCTCCACACCTAAGGCCTGTATGTATATAAAATGACTAATTTTGTGAGTATAAGTTGGTCATTACCACCTCAGTTGCATCTGACATTCTGCTGAGGCTCTTAACATATCAGATAAATATAATCAGATCATTACTGCACCAGAACACTTTTTTTATTTCTCTTTCTATTCATTCTTTTACAACCCTGGGTGCTCATCTAGTGCTCTGAGCGCACAGCCCATAAATTAAAAATTGTAACAAAGGCTCCCCATTAATACCTCCACCTCAGCACACTCCTTTGGGAGTGGGGGGAAGAAAGGTCCAGAAAGATAAACGTGGGCTCTGGCAGGCCAAAGCATGTTCCAGAATCAAGTCACCCTCCCAGAGAATGCAGTGTGAGCAACACTCTTGTTTATATTGAGGCATCTCCAGCGTGAGTGCCTCTGTTGATCTCAGCTGTGGCAATATATCATGGGGAGGGAGAGATATGATCTGTCAGGTAGCCAGCACTCAAACCATTTAGGCATTTTATTGGGAAGAAACAGCACTTTGAATTCTACCCAGAAGCTTATTGGAATCCAGTGCAGATTTAGACCAAAACTGTCACTGGAGGGGACTGCTTGGGTGGTCAGCACTTTTGAGAATTGAACAACTTATTTAGATGCCTAAGGCCTTAGGAGTCTAATTTTTTAAAACCTCAATGGAATTTCAGTTGCAACTAAACAGAGAGTTGCCACTTTAGGTCCTGATGCTGCAATTGGCTCCACCTGGAGCAGGATGGGATCAGGTCTGTTTGAATGGAACCAGTTGCAGGATTGGGGATTTATCCTTTACTTATGGGAAACACATACCAAACATGCTGTAATGTCTAAACCTTAAGTCCTGCTCAGACAGTTTTTGGGAGCTGCAGAATACTCAGCACTTCTAAAAATCAGCCATCTAATCCCTGATTCAGCAGGGTACTTAAACGTGTAAATTTAAGCATGTGTGGCATCCATTGACATCAACTGAATAACACAGATACTTGAAGTTATGTGCCTACTTAAGTACCATATTGAATCAGGGCTTTATTTAAGTCTCAGTTATGGATTTAGGAGTCTACCTTTTAGATACCTTTTTTTAATTTTGGTCATAAACTGTTTTTTTATTTTTAAAATAAAGTGCTTATTTATGTTATCTTTCCTTATTTGTTTATATCTCTACACATTTTTTCCTTATAGCTTTAATCTCTCTAGTTAGCAAGTAATTATTTAAAATACAGTATCCTTCTTTCTATCTTGAAGTATGCTTTCCAAATATCCTCAAACCATATTCTATCCTCTCTCTCTATAAGATCCATTTATACACAGATAATTAGATTCTACCACAAACCATATTTTACCTTGCCTGTTAAAAGTACATTTATAACAGACTGATTAAATCCCCACCACATACAAGGTGCATACAAATAAACTCAATTGAAATTGATTTAAGTTTAGTTAAAAAATCACACCAAGACAAACAAGGAGCTCAAAAATAGTGATTTGTATTGCATCTTGTAGCTCGCTGCAAGAAAAGAATTTACCAAAATGTTGGCAGATACACACATGGCTCTCTCTTCAGCGAAAGGAGAGTTTTGCCTTTGTATTTTTGTGTTTTGCCCTTTACTAGGTATCTATATGATGTAGAATATTAGTCATATACTGTACTTGGGATTCTTTGGCCTCAGAGACTTCTGTTTAATACTCAATCATTTTGATTTATTTTCGGTTATTGAATCTTGGAGGAAAATAACTAGCACACATATCTTAGCAATACAAGTTCATATAGTAATACTGATATTTTGCATTTATATCATCTCATTCACTGCAGCACTTTAAATCCAAGGATTGTAAAGCGTTATAACAGAGATTAATACAAATCATCTATTGTGGTCCTAAATTAGATTTTAAGGTCTTTGGGAGCAGATGTCCCTACATGATTGTATAGCTCCCAAGACTATTTGGCCTTGGTCCCTGATTGGAGCATTTGGAAACAAATCAAACATTTCATAATAATAAATATTTCTAAAAACTGATCAGAATATGGGTAGAAGATATGTCAATACCGGTGCCTGTGTCTTGTCTACAGTACAGCATCCACCGTTGCTACTAACAGTGGTGAATTATGGCTACAATTTTTGTAGTGTAGTTGAATCACCCAATGATTCAGAATCATTTTGAAGAACTGTAAGGATGAGGGTTGCAAACCCTGACCTGCCGTCATTTGTTGAAGGTTTTCTTGCAGATGCCATAACAGAAGTTGCTCTTGAAGAAGTATTTGAAAGAGAAAAAGGGTAATGGCTTTCAGAGAGGACAGTCTATGCACCATCTGAATAATAGTTGTTAATCAGAATCATGAAATTAGATGCTGCACTTGTGCAAGCACAAACAGGTATAATATCTGATTTTACAAGATATGCAGTAACATACCAGTACAGCTGGCATTGAGGGACTGGATCAAGCCTTATGTCATTTTTTTAAAAGATGGTTATTTTTAAAAAAACTGAACTATTTTCAGGAAAGATAAGATTTATATAATGCTAGAACCACATGGAAGCAGCCTCAAACAGGTTACAATTTGAACATGCTGCAGCTGTACATGAATGTGTGTTTACCATAGTAATCCTGCTACCTAGCACGTGATGTAGACAGTCTCTGAGAATGTTAGCTAATACTTAACTTTAAATGTTCATCTTAATGGGATTACTCACATGCTTAAAACTAAGTGTTTGCAAGATCTCAACCTAAAATTTAACTGCTTCAGAGATGCCTAAAAAAATGGATACAGTGAACAAAATGTACTTCCATGTATTTGGGATTTCTGTAACAAAATAACAATCTGTACAATGTACAAATGTCAAAAATTATGTGAATGGTAGCTTGAGGTTACTCTGTTTTTTAACCTCTTCATTGTTGCCTTTTGCTACTATTTCTCTATAGAAGCTGGTCATAGTAATACTGTGCTAGATGCAAGCATTCTGCCTCTTTACAGAGAGGGAGTCACAGTGCCTTCAGGAAAGACTCTCATGCTATGATTAGACAGCACAGTTAATCAGGTTGATTTGCACCCAGGTCTAACCACTTGGGTCTGCCTCACCTTGTTGAGATTGTCCCCAGTGCAAATCTTTACCTCTGTTACTGTGTTCTCACCATTTTTGCACTCAGATGTGTGTCTGGTGGCATTTCCACCATTCCTTGTGCTGAGATGCTGTAAGGTTCTTTCCCAGTTAATTGTGTCATATGCAGAACAACTTGTTCATCCTTTGAAGGGAATTGTGTGATGGCATTAGAGGACTTATCAGCACTCCACTGATATTGCCTGCATCATCAATGCAAAGTGGGTGGTTTCGAGTCAGAATTAAAGCAGAACCCAGGTTCTAACCCCCAACCTGGTCAGCTAGTCTGGACTTAAAGCATCTCCACCATACCCACGACAGAGGTTTTGGGAGCAGGAGGGTTGGGCTAAAATCTGAGTAGGATTTTAGTTTGTTTAACTATGTAGTAGTTTGTTTAACTATGAAGTGCAGCCATAACCTCTCTATGCTTTGGGTATGGGAGGCATTTGGCTGTACGAGAGGAATGAAAGAATCTAACACAGCATCTCATACAAAATGATGTACATTTGCAAACAGGCAATATGAGCCAGACTTTTTAAGGTATTTATGTACCTAAGTAGGCACCTAAATATCTTTAAAAATCTGTCTCTACATAAATATAGATCATTCTTCCTTAGGATTTAACTTACATACAAAAGTGACCAGTATTAAATACATTCTACTACTTGGATGCATGATTTCTACATGTAAAAATACACTTGTCATGCCTTTGAACATCAACAACTTGATATTTTTTCCCTCTTTTAATCACATGTAACCCACACTTCAAATCATGCATAAAATAGTTTGGAAATTATGAGAGATCATTCAGTAGAAACTCTTCTCATGAATTGGACCTAAACTATCAGTGAAAATGTAACATAGGGCATGGCTACACTTGCAAATGTAGAGTGCTTTGAGCTAAACCAGCCTTCGCAGAGCACAGTAGGGAAAGCGCTGCAGTGTGTCCACACTGATAGCTGCAAGCGCGCTGGCATGGCCACATTTGCAGCACTTGAAGCAACCTTGGGTTAACTTGAGGATGCGGGACATTCTGGTTCCTGTCCTAACGCTCTGTAATGCATCAGTTCACATCCCAGCGATCCCTGTGCTTCCGTCCATATTTGATGCCATCTTTCAATGTTTTTTGTGCAGCATGCTCTGTCCTCCTTTTTCTTTCTGTGAGAATGGAGCCTGAACTGCGGAGGAACATGCTGATGAATCTCGCCAGCACATCATGTTTGGCAGTTAAGTTACGCCTTAAGTTACGCCAAACTAACACTGAGAACTCCTACAATGATATCAACTCATGTAATGAATATGACACAAGATTGTTTGTGGCATTCATGGACATGCTCAGCACCATGGAACGCCGCTTTGGGGCTCGGGAAACAAGCACTGAGTAGTGGGATCACATCTTGCTGCAAGTTCGGGGTTATGAGCAGTGGCTGCAGAACTTTCGCATGAGAAAAGCCACTTTCATGGGACAATGTGAGGAGCTCACTCCCACCGTGCAGTGCAAGGACACGAGATTGAGAGCCGCCCTGCCGGTGGAGAAGCAGGTGGCTTCTGGAAGCTGGTAACTCCTGACAGCTACCGATCGGTTGCTAACCAGTTTGGAGTGGGAAAGTTGAGCATTGGAATCGTGTTGATGCAAGTTTGCAGGGCCATTAATTGCATGCTGCTCAGAAGAACTGTGACTTTGGGTAAAGCGCAAGACATTGTGGCTGGCTTTGCACAAATGGGCTTCCCTAATTGCGGACGGGCAATAGATGGGATGCATATTCCAAGTCTGGCACCAGCCCACCTAGCCTCCGAGTACGTTAATCAGAAGGGGTATTTCTCTATGATTCTCCAAACGCTTGTGGAACACTATGGGCATTTCATTGACATTAACACAGGCTGGGCCAGAAAGGTGCATGATGCACACATCTTTCAGAACACTGCCCAGTTCAGGAAAAGCGCTGCAGTGTATCCACACTGATCGCTGCAAGCGCACTGGCATGGCCACATTTGCGGCACTTGAAGTGCGGCACAGCAAGCTGGGACTTTTTTCCTAGACCAGAAGATCATCGAAGAGGAAGTCGAAATGCCCGTTGTGACCCTTGGAGACCCGGCTTACCCTTTAATGCTGTGGCTCATGAAACCCTACACAGGGAGCCTTGACAGCAGCAAGGAGCTGTTCAACAGGCTGAGCCGGTGCAGAATGAGTGGAGTGTGCTCTCTGTATGGGAAGCTGGTCTTGGCCGATGACAGCATCTCCTGGTTATATCCCTGTGCTGTACCCTCTATGGCACTTGTGAAGGGGAGGGTGAAAGCTTCACTCAGTCATGGAACTCGGAGGTTCAACACTTGGAGGCTGAATTTAAAAAGCCAGAGAGCAGAGCTCTTAGAGGGGCCCAGTGCAGGGCTGCGAGGATTAGGGATGCCTTGAGGGAACAATTTGCAGTGTCTGGTGCCCTGCACAGGAGTGAAGTGCAGTAGTTCCAATGTTAGTAGGAATCTGTGTTTGCTACGCTGACTTGCAGTGCTTGTTGCTTTCTTGGGCTAAGGGAACTTTTACTTTATGCAATAAATATAGTGTGTTTTCAAAGAAAAACAATCCATCTGTGGAAAAGAAAATTCATTTCTTAAAAAGAAAATTAATTTATTGAAAAAAATCCACAACTGCTTGGGATACAGAAAGGGCAAGGGGGTGGGGTGGGGAATGGTACAATCACAGATTTGCGTGTGTCCTGTTAGCATACTCAGCAATCCTGTCTTGAGTGCTGGGCACTGAGTGCTGCACTTCAGGATGACTATAATGCATGGTGAATGGGGTTGAGTGCAGTGGATAATGGTCATAGTTTTCATGGCTGGGTGGTGAAGCTACAGGTGTTGGAGGCAGCTGGGGACGGTAAGAACCTGGATGTTGGGGAAGGTGGGTTGGAGGTGACATGGGGGAACAAGGGAAAGTGTTTTGGGAGAAGGGCTGCGGGGGGCAGGCGGTGAGCGTGGTAGTGCTCCACCTCCACGGCTACGAGTGCCAGAATAGAGTCCTCTTGGCGTTCCATGATGCTTATCAGCTGATCCGTGCTTTGTTGCCGGAGCGCTGCGTTTTTCTGCTGGCGCTCCTCACTCTGCTGGCAGATCCTCCTTTCATGGTCACTCCACTCCTGCACCTTTAGATTCTCGTTAAGTGACAGCTGCATTACTTCATGCAGCATGTCTTCTCTGCTTCTATGTGGCCTCTTCCTGATTCTTTCCAGTCTCTCAGCCAGTGATAACACAGACGGCTGAGATCTCAAGGTTGCATCTGTAAAGGCAAAGTGCAACACTTAACAGAGGCAGCATTGTTCACACCAGACAGAGCAATGATTCCCCCACACTTAAGGAGGACAAGCACAGCCTACATGATAGCATAATTTGCCTGTCCCAAAGCGAGTGCACATAACCCCTGGGAGCCCCAAAATGATGAGTAAGCACAGGGTTAAGGGGGACTGATTGTTTCACGGCTGTACTATTCTCTGGGTTTCTGTGTGTTGGGGAGAGCCAACAGCTGCAGCGGGCACCTACACTGAACACTATTCCCACGTTTTCCCCAGGAGTTCATCCTGGAAGATCTCTCGTTGCTGAGGGTGCCTGAGGAAGCAAGGGAGGGTCTTCTGCTAGAATCCAGCTTCTGCCTGGCCCATATGCCACTTGCCTGTGTGCAGCAATGGTCCCCCTGCCCCTCATGGCACAGTAGCCTGCCTGGGACAAGGACCACAGTGGCTCTCTCAATAAACTGCGCAAGCACATTGCTCAAGTTCTGGATGAGACCTTTGCAGAGATCAGTGAGGCTGATTACTGGGATGTGATAGAGCACATCAATGCTCTATTCAGCATCTAGGCACGCATGCAGCCCAAGCCCTCCTTGCCCCAAGAGCCCACACTGAAAAACTTCCTTCCCCCCACCCCCCAAAAGCCACTTTCCGGGAGCCTCCTCTGGTGTTTGTCCTTCCTGAAGCACTGGCCACCACAACTAGCTACCTTCCTCCTGGCTCGAGGAGAACTCCTGGCTACATGCATCTAGGGATTCCAGGGTGTCTCCCTCTGCCTCAGAAGCCTCGCTCCTGCTTTCCTCCTCCTCCTGCCTTGTTGAAGTGGGCTCTGAAGAGTCCATCGTGGTCCTCGAAGTGGAGGTGGGGTCACCTCCAAGTATCACATCCAGCTCTTTGTGGAATTGGCAGGTCGCGGGGGCAGCACCGGAGAGGCCATTTGCCTTGCGGGCTTTGCAGTAGGCATTCCACAGCTCTTTCACTTCAACCCTGCACTGCACTATGTCCCGGTCATGGCCCCTTTCCATCATGTTCCCTGATATCTTCCCAAATGTATCATAATTCCTATGGCTAGAGCACAGCTGGGACTGCACAGCTTCCTCCCCTGAAACACTGATGAGGTCCAGCACCTCACCATTGCTCCATACTGGGGATCACATGGTGCGTGGAGGCATGGTCACCTGGAAAGATGCGCTGAGAGCACTCCACACCTGACTGATCAAACAGGAAGGGGATTTTCAAAATTCCCAGGAAATTTAAAGGGCGGGTCTGACAGCTAGTCACCTGTGGACAGGGCAGTAGAGTTCAAACTGATGACCAGAGTGGCTAGAACAGGTGTTGTGGGACACTTCTGGAGGCCGATCAGAGCGCATTAACATACCAGGGCAACCACACTGGCACTGCGGCACTCCAGCAGGGGCGCAGCAAATGTTATTCCTCTCATCAAGGTGGATTACCAGGAGTGCTCTAGCTGCGGAGTCAGAGCTCTCTACATGCCTTGCCAGTGTGGACAGGGAGTGAGTTAGAGCACACGGGGTGGCTTTAGTGCACTCTAACTCGCAAGTGTAGCCAAACCCTAAGTCTTATGTAGAATGAAATGTTATGGCAACAGGCCAGCTTGTAATAGTTGGAGAGGTGTAGACCATACAAAGTGAACAAAACTATAATTTATCTGCTAGTGATCCTATATGTTTGATATTTGCTTCCAAGTGTCTTTAAATTTCTATCATTCATTTTTTTAACCAATGTGGGTTTATATAACACTTCCAAACACATTAAGAAATTATGTTGCCCACAACTTTTAAGGATTTCTGTCTTTTATCCTGCACTTGTATTCTTGTATTCAGCAAAACCTAATGAGGAGGAAAGGTGAAAATCCATTGCATTAGTACAATAAGAACACCTTGATAAAGTCAGCTGTGTCTGTACCATTAGCAGACAACTGTGAATTGGTAGAAGAATCACCAGGAAGAAGAAAATCAGATTAAATAATTAGTGTCAATTAGCTCCAGCAAAATCATTCTATAAACAATTGGTCTCTAGTGCCCTGCTTAATTATGTGAGACTTTCATCGCTTCTTATCAAGTCTGCTTTGATTCATGTTAGCCTCTTGAGCATCCCAGAGGTATAATTAATTATTGTCTTGTAAATAAACCCTTAGTAATTAATTGCTGAAAAAAACATTACAGTATCTTTTTAAAAGGATTCAAGTATGGGACTACGAATACATGAAAGAATTTTTATTTTATTTTATTTTATTTTTACATTTTAAGATAAAGGACTTCACGCAGTCCATATGAATGCAAAGGTAGTTGAAACTAAAGGTCAGTGTAAAAAAAAGCTGAGCGTCAATAGCAATTGTTAAATTAAACAATCCATTCATGTCGCTTACTATAACAGTTGTTTTCATTTGATACCATTATAACTTGGTCTTGGAGCTAATTAAAATAGATTTTCAAACCTCAAATTAAAACTGTAAAACAGTTTATTTTTCAGGTTTGGGTAGTAAATTCCCTTTCCACAAAAGAAATATGTAACTGAAGTTAAAATAAGATTCAGACATCCTGGCACACATGCAGTACCCCCTCATTGAGTACAACAGCTCCTAATCTAACCCCAGGAAAACCAAATGCAGTCAATGGAACATGAAGAAAGGAAAAATCATCCCAATAGAGCAAACAGGCATTTTACACATAAGATTAACAGTGCTACTTGCACTTGTAAATTTGCTCCCTGTAAATCACTTGTGCCTGAGCTACTTGCATGTTACACCTCTTTCAAAACAAAAAAAAAGGAAATCCACTTTATTTTGCCTTGCCTAGATTAGAAAAACTAGTATCTGCTTTCCAGCTCCTACCAGCCATGGCGTAAGAAGGGAATGTAAATGCAGAGCTGTTGAAAGTTGCGCCAGATCCTTCTAAATCAGTGGTTCTCAACTGTGGGCCACCTCTTGTTCAGGGAAAGCCCCTGGCGCACCAGGCCAGTTTGTTTACCTACCACCTCCGCAGGTCTGGCCAATCGCAGCTCCCACACAAACTGGCCCGGTGAGCCAAGGGCTTTCCCTGAACAAGCAGAGGACCGCAGCTGAGAACTACTGTTCTAAATTGATTAGGATTAGATGAAATGGTAGTTAAAATATTGGTGGCTGGTCTACATTAGAGCTTACGCTATTGATAGTACTGATGCAGCTATACCAGTGTAGAGAAATGTTTACAATTTTTCCTAGTGCCTACACTGACATTTTTATTTTAAAAAAAATCTCACCACCCGTGCAGGTTTACCAATTCCAGTACTGTGGGAACCTTAATACAGAACAAGGCTCCATCCTTTCAACCTCATGTTGCCGAGAGCCTTGCCTTCACTGCTAAAAGAGGAATCTTTTACCTGCGGATAACCACTATATGTGAGCTATCCCCAGGTAAAAGAAACCAATGAATACCAGGCACTTTAGTTGTACTACAAAGCAAATCTAGGTGAAGTCAGCACTACTCCCATCTGGGGTTGAGTTTGCCTAGTTGACTTTGCCAAAGCAGGTTAGGTGCCTAATTCACATTAAGATCAGTGACTTTCAAAGGGAGATAGGTGCCCAATATGCGTAGGTGCTTTCAAAAATCCCACTAGGTGCCTGTCTTTGATGATCTGGACTTAAATGAAAATCTGTGGCAGAGTAGGAAATTGATTTTAAGTTCAAGATTAATGTCCTAATCACTGGCCCACCCTTTCTTTCATAAGAATGTCCATACTGGGTCAGACCAAAGTATCCTGTTTTCTCACAGTGGCCAATGCTATGTGCCCCAGAGGGAATGACAAAACAGGTGATGTCTGTCGCCTATTCCCAGCTTCTGGCAAACAGAGGCCCAGGACACCATCCCTACCAATCCTGGCTAATAGCCATTGATTTTATCCTCCATGAATTTATCTAGTTCTTTTTTTAACCCTGTTATAGTCTTGGCCTTCACTGGCAAAGAGTTCCACGAGTTGACTGTGCATTGTGTGAAGAAATATACTCCATTTTGTTTGTTTTAAACCTGCTGCCTATTAATTTCATGTGGTGACCCCTAGTTCTTGTGTTATGAGAAGGAGTAAATAACACTTCCGTATTTACTTTCTCCACACCAGTCATGATTTTATAGACTTCTATCATATCCCCCACTGGTTGTCTCTTTTCCAAGCTGAGAAGTCCCAATCTTATTAATCTTTCCTCATGTGGAAGCAGCTCCATACCCCTAATCATTTTTGTTGCCCTTTTCTGAACATGCAGTACTACTTCACCCTGAATGTGCTCCTTGATGGGCCCTAGGAATTTAATGAGGACATTGGCCTTAAACAAAACAACAACAACACAAAAAGAAATTATTTGGTTTAGCATATAAGTTCTGAGTGATTCAAATGTATGTGATTTTGAGTTCTGTTTTGCTAAGTCCACCAACAAGACTCAATACCACAACAACTGGGTTGCACAAGCATTACTGAAATCAAAATGTCCCAAAGATTCTAGGCCAGGGGTCTCCAAACATTTCCCCCCGTGACCCTTTTCTGCAGAAGGAAAAGTCTGGCGGCCCCTGGGGGGTATGTCCGCTGAAATGCCGACGCAGAAAACGGAAGCTTCCGCTTTCTGCAGCGGCATTTTGGCGGGACCAAAATAGCCCGCCCGGGAGTTCAGCGGTCTCCCAGGTGGGCTCGGCGGCGGCACCAGGGTCTTGCGCACCCCGTGGGGTGGGCTCGCACACCCCCAGGGGTGCGTGCACCCCGGTTTGAAGACCACTGCGCTAGGCTACTGATGATGGTGCAGAAACCACAAAGACCCTGCCTTGACTTTCAGAACCAAGACTGAGTTGGCAGAACTGGTGGTTAGACAAAGAGGTTTTCACTTGTCAATTAAACAAAATTAACTTGGAAATAATTATGACAACTTTATTGTCTCCACATGATGAGTCACTTTGCAAAAATAAAACTGAAAGTCAGATGATGTGTTCATCCTGTTGTAATAGCTGTGTGCTAGAGATGGGCATGAAACAAAACCTTACAATTATATTACCCCAAACTTTGGGAAAGTTAGTTTTATATCAGACTCTATGGTTCAAGTCCATCTCTTTTATGTACCTATGTTAAGTGATGAAATAATGATGCTGCAGTGACTTCACAAGTTCACAGGGAGCTTCCCATTTACAATTCGTTTCTGAGATGGAAGACACCTTGATAAACAGACTACAGAAGTTTCTTCAGCACTATCCAACATGATACTGTAAAGCAAACCAGTATGACTTCATCTTTTAATAAAAAATAATCTAACACTGGGCAAGAATCAACACCCTTACAAAATTTAGATTCCATTGCACACTATTAGTCCTATAAAGAAAACAACAATAACCTCATCTTAAAACAGCCGCGATGCATAACATCTTGCAGCACTGTGTCTCCCTCAGTTCCTTCTGCAGTTCATTTACAATAGGATTGTACAAATACAATGCATAATTAACTCACAGAACTCACTGCCACTCAATATCATGGCACCCAAGAGCTTAGCAGGAATAAAATAAAAGAACTAGACACTTATATGAATGTATAACCCCAGTTACTTAAACAGAAAAATCTATAAGGGATATAAATTGTCATCCTTTGGGGCATAAGCCAAATGCTAAGAGAGAGGAGTTAGGAAGAAACTTCTCCTGTGCACAGACTATTCCATAATTGACCAATATGAGGTTTCTTGCACTTCCTTTAAAGTGTCTGGAACTGTCCACTGTCATTCAGGAAATGGGATTGGATGGACAACTGGTCTGATACAGTATGCTAATTCAGCTGTTCCTATTTCTTTACACACATGGGGAAAAGCTATGGGCCTAAATCATCCCTGGTGTAACTTCACTAATGTATCTGGAGTTATGTTACACCAAAGAGGAATTTGTCAGTTATACCAAATAGCTAATAGATCACAATTTAATTGGTATTTGACAAGCAATAAGGGTCTCTGATCCACTCATCAATTGCCTTCATTGGGAGTTGAGGCCATACATCACCTCCCAACCAAGACCAACTCCTTAAATCCTGCATACCTCCTGGGAAACTTTATTCAGCCCTATATCTGAAATGTAAAGTTGTGGTAATTCCTAAAAATCAGTGCAAACTTTGAGGATCCTGGCAATGAAGGAAACATTCCTTGCATTTCTTGCTTATGTCTTAATATGCTACAAACATATTTAGATGAATCACAAGATTTGAAGTGATGGAAGGTATTTCTGTGGGTTTTTTAAATAATGCCTTTGTAAATACATGGACTGATATAAAACGTTCAAATGGCAAGTCAACCCAAGAGTGATGAACTCTGGGATAAGAAAACTTCTAGTACATAGCTGATACAACTTTGCAACACTGTGTTGTGTAGAGAGTTAAAAGCAGACAGCAGGTACAATGACATGTTAAATTACCCACATGATGTATAGCTTAATGAACCCCCTTGTGTTGATCACGCTTGGCATTAATCAAAAGCCATGAACAGATTCCCTTATTTTCTCAATGCTGCACTGATAAACTGCAAATTCATTTAACCTTGGACAGGAACTTTAATAGCTTCCAACTGTCAATACTTTCCTGGGTATACAGTGATTAAACTGCAACACAAGATGCATGTCATGAATTTTCTTCATTTGAAATTAGAGTTTTCATTTTTAACCACTATTTGCATAAAATATGCTGAGAATATGAAGATATGTAAAGATTTACACATGCCTTAGACAGAAGTTCACCAAGACAGTGGTGTTTTTTTAAAAATTAATTAACCACATATTAATTGACATACTGAAAGCTTTAAGTAACCTTTAGGTTGTGACACAAGACAACAAAGGCAAAGAATTCAAAGCAAAGACTGACAATATATCCTTAAGTTAACCCATCGTGCAGCACACATTTGGTAACATTACACACTCCTCTAACCTTTCTGTGATACTTAGAGGCACAGGGATTGGCTAAGACTACAAATCTTTTATGTTTCAAGTTTAGTGTTTTCTGGACAGGTCTTCGGGTGGCTTTGTTTTTCCTCTGGGATAAGTCTGCCTGGAGTAGGGATGGCTACAAGAATGGCTCGTCCTGGGTTCCTGAAGGTGGCTGGCACAGGTGGATCTGGCCCACATGGATTCACAGAATATCAGGGTTAGAAGAGACCTCAGGAGATCATCTAGTCCAACCTCCTGCTCAAAGCAGGACCAATCCCCAATTAAATCGTCCAACAGATTTTTGCCCCATATCCATAAATGCCCCCCTCAAGGATTGGGCCCACAACCCTGGGTCTCACAGGCCAAAGCTCAAACTACTGAGCTATCCCTCCCCTCAGAGGCCCTAACCAAAATCAGAGGTGCTATGCAGTGCTGGGGCTGGGTGCTAGCAGCACTATTTGTCACCTCTGTGACAAATTTGGCCCAGAGATGGCTATTTCTTTTATTCTCTGTCCACACTTTAATGTATGCCAGCCTGGAATACCAATATCTCTAACACAATAAAATCAGAAGGCTGGGGAGGGAAATGTGTTATAAAGTAGAAGAGTGACTCATTTTTTCATTCTCCCATCTAATTTGTAAGAGAGAGAGAGATCATCATGCCAATCATTCCTTCCTTCACCTTCCCAGTTTCCCACTGCTTGGATCTTAACCGTTTTAATTCTGCAGGCTACCAGCAAAGGCTAGGTGGGACATTAGCAGTCCAAAGACCACAGTTTGAGAACTGAATGAAGATGTTGTGGTTTACAATAAAAATAACGACATCAGCTATGGTGATTGCATGAAGTGCCTTCTCTATTCATCTGTAAAAATTAAACAAAAAAACAGTGGCAGGAAAGTTTGGACAAACTGTAGAAAATGTTAAAATTAGGAACTTTTTAAGACAGAAAATTGGGCTTTCAACTAAACTTTTTTGTTGAAAGTGTCTATCAGACTTCATCGCCCATGGTGCACCGTGGCCACACAACTGCTATGATGAATGGCCACCCTTCATGGGAAATGAAGTCCAAACAGGAAGCCCATCTTATAGAAGAGAATGAGAGGATTAGATACCCAAAATACAACTCCTGTGAGGCATCATGGTGACATTTCAGATTCAAACTAGTTCAGCTTCCTGCCAAAATATTTCAGTTTTAGATTTTTCTCCCAAAGCTCGAAGTTTCTTGTGGAAAAAAAGCACAAAATTCTGACCATCTCTAATTACAATGAACTACAAAAAAGTAACTAAATAAAAAAAATCCAAATATGAGTGGTACGTTTTAACCCTTTGGCTATGGAGACAAACATGGTGTCTGTTCTATGGATTAAAATGGTGACAAAGCAGAAGGAGCATTTTACATCCTGTAGGGGTGAAATCCTTAACCCCATTGAACTCAATGGAACTTTGCCATTGTCTTCACTGAAGTCAAATTTCATCCTAGGGTGCCCATAATCACCAGCGCATGAACCAGTGGTAGCACCAATGGAAATTTTTTTCTAAAATATTTTAGTTTACACAAGACTCTACTGGTAATGTGTATGTTTCCAAAATTTGTTAGGGAATATGATGTGTTTAGGAAAATCTGGCAAGAACCTGGAAAATCTCTGAATCACCTGATTGAAGTACTATTTTCATCTTCAATGAGATCAGTGAAGCATGCTGGGGAGGGAGTACCAGAAAGCATGGGATTCACCATCTTCTCCACCTTTGCTTCTCCCATATCCACAATTTCCCATTGGATCATTAATGGCTGTATTCCTGCAAACACTCAGAGAATTTATGAAAAACATAGTTGGTAACTCAGCATTCACAATAAGGAAAATAATAAGGAAATTCACAAATAGGCTTTACAGCTAAAACTGGGACCAGCAACCTCAAGTCACAATAGTTACACTTCTTAGATTTCAACTTGATTCGAGAATAGCATTTAATATTGGAGGGGTCTGTGACCTAGTGTGGTGCACTGCTATTATTTTAACAGCTGTGAGTGCAGATGAACAGCCTTTACCCCAGTCAAAGACCACGTAAAGACAATTAAATGAATTACCATCTTGTGGCAACTTATTGACTTTCTTTTTGAATCCCGTGGCCACCAGTCAGTTCTTGAATAATCTTAAAACAGTGTTGAGGATCTTGCAACAGGGTGAAATTCTAGGAAAGTTTGATTAACTTCTTTTAAAAAAGTTATCTAGTATTATATAGTAATAACTATATTACTAAGCACTGCAGCAGGTCTAGTGTAAGCTGTAGAGCTGTGGATCACTAGTGCAGAATACTACAATACTTTAAAAAAAAATCAGCATGCAGATATTAGAGTTTGTATCTTTGTTTCTGGATCACCTTGTACTTCTCTTACTTTGATATCAAATATCAGTGGATTAACAGAAGAAACTGAACTATGAAAAAAAGGAAATGATGTGGCAGAAGCAAAAGGTCCTTATTTAGGGATATTCCTGAAGGATTTGGTAGGCTGTACAAACCAGACCCTCAATGTTTGTTTTACAGGGTCTAGCATAAGACGAACCCTTGTGAGTCTGCCTGAAGAATCGCCACCAATACTCCACACACTTTCTCCCGCCCCTTTATCCCCTTTAAATTCTCTTTAAATTCTTAAACCACTTCAACTCCTTAAAGTGATTTCAGAGATTAAACCCACATGTTAAATCAGTGACGTGGGTTTGAGATCTCATGTTGGGTGAACTCTATAGTTCTACATGAATATTACACACAAATAAAGTACATTAAAAGAACATTGTTACGATTACAACATCAAGCACTCAAAAGATAGGAAATATCATAATTCATCCCCGTTGGGGATAGACATTATGATGGATTTTTAATTAACTGATAACATACCTTTTTTAATGTCGTTTGTGTATGTAAATACCCTTTTTTTAAAAAAAAAATAAGCAAACTTTAAAAAACAGAATTTCCATTATGTGGCATCAGACTGACACCCACATGATTCATCAACAGGGTTGGACTCATTAGAGCCACTGCACAGATTTCTGCCACTTGAGCTAACAGAATAACTGATAGCAGCAGTGGGGTGTCATCCTCTATATCGGGGTGGGCAAACTTGGGGTTTGCCCACCTCTGGGGTTGTGAAACAGTATGGAGGGCAGGATAGGGAAGGCTGTGCATCCCCAATTAGCCTTGCCTCCGTCCCTATCCATTCCCTCCCACTTCCCACCCTCTGACTGTCCCCTCAGAATCCCCAACCCATCCAACCCTCCCGGCTCCTTGTCCCTTGACCACTCCCTCCAGAGACTCCTCACCCCTAACCACCACCCGGTACCCCATCCCCTATCTAAGCACCCACTACTTCTTGTCTCCTGACCACCCCCTATAGTGACCCCCCCACTCTAACTGCCCCAGGACCCCACCCCCTATCCAACCTCCCCTGCTTTCAGTCCACTGACTGCCCCAACCCCTAGCCACACCTCAGCCCCCTGACAGGCCCTCTGGGACTCCCATGCCTATCCAACTGCTCCCTGTCCCCTCACCACCCCAATCCGTATCCACACCTCTGCCCCAACCACTCTCCAGAACCTCAGCTCCCCACCCCTCCTCCTCTGACCATCCTCTCCACGAGTCTCCACACCATCCAATCACCCCCTTCTCCCTGTCCCCTGACTGCCTCCTCCTGACCCTTATCAAGCCCCACCCCACCCACCGAAGCCAGTCATGCCACTGCAATGCTCCCTGCAGGAGCAGCGGGCCAGAGCGATAGCGGTTTGGCTGCAGGGGAGGGGGATAGCAGAGGAGGGGCTGGGGGTTGCCTCCCCGGCAGGGAGCTCAGGGGCCAGGCAGGATGGTCCGGTGGGCCAGATGTGGCCCGTGGGCCGTAGTTTGCCCACCCCTGTTCTACATGGACCAGCTCTAGATGAGATAGGACATATACTTCTCCAGTTGGTTGCACTGATATTTGCTAATGGTAGAAGAATGGTGAGATTCGGGAATTTTGGGTTCCATTCCAGGCTCTGGAGAGGTGTTCTCTAATTCTAGAATCTTCTGCCCATTCCCTCCAAGTACATTCCCTTCTTCCCTGTCTGCTCCAACCTATCATTGGCCCAGTCCCATCTCTTGCCCACCTCTGGTTCCTTGTTCCAGTCCCAGTCTCCACTCTTCAGGCTTCTCATCCCAGTCCCGGTTTCCTTGGCCAGCCGTCTTAGTCTCCCCTTGCAGGCTTGTTGTCTGATTTAAGTCTCCCCCCACGTCCATTACTAGAATCTCCCCATCCCCTATTCCGACTGCCTGTTGCAGTCTCCTTGACTAATCAGTCCATCTCCTTTTTCAGAAGTTCCAGTTTCTCACCTCACATCCAGTCCCAATCTCATCACGCTCCTTGTCCCAGTAAACTACTTTCTTTCCCCATCCCGAGTCTGTCTTTTGTCCCCTCTGTTTTCAAATTAGACAACTTCCTCCTCTACCCTGCCTGGGTCACTGAGAGCACCTGAGAGACAAAATCCTTGACCTCAGTTCTGATACCTGGCTCCACACCAGCCAAGAGCAGCCATTACTGGAAAAGTCTGGCTTCAGCCCTTGCAGCCATGGGCTGCAGAGAGCATGCTCAGGTGTATGTCCACACTGGACATGCGGTTGAACTAGGCATACCTTTTAGAAAGACATCCATCCAATCTTGATTTAAAGTTTGTAAAATGTATCACTTTCTTTGGCAATCTGTTCCAACAATTAATTGCCCTCACTATTAAAAATGTACATCTTATTTCCAGTTTCACCTTTGCTGACTTCAGCTTCCAGCCACTGGGTCTTGTTATGCGTTGGCTGCTAGCTTAAAGAACTCCCTGAGCAGATGCCTGTAGGCCATGATCAAATTGCCTCATCACATTTTCATTAATAAGACAAATAGATTGAGTTCCTTTAGTTTTTTACTGTAAGGCATGTTTTCTGGACCTCAAATCATTCTTGCTGATCTTTTTTGAACCTTCTCCAATTTTTAAAATGTTGACACCTTCACTGGATACAGTATTTCAGTAGTAATGCTGATGCACATAAGAAAAGTATTAGCTATATCAAAGCTCAAATAGATCTCTAATGTTGAGAGGATAATTCAATCCATGTGAGAAATTAGTAGGAAGCTGATTTTGACAGGGTTTTTTTTTTTAAAAGAAATCTTTTACAGGTGTTTTAGCAGCCAGTTCCATACCCAGCAAAGCCAGGAATAAACGTGTGGAAAATTTGGTTCGAAAAGAACAGCCTGGGGCTTGAAGCCTGATTTAATAGATAGTGCCAAGTTCAATCATGTGATGTGAAGTTGGAAAAGGTCTCCATGGTGCTATGAGAACACACTGTTGGCTAGAAAACTGAGGCAGAACTAGTTATGTTAGATTCTCTGTATATTGAGAAAACTGAGCTCCCTATTCCCTAACCACTACCGTGCTTGACAAATCTACATGCAGGGGAACTAAGCCAAAAGAACAAATGTTGAGCAACCCGTGAAGGTTTATTTCAGCACTATTCTTTTTAAACTTTGGTTTAATAAAAGCACCGTTGTGCTGTCTGCAGCCACAATACATTTTGTTTAATCAAGTCAGAGTTGTTGTTTTTAAACTAAAACTACATTCTGGACATTCCAAAGTCAGGAGCCTAGCATAGAAAATGGAGACGACAGTTCCAAAGAAGTGGGAACCCTCCTCCAGTCATTGAGGGTTTTTAGAAGAATTTTAGTCTTTGACCTCACCTAAGTTTTCTCAATGATGTTGAAGAGGTACATGGATGTAAACTCCCCAATATACTCCACACAGTCTATCCTATCCCTAGTCTCTTTCAAATCCTTGTGTTGTGCTCCTCTATGGTGCCTAAAGATCCTACCTCCTGATCACAGTTAGACAAGTGACAAATTGCGACTGTCCCTCTTCCCCTTCCTTTCCTTTTTCTTCTCTCTTACTCTCAACAACATCATCATTCTGGCATTTTCTGAACCCTAACTCTACTCCCAAAATTAAAACCCAAAACAAAATATGTCGCTAAGAGAACTGTGCCAATTCACTGCCATGTTCATTTGCTTGTACATTATTTCCTTTCCCCATCCTTCTGTCTGTCTTTAGGCTCTGAGCTTGCAAATACTAAGTTAGGCATATGCTGAACTTCAAGCACAAGTTGTCTCAGGAAGTCAAGGGAACTATGCGTGTACTTAAAATTAAGCATGGGCATAAGTGTTGCAGGACTGGGACCCTAAATCCCAATCCTGCTACATGTTGCATGCAAGCAGACTTCTGCATCCACACAGCATCTCAGTGCACAGCAGTCTAGTCGTGCAAGAAATTGCAGAACTAGGCCCTTAGACTGCAAACAACCAGGAGCAGGGAATGTCGCTTTATCTGTGGTTCTACAACACCCAGTGTAGAGGAGCCCCAGTCCTGATTGGAGCCATTATCCAAGATATTTATCAGCAACAATAAATAAATGTGGTTGTAGTCACTTATTTTTGTTTCGTTTGCAAGGACTGTGGCGTTGCATGGATATACCGGACAGCAGAATTTAGCCCAATGTTTGTAAATGAATAAGTACGCCTTCTACACTGTGGTTTTAAATGCTGATTTTAACAGAGCATTTTTATTAGACTATGATTATGGACATTTATCTAAAATATTATGCTAAAATAATGTTCTCAGTTCTTTCATTCTTTTTGGTAAACAAGGAGGTTTGTGTGGGGGAGAGGGGATACTATTTCCTATTTCGGTAAAAAGGAAGTTGTGAAATAAAATCCTAGTCTGATTGTGACAGTGATTCATCACTAAGAGAACTTGCTGATTGGCTGGAGTGTAGTGGGGGCAGGGCTAAGGAGCTATGCTACACTGGTAAATTGGATAAGCCAGATCCTAAATATGTTTAAGGGGGGCAAAGGCATAATTTAATTAGGGTACAGTTTCCTGTGGCACTGAAAGAAAAAATGGTAAGAAAGAAGAGTTAGTTCTACATTCACGCTGAGTTATGTTGGCTTCCACTGGTGTGCACCCAGACACAAAACTCCATAAGTGGCAATTCCTTCAGAGAGGGAGTTTGCAGTGGCAGTGAGTAGTAACTACCTCTTCTCCTCCAGCTTGGGGGAAACCTGTAGGGAGCCAGTGCAGCCAGAAAATTGGGTGGTGCTGGCCAAACAAGGGTATGATCAGGTGCATGTGACTGTGCTGATTCAATGAGAGAGGACAATGGAGGGTGAATCTCCCTCAAGCCGAGAGATCTGACCGCCACAGAGAGGTGCAATTTATATCTCCCAGAGCCAGGATGTGTGAAAGTATCCCATAGGATCACATTTAGCCATAGTTAAAGATGGTTTCACACCACTGACTTCCATGTAATTTTACCCACTCACTCCAAGGTTCAATTTGACCCATAATGTTGGCAATTACCACACGTGGACAGGCTATTTGCTTTGCCATATTAATGCTATTGTTAGATTTGCTCATATCCATATAACAAATATATGAAGTGTTCTATTATTAGTAGATAAAAAGATGTTTTGAAAAGAAAACCTATTAACTTGTATGACCCAGAGTTGACAATTACATTGGTGCTGATTTTATTTGTGTTATTATAGAAAGCTTTTGAAGCATCTGCAGTACAAACACTAACTAGATGGTTATATACAACTCTAATTCAGAAGAGAAGGGAAAGAGATGATTGCCTTAAAAAAAAGCAAAACAAGAATTCATCTATTTAGGTATGCTAGCACTGAATGTCTTATTACCAGTCAAATGTCATTGACTAACCAGAATATTAAGGCAAACTGTTCCCAAAAATGTAAACAGAATCAGCAATCCAGTCAACAAATGCAAATTACTATGTCACTTATGCAAACAGATGTTTGGAATAGCTTTTTACAGGAGACATATATAGGTAGGAAAGTGTCTTAAACTGAAATTACTTAAGTCAATATGGTTCCTATGTTCTGAAGATTAGGTATTTTGAAGACTAAAACACTGATAATATCACATGTTTATATACTACCAATCATCAAAAAAACAGTACCTCAAGGTGATTTCAAGATTGTGGGCCTTCTCCTGCTCAAATATTAAAGTATATGGGCATAGATAGTTGGATGCTGATGAGTGTTTTGCTACTGATTCCAGCTGGAACAAAATCAAGTCCTGAATACTCCTACAAAATATACCATTATTGTGGCTTGGGCAAGCAGGTAGGGGTTATAGTCTAAAATGGAGTTCAGCCTGAACTATAGCTTATATTCCCACAATAAAGGCTATTATACAGCAATAGCAACATTTAAGTTTTGGGGCAGGACTAGGGTGACCAGATGCCCCTATTTTATAGGGACAGTCCTTATTATTGGGGCTTTTTCTTATATAGGCACCTATTACTCCCCACTTGCATCCTGATTTTTCACACTTGCTATCTGGTCACCCTAGGCAGGACAAGAGGTAAAACTCTAAATAACCTGAAATTAAAAAATAAAGCATAAATTTTGTATAAGATTCCTTTTCAAATACCACTGAAAATGACTCATGGTTCAAGACCCAAGACAACCTACCTAATCCTTTAATTAGCTCCTGATAGCCACCAGGCAGCCCCATGCCAGTGGCAGAAATGACACAGGAATCTTGCTTTCTAGACCTCTTCTCGAAGCATCAATCGATGTTGAACTAAGAGCCTCACTTCTGTCACAAGCTTGCTGTGAGCCTAAATTAACATCTGTGACAACTTAGTGTATTTTGATGAGTTAGTATTTTGATACAGTTTTTTACAATTGTAAACATTTTAAATTTTAGATGGCCCATTTCTTGACTTGCGAACTGGTCTAAAAGAGTACTGGGAAAGTTTTTGACACACAGTGATCTGCTTCTAGGGGGTTTATATTTCAAAGGCTAATCTTGAGTTATTGGCACACTCATCACTCTCCCCCTCCCGCAACTCAACAATGAGTCAAATTCTACTCTAGGTTACCCTAAGTGAATCCAGTGAAATCAATGTAGTTGCTCTGGATTCACTCCAATGTAACTGAGAACAATGACATTGAAAAGCATTATAATGCCTCTGCACCTGAGCTGCTCCTAAAATATATAAATATCCAAGCTATTCCACATCTCTTTCCTGAAGAGAAATAAATACTATTTTACCTCATTGAAAAAATAATAATGAGCAATTTAATAATGTCCACAGTTTATTTTTCATATTTTATTTTCTGATTTCTAGTAAATATTCTAAATTGAATCCAAAACATACCTTGTTCCAATCACACTCAGATAATCTACTTATTATTCCTACTATGAAAATCATGAAATACTGTAGGTAAAGATTTATTGTATCTCTTTAAAAGATAAATAATTCATTGAATACATTAGATGGAACATTATAAACATTTTTTAAAATCAACAGGATAGCTATTTCTTGCAGCTTATGTGGTTTAGAATACTTTTAATCTTGTGGTAGATAGATAATAAGTTACCGTATGTTTCTGGGGAGGTGGCGGGAAAGAGAGAGGAACAAAACCAAGGATTATGTAAAAAACAGTAAGACTCCTCTTTGAGAAAGCATCTGGAAAGCATTCAGGAAAGTACTCAAGCAAATGCTTAAAATTAAGCACATACTTAAATCAATAGGATTTAATGCTTAAATTATTTTCTGATTAGGGATGCTCTTAAGCATGCTTTTCCCTGAACTGCAGCTTAAACTGGGGTCTATACCATATAGACAAAATCATACCAGAGACAGGACTATATTGAATATTAAACCAAATCTGTTAATAAATCCATTTAATTTATTCTATAATTGAGGTAAGCAGAATTTGCAGAAGGGAGGAAAGCAAATATTTTAACTGTATTATTATTTTCAGTCAAAACATTGTTTAAAAATATATTCACCCCTTCTCTGGAACGTAAAACATTCAATCAGATAGTGACACATTGTTACCTCCCAACTGAAATGACAATGCTGTGGTTAATGGAAGAACACAATATTCATTGACTGCTATAGGTCACTATAAAAATCCAAACTATTGGTCTCTGATCTAAAGATAGATGACATACTAAAAATAGAGCTATTTTCCCTGTGTGACACAGGGTGAGACAGCAATCTTACTATCTCTTGTTAAGGTCTGATAAATTATTTGGCTGGGATGGTGCAGTCATATCTAGGAATCCCACAGTAATACAAAAGAGATTTTGTGAGGATTATCTATTTGGATCAGGTAGAATCTGAAAGATTATTTTTTGGATCCAAAGATATTCTCAGTCAGTTTAATCTAACATCTGTGTCTTAGAACTTAATTGTTGTGGTTGTTGCCATTTCATTAGAAACGAGAAAGGCGTTCAGTCATGTTGAATGGGGATATTTATATGTTAACGTAGGAATTTTTGCTTTGGTAATACTTCCATTTCCGGGACTGAAGTTTATCTTATTCTCCAAATGCCGCATTAACTGCCAAAAAACTGACAGAAAATAAAGTAAAGCCAAAAGACATGTTCTGGGAAGTAACAGACCTGTTTTTGGTCCACTCCTACCCAGCAGGTACTAAAAGTACATAATGAGGCTAAGATGATCGTCTGAGCTGAATGCATCCCTGGTGTAACTCTACTGAAATCACAGGGAAATCAACACAGTTGTAGCAGGAGTGAATTTGGCCAAACATTGGCATTAAGTGAGTGGTCACTGGGTTCCAGGGCACAAATCTCCTCTCTTACTCACAAAGAAAATATGAATGTACATTAGTGATTACACAAAAACCCTATATTAAAAAGACATTCATAATGCAAAGTTAAGCACTCAAAGTTCCAGAACGAAACTTACCTGTGTAACTTTAATTTGTGGGCATATACATTATAACAGTCTTTAATTACATGATCACATACCAGGTTTCTTTCAACAGAACCCCTGCTTCTCTCAGTGTAGAGGATGGATGCGGCTCACTGAATGAGCAGCTATTCACTATTTCATTTCACCCTTATCATTCAATATGTGGCTCCATATCTTATTTACTGCACACCATTCACAGTCTTGTCTGAATATTGAATTATTAATTTTGTCAAAATAGCACTTATTGGCATAGTTTCTGATTATTTCACAAACATTAATTCATTTATCCTTACAACACCGCTATGATATATGATGTAATTATTATGCCCACTTTAGAGATGGAGAAATGAAGCTTGGAGATATTAAGAACAAAATTGTTAAAAGTGTCCACTAATTTGGGGGGCTGAAATGTACATGCCTGGAGCCTGATTTTTCAGAGTACTTAGCATTTTATTAGTACGTAATATATGCAAAGCACAGCTCTCATTGACTTCACTTGAAGTTGTGAACACTCAGCACTTCTGCAAATCAACCCCACGTCTCTGAAGTTGTGTACTCAGAAAATGAGGCTCACACAGAGTTAGTGGTCACCTGGGAAAAAATCTGGTTTAAGTGGATTCTCCAGCATTACACTGGAACTTTGTGGCAAAGGCAGAGACAGAATCCAACTCTCCAAGGTATCAGTCAACTGCCTTAACCACAAGACCATGCTTTCTTTTCTGCCTAGCCCTGCCTCATTCATTACACACCTTCCAGCTTTTTCAACAGTGTCATGCACTACACATATCTTCTAGTCCTCTGATACATTCCCTGAGCACCATTTATCCTGTGAACAGAATGAGGCAAGTGTACTGTGGAAAAACTAGCATCTGATCATGTAATTAAGGACTGCCTCATAATGTATACACACAAGGGGACCAAATTAAGGTTGAACAGGCAAACTTGGAGGGATCCTGGACAGGTGGAAGGAGCTGCAGACAACACCAAAGTATGCTAACAATTGTTGCAATCATTTCTTAACTTTTCAGTGCTTGAGTTTGCAACCTTGACGTTCTTTTAATGTAGATTTTAAAAATGGAATTTCCTAAGGTTTTTTTTTCTAAAAAAAACAAGCTGAAAAAACAGCAATTCCATCATATGGAATCATACTGATCCTCCCCTCCATATAGTTTAACAGCAGGGTTGGGACTTTTGATTTATAGCACAGATCTTTGACACTTAAGATAACAGAGTGACAGTAGCAGTTATAGGCTGTTAACCTTTATGTGTACTAGCCACTACAGGTGGATGAGGCACACGCTTTGCTGGTGGGTTTCACAGCTGCGTGTTAGCAGAATAATGTTGAGACCCAGGAACCCTGAATTCTATTTCACTTGTGAAGGGGAGTGTGCTTTAGTGTTCTTCCCACCCTACTCCCCCAAGCCTGCCCTCGTCTGCACCAATCCTCTAGCCTGTCTCCCCTCCAGCATGTCCCTCAGTTCCTGTTGCCCCCCGACCTGTCTTTGATCATGCTCTGCTCCTACTGCCTCCTTTAGCTTGCCCTTTCTCACCTCTCTGTATTTGAGCCAGACAGCTTCCTCCTTCTCCACCATGCTGTCTGCTGAGCACCAGTAGAAGAAGCATTGTGAACACAGGAGAGACAGTCACCCTACACTCAGATCTGGTGCCCAGAGCCACACTGCCCCCAACAGCTGGGAGGACCAACTTTAGAAAAACTCCCACTCAACACAGATGGACTCTCTCAACCTCACAAGTTAATAGTGAGCATTTGCAAGCAGCTATTTTCAGATGCATAACTTAGCAGATTTTAAGTGGATTTCGTAGGAACAGCAAAAGGCACTTTTTTGACCCCCAGGGCAATACCCCTGCAAAATGTTGAGTCCCTTTTCCAAAGCTAGACCTTTTAAAAAAACTATATGATTTTTTAAGATTGGCTAACCAATGTGTTGGTGCCTAATTTCATTTTCAAAACTGGCTGAATCATTTTTGCTGAAACCACAAACATGATCTGTCTTTGTCCAAGACTCAGCATGGAAAATTTCTGCCTGAACAACTGAACTTTGACAAAGTTTATAAACAACTGAAAGCAGAGTCTTATAATGGAACATGTTAGGCAAGCTTCATTGTATGCGGCAGAACCAGCTCCATCTATAAAAATGTGGTAATGATAACATATATATTCATGGCCGATTCTGACTATTCTGATGACCCATCCACATCTTGCACCTGCTACCTGCCATCCCTTTATTTTCACTGCTACCGTTATCCTCCTGATAGCCAAGAAATGATTATTTTTGGGGTCAGGTGATTTATTTGATGGCTATTAGCTTTGTTTTTGTAACAGATTTTCACATTATCTGTCCATATGTTATATTTGAAAGTTGGCAACTTTTAGTCCGTTTTAGTGTTTGTAGGTGGTATTTTGTTTTGTTGTGTTTTATGGCACTTACAGGTCTTACAATAAACACCTGTACAAGGATTAAATAAAATGTATTTTACTTCTACTCAGAGAGCCCATCTTTGGTCAGGCAGAAATTTGACAGGTGCAGTGTCTGTACATTGCTCCTTAGCAGCCTGTTGAAACTCTAATGACTGATCTAATAAACCAGAAGTATTAGAAGGTCAGAGTGAACAACATGGCTCAGTTTGACCTTCCATTATTTATGGTTTGTCGGATCAGCCATCAAAGCTCCAGGCGGGTAGCTGATAAGAAGCAGAATCACCAGCACGATCATGATACTGCAGAATTCTCACATTGCATGAATGGTGCCCCTTGGTTTTTGGTGACCTGTGCAGCCACCCATGTCACATGCTCCTAAAGCTGGCCCCATTTCACATTTAAATGGCTTTTGTAAGTGTCAGAATTAAAAATACAGTTGCAAAATTGGTTTTCATTCAGCTATAGACTCCTCTTTCTTCAAAGAATAAAGTCCACAAAAGTTCTTCGTGCTCATGTTCTTATCTTGCAGAAATGAATTTATTTTTACACTTGCAAAGGCACAAGTGAACTGTTATTTAATTTACATTAGGTACAAATAATGATTGCATTTCATAATTTAAGGGACTAATACAACTCCTTCACCTCTAGCTGAGGATGTTCCCTGTGGCAGCAGAACTGATGTGGTGGGGCTGGACTGGAGGGCGTGCACTTTCAGCATGAAGCTGAAGCCTTCCTGTATGCCAGTATGAAAAGGCGTGTAGATCATAAGGCGGAAGATTGGGCCAAAATAGGATAGGACAGACCAGGACAATTCACTAGGAGAATCCCTCAGTCCTCATCCCTCTCCCACCACAGGGTTATACTGGGGCTGCCACTGAAGTAGCCTCTGTGGAATGACTCTGCAGCTGCTTTGTGACAAAGGAATAAGGATTCCTCTCCCTGGGCCCTTGGATCATATATCCAGTGCATAGTCTGCTACCCATGCTGGACATCAGTCCTGGACATCCCCCTGACTATTAGGAGTTTTTATTTTGCTAGTATATAGATTACTGTAATCATGGTTCATTTGTTTTGTTCCACTTGTTTTTATAAATACATAAGTACTAGCTACTTGGATTTTTCCTACTGGGTACTTCTCCAATGTACGTACAATTGACAACTGCAGGCAACAAATTTATTAATTTCCACAATAAAAAAAATTCTCTGAAATGTCATACAAATACATGCAAAATATTTTCAATGGTTTCATTGAAATAATTTGCAGTTTTGCCATTTACTTCAGTAGTGAAATCATCAATCCCTATCAAAGTTTTCTACAAAAATTATCTCACTCTAAGCCTCAGTGACTGTGGAGTTACCTCTGTCTGTCTTATATAACTTACAGGGCTGGTCCTCACTAGGGCGGGGGATCGACTGTAGATACGCAATTTCAGCTACATTAATAACATAGCTGAAATCGGCGTTATCTACAGCTGACTTACCTGCCATCCTCACGGTGGCGGCGGTTGGTGGCGCACTCCCCCATCAACTCCAGCTTGTGCCTTTTGGCGAGCTGGAGTTACGGAGTCGACGGGGGCACCGCTGGGGATCGATTTATCACGTCTTGATGAGATGCGATAAATCGATTGCCATAAGATCGATCTCTCCCCGCAGTAGTGAAGACAAGCCCACAGAATCATTACAGTAAAGCTTTGAATGGTTCCACTGAACACAGCTGGCACATCAGAAATTATATGGAACCTAAGTGTGATCATTTCACAAGAAAGATGCAAATACTCTGATAAACTTGAGCCAATACACATCCTTTATATGTCTGCCTTGGGTTATTGACGTTCAGGTCCTATCTTTACATTAGGACACGGGGGATGTGCTAAGTCATTATTCCCAGTGAGCCTGTTGCAGCATTGCCAACTCTCACAATATTTGTTGGAGAGGTGGGGGGGTTGGAAGACTCAGTTCTCCGAATCAGATGATTCCGTGAGAATCTCAGCTTTTGATTAAAATTTTTTAAAAAGGTTCTAGACCTCATGGTTCAATAGAAATGCTTGAAGAAGTATCCAGCTTTCATCCTACAGGCTCGAACACTGAAAGGCAAATAAAAAGACTTTCTCATGCTTTTTAAAATTTTGTTTCATGATTTTGAAGACAATCTCATGATTTGTTGAGTTCTGGCTCATGATTTGTGAATGCCTGGACATGGCAATAATGCAATTACCTGAAGTCACATAGCCCACAGAATTTCCTATACACCTAGGACTGCGGTAACTCCCCTCTATGTTTCTACTGGGTGATGAAATAGACAAGTCACACACTGATCTCCTTTTATTTTTAAGCAGAACTTCATTTGTTGATTAAGAGGCATGTCCCACCCTTGATGACAGGAATGTGATGGTTCAGGCTGGGTCCTGTTGTCCCTGTCTGCTGTTTCTTCTGAGAGCTGGAAAGGATGAGTTTTAGTCCAATGGGCCACTTGCTGCTTCCCTCTGCCAGACACAAACAAGGAGATGGTCCTATCTTGGTCCAGTCTAGGGGGACATCTTTTCTCCTACTTTCTGTGGCTAATGTCCTGCATCCCATGCCAAGTCAATGCTCTGTGTATCTTATTTCAAAAACATGGGCACAGTATAGGATTTGGCCCGTACACTTGAGTAAAATACAAAGGTAAGTGTCTCCAGGGAACTGGGGCTTGGCTGGGACTGGCAGGTTGTGACTTAGTCAACACAACGCAGAGAGAATGTTGGTAGATTGGCAGAAGCAACCAGAAGAATGGAGGAGGTTGATTCAGCACCCTGAGAGTGTATGACCATCCATCGTCACTTTGGTTTGTAATTCTGGATACTTTCTAGTTCCTGAGCTGCTATTTGATGCCTACCTAGTGGCTGTAGCAAGAAGCCTGCTTTTCCAGCTGTAGTTTGCAAGGCCAGACTAGGTTTTATTTTATTTTTTTCATCCAGGCCCTTCTAGAGTTATTCTTGTCTTTTTCAGCTCAATGTTGGATTCACCTGCTATACAGAGTGAAACACATTGAAACCTCCCAGCAGTCTGATGTGATCCAGAACGTGGCTGCCTAATCATTAAGTACAATTTTATGCTGAGCTCACGTACCACCATTGTTTCATGAACTGCCCTGTCTTCTGAATAGACTTTAAGGTGTTGATTTTGACCTAGAGACCTCTAAAGGGACTGAGGCTTGCCTTCCTGAGAAACTGCCCCTCATCCAGTGCCACACTGCTGTTGTAGAGATCAGCAGATACCTGTCAGCCCTCTTTGGTTTAAACAGGAAATGCTTATTGCTAGGTAGCACAGGCGCTGACTCTGTGAGTGCTCCGGGGCTGGAGCACCGACCAGGAAAAATTAGCGGGTATGCCATACCTATCGGCAGCCAAGCTTCCCACCCCCTCACTTCCTTCTCCCTCCCCACCCCACCAGCGTGCTGTGTCCCCGCTTCTCCCCCTCCCCCTCCCAGTGTTATACCCACACTCCCGCTGCCTAACAGCTGTTTGGCAGTGCTTAAGACTTGCCCAGAGGGAAGTGTGGGGAACGGGGATGTGGCACACTCAAGGGAGGAAGTGGGGAAGAGGCTGTGCAGGGGTGGGGACTTGACTGGGATGACTTAGCTGGCGATTGGTCTTGCTTTGAGCAGGGGTTGGACTAGATAACATCCTGAGGTCCCTTCTAACCCTGATATTCTATGATTCTCTGACCTCCCCTCCCACCCTAAGGATGACATTTCCTCCCACCTGTCCCTCCAGACCACATCCCCTGGAAATCCAGGCCTTAAAGTGATGAGCCCCCTAATAGTGCTTCTTAGGTTAGGCTAGGTCTTTCAATGGCCACTATGTTATATTACAAGTACTTGGGATGAGTGTTTGACTATACATTGAGATGCATTTTGTTTTGTTTCATTTCCCATCTGCCTCAAGGAAAGGAGGGAGGAAAGTACAGCACATGAAGGACATCATACTACTAATCCTTTTATAAGCACTTAGCATGAAATTCACACCTGGGCAGAGAGCCCACGCAAACCCTACACACTAATTAAGGCCCACTTAACCTTATTACATGTATGCCAGCTGCACAGAGTGAATTTCACTTTAGGCATTGCAGTGATGAGATTAGTGTAGATTAGATCAAATGGAGCTTGATCCTCTTCTCATCAGTGTTACTGATGAGTAAAACCCCAAAGGTCTTTGGACCCCAAGACAAATTGTTGAAAGTATTTAGGTGCCTAAATTGGAAAAAGGTGCCTAGTGGAATGTTCAAAAGTATCTAGGAGCTTAGCTCCAATTGATTTCAAGTGTGTGAAGCCTATTCCCAGCGCTGGCCATCTTGCTGAAAACATGCAATATAAAAAAGCAATGCCTGTATTTAAAAAAAAAATCATTTTCAGTCTGATTTTCAAAATCAGGGGGGAAAATATCATTACTGTTGAAAAAAAGTCTCATTTAAAAATGTAAGAAGTTTTCAGTGATTGTTCAAGAAGATTTATGACAAAAGATTTGTTGTTGTTTCAGGTCTGGCCCAATGGTTTAATTAGGGTAACCATACGTCCTGTTTTGGCTGGGAGAGTCCCTTTTTTAAACCCTGTCCTTGCCATCCCCACTTTTTTGGCAAAGGTGGGCATTTGTCCCATTTGTCCTTGTCAACTTGATCTGTTGGGAAGAGCAAACAGGACAAATGCCCATTTTTGTAAAAAAAAAGAGGTGTGAAGAGGACCATGTGGGGGCGGGAGGGGGATGGGGGCAAGCAGCCATGCCAGCCATGCCAGCCATGCACAAGTGGAGAGGCAGGGCTGGGGTGGGAGGTAGGTTGTACCCAAGAGAGCAGGGATGCCAACACTAGCCTCATGCTGGGGGCAGGCAGGTCTCGGGCAGCAACGATGCCAACTCCAGCCTGGCAGGGGACCAGGTCCACATGGGGAGGAGGGCTCAGGCCTGTGTCTCAGGCCAGCCCCACATGGGAAGTGGGGGTCGGGCTCGGACAAATGTCTGGGGCCAGCCCCGCATGGGGAGGGGCCCTCAAGCTAGCCCCACACAGTGTCCCATTTTCCCTTTGGAAAATATGGTCACCCTAGGTATAATTTTCATTGGCACTTGCGGTCAGATCAGAAGTGTATGCCTCTCATGATTGCACTGTGGCAAGCACTGCTAAGCTTGCAATCCCCCTGAGAAAAGAGGGCAGGCACTAATTAGCCCCAGTGGCCAGCAGTCTGTGGAGAAGCAATTCTTGAGGGTACTTGGAAATACCTGCAGCGCTGTTGGCCTTTTTAGGCTACGACTTAGAGCTAGAAAGGTGGATGCATGAACTGGTGTGGGTGGTAAACTCTACTGCCATCTACTACTATGTATTTGTAAAGTGCCTAGCACAATGGGGCCTCATTCTTGGATGGTCCAGAAGCATTACCATAATAAAAATGATTATTATTATTATTAATAATTAATTAATAGTTACTATCACATGGTAGTATAGGGTTTACCACAGATACTCTCAATTGTCATAAGAACAGTTGCAGTCCATAACTTTGGTGTGCGTGTGGGTGTGGGTGTGTGTGCGTGCGTGCATGTGTGTTTAAAAGATATGTTTTCATTTTTACTTGCATTGAATGAGCTAATGTAAGTCACTTGTTTCCCATCTTTACGCCAACACAATGACAGTTGTGGTGTCATTCCAAACCTGTAAGAATAAATAACATTTTCTGCTTTATTTATACTCATATAAATCTATCATTTATAAGCACGTGTATACATGCCTAAATGTAAATTATTGCTAACAATTTTAGAGTCAATAAAAATGTATTTTATTAACAAATGCAAGTTCAGACTAAACCAATTAGATAGAAACACACAGTAGAACCAACATTCCAAAGGCCTTTTAAACTGCATATTCTCCTATCCAAGCAGCGGGAAAACAATACAATTACATGGAAGGACTTGTAGTAGCTTGCTTAATGCATGATGAACATGCTGACCAAATACTCAATCCTCCTACCTCTCTATCCCAGCAGTATCTGAAAGGAGCAGGACAGCTGTAGTCTCCCTGATTTTGGGCCACACTAGTGAATGGGATGACAGATGTAGAGCTACTCTTTCAAAGAAGGCAGGAACTCCTCTCTGTCAAACAGAGAAGATTGACAGTCTCAGAGCCCAATTTATATGGTTAAAAAAGCCAGCTGCTTCTTTAACAGTTGTAGGCAGTATTCCTAGTGTAGCAGAAAGTAGATGAATAAATTAATAACTACTAACATGATGTTATCTGGTGAATGACTTTAAGCACATAGTACTCCCACAATAAACTATAGTAGACTTAATGCCCTTTCCCTCATAGAATAAAAAAGGTGTTCATATAAATAAATATAAACAAATTAGGTTCCTAAACTGGGGATTTAAAACTGTCTCAGGTTTATGTATTATACCTAATTAGCAATCACCACCAACCCAGACAAAATATAAAGCTTTCCTCAGATTAGTGGCTATATCTTGTGTGAGAAATTAATTTCAGACATACCCAAAAGGCAAGTTTTTAACAAATGAATTTGAACCTTTTTAGCTAACATATTTGATATCTGTTTGATCTACTTTTCATGTAGACACAAACATATATTTGGAGAGTACTTCTTTGTCAGTATCTTTCAATTCTTCATCGAGAGTATAAGGGGGAAATAGACTATGGCCCGCAAAATGTACATAATGAACAGTAGATTTTGAAGGGCAGTATTTTGAAAAACTCACATGACAACATATAGCCAAATAATCATCCCATCGGAAGCATTGAGCAATCATTAAAGGGGCAGACTTGTTTTGGTTAAAAATCTGTTGAAACCTGCATACACAGATTCTGGGAAAATTAAACTAATACCTTGCTGTTTAACTAGTAGCATAACTCCTGTAACTTTTTATTTTATGTTGAAAAATAAGATTTAGGAGATTTTGCCTTTTGAAATTTAGTAAAAAAAGTTATGCTTCAAAACTTTGCTGGTTGTTAAGAGATATGTCACATTAGTTAAATTTAATTAAGACTCCAGGAATTCTGTGCTAAGGGAATAGTTGATTTATGAAATTTATTTCTCACATTGGGCCTGATTCAGAGCCCACACAGAAGTCAATGGGAGTTTTTCAATCTGGCCCATAAAGCCAAACATAAAAACTAACAAATTGTAAATAGCCTACTATATATACAAATTTGTGGAGTCTCAGCATTTTCCACAATTAGAAGTTGGCATTAACAGAAATGGTAATTAAAATGATGATGAATTTTAAGGGAAAGACACTAGAATTCTCAAATTAAAAATGCAATTCTATATTTAACTAAACGAAATAAGTAATTCTGTATTAAAAGAAAGTGGGGTACAGCACAAGCTGTATAAGATTATAATAAAACAGGGCATTAAAAGAAGAATTAACGCTTGTAACTCAAAGAATTACTGTAAGTATAACTGTGGTAAAGGCAAATATATATTATCAGTTAATATATTATTAGAATAATATTCAATTGTATTAAATATTATTAAAATATCCATTAGAGATCAAAACGTGGTTGTCGATTTTCTTTTCATTTCATGATTAAACAAATATAAAAAAAGAAGAGAGATTCAGCTGCTCCTCGCTCAAGTGCACTGAGTAACTCTTTACTCCACGCACACTCCTATTTGTTTCAATGGGACGGCTTACGGAGTAAAGTGCTCCTCAGCATGAGTAAGGGAGTCACATTCTGGCCCTTCTAAGGCCTTTGGGATCGTGCCTCCACGTTTTGGAGTGTCTGGGGTCACATTTAACCCGCCCAGTTGAGCTCTAGAGCTAATAATGGGTTTAAACGGGGTGGGAGGAAGGAGAACTTTAGGCCGGAGTGACTGTCCTCGGCTGTTCATTCCGTATTTCCCCAGTGCCACTGGGCTCTGATTAGCCAGGCACACGCAATGCCCCGGGAAACAAAGGGCGCAGCCAGCGGGGTTATTTGTAAAGGTGGGAAGTCGCCACCCCTCCTCCCTGCCAATCAGAGACAAAGGATCTGAAGGGCCCGCCGCCGACCACCCCGAGCCGTCTGCCACAGCGTCGCTCGCATGTGGCCTCCGTAGCCTGTCCCCAGCCAGAGGCACTCGGAGCTGCGGGGGAGACTCCGCTGTGTGTAAATGGAAAGTGGGGGCGGGGGGGTGGAGTTACCGCCCCCACTATGAGCTCCCCTCTCACAAGAGGACCCAGCCCCTCGTGCCCATTCACAGCAACCCCTGTTGCTTGCACCTGCCGGCAGAACAAGTGGCAAACCCATGCGCTTAGTGCAGGAACCAGGCGCAAAGGGGCGGGGGAGGCCAGTCAGAGAGCGCGCGCTCAGCACAGAGCCGGGTCGGAGGCTCCCCTGTTCGCGCTCCCAGGCAAGGGCGCTGCTCAGACCGGGAGGGCGGAGCAGGGCGGGGTGAGGGGAAGGGGTGGGAGCCGAGGGGCGGAGGGGGGCTGGGGAGGGTGGGATCCGCCGTGCGGAGCTGGGATTTGCCTTTTGTCCTTTACCCTCCCCGCCTGTCAGGGCTGAGGGCCGGCGTGATTGAGAGGGAGGGTGTTAGGATGTGTGGGAGTGTGTGCGGCAGAGAGGGACTGAGCGTGTGCGCGCGGCCTGGGTGAGCATGGGGAGGGCAGATCTCAGGGAGGAAGAGTGTGTGTGTGTGTGTGTGTGTGTGTGTGTGTGTGTGTGAGAGAGAGAGAGAGAGAGAGAGAGAGAGAGAGAGAGAGAGAGAGTGTGTGTGTGTGTGTAGAACGGTGGAGCCCGCTGCTCTCCTCACACACGATGGGAAACCCAAAGCTCAGACGTCCCTCTCTGCTCATACACTTGCCTTGCTGATACCCTTTTACATCGGGCTGGCCAGTCTCCGGCTGCGCCGTAATCTGTACACAGGTGCTTTCTAGTGGGGACACCGCTTCTGTGGGTGTAGACGGGTGTAGACGGTCACTTTTCTTCGGGAAATGGGTGCCCTCGGGCAGATTAGACTGATTTTGACCCGGGTTGGAAAACAATTTCCCGCTGCACAATAGCGACTGTGCGCTGCCCTTTCACAGGGGAACAGAGGAGCCCAAGCCTGTTCCCAGCGTTTTCCTACTTGTCCGCCTTGCACAGGGTCATTCTCTCCTTTTATCTTGCCACTCTCCCACAGGCCGACGTCAGATCCTCAGCTAGACACCCTGTTAGTCCTGGCATTGGCCTCTCTTGGTACAGGCCTAAATGCTGTGCATCCCCCTGCTCTAAACTGCCAGGCAGTGGCTAGATTTTGGAATTGAACTCAAGTACTTAAAGCCCCTCTACCACTACTGTCCTTCCAAACCAGCTCACCATACACCCCCAAGGTGCATAGCACCTACTATTGCCTGGTTCCTGTTCTTGACTTCTGCAGCAATTCCCCCCACCCCTTTATTAGGGCAGAAAATCTCACCAACGGCCCGATCCCAACGCCCACTGAAGTCACCGGGAATCTTTCCACTCATTCAACGGGCTTTTGATCAGGCCCTGTCCATGAGAATCTGATTTTAAGACATCTCAAAAGTCACACCCTGCGCAATCCTACCGGCTCGAAAGGGGCAGTATCAAGAGTATGCTTGGAAGGAAGGCGGGGTTTGAGCCCCAACATGTTTTACTGAAGACACAAGAGTCAAATGTAAGTGATGGACGAACGGCCAGTAGCTAGGAGAGGGGAGCCAGGGTGGGGAAATGTCCTCGACCAAGCCTTGTGTTTGCTGGAAGGAGAGCATCCACTTTGCACATTAAAGTGCATAAGCAAGAGTTGACTTGGGAAAAGCCCCTCTCCCTGGTAAAATCTCTGTCCGCTTCGGGTCCACAGCACTGAACCACGTTTAAATTCGAAATTAAATCGTTGGGAAGCAGCGCTCCATCGCATGCCTCCTTACAGCGTATTTGGCTGCGTTTACACTTCAGTTATTTCCCTATTTTCCTGCTCCTTTGAACAGGCGTTCACTCTATAGCCTGGTGTTTAAACCAGCATTCGCAAGGTCCTTCCCCTCTTGTAGGCACCCGGATCTGTGTCGGGTCCTGAAGGGGCAAATCAGTAAGAAACTAGGCAACAAACATTCATCAGTAAATTGCTGTTGCCGCTCAGGCACAGAATATTTGGTAAGCATCTGCCAAAGAGATGCTGGCAAGAAACTACAGAAAGAGAGGTCCCTCTTTTCATCAGCGCCAATAATATCGTGGCTACTACTAAAGCTCTCTCCTCGGAACAACTCTCTGTGTTCCCCACACCGCTGAAAAACGAACAAGCCGGTCGATTAAAAAGCTGTCTTTACTGTGAGTATTATACAGTCTTGTTCAACCTGGTCTGCACCGTGTCCCCAGCAGGGCCCATTTGACACGATTTACAGAAACAGGCAAAATATAAACCAAATTTACTCGTAGAGATGCGAACCGAGCTCTCCTTCAGAAAGGGATGGGGGAAGAGCCACTAAGAGGAAATATTCCAGGACTGGCATAGTTTAAGATGTACATTTGGGCCAGAGCTCGAAATTATGGTACAGCGGCAGGAGCTGCAGAGATGGTCGCATCTCAGCTCTCCCCGATTACCTGCGCAGGTTGGGTTTGGCGCTACCAGGGTGGTGTATGAAAATACCAGCACATTTTTAAACAGGTGATAGACACCATCCCGCCATGGAAGCACGAGGGAGTGTCTCCGAAGTAAAGGTTGAAGGATCGGGCCTGAAATTTCAGCGTAGACAGCTAAACGAGGGGGCCCTTGAAGGAAGGGCGGGGGGAAGAGATCATCTCCAGTAATCTCCTGTAGCGTTTGATATAGAAGTCTTGGGGGGGGGGGGTTATTTCCAGAAAGATCCCGAGTCTTTGCTGACCTCACCCATTATTTATGTTCGCCGTTTGCGTCTAAAATCCATGTATAACTTGACTCTTTAGTACCCCCTTTGAAGAGGTTCACCCAAAGTGGCGTTCATTCAGCAGCCTTCATCGCCCTATGATACAGTATGTGGGGAAAACAGAAGGAGTTAATTATTGTGGTTGATAAAAAACGGGAAAGCAAACGCCTGACCTTTGATTTGTACAATGAATTATCCCGGCAGAAAAACAACAGCGGGTGTTATGTGCAGCTTCCTGGAGGATCAGTTCTGTATCCCCCTGAAAATCCTTTGGATAAGGCTCTGACGTCTTCGGGGACTGTCCATTGACAAGAAGGGAAGATCACTGTTGTACAGTATTATTTTTTCAAGGAGAGCAAAACAATCGAACTTTAAATAGAAGACGAGCCTAACCAACTCAGCTACATTGTCCTCGAGTTCTCTAACAGGAACTCTCGAACAGTAGGTATTGTTTTCAATGCTATTCTGTACATGTAGATAGACAGACCCGTTTTCAATAAGTATAATAAGCCTCTACACAGTTAAGGCGTTACCTAAGTGGAAGTGACTTACAGTGCATTGCATCTCTGGCTGTCAAATCACATTAACAGCAGTAGTTAATGGCCATGGTTTCAAACGGACTTCCCAAGTCTGATATTAGTGATATACTGTAGGTGGAATGCAGGGTTAGTTTTTGTGCTCTCGTGCGATGCTCTCGGTATCCACAGACAATGTGGAAACCAACCCGTCTGATTAGCGTTTGGGTTACCGGGGGGCGGGGAGCGAGTCGGAGGAAGGGGGTGGAATTTTTTTCACAGTAATACGGGAATGAAAGACATCGTTCTGTCCGGAGTAGGGGATGTGAACTGTCTTGCCATAACTTCTGGTTTGTGAATTAGCTCGATATTTACGTGATAGCACAGTATGGGCCAAATTTTGCTCGCTTTTAACGATGCAAAATTCCCATTGAAGTCAATGGGATTGAAGTCAATGGGAGGTTTTCTCCATTAAAAAACACAAAATGTGTCCCTTTGTGCTATAGAAATTAATATCCATTTGAAAGAGTATTTGGGGCCGAATTCTGCTCCTCCTCACGGTTACAACTCCAATAGAGTTTATACGGTTATAACAAAGAGCAGAGCCTGGCCCTGTTTTTCACATCTTATTGTGCCCATTGACTTCTATCCCATTGACTTCATTGGGAATTTCGCTCCATTAAGGCTGCAGAATTTACCCTAAAGTGACCACAATAATTTTGTTGCCGGTAATGGAGCTTCAAAGCCTTCTCTAATTAGCCGCCAAGAATCCTTAAACATTTGTTCATTCTGTACAAATTAAGTGTATTCTATGTGGAGACTGTGAAAGAGTTAACTGCTCCCCATTCTGATCTTGGGGTATGATAGCAATCGTATAATATTACAAATAGTACTTATAGTACTTATACACAAGACTTTTCATAAATGATTTCTAGTTTAGTAACTGAAATTATAGTATCACAGCAGGGGAACACAAATTATTGGAAAGTTATGAAAAGTTTTATCATCCAAGGTGGTTTTTATTAGAGATAACTTTCAAACAAGAATGGTATATGTATGTATTTATGTATATTAGATATATGCCTAGTCAACTGTGTTTGCAAATAATCCAGATGACTCCAAATGAAATTTATTAATTCAGGAATCAGGCCCTATAATAACCAGAAAGCAGATTGTGATTTGGTCAATTTCACTTTGTATTGCCCTTTTGTTTGTAGCTTTCTGATTACTGGGGTAAACATAACAGAAAGGAAAGTACAGAACTCGATCAACTTGAGCAAAGAAAAAGTCTCTACTAAATTAAACTGTAAATGAACACACCATTACATTATGTTACATCGTCATCAGAGACTATGTACAGTCTCTGGTATGCACGAATGTGTAAGCAAAATGTCCTTCCAGATCTGAAGTTCCAGCAGTATAGAGGACGTGTCTGTATCTTTTAAATTGTGTTATTAAATAGCCTGATACCTAGATTCCTAAATAAATAGATTTCCCCTCAAGAATGCGATTTCTTTTCTGTAAAATCTGGTTTCAGAAACAAGTTTCATCTTGAGATAAAACGCTCTTTTCAACCACTGAGGGTCGTGCAAAGATTTTCTATTTGCCTGTGCAATATACCAAAAGAAGTGAATATAAAGGATGGGTAACATAAACTTTTAAAAAGACAAACGTATAACAAAACTATATACAGTTTGCTTAGAAACCACCCTGTATTAGACTAAGAAACAGAAATGTCCCCCAAACTAAGGGCATACACAATACATTACCTACCTGCCCCCCCCCCTCAAAAAAAAATTCTGCTCCTACATTTTGGTCAGCATTCTAGGCAAAATATGCTCAACAGATGATAGTAGAGATGCAGCCAGAAAACAACTCCAGCTATTTAAACTGCCAAATGAGACATAAAGCCGCATTGTAAAAATCATCTGGAAAACAGGTTTTCCTATTGAAGTCTCTATGTGTTAATTACTGTGATCTGGAAGAGCTCTATATCTAAACGCCTGGAAGCCGACTTTCACCCCGCATATGTAAATGAAGACAGCGCTGAATCAAAGCCAGAGGGTTCATGTTCGGATTCATTTCCATGCATGCCTAGACATTAATATGTGTTCATGTAGGGTTCGTACAGTACGAGGTGTTATTTCCTTATAAAGAAACACCAGGTCTCGCTTTCCATTCTCCTTACAAAATTATTCGCATTATTTATGCTACATTGAGCGATCTAATTTCTTCGTGATAGTCAGCTAATTGCTCTGGCAGGTAATTAGAAGCGGTTTACAACGCAAAGGGCTTTTGCAGTGCCCCTCGGATTATTAAATTGCTCTGTAAATTATATCATATTTGCCGGGGGGGGAGGGAGATAACGATCTTTTGAGCAAGTTCTTCTCCTGCGATCAGAGATCAAAATGCTTTTTAACAGGTTTTATTTTTTCCCCCGGCTTGTTCCTGGACTCGGATTATTCTAAAGCACGCGATCTGAAGCCCATTTTGTTCGTGCTCACTGGTCCAGAATAACTTGGCCATTATGACCGGGAATGGGCCAGGTTTGAAGCGAGCTTCCTGTGCGCTGGCACTAGCCAGCAGCAGGCATGTGGGAAAAGAATGGCTTAAATGGGGACATCTGTTCAGTGTTGCTCATCTCACTCTTACAGCCAGGTCAGGTTAAGAGAATAACCTGATAGCCACCTTTCCCCACTCCCTAGTTAATACGACTTGGGGGGAGGCGACGGGGGGACGCTAATTGCTGTGTTATATAGGCAAATAGCTACAGAAAAAAGGTGGCAGCTATACTATAAGGGGAACAGTAAATAGATCAATATTGGGCTCTTTCGAGGCAAATCGCAAGACTTCTGTCTATCCCGACGATCCGGAAAACGGGAGCTACAGCAGTTTAATGGTACGCAGCATTATCGGAGCATCGGGAATTCTTGTGTTGAACCGACAAGGATTTATTTTCAGGTTGCCGTTTCTCTCGCAAGCGGCAGCGTGTGAACGCCCGTGGGAATGTTTCATTTTCCTTCTCGCATATACTCCGCAACCCGTGACTTCTGGCGTGTACATGGGTGGGTGTCTTTTCTTCCATCTATTTTCAGGGCATAACCTGGCTGTAGACAATCACTGCCAGTGGGAACGTCAGATCTCCCACAGCGATTTCTCAGCCTGTTCCTTGTCACCCACTTGTAAAGCGCGTCCACGTTTCGTTAAACCATCGGACCCAGAGCAGCTCCTAGATGATTTGGAATTAAACAGAATTCCCCGAGTAGCATGTCTGTTGCCGCCACTGCGATTGCAATTGTCAACCGTCTGCAGGAGATGCGGGGTAATCTGGAGGCATCACCTCTTCTACTAACAGAGCAGAATGAAAAGAAATCAATAGCTCCAGGGATCAGAACGGAGCAGGGGGTAACTGGAAGCGGTAGCGGGGAGGAAGTGAGAGAGAGCAGAAACACCGAAAACAGCTTAAACAAATCTAGTCTAGGAAAAACCAAAGCGACCTACTGTACGGCAGGGAGCAGGTCTATCTCGCGCGTTCTCGCTGTCCCTCTCCCTCTGCACAGCAGAAACACACGCAGACACACGCACGGAGCTCACTTTCTCTCCCTAACACGTCTCCTGCACTTACACCATCACTTAGGAACGCCGCTGGTGCACGGTTACATGATGTCCGTGAAAATGTTGCTCAGTTATACTGTCTACACTTCCACCCATAAACACTGCGATATTAAGGCACATCTCTGTGCCTATAAACGCGATCATACCGGCACACTGTATTCATAGATCAAAGCGCGCGGGCATCGATATTGGAGAGACCCAGACCCTCTTTTTGACCAAACAAAACACAGTTTGTGTCCACAGTCCGCTGAAAACAGAAGATCAATCTGTGCCCGAGCGAAAATGCCTCCCTAGATAAACCGGGCTCCAAGGCAGAGGAGCGCTGCCCATTTTGAGACGTGTCAACCCTTTTGAGATGAGAAAGCTGCAGCATGAAGGCTGCTTAAAAGTAATCTGGAATGTTTTTGAATAAAACCAACTGAGTTCGCGTACAGGACTGGGAACAACACGGTGCTTGCAGGTACAACATGAGAGATCAGTTAGGTACATTGTGTTCGGCAATAAATACAGCCAGAAAAAGGATTCTCTGCTTTTAGCAAGGTCTGCTTCTCATTAGACCAAGATACCCTACTGCACAGCTGCAATCAACGAATTTGCCCAATTAAGTAATGAGAGAAGCGTTCAAAATCAGCCCTGGCGATGGAAAGATGGGACTGACAATCAAATAATAACATTCATCATGATTATTGGGAAATGAGAATCGGTAATAACAGCACAGTCCTTTAGGGAAAGGGTCTCGGTTTTGTTCCTCCCAGGATGAGCTCTTGCAGCCCGGAGAGTTTGTCGTCTCTGCTCTGTAAATCATTAGACGCACAGCCAGGTGATCGTAGCTGTACAGAGGGGGCCCGTCTGACTCTACAGGTACCTGCTAGTCTGTCCAGCCCTTCTTTTCGGCAGGAATGCAAGAATGGAAGAAACTTTGGCCATACACCCGAGAGCTTCAAAACTGTGCAAATCCAGAATCCGGAGGGGACACCCCCCTCCAAGGTCCGCCCCCCCCACACCTCGCACGGTTTATTTATCAGCACCCCAATCCAAGATAGGAGTTTCCAGTGCAGTGACCATGAGGGGGCAAGGAATCCAAATCAATTAGATCCTTCTCAAGGCATATGTCAAAACCTGCATTTAAACCAGTTACATTTAAACAGGCAGGTTTAGCTCTAAGCTGTAGCCTTCACTTTACGCTTACGGAGACGGCTGAGAAAATGTGCATAATTACTTAGACACCAAGCGATTTAATTGTAACCGTATAACATTCAGGATATGACATGATTATTAACATATCACAACCACGCACCGGTATTCTATACACAAAACACACACTCAGAGCGCAAACACTTGCAATATAGTCTCATTTTTGGTATTCGCCTTCCAGGTGTGGTTTGTTCATTATTTAGATTAAACCCTTTCCAGCTATGTCCTTCTGAAATAGCCTGAGAGGAATTATATTTCCATTGTATCACACAGAAAGCGCCCCCCTCTAAAGCACATTGTATACAGGCAGCTAACCCGGAGGAACATCTATTTATTTGATTATCGAGGTACTGGGCGTCAGAGGAAAGGGTTACCGAAAGCTATCCTTGCGGATCAAGTTCTCAGATTGCTAAATGTATACCGTAGACCCAAGGTGTTTGGTGCACTTGAGCAAGTTGTTCCCAGGATGTAAATTAGGTCCCCAAAGCTGTTGTCCAAATCGAAGAAACAGAGAAATTAATCTGGGAGACTATCCATCATAGCCTGTAATAAAGAGAGCGACATGGATGAGACAGATGATATGATTAAGGAGCTGTGGTCGTTTTAATTAACTTTTTGCTGTCCTGTAATGATCAAACTGGTCAACAGACCCGGTCAATAAGCATGTTAATATCAAACAAATAAAACCAGGGATGATTAAAAACCTCCTGGTTTATTAAATTTGAAATTCAAATGAAATTTATGCCGCAGACGCATACAGAATGCTAATAGATTTTTGCTTTATTGAGAGTGGATCCCACAGGTTTTCAAGAAACAGCACGGACATTTATCTACCCCAGTACATTAAACTTCAAATGGAAAAAAAGTTTTAATTAATTTCGGAAAAGCCTTTGCTTGGTAGCTTTTTTCGCTCCTCTCTTCCCCACAAACCTGCATATTACCTTGCCGTAATACACCCTTAAGTGTAGTGGTCAATAACGCAAATACAAACAAAATTGTAAGCTTTCTTAATTCCTCTGCCCAGCAGGCAATGCATACAAAAGGGGAAGGTTACAGATGTTCCTGGGGTGAATTCAGAAATGATCAGCTCACTTTTCTCAAATTTCAGAGCTGCTGTTTTTCCAGAGTCAGTGAAACTACCAGACCAGCAGAGTGATGCTACTGACCCTATTCTTGTGTTTTTCAATTCAGTTACGATTATGTATTTGCCTTTGTTTTCCTCCTGAAACCTTTTGTCAACTTCCCGGTACAGTAACTCTGCGATTGTTGTAAGAGTTTTTCATTCTTTCCAACGTCAGTGTCTCACTGCTTTATTTATTTTGACAGAGGAAAACAAACCGAAAAATAAAATCCTTCAGAACAGAATTTAAAAGAAAAGTTAGGAAAAGTATAGAAACAAATAAACTTCATAAAACTTCAGAAAAGACGCATTTCATACCAAACGCAGACAAATGTGGAAGCGATCTAATTAAAGACCTAACTAGAGAGGTTATTTTAAAAAGACAGCACTCGAGGATTGTACTTTGCTAGTGTATTGTAACATACGTAGAGGAACTTTATCAGGTAAATGGTCTTTATGCAGTCTGGCACGCCACGAAATGCGATTTTCTATTCCGCTTGAAAAGCATATTGCTTAAAATGCGTGTTTTGCTCTTAAGCTTTCGGATCTATGTCTTAATAGTTACACTCCAGCTCCAACAGATAAAGGAAGTAGAGATAAAAGTTAATAAGCATTTATACAAGGGAGTCGCTCACGAAAATGCTCCCCCTCCTTTCTACCGGATGATGGTATTGATTAGAATTAAACCCGAAATTTAAACAAGTGTGCATTAGGTCTGTAAAATGAATATCATTATAGAAGGAGACCAAAGCAATGAAGTTAATTCTTTTTTATTTGTTAAACGGAGTTCCCTCCTTCCCCCACCCCTTCCTCCTTCTGGGCTGGCCTGTCACGCCTTCTCAACAGGCTAAAATCATTCAGAGCAGCTCGCAGAGAGAAACACGACATTTATGGTAACCGTCAGTCTTCAGAGAAAGAAAGCAGTTCATTAATTTACTTCACTCTTACTTCAAAGTATGATCATGGACGTTAGCCCCTTAATCAATAGATATGATGTACGGTCAATATCCGCGCAACATTGAAACAAGTCAGAAACCCAAACAAACACCCAAGCCGACTTTGCTACCCCGAAATGTACAGCAGGGATACAACCTCACCCAGAGACAGCTGTATTTTTTTTCTGAATTTTAGGAAGCTCTGATACATTTGTTTTTTTAAAAAAACCCACACATCCGACACAACCCAAACATAGCAGGCCAGTCAAAACAACGCAGCTCTCCTTTGCTCACAGTATTAATAACTTCCACCTTTAAACTATCAACAGATGGACGACAGGGGAGATTAAAGTGCGTGTTTTCAATACACAAAGAGGAATAGCAAATGAAATATTGTCTACACTGTTGTATAGCTGCTGTGTTCCTGAAATTCAGATGACACTTTCTGAGAATATATACCACAAATTATCCCCGTGTACCTATAACCTACAGCACTGGCACTGTCCCCACGTGTCTGATATATGGCTTAGTCTGGGTTGCCAAAAACATTCGCACAAAGCAACAGCAATGTAAAAGGAATCCGGATAGAAATCTACCTAACTGCGGGGAGACAGTCATTGTACTTCACTATTTTCCTGTTTCCCTTGAGAAACAGTCTGAAAGCAAAACGAAGTGAACTGCGATCCGAACTAGCTAGCTATAAAGACGCAAACACCCCATCAGGAAAGTGGGACCTTTAGATCCAAACCAAATACCTAAAAAAAAAAAAAAGTCCACCAGAAGGCACAATCCATAACTTCTAGCCACAGAAACCCGACTACGAATACACCGCTAAAGGAAAGGCAGGAGAGTAACAAGATCTACAAAGGCATGAAACGATCGACACTCACTACACTGAAAATGCTGCAGGGAGTTTTTAGAGTCAGGAAGGGGGACGCAGAAATGCACTTGGGTATTTGCACTGAGTATTTGTGCCCCCCCCCCCCCCCCGCGATCTCCCTCTGTGCCTTTCTTTTTGGAGAGCCGCGGTGGCTGCCGCGCGGCGGCTCAAGGCGTTCGGCGGTGCCGATGACCTCACGCAGGAACGTCGCGGAGCGGCCCGGCGAGGCCGGAGATTGGCTGGCGGGGACTCAGCGGCACTTCAAAGCCCGAGAGGGAGCTACAATTGTGGTGGAATGGGCGGAACTGATCATTGTATTGCACACCTCTAAAAAAACACTGCCTCTGATTTATCAATATAAAAAAGATCCTCTGAGAGGAGGGCACTTTTGTGTGATGGCAACTTCACTTCTAGGGGTGAGTCGAAGGGTTTTTTCTCTTGCTGGTTTAATTAGTTTCTTTTTATTGTCGATTGGAGGGGGTTAAAATAGCCGCTGTCTTGACCAGGGCTATCAGTCTCCTCTATTGAGGGTTTTTTCCCCCCCTTAAGTACAAGTGAGTTTAGGAGAAAAGAAAGAGGTGGGGGGAAGGGGCCAGAGTCACTTTTCAGCGAGCAGGGAAAGGTTTTAAGGGCATTTGTAGAAGCAACCTCCAGCGCCCGGGCTGTGCTGATCCTGCGTCCCCGGTGAAGTGTCCTCTCTTCTTTACGTGTGACTGCTGGAGGGAAAAAAGCGGCACTTTCTCCGACCGTGTGCAATTGCTAATTTGCAACAGATTGCGGGGTTCTTTTTCCCTTTAACATTTTTTCAGCCCGTCGCGTCCAGCAGGTACGTGGAATTTGTCTGCTTGTTTCTTAGTGCGTAGATAAGACTGGCTAGCCGCTCTTTGCAACCTGGGCTTTTTTTTGGCCTGGGAGAAGCGACCCTGGTAACTGCCGGGGAAAGGGACCCGCTGCGATGGAGCTGACTCCGGGCTGAGGGGGTTTCGTTTTAGCATCGCGGAAAGAACTAACTTTTTTCCCACCCCCATTAGGTTGATCAAAAACACCCGAGCTAGCCAGCGGCTCCCTAGCCCCCCGCTCTCGTCAGCCAGCCCGCTGCAGAGGAAGCCTGGAGAAACTTTCTCCCCCTGCTCCGGGGCGGTGGCGATGGAGCGAGCCTGGGTCCGCGGTCTGGGGAGAGGGGCGGCGGCGCGGTGGGAGGCGGGGTGTTTCCAGGGCAGGCTCTGGCCGAAGCTGACGCGCCTTCCCGTCCCCCCTCTCCGCAGGAAGAACCGCGGTTAGGCTCGACTCCTCTGGCCATGCTCGCCGCCACCTGCAACAAGATCGGCAGCCCCAGCCCGTCCCCTTCGGCCCTCTCGGACAGCGCGTCCTCCTTCGGCAAAGGCTTCCACCCCTGGAAACGCTCCTCCTCCTCCTCGGCCAGCTGCAACGTGGTGGGCTCCAGCCTGTCGGGCTTCGGGGTGGCGGGCGCCGCTCGGAACGGCTCCTCGGCGGCGGCGGCGGCCGCGGCAGCCGCGGCGGCGGCGGCCGCCCTGGTGTCGGACTCGTTCAGCTGCGGCGGCTCGCCGGGCTCCAGCGCCTTCTCGCTGACCTCCAGCGGCGCGGCCGCCGCCAGCTCGCCCTTCGCCAACGACTACTCCGTCTTCCAGGCGCCCGTCGGCTCCGGGGGCGGCGGCGGCGGCGGGGGCGGCGGCGGCGGGTCGCAGGAGGCGGCCGCGCACCAGCCCGTCTTCCTGTCCAAGGTGCACACGTCGGTGGACGGGCTGCAGGGCATCTACCCGCGCGTGGGCATGGCGCACCCCTACGAGTCCTGGTTCAAGCCCTCGCACCCGGGGCTGGGCGCCGGCGAGGTGGGCTCGGCCGGCGCCTCCAGCTGGTGGGACGTGGGCGCCGGCTGGATCGACGTGCAGAACCCCAACGGGGCGGCGGCGCTGCAGGGCTCCCTGCACCCGGCAGCCGGGGGGCTCCAGACCTCGCTGCACTCGCCGTTGGGCGGCTACAACTCGGATTACTCGGGCCTGGGCCACTCGGCCTTCAGCAGCAGCGCCTCCTCGCACCTGCTCAGCCCCGCCGGGCAGCACCTCATGGACGGATTTAAGCCGGTGCTGCCCGGCTCCTACCCGGACTCGGCCCCCTCGCCGCTGGCCGGCGCCGGGGGCTCCATGCTGAGCGGGGGCCCCGCCGCGCCGCTGGGGGGCTCGCCCCGCTCCTCGGCCCGCCGCTACTCCGGCCGGGCCACCTGCGACTGCCCCAACTGCCAGGAGGCGGAGCGGCTGGGGCCGGCCGGGGCCAGCCTGCGGCGCAAGGGGCTGCACAGCTGCCACATCCCGGGCTGCGGCAAGGTCTACGGCAAGACCTCGCACCTGAAGGCGCATCTGCGCTGGCACACGGGCGAGCGGCCCTTCGTGTGCAACTGGCTCTTCTGCGGCAAGCGCTTCACGCGCTCCGACGAGCTGCAGCGGCACCTGCGGACCCACACTGGCGAGAAGCGCTTCGCCTGCCCCGTCTGCAACAAGCGCTTCATGCGCAGCGACCACCTCAGCAAGCACGTGAAGACCCACAGCGGCGGCGGCGGCGGAGGGGGCGGCGGCGGGGCCGGCTCCGGCTCCGGGGGCAAGAAGGGCAGCGACACCGACAGCGAGCACAGCGCGGCGGGCAGCCCGCCCTGCCACTCCCCGGAGCTGCTGCAGCCGCCGGAGCCCGGCCACCGGAACGGCCTGGAGTGAAGGCAGCGGCGGGGGAGGCGGGCGGGCGGGACGCTGGGGCTGGGCGCCCTCCCCCGCTCCCCCGCGGGAGTGACTGTGTAGAGGGGCCATGGACATGTAAGTAACGTGCACTGTTTTCACGGACCCTCTCCCCGGGGGCCTCCCTTCCCGCCGGGCCGGCCCCCTCCACGCGCGCCTCGCTCGCGGGGCCAGGGGGACGCGGGGCCTGCCGAGGAAAGCTGGAGGGGGAAAGCGGCCGAGGCGGATCGGGGCAAGAGCGAGTCCGAGCCGGGGGCCGCCGCAGCGCGTCTCCTGGAGAAGGCTGGGGGCAGGAAGCGCCCGGCGCTGCCACTTGAAGCGTTTGGGTGGAAATGGGACTGGAGCCTTTTCTTAAAAATCAAATCAAACCCCTGCCGCGTTTATTTAGAAATCACGTGCTCGGCAGCGGTTAAACGCCGACGCCATCGCACGGGCCCCGAGCTTTTTACCCTTCTCAATAATCAATTCTTTAAAAAATCAACCTCCCCCAGCCATCAGAAATACGCCTGGGAGCCACTGGAAGTTGCCGAGGAAGTGGCACATCCCGCGGGCTTGGGGTCTGGCTAAGGGAGGAGTGATGTCGGAGTGGGAGAACAACGTCAACGTTTTTTAGAAACACGGTCTGCGGTTGGTGTTTTGGGAGCACAGCGCTGACACCGAATTGAAAACGATCCCGAGTTAATATTTTTTTTAAAAAGCGCTGCTTTCCAGTGAGACCAGCGTGACTGTGTTTGTCCTTTTGAAACATAAGTTTCCATCCCACTTTCCAAATTTAATCTCGTTTGCTAGTCCCCCCGTCCGTTTGTATAGTTCCCGTTTCTGTACATTCACACGGTACACCGAAAAACATTAGGATTAAATTTATTTTGGGGGGAATTAAATTCAAATCCAGTGAAGAAGTATCGCTGGTTTCAAGCGAAGCTGTAGATCGAATGCCAAAAAAGAGGATGGTGGGGAGACACAGGAAAATAAAATATTTGTAAAATACATCTGGATCTAATGGTTTGTACAACTGGGGAATCGTTCTAGATTAGCTAACAATTAAATACAACTCCACCAATGTATCGGTGTGAGCTGCAGTTGTTCAGGAGACGATTTTGTATAGTATTTTTCTTGTATATTACTTCTAGTAAATATCTGAAAATATATTGAAGTACACTTGAGCTTTTTTTTCCCTTTGTCACAAGAAAATATTAAGCGTTATTGTTGCAGTCCTAGTTAACTGCCTCTTTTTTTTCCTGGACTTGTTTCTTGAAGTGGATCTTCAGATCGCACTTCAGGATATAGTTTTTTGCTTGAATATTAATTTAGATAGGCATAAACCTGTAAGCAACATATTTGGTAAATGTTGAATGACATTTAATTTAATGGAGCATGTACTTATTTGCATTTGCTGGCAGTTCAGGTATAGTTAAAGTGAGAGTTCTCCTATATTTCATAAAGTGGGTTTGCCAAAACCCATGTATTAAATAAACTGTCCAAGTGAAACTGAACTAACGTTGGCCTATGTGTATTTCCTGGAAAGAATATTGATAAATGTTAATAAACACTCCTGACACTACATTAGCGGTTTGCAAATGTTGCAAACTATTTGTCTCATTGTAATGTTGAAATAATTTGGATATTTCACATTGAAATGGAAAGCCTTTCGCTGGAACATTTTAGATTTGCATTTTAAATGCATGAAATATGTAATTGATTTTTATCTGTAATATTTTAAATGGTATTAATAAACTCCAGATAAAACATTCTATTAGGTCAGTTAATTGTTTTTTTTAATGCAGTCACTGTAGGTGTTTCTTTATTTACCTGAAACTCCTACAGTCTGAATAATTCTCTATATTTAAATGTCAACAAGGGAATACAAAGAATCAAATCTAATTTTAAACTATAGTATCTAATGCAAACTGTACTTGAGACAATAAAATGGATAATTAATCAGTCTGTAAGAAAACTACAGCAATAGCTGAAATTAAAGAAAATGCATTAGCATCTACTATTGACCAATGTGCTGATCCTATGAAAGCATTGTGTATGACTTAACTGGGTTGGGTATACTTCTTTAATTTTTTTTCTCTCCTTTAGGTCAGATTGACTGTAAATGGTCAATATATATTAAAAAGACAATTATTTCTTAAACATCTAAATAAATAAATGTTCTGGGAATGTCTTTTTAGGTAGCATAAGACCACGACCTCTACCTACAAAAAGTTAATTAACATGATGAAACCCAACTTTGTATAGGCATTGGGGGGAAAACTTACCTATTGGTTTGTGTATGAAGAATTATTTTATCCTGATCCAGGGCTCTTCTTCTTTTGGGCCCAGAATCTGTTAATTTCAAGTTTACTAACAAGAAGCTCATAAAGCCCAGGAGGACTAAAACTGTTGATATAACAGTTGGCTATTGTCCATAGATGTCAGTGAACATCACTGTAAAAATACTACTGTGAGGGTTTCCTAGAACTGAATCTCTCTTAGCGATATTATGGGAATGTGTACATTTTAAAAATTTTGGTGAAAAGTCCTTGTCAACTCTTTTTGCTTTAGAGCTTTTTTCTCTCTGAAAAGCTAACCTGTTTTATTAAATATAGGGCTTGCATTCTGCAGGATTATTGAATCCCTGCAAAATTCAGTAACTAAAGAAATGTGTACATAGAACTGAGTTTTCCACGATTGCACTCTGCTTGTATGTGAAATATATAACTGTAGCATCTCCTAGCAATTGCAAAGGAGTGATGCACCCAGGAACGTGATCCTATAAACTTAAGAGCATTTAAAATAAACTGGAAACCGGGAATCATTCTAAATAACCTACCTTTCTAAGCAGCCTTTTAACAAATGCTGCTGTTTGAGGCCTGCAAAGTTTTCCATTGAAACAAAGCAACAGTTTGCTGTGCGTCTTTTTAAATGATGTTTAAATTGGATTAATGCATTTAAACATAGCTCTATTTACATGTAAAATGTAATGGGTTTTGTTTAAATAAACATTTGGTTCTGAGGAATATGAGAATAATCTAAAAGGAAAGTTAAATGTTAAATGTAAGAGGAATGTTTCTTCTGATAACTCATAATAATGGTGCTTCAGTCTGTCACTTAAAAGAAAAGGAGGCTAACATGACAATAAATAGAAGACTTCTGCTAAATTTATGGAGCTAGCTTTCTGGAATTGGGACAGGTTTACAACAGGATCTACAAATGACAAAACTCTTCCTCCTCCCTGAAAGGTGTGTGAGCTTTCCCCGTTCTTTAATGGAGGATCTCTTTGGTGCTTGCAGGTTGTATAAGAGTAGACATTTCTTTTTCCTTTAACTTCTCCGGGAGCAAAATTCCCATCTCTTTCCCTTTTGTAGCTTGATTGATTTTTACTAAACCCTTCTAGTTAAGAGCATTGAGTTGTTTGATACCAACTGCAAATTATTCTGCATTTAAACCAAGCGTTGTGTAGATCAAGGTGGAATTAAAGTAGTTGCTGACCTTCAGGTCAAACCGGTGTCCATCAACTCACCTTCCAAGCGGCTTAGAATTATTGCGGCCATTCTCGTTTGCTCTTTGACCTTTTAAATCTTTCCCCCCCCCACAAACTTGTAGCAATGACTATCAAATTTCGTGTCCTACTTTTCCCTTTTATTCCATCTTTTCATTTTTGCAGTTTAAATTTCTCAGTAGAGAGGGGAGGCACATGCAGTTAAGTTGGTTGAAAAATACTAGCAATTTTTGACTGCTTAAATGCGTTCTCTCTCTCTCTCTCCCCCCCTCCTTCCATCCCCCATCAGCCTAATATCTAAAGTAATAAATAAATAAGGTTTCTGGCCGTTACCCCCGTGAATATAGAAAGGAAAATGAATGCTAAACACTTCATGCTATGCGGATCCACGATACGTCATCAACATTTTCATAGCCTTCAAGAAGTCAGTACTGTAACAATGTAAGATGGCTTCTAATAACAAATAATTCTCTAGATTTGAATGTCTATGCTATAGAGGTGTGTGCGTAGATGGGTAGATGCGCACTTGCCTAAAGCTGGCATACTTCAGTTGTGTTTGGTGAAGTGACTTCTAATTTGGCATTGAGAAGAAATAGCAAGGAAAGCGTGTGAACCTGCTAATAGCGTGGTACCATAAGGTTTAGTGCCTCCAGAGCTTAATCAGATCTGATGAAAGGTTGAAACATTTTCACTCTAATTCAAAGTAGCTTGGTGTTTCCCAACATCCCGAAGAGAGCTGCATAATCAGCTAGTTTCATTATACTCTACTGTATTATATTAAAGGGAGTCCGAGCCCCACTCCCAACCTCCCTAAGGAAAAACTGATTGTGAAATATCTATTTTAAATCTTCGACTGATTGCTTTTAACTTTTCTACTATCATCTCTTTTTTCCCTTTCTTTTCTTTTCTCTTCTTTGCTTTCGTTTTCTCAGGCGTTCTGGTTAATTTGCTTGGAACCTTTCAGAAAAGCTGTTTGTTATGCATCCGACAAGTGTGTACTGGGAGAAACCACTTCAGTTATCATTTCTGAGTTTCTAGACCTGTGGCTTTTAAATGCTATTTGAAACGGTTCACTTTGCTACTTTTGAAAGTTCCTTTTAATTCCTTATTACGGATCCCGGTAAGTGCAGTTAAAAACAACAACAACGGGGGGCTACATTTTGCTTTAAATAGGGTTACTCCGTATTTACACCCAGGTTACTGGACGCAGAATCTGACCATTCCTAACTCAGCAAGAGGCATAATTATGTTATATACTGTGCGCTCTGAAAGGGTCTTTAATGGCCCCAGCTATAGAGGAGCAACTTTGTTTTTCGCCTTTATGGATTTTAGCACGCGCAGTACTTATCTTCCACAGATCGCCTCACATACAGTTTAGCAAAACGCCCCATGCCAGGCGTGTGGGTATACTCGTGGGTGGTGTGTGCCTCATCTCCTGCAGAGGGCAAAGGTCACAAGTCCCTGCTCCCAGGTCGCTGGTTCAGCCCAGGCTAGGACCAAATGCCCGTAGCATTTAGGGTGAGGACAGGGAGGGAGCAGAGGAATGTCCAACATCATGACACTGTCCCTAGGTTGACTCAACGTTTCAACGACTTCTCCCTTACCTAGCCATGGAGCCTTCTTCCCTTCGCTAGAAGCCAGCTCCTGCTTATTTCCAGCAGCGGGCCTGAGCTGCCATATCAATATTTGAGGAGCTCCCCCTTGCTGCTTTTTCCTCTGCTCCTATTGGCCGGCCCCACCTTGATAGGTCTGCAGTGGCAATGAACGCTGGAGTAACAGGCCCTGGGGTCTCAGCACGTGTCGAACATCTCCAGTTCCGGTTGATCCCGCGCGTTTGGTGTGGACTTGGGAGGAGGCGAAAGCGGGTCACGTAGTGACACGCGGGGACTCCCCTGTTCCGTGTCCCACGGAGCTGCAGCATCGTGGCCCTTCAGCTCCTGGCCTTGCTTTGCGGGACACTCAAGCCCCCTTCACCTCAGGTTGGACAGGTCCCTGGCCTCCCCTGAGCGGGCTCAGAGCGCCACCCTGCGCCTTCCAGAGGGGACCTCTCCTAGCCCTGTCCCGCTCTGCGCTGCGGGGAGCGAGGCGCCGGCCAGGGTGGGCGGAGAAAGCTGCCGGGCATCGGGGGACTTTATACCCCGGACTTTTCTGATGATTATTTTTTCATCCGCTCCAGCGAGGCCGCGGCGGGGTAGCCCGGGGGTAACTGTCAGGCCCGGCTCGCACTGGGCCGAGCAGGGACGGTAGGTCCGGGGAAATCGGGGCTTGGCCCTGCTCTGGGGCGGCCCTGACTGAGGGGCACCGGGTGAACGCCCGGCCCTGGGGTCAATTTCAGCGCCAGCCGAGAGGTTCTCTCGGCCAGGCGCTGCGAGGCAGAGGCGGGTCGTGTCCAAGCTCGGTCCGCCTCGGCCCTTGACAGGGATCCGGAGCGGTATCAGCTACTGCGGCTGCCTCTCTCGGCGTCACTGTCCCGCTCCCTGCGCCCACCTCACTTTAGCAGCTGCCGGGCTTGGCCCTTTCATCCTCCCCCCCACCCAGCCGCTTGCTGCCTGGACTGGAGTTTCTCCGACAGCCCCGGTGCGTTCTGCCCTCGCTTTGCCCCCCGGTTCTCCCCTGGCTGGAGCGGGGGTCCTGCAAGGCGTCGCCTCTTCTTGCTGGCCTGGTTTCAGGGGTTTGGCTTCTCGGGGCTTTAACTCTTCTCCGTCAGCAGCTGCTAGGCGGCGATGCTAGACCCAGGCCCGACCGGGGCTCCCCTGCGCCGCCCCCCCCCCCCCGGACTCGGCTTTAGGAGCAGAGATTCCCCTACAGGCAGAACCAGGCCCGCTGGGATTGGTGCACCGAGCCAGGAGAGGTGGCCAGGTCGGGGCAGGGCCTTGCCTGGACCTGTGCAGTGCTCGGAGTGATCACGTCTGTTCCCCCGGGGCTCTCCAGCGCCCGGCGGGCTCGCTGACATAGGGACACGACGGGTCTCTCGTAGGTCCTTATTCACCCACAGCCAGCTAGTGCTCGAGAAGCAACCGGGCTTCGCTGGGCGGCAGAGACCTTCAGATAGCGATTTACTTCTTTCAAGGCTGCGGTAGCAGTGTCGGTCCCAGGCCGCTAGACAGACAAGGTGGATGATGGTAACACCTTGTATGGGAGCAACTTCTGCGGGTGAAACAGAGACAAGCTTTCCAGCCCCACGCTGCTTCACCTGATCTACTCTCAGGTGGCATTTCTGAGTCTGTAATTCACAGACCCCAACTTCCGAGCCCAAGACCCCACAGCGGTTTATCGTGGAAATAAATCGGAGTCGAGACGTGCCTATGTATTTATCTATGTACAACTAGATAGAGAGACAGGCCGCCCGTCAGCCTCTCATAGGATTCTCCCACGCTGCAGCGTTTCTTTAAGCCAGGAAATCACCCAGGCGAGTGGGTGAAAGTCACCGGGCTGAACTCCATGAAATCAAAGCCGTGCCGAAGGGAGCCTGTCCTTTCCGAGCCGGGCACATTACCGCACGCGCTAGGTAACAGCGGCGCCTCGCAGCGCTAAGCCCGGAGGGGTGAGTTGCAATTGATTTTCTCTCTTTGCTGACACTTCCTAATGGGCCCCAGAAGGTGAGTAATTAGGCGGTGTAGCACTTCACGGGGTGGCGGAGGGGGAATTCCCACCGACCAGAATCCCCTCGCTACCCTCCGTGCTAAATGAGGCTTCACAAGTAGCAGCCACACGTGGCTTTCAACTCTTTCCCCGGAGATCTGAGCCAATTCCCCCCCTTCCCTTTAGGACGTCAGCGTTACCCCGCCGCTCTACTAAGGTTTATTAGCGACTTTTTATATCTATACTTTGGCGTTATCCCCATTAGAGGTTTGATCGCGAAGCGTCAGCAGGAGCCGCGGTTTAAATATTCCTTCTCCGCAGAGGACCATATGCTCGCAGCCTCGCTGCACTGAGATTCAGCTTCTGGCAAACAAGCCCCCGTAGGTTTGCCTTAAAAAGCCGATCCCCGAGTTTATGTTCCCGCAAGTATAAACAGTCCCTCCTTGCAAGCTGGTAGGTGCAGCGCTGGGCTTGTCACAAGCGATCGGCTCACGATATTTCTCTGGCGCTCTTCGCCTCGCGGTTGATCGTTCTGAGTCTCCGCGCAAGGCTGAGCGGGGCGAAGGGAGAAGAGCAGCTGTGCAGGTGATTTCGCTTAACGCCAAGAAAAGTACCGCGTTAGTTTACCACACATCAAAGCGCCATCAAAACGCGCGACTCTTGCAAAACCTTGGCGGCCCCAAAGCCGTATTTCGAAGAATGACTCTCGTTTATTTTTGTCCTGCTCTTTCAAAGCTGGGCAGGAGAGAAGTGGTCGCGTAGCATGCGCTTTGGGATCGGCTAGGAGCAATGTAAACACCACCCCACACCATTTCCAAAACTGCACTTGGGAGACTGAAATCCCAGGGGGAAACTTCAAACTACGGTGCAGTTTGTTTTGAAACAAATTCTTTTGACGCTAGTCAGGCCGATTCTTTTCTCGAGCGGGTGAGGGGTGTGCTATGTTTGCTGCCTTGAAGTTTTCCCCACGCGATCCCGCTCACTATCCCCATGGTTTTGTAAGAAAGCTTCCTGTCTTGACTCCACTAGCGTTAGTAAATTCTTACAAAGCTTTTAGCAACTGCTTTGAAAGGGACTAAACGACGAGACAGTCAACGCTACCTTGATCTCACCCAAGACAGTGCTACCGGCTAGTCATGTTTACGTTGAAAGGGAAGTTAAATCTCTCAGGGACCAACGGTGCAACCCGCAATTGCCACAGCTTTCAATTGTCACTGTTGATGGAGCAAGGGCTGCCGGGTTAGGCCCACAGTGAAGAAGTAATGACCAGCAAAGAAACTGTCTTCAGACTGCAACTGGACCTACTTATGCCCAGCCGAAAGGAGTTAGGCTGCATTCAGTTACTCATAACCCACTCTCAGATTCTGAACTAGGTCAAGGAAGAAGCTTTTGTGCCTGCAAGTGCCCACCCGTACTCCATAGCTATTCCCTCCTCTTTATGCTCTCCCTATGCCTCTAATAGCCTCTGAGCCATCCCTCTCAGCTGCAACCGGTACCAAGAGTAGTAGTAAGTGAATATTTTTAATAATGCTGAGACCAGATTCTCTAACCACCTATTTTTAACCAATCCTCCCTTGTCAGAAATTAATTATAATTGCCATATCATTGCAGTACCATCTCCTCTGAGACAGTTAAACACACCCCACCTTTTGGCTGTATAACATATTAGCAGGATAATCTCTCTCCTCTCCTCCCTCATTTTTAATACATATACAGTACCATGACAGGAGGATTTTATTGCTTTTTTCTATTTAGTTGGACAATTAAAGGGGGATTTCTATTTTAGGATAAATTGTTACCTGAATAAGGAATAATAGTAGTAGGAGACACCACTCTGAATGCTAGCTTAACTGTTTGCTAGATACGCTTACTTTGTTTTAGTAATAGATTATTTTTTCCCCCATCACTTGGAGTCTGGTCTTGCACCTCTTAAAGTGTTTTCATATATTGGCAGGGTCTGAGTTTTTGTGACTAACTCCCTTCCACTGAGAGGAAGGAAGCGCAATAATGAAAACACTTTCTAAATACCTTTTAAAAAAGTAACTAGACTTTTATAATGTTGAAGGCAATCGATTATTTATGGTCCCCTGTACAACTAGCATCTTCGCTCTGTGCAAACACAGATTTTTTTCTTTATGACTCCAGAGCAATGCATGGCTGAAGGGGTCAGTATCACCCAAGCCTTTCACAGCTTGCTCTGCACCAGTGATTCTCAATCTTTGCAGACTACTGCACCCCTTTCAGGAGTCAGTTGTTTTGAGTATCCCCAAGCTATACCTCTCGAAAACTACTTCCTTACAAAACCAGACATAAAAACACAGAAGAGTCCCAGCACACTATTACTGAGAACTTGCTGACTCTCTCATTTTTACCATGTAATTATAAAATAAATCAACTGGAATAGAAATAGTGTACTTAAATTTCACTGTATAGTGTATAGAGCAGTATAAACAAGTCAATATATGGAATTTTAGTTTGAACTGATTTCACTAGTGCCTTCTATGTAGTCTGTTGTAAAATCAGGTAAATATATAAAGGAGTTGATGTATCCCCTGGAAGACTTCTGAGAGCCCCGGGGATACATGTACCCCTGGTTGAGAACCACTGCTCTACACATCTGCAAGTGCCTTTTGAGCTGCCTTCTTTGGAAAGCAGCCAATAAGAACTTTGGCCACCGACAGGATCAACTCAGTGATATGACCAGTCCAGTGCACCACGAACAGGACTGAGAGCAAGGAACTCCTATATTCTAATCCCCACCTCTGACATTGTGTCTCTAATACACTACCTGTTAAAATGAACAACCTCTCCACCTCAGTTTTCCCATCTGGAAAATGGGATTAATGTTTAGCTATCAACTTCAGTTAATAGAAATGATTAATAGTTTTTGCAAGTGCTCTCTAACAACATTCAGGAATCTGCCAGAATGTGCCATAGACCTTTGCCAGACAGAAGTACAAAAGCCCTGACAGTATTTCTAAAAATGGACCTTGCAAAACTTTTTTCAGACATGGCAGCTATAAATGGATCCCAACACAAGCAGCTTGCCCATTCTCACCCACATAGTGTTACCCCAAATATCCTCATGCTAACCTTAACTCAATCCATAGAGCAACAGTCAGCTATGAAATGTATCTGGGATAACTTGAAGAGGCTATATTATCTGTTAGGCAGAACACCCGGTGAAAAAAGCCATGCAGGGAATGTATAGATTTTTCTACTGCCTCTGAGATTTTAATAAAAGTTGAAAGCAAGAGTAAAATGTAGGTTTACGTCAGAACTGACATCTTTCTATTTCCTAGTGGTATTTCATTTTGATTTCATCATTTGACAGGTAAAAAGACTAGTTTGTAATGTAACAGTGGGCTTTTCACCAAAATGATGATGGGAGAACTAAGAGGAGGTTTTAAAAAGGGAAATATAGAATATACTGAAGTTGGCACATCACTTGGTGGACAGAGAGTACTGCTTATGCAATAGAGTAACTTTCAGTGGTGTAACATTTGGTGACTTTCTTCTACTGCTTTTAAAGGCTTTACTTTACACTGTGTATACTTTATGCAGTACAGTTTCTGCAGAGAAAATTGTGCATGTGAAAGAATGCCTATACCAAAAGCAATGTTACAAATACCTTCTCATTAGTTTATCATGTTTGTACATGCACAGGAAGGACCTGAGAGTAATATTGGTAACTAACGGGTACATTTTCAGCACAAAGATTTAGCCACATGTTGATAAGAATCATAATGTGGGTAAATCCCTGTTCTGATATCATGCCCTTAAAGACTCTTATTAGTTATAACTAACTATATAGGGACGTTCTAACTTCTGCATAACACAACTCTAACAATTTAAATGACAAAACTGGTTTCTGCCGTTTTATAGGCCAAGTTTTAGGGTCCTTATACAGGTAAACTTTCTGAGTTTGCTGGGAATTTGCCTGAGAAAAGACGAGGTTGAAAACTGAGTACAATCTCATGATTTGTCTAAGACTTGCAGATTACAAGAAGAGATACAAGCAGCCAAAATGAGCAAGATGTCTGTCTCCTTCCTTTAAAAGAAATAATCAGTTTGGAAAGTGTATGATAAATCTAGCACTACTAATTGAAGTTATGCTTTTGAACCATGGTCTACAAAACCCAAAGCAGCATCCCCTGGGCAGCTTCTGTCTAGACATCTGTAAAATTATGGTCTGAACTAGGCATTCAGGCCAACATTTTTTAAAAAAATGAATATTTTTGGGTATCTAACTTGAGATACGTGAATAGACTTTGACTTTCAGAAAGTGCTGAGCATCTACTAGATGAAACATCAGGATTTTAAAATGTGTCACAAGTCAAGTATGCAAAAATTGAGGCAAATAAAATCATCAATCTCTTCTGAAAACCTGGGCCACAGAGTTATAGCCATGCAACCAAAACTAAATGTGAAAAGTGGTTAAGGCACTACTTATTGGTTTGAAAATACTGTGCTGACTCAAAATGCATTAAGGTAAATTTATTTTTTCAATTGAATGTTTATGGTTAAAACAAAATAGCTACCAAATGCTAACACTAGCATGTATAAAATTAAAAAAAGTTAATGATATTTGGAACTAAAGAAGTTGCCAGGTAATCAGTTAACTATTTTAAAAAAAACAGGTATAACAAACATTTTATTGGCTTATTTTAATTACAGAAATCAAAGAAAAGTATGCTTCTAAAAATAAAGACATTAATTTGATTCCACACATGACTCTCACCAGCAGTTAAAATCTAATGAATTCAATCTCTAGGGATCTTTCATTTTAATGAAAGGTGTGAGAATACTTCACTTAGCTATCACTTTCCCACTGTTTCTAGATTACATGATAAATTAAGTATGTAACTAGAAGCTGCCCATAGAAAAGTAATCAGGTGTTTCTTGTGATCATATCTGGATTCTGAAGATATCCAGAACTAAACAGACAAACAGATGAACAAACAAACAAACAAATCAACCACCTTCTGTCTTGCCAAGTTAGAGCTGGTATGGATAACTGAACATGCCCTGCCAGGACTCTTCTTCGATTTCTTAGTCTTCCATCATTTCAATTCACTTAAGTTTAAACATTTTACTTACAAAACAGAAAAAGTGTAATAAATATGATGAAGAATATATGGCAATAGCATATACTTACATAGTGTCTTTTGCTGCTTTGATCTAATGCATGGAAAACTCTCTTTTTCATTCATGTTTAGCCCTATGTACAGATTGCTTGTAGGACACTTCTTTTTATACAGATCCTGTTTGTACACACTTTAGAATTCTGTTTCTGGTAAAAGTAGAAATATTCCTCTGTTGTAAATAATATCTTGGGGTAAAATGCCACGGATGTCAGAGAAATCAAATACAAAAATCAATGGAGGCTATATACCACATCTTTCTTGCTCTGTTAAATGCCCTGCGGCTAATCTAACTCTACAATTAGAGGATTTGTACACAAACTCCTTAAACTGTTTACACTCAGACAGTTGTCAGTTTACTGTACTTTAAGCTTTCAAAAACTTATGAGGGTACAAACTCACTTTGATAAAAACCTATGATCTCTTTCTTATATCGTACATATTATTTAAGGTACAAGTATTAAAACAAGTTACATAATGGGACAAAATATTGTTTGGCCCCATTCTCTAAAATGGACATAAATAGTGCTAGGGCTACCCTCCTCCCTGGTTTAGTAGGTGAGGTGTGAAAGGTCATTGTAGCAATAATCCATAAAGGAAAGAAATACAACCCTAGTGCTACCAATCTGAGTAGAAATATTGTACAAGAAACCTGTGTTCTGGAATAACTCCCCATGCTGCAATAAATATGCTGATCAATTTCCCTGTGTAGCCAAGGCCTTACACACTTTAAAATATTTTATCCTGTTTCTGGGAAATTATCTAGCACAGTGCAAGTGCCACTGTAAACTAATCTAACGGTGGCACTTGTCCGTGCAGGAAACCAAGATATCAAACTGGTCTAGCGGTGATGCTCTGCACTGGAGACCCTGGGAGTACTGCAAAGACAGAATGCTCAGTTACTGAGAAGGAGAGACAGTCTCCTTCAGGCTAAATAAAGATCAGGGCTGACTCTTCAAGAGTCATAGCTTTGTAATCATTACTTGTAAAGATCACTATCAAGATGCAGCATCTTGTGAGTGTCAAGTTTGTAAAAAAAAATCTCTCTCTCAAAAAAAAGAGGAAGGGTTATGGAAATCTACAGGATTCAGATGGAAATTTAAGTTGGCCAAGAAGAACTAAGTTAGGAAAGCAACAATGAAAGCTGGGGGTTGGTCTTGCTTTGAGCAGGGGGTTGGACTAGATGACCTCCTGAGGTCCCTTCCAACCCTGATATTCCACGATTTTATAAAACTGAGTAGATGCTTAAGGGAAAGTGACATCTTTGGCTGTGTTGCAAGGTCCAGCTATTGTGGTCTGTTACAAAGACATTTAATCAATTATGGTAATAATGCCTGAATTTATTAGATAAAATGGTATTTTGTGACAATACAGATCTTAACATTTTGATGTATTTCTGAAATTAATCTGAAAATGCTTTGCACTTCTATAGTATCTTCCTGACAAGATTCTCAAAGCTCATTGAGTCCTGTTTTCCAAATGGGGACACTAAAATCAAGTCTACACTAGAAAGGCTTTGCTGATATAGCTCCATTTGTGCAATGTAATACGTGTTTATAGATTCTTGGAGATTTATTAGGACACTGCAAGTACATGGTGACCAGACAGTGAGTGTGAAAGGTTGGGACACTTTTTCACTGAGTAAAGGTGGTGATAGTTGCATGTAAGAGGGCTTATCTATATTATCACTTAAGTCTATGCAACTTATATCACTCACAGGTGTGAAAAAAAACACCCTCCGAAGCAACATAAGTTACATTGAATTAAAGCACTGTATACACCACACACTGTTGGCGGGAGATACTCTTCCATCAACTTAGAGCATCTTCACCAGATGTACCGTGGTAGTGAAGACAAGCCCTAAAGACAAAGCCCCTAACATCATGACATCTGGTCACCCTATGCCAGTAACAACTCCAGCATACACCAGCAGCACTGAACAGCCTGCTACACCCCAGGTTCTATCAACAACACAACATACAAGACAACAACTTACCACTAAAATAAAGATATAATAGCCCCATCTCCTGATGGAGGTGCTGTCTAATACACTAATCATTACAATAACAAAGCCCACTAGAGGGGCAGTTTATACAGGCATAAGGAGATCTTTTGTTGGAATAGGTAAACTGTCCCCTTGAATGACAAACTATATCATCAAAAGGACTCTTGTCATTATAACTGTGTCTACATGGGTATGTGTGTGTTTGCTGCCATAATTACATTGGTCTGGGTTGTGGATTTTTTCCTGACTGAAATAGCTATGTCAACAAAACTTTGCAATGTAGATCTGGCCTAAGGCAAAGAGGCCGAATAACTTGCCCTAGATCACACAGGACTTTTATGGTAGGGTTGGACTACTGGTATCTACTCCTTTTTGTGCTCTGACCAAAGAAGCATCCTACCTTCTCCTCACTATGCAGTCTATTGTTTTGCCTGTTAACTCCACCGTAGTGCTCAAAGCCCCCAATCAGCACTGAGGTCCCCTTGTGGTAGGTGATCAGAAAGGCACAGGCAAGACACATCCTGACAGCAAACATGTTGTAAAACTCTAGTGTAGACAGGCCAAGTTGCAATTTTTCCTAATTTATGTGGTTGAGAGGAACCTTAGGATCATCTTGATTAGCTAAATCAAGGTAAAATACACCTTACCCTGTTTACACTGGAATTCTGTAATACCTTTGGTATCTCATTGTACAACCCTCCCCCCCCCCAAAAATACCTAACCCCCCAAAAACACACTTTTCTACATACTTACAGACCACATCCTGAAAAGAGTGAAATGAGACAAAGTAAGGGATATGACAAGACAGAGAAGAGTTAGAGGTAATGAAAATATAACCTCATGAATATTAGCTATTGCACAATTTAAGGCTTCCAAATCACTGAAAGTATGTGTGTATGTTGGGATTTTACAAATAAACAAAATCAGGTATTTCCAAATAGTGACCCACTCATCCTTTACTCATTGGCTGATTTATTGTGGGTGTCACAGTAGGAGTGGATCTGTCTGAGGGGAAGATAACAGCTTTATGGCTTAATTCAGAGAATGCTTCATGCATGTGAAGCAGTGTGGAAAGAACTATGACAACTCTTGTCGCAGAAGCAGAAAAAATGGGCATTCAATGGTGAAATAACGGGTGCAGGGAAGGGGCTGGTGAGGAGGGAGGGGATCATAACATAAGGTAAGCACTTGGAACTGATGCAGGATATTATTAATGAGTTTCTATAGTTCAGAGCTAGTGTACAAATAAATCAAAAGCTGTGTGTCTCTCTCATTACAATTCTAACAATGTTTTAATTTGTGTTCCAGAGTCTCTCTGAAAATTTGTATACTGCAATATTTTAAAACCAATTAGTAAATGTATAATTTTAAACTGGACAAGGATTTATCTAAGAAGCATTAATTTAAAAAAATGTTTTTATGGGAACAAGAAAGGTGGAATGATGCATCAGTGCACGGGCTGTTACTGGATTATGATTAAAGCTGATGAAAATAAAGGTAACAGTGATGATTCATCAACGAAGCTTTCTCCAGCCACAGTTTGTAAAGATCTAGGATCAGAGGCCACTCAAGACAATCTGCTGCACTAAGTACAATTTAATGTTCCAGCTCTGTTTCTGGCTAAATCAGAACTGCTATGATCCATGCAGAGGTGTCGATTTAATGGGTCTGGTGAAGACAAGCTAAGTCAATGGCAGTGTGCTCTTCCATCAGTGTTTGTACTTCACCTCCCTGAAAGGCAGAAGGTAAGCAGGCCGGAGAGCATGTTCCGCTGACATAGCATGGTGCAGACACCGCTGTAAGTTGACCTAAGTTACGTCAACTTCAGTTACGTAACTTCTATAAGTGAAGTAGCGTAATTTAGCTCAAATTATAGCTTTAGTGTAGACCAACTCCTAGGGTAGCAGATTTGGTCCCACCACTCTTCTGTTATGACGAAGGGGCAGCTGGGCTAAATTTCAATGAATGGTGTTATGAACCAGCACACTGGGACAATTTAGCAAGGGTTGTGCTGGATTCTTCTTAGGAAAATTTAAAAAAAAATCAAGATTGATTTTTATCTAGAAGACATGTTCTAGTTCAAACAGACATTAAGTCCTCTGACCTGTGTTATGTAGGAGTTCAGATTAGATTATCATAATAGCCCCCTTCTTGTTTTACAATCTGTGAAGATAAACCATGGTAATTAAGAGTAACAGCATGATTAGAATAGCATTATAAAATGATTTGTTAATTTGAATGAAAGAGGCGGAACTTCTAATGTATTACTCTGGGTAAGCTGGAACCAGCTGGAACACACTTGGTCTGGTTCTGGGTGGGAGGTCTGATAGAGTTGGTTGGGAAATTATTCCCTCCGCCCCAAACATTTTTGATGAAAATTAAGTTTGTTTAATTTTAATCCAAAAATTTAGACTCTTTTTTTGTTTTTGATGAAAACCTGAAATATATTGACAATTGGTTTTTGTGTGTACATTTTGTTGGGTTGAAAAGTCTTTTTTTTTAGTCAAATATCATAAGACTGGCTATTTTGAGACAAAAATAGATTATGTCTAAGGCTACTTCTTCTCTGTGCCATAGTGTGGACTATGGGGGTGAGAACTGCAGAGTGCACCTCTTTCAAATGGGACTCTATTACCATGAAGTAGGTACCTTTCAGTTAGCACCACCAGCAGCCACATGGGGGCAGTAAGAGTGTAATTCTTTGCTGTGCTGTGCAATTCACCCCTCCATAGTCCACTCTGCAGGCCAGTGTCGAGAAGCCGTGTCTTACTATCCTATTTCATGCTGTGAACAGGAACACTTATATGTTTCCCTACTATATATGAGTAGGTTTTGATGCTTCATAAACTGCCTGAATATTTGTGGATTTATGGAATGGAATCTTCCATGAAGTGTTCTTAGTCCAGATTGTTTTCAGTTGTTAATATTTGCATTTTATATATTTTATACATGTGAATATCTGCACTGTTCTACAACATTCTGGATTAAGGGCACTTCATTATATTAAGTGATATAGCAGGACATTCTGTATATCTATCCATATGGAATCTGTAGCTGCTGCTTTAGTCACTTCACCTATAGGTAGAAATAAACCTTTCATTAGGATTGGTCTGATTTATGCTAGGCTCTGCATAGCAGAATCCAAATTTGTTACGCTTTGGACTAAGACCTTTGGGAGATAAATTTACCCCAAACTCAGAACACTCTTAGCATGCACAGTTTAGAAGGCTCCCATATATCATAACCTGTATATTGCAGCCAAGATTACACTACATTTAAGTGGCTTCTCTGAAAAAAGATGCACAGATAATGTGAGGATTTAGCCCTTAGTGTTTTAAAGAAAAAAAACCAATCTTGTAACCCTTTGACAGCTTTCAAAGTTAGTTTATAAATTTCCTAACCCCCTTAACAGAATAATAAGAACCTCATTAAATATAAAATATCTCTTGGAAATTGGGTGACTCTTAAAAGTGACTGCTAAAGAGAAAAGGCCTTGTTTTTAAAGGAGAATGATAACCGCTTGATTTTTTCATATTGCTGAAGAATTCCTTTGGGGAATGGAGAATTAGTAGGATTATGACATTACAAGAGATGGAAACCTGAGCAAACTGAGAGGGACAAGATTTTTGTGCGCCCTCATTTAACTCAAATTCTTGACAAACACTTGGGAGAAAAGCTTTGTGAAGATTCGGTACCCTCCCCCATCAGTTGTGAGCTGAGAACATTCCTAAGCCAGTTCTCTTGTCCTTCAGGACTCTACAGAAACAGAGAAGTTAAGAAATTGTCTCATTGTTTCTTTGTCTTTTTACACGTAGGTGTTTTCTCTTGTCTTATAAACACATTATATTGTAAGCTCTTGAGGGCAGATATGGTCTTTTTGTTCTGTATATGTACAGCACCTAGCCCAGTGGGGTCCTGATCCATGATTAGAGCTCTCAAGTGCTATGTCAATACAAATAAAAATACAATATTTCAAATGCAGAGAAGAAGCAGAAGGAACACTTAAATACCCATAAACTCAATGACCGATCTGGAAATAATACAGCCTATTAAAATCCCTAGCAGGGATTCTGTAACAGTTTAAATTGGGATTTATGAGTTAGTGGATTAATAACTAATTTACACTCAAGATGCCTTATGTAATGAAGCCTGAATATAGATCCAAATTTTTTACAAATTTTGGGTTGTTTGATCCGGTCAGGCCCATCGCTAGTTTCAACAGTAGCAAACGTAATGATTTAAACCAACTTTTATAAAAAAAAACCTAAGAAGAACTCTAACATTGATTTCAAATGATATATAATTAAGATTTTTATATCTACATCTCTATATATCTGCTAAAGCAAAGAGTTCCCATCCAGTTGCATATTTTATGGAGCAGATAGAGGGAATAGAATAGCCCCACTTGAGGGAAATACTGAAACATGCTCTGCAGATAACATGAGAAAGAGAGGTTTTCCCATGTTCCTATTGACTCAGTATTAAACCCCAGCCTATGGTTTAAACCTCTACAACATGGATTTCCCCAAAAGGGCACCTTTTTACTCCAAAGGCAAGAATGCTGAGCAAGTTAAACTATTCCAGGTCCTGCGGAGTGAGCATCTGTGTGTCCAAAGAAGAGTTGCTGGTAAGCCCATGAGGTCAGATCATGTCCTTTGGATGCCAACTACTCTTTTTCCTGACAGCTCATTTCTAAAGGCCTCAGGAGCTATCCTGGTTTTAGAGCTGTGTTTGTGCATTTACTAAATTAAAATAGGCTTCACGCTTTGCCATTAGTTGCTGATGAGTTCCTTGTTCTATTATTTTTCCATTGTTAATAACAACAATGACATCTGCATTCTGTACTGTGGACAGCCTGTGAGCAATCACAATGCAGGTCCTTCCTTTCCGTGCCTGGTCAAGGGCCTGTTGCACCACCTAAGGAAAAATACAGACAACATTAGGGACTTGGTTTGAACACCTTCTCAGAACTATTCCCCTCTCCACTGGCAAAATTTGGATCTGTAATTGACCAACAGTGCACTCCCACCAGTACACAGGTCACAGGCATTTTTAATCAAATTTAGCCAAGTCTGATCTGAATAGGATGAAAGAGGCTGTAGGTTCTCTGTGTTACACTTCAACAATGAAGGCCACAGTAGGGAATTCCAGCTTTGAATTTGCCTACTGTGTCCACTGCCCTACAGGCTGGTCTATATGGGGAAAGATAAGCCTGGACATTTCAGTTAGCTAAAATAAATATTTCTTTTGGCGGGCAGGGGTTAAGTATTCACACAGTCTTCTACCCGTGGCACAAACATTTAGGCCGTACTTGCACGTACAAAGCCACATTTAAAACATAGACTTGGTGTAAACCCTATATCAGCCTAGCTGTGTCAGTTAAGGGTGTGAAGAAGCCCATCCGCTAGAGCCATAGCTCTGCTGACAAAATGTCAAGTGTAGACACAGCTAGGTGGACTGAAGAGGGCTCCTGTCCGCATAGCTAACTTTGGGAGGGGTGTTCCTTCACTAGCAGAAAAACTCTGTCAGTGCAGGGGGTGCCTACATGAGAGGGCTTTGCTGGCAGAGGCTTTATAGTATAGAGAGAGTCATAATCGTCAAGCAGTTTTGTAGTGTGGCCGTGGTATAACGTATTTTTGTCTTGCTTTTGAGGGCAGAAAAAAAACAAAACATATTAGGGACCATATTTTAACCTTGTTAAGTGCACAGGATAAAACATAGTTCCTTAATCTAGGAAAACACATATTTCTCCTCCTGCCACCATCCAGATAAGTAAGCACAGATTCTCAATGATGTTTCAACATGGTTAAATCTGTGGTATAGACAGGATCTTGGCAAAACACATATAGATCTTCCTCCAAAATCAGTATAGGGAGAGCGATGTCTGTCCAAAATTGGAAGAAGTTTCTAACAATTTTCTTTCCTATTTGGCCATTAGGTACTTAGAGCCATATTCTGTCACCACTGATTTCAATGAAGCTACTTGTGGAGTAAGGTGCTACTCAGAGTTAAGGTGTGAACATCTGGCCTTTTTGTAGTGACCTGCTGTGGCTGTGCCAAGTCTAGGGAAAATCCATGAAATCCCATGCTGTTCTGGAGGATCTCAAAGGATTCTGTTGGGTTTCCAGTGCGTTTATCTCACACCACTGTAATCACTACTTTTAAGCTCATTTTGAGACCTGTACCCATCTCAGTTCAAATCATCAAAATAATGCAAATTCAACTGGTTACCGATTCAGAATGTACAGTCTTATTTGTACAGTTATTCTTCTGTAGTACTTATTCAAATTTACATATCAACAGGTAGGTCTAGGTAAATTACAGAAGAACATGATGTGCTACTGTGACCTTAAGCAGTACAATGCTGTATTAAGTGTTAGTGAGCTGGCTTCAGCAAGGTCTACAGTACAGTAGTCTTAAAACATTCCTGAGCAAGTAATCTCATTAGTTCATAAAATACTCTTAGGCACTGCACAGCCTGTACAAACACAGCTGCAATTCTCTTCCTTCAAGGAAGATACTAAAGAGGTGGGGGCAGGGAGGGTAGGAGAGGAAGAGTGGAGGTGAAATGATCTGAATTAGCAAGCTAGAGAGCACTGCATGACTGCAGCAGCCAGGTTAGAAGTTAGCAAGAGGTGGGAGCACAAAATAGCAATAAAGCAGTGAAAAAATAGTGAAAAAAAATGTACAATAGCTAAACTCAAGTGTTCAAAAAGCAGAAGACAAATGAACCACCCACACTAGGAGATTATTTCCAAACTAAAACGCACACAGAACTTGCTTCTAGTGCTTGCACCCCACTTCACGTGCAGTTCAGTACCACAGCAACTCACACCCTGTCATAAAAAGAAAAGGAAAATACCCCAGGGGGATGATGGAGGCTGTGATCCCTACTTAGCCACCAGAAAGCTGGCCAAGTGTGATACTGCATGACTCACCCCATTCCAAACTTCAAACTAAATGCTACATGGAAATAAATGGGATGTTTGTCCTTTCCTTAGAACTATTATTGGTTTCCATACTACTGCCTCCAGTCCATGGATACACACTCTTGTACGTTATTATTAAACATAGGCAAGTTACCTTTTCACTCTCATTATCAAGAGCAGAAGTGGCCTCATCTAACAACAAAATTTTTGGTTGCCGGAGAAGAGCCCTTGCAATAGCTATTCGTTGCTTCTGGCCACCCGAGAGCTGTGTTCCTTTATCTCCAACCCGGGTGTTGTATTTCTGGTATAAGAACATACAGTTGAAGCAGCAAGAGGTTAATTGTTTACATTACATTGCAACGGTAGGTGGAATTAAAAATAAATCTACAAGTTATACCCACGAACTCTCCTCTAAATTTTGTGATGCAGAAAGAGTAGAAAATCTTTTCTGAAGTATTACTGGATTGCCGATTGTGGCTCAGAGCATGGTGTGAGGTTGGGAGCAATGCAGAGAGATACCCTAACTTGCTACTGGTCTTGTGCTCTCACTGTGCCTCAGCTATTGACCTACCGGTGATGGGGTCAATCCCAGGGAATAGTACGTCTCACTTAAAAAAACAAAGTCGTACTTGAACATTAAATCAAACATTCCTATTTCAATAATGTTAAAAACTACATAGGGATAATAGTGCTGTAATATCAAAATCAGATCTTTCAGTACCTTGATATTTGCTATAGTCTAAGACTTGAGTCACTTGATTACCTCAGGAAGTTCTTCTATAAAAGAGTGAATATTTGCTGCTTTTGCTACTTCTTGTATCTCATCCAGTGGTACATTCCGACTGTTATCCCCATAGGCAATATTCTCAGCTATGCTGCAGTCAAAAAGCACTGGCTCTTGGGAGACTATTCCTATTTGAGAGCGTAGCCACTGGATATTCAAATGTTTTGCATTGATGCCATCAAACAGCTGCCAACAACAACAAATATCAGACACTCAATCTTGACTTGACATTTCAATCAGACTTTATTCACAAACATTACAATTCTGATAGCTCTTGCTGTGATAATTTTCATTACTCAAAGAACTATCAAGAATTAACAGCAATGAATATTGAATCCCTCTGGAAACCCCTGCAGATACAGCAGCAAGTGAGATGACTTCGCAGTACCAGCAACAACCTGCTAATGTCAACTAACTTGTTCAGGACAGAGCTCCTTATATCTTGACTTTGTTAAGTGTGTTGAGTATGTCATTGGTTTTCACAGCACTGGTTCTGATGAGAGCTGAGCAAAAATTGAAATTTCCATCTCGTGGGAAATTCCAATATTTTGACATTTGTTTTCATCTCAAAATCAGAATGAAAAGTCCAAATGTCATTTTTTTTCATGAAATGAAAAGTTCTGAAAAATGTTCACTTGAAAGTGTTACAAAGTTTTGTTTTGACTTGGTTTGACATTAACCTGCATTGTCCTAATGTTCAGCAGTGCCTCATGGGAGTTGTAGCTTTGTGCCTCATGTCCCCTTTGGGCCAGCTCCCTGGCTATATTGTATCTTTCATGATGTACCACATGGCTCGGTTAGACAGGAGACTGTGAGAGTTAGCTTAAGTCCACTGGGAACAGGTTAGAGCTAAAACACAATAAGCCAATCAAAACGAAATACAAGTCAATGCAGGGGGTTACATAAGCTTAACTATATTGATTAAAAAACTAATTTATGTTAAACTCCTGCAGATTTCTGGTGTAGGCAAGTTTTAAGGATAAACATAGCACAGATTAACTGCAAAGGCTGATTACTCCAACTAAATGCAAGTGGACTGGGGTTGTGTAATGAATTTGAGAGCCACGTGTTTTCCACCTGTATATTTCCAAAAGGGAGAGGTCACAAAGTCTGGGGATCTTGCTGGTGCCCACTGCCCTAAAGGTTGGTCTACATGGGGAAAGACAAGCCTGGGATCAGCTGATTTGTACTGCCCATCTCTTAAGTGGAGGCAGGGGTGAAAGTAAAATTTTTGATTTACCGGTATGGGGGGAGGGCACAGCTTCCCCCGGAAGGGGCGGGGCCTCTGATGGAAGGGGGCGGGGCTAGGGAATCAGCAGTCGTTCCCCCTGCCCCCCTGCTGGTTAGCTGTTCCTGTTGCCCCTCTCTCCTGTCAGCAGCTGTGGGGGAGCAAAAGGGACAGCGACCTTAAAGCGCTGCTGAGGCAGCGCTTTAAAAGACCGGGCTTTAAGCGCTGTCACAGCAGCGCTTTAATGTTGCTGCTCTTTTTGCGCCCCCCGCATCTGCAGCCCTGCCAGGTCCCTGCTGGCAGAGCTGC
>ML677349.1:41333001-41482754 GCA_007922305.1 Dermatemys mawii | reverse complement strand
TCTGTGAACGGAGGCTCACTGACAGGCTTTCAGAAAAACGGAAAAACCACTGTCTCTCTCCCTCCGCATACACACAACGCGTCCCCCCTCACCCCCCTCGTTTAAAAAGCACGTTGCACCCAGCTGAATGCTGGGATACCTGCCCTAATGCGCTGCTCTTAATGCCGCATTAAGTGCCCCAAATGTGGCCATGCTATACCACAGGAGCATCTGAGTGTGGACATACAATAGCGCTATACATATTACTGTATAAGGGGACCGCTATAACCTATAGCGCTATAATCTTGTAAGTGTAACCATACCCTGAGTTGCTTATGAACTGGCATCAGAAAACAGAGAGGACTCTTCTTGGTCACTACTCAGTCATTCTCCATGAGATTAAATTTACAGTTTCCAAAAGAAACATTTCCTTTAGGTCAGTGATAAGACAACACAGTTTTCACAATGACTAAAAGCTGTGAGATGTTATTTTTTAAAAAATTTACAGTTGATGTTTGTGGGCCTATTTCTGGAAAAGAGTATGTGGGATACTGACAGTGAAAAAGCCCAGTGGAAGAAGCAATAAACCCAAATTTCTAACCTGCTTACTCACTATAGCTATAATTGGTACAATATGGCAGAATTTGACCTAATGACCACAAAACCTGCATGACATGCTGTGCTCAGTAGTCACTGAATCAATATAAGATCAGGCATCCTGGCTGGCTTCAGTTCACTGTAGCTTGGTCACTGGGGTTTTTAAAATAGCAGTAAAGCTTAAGTAGGAACATGTGGTTAGAAAAACGACAATAAAATCACCAGTGCAGATATTATCAAAATGTAATCTTACCACTTGCCCTGTGAGAGGGTCATAGAATCTCTGTAAAAGCTGAACAGAAGTGCTTTTCCCACATCCACTGCTGCCAACAAATGCCACGGTTTGTCCTCTTTCAATCTGAAGAGACAAGCCTTGCAAGATGGGAACATCTGGGCGAGATGAGTAAGTGAAAGACACTTCATGGAACTCCAAGTCTCCTCTGAATGTCGCCTGTGAGAAGAGATGGGCAATGCTTTCATGTCATGTGTTTTAAAACTTAAACAGAAGACTTTTTAAACATTTGCCTTAAAAACATCTCAGTCAAATTAAATATTTATTACAGACATATTCCAAAAATGTCCTGGTTGTCCTCAGATGCCCTGTTCTATTATTTTTGCCAAAAGATTTCTACACTGTCCTGACAATGCTGGTGTGGGTGTGATGGTGACTAACTGTTCCAACACTTATTAACTGCTCTTCACATTTTATTCTGCTATAATCAATCTTTAATTTTAGGTCTTGGACACCATGCTTACATTTCCAGGAAAAGAAGTTGCTCAGTTTTAGCAGGGAAGACAATGGTAGCATCTGATTCTGTCGCCGTATGTGGTAATGTGCTATGTCCTTGCAGGACTTAGCTGATTTTCAGTTGCTTAACACAACACAGACATATGCCCACCCCCAAAGGGTTCTGTAAGACTTGTGATTTAAACGATATGGCGCACTGATGGGCCAGTTCTGTCACTGTCTGCAGAGGGTGCTCCCATTGAAGTTGTACCAAAGCATAGTGATACCCATCCATCTTCAAACACAAAAAAATATGTACTCTAATGTCACCTGCTCTACAGGCACCACCAGAACCAAAGAATGAGGAAGGGGCTCAGTGTCTGATGAACAACCCACCTTGACTAGGTCATCGTTCTGGTTCTTGTCTTTTTAGATTGTGACCTGTGTGTGTGTCAAGGATTGCATCTTTAGTATCACAGTGGTGACCAGACGCCACCATTAAGATCGGGGCCCTGTTGTATTGGGCATTGTACAAATATAAGATAAAAGCCACTCCCTGCCCCAAAGAACTTACAGCATAAGGCCCATTGGGGGTGGGTGCCTGTGTAGAACACATTGCAGGATCAGAGCCTAAATACATGACATGACAGGACCACAACAGAAGATGATGAAGAAGAAAACAAGGGTAACACTGTTAGGAGCACAAGGTTTCATATATTTGCCACAGGGCACAGCTTAGCAGGGATATAATCAATCATTAACAGGTCACTTATTAGGTGTTGGTACATTTTGAGCATAGCTGTAATATAAACAACAATAGCACTGAGATGAATGGACAAAAGGCTTTTCACTCCACTACAGCCCAAAATACCCACCATTCCAGCCTTTTTTTCTTTATTCTAAACAGAAGTTTCAATGAGGTGACATAATTGCTAGCAACAAGGACATGTGGGGTACACTTAGAACTGAAGTTGCACTCACTGGTTTTTCTCCTTCTTGGCTGTAGCTGTCAATGGCTGGTGCTCTTTCAAACAGAGCAAACAAGTGTGCGGCCCCTGATTTAGCTTTGGCATATTCAGGTGCAAAGGTTAATGTCTCGCCAAGTGCCATAGCGCCATATGTAATTGCAGAAAAAACTCTATAGGAAAGAAAACACAGTAACTTCAGGTTAGATGCCAGCTTCATTCTGCAAGGCAAAGGCGCTAGTGTCTCAAAGGTCATGACATGTAGCAGACATTTAAGTAGTAAAGGAAATCAGTTGTATAAGGATTCAGGATGGACAGGGATAATCCGTGGGGGTCCTAGGAATGCTTTAGTTCCTCCCAGATCTCTCACTGGGAAGCAACTGTATCAGTGGCATGACCAGGACACAAGGCAGGAAGACCAAGAGGGAAGGACCTGGCTGGGGCTCAGGAACTCTTCACCTCAGGTTCTTTTCACCCTTCTGGAGTGCAGCAATGGCAAAACCAGAATTCCAGAGGCTTTCGAGTTCTCTGACTAATTGTCCTTTTGTCCAAACGCATGACTGGAGATACTAAGACCAAGGCCTCTGAGGGAAGAGAAATTGAAATAGGAGGTTCTATAAGCCTGGATAACTACAGGGTATCAGGCTCTTTTGGATCTGGAAATTCTGGTAAAAAATGGGTGTTTGATAGATTCTTAATTTAAAAATCAGTTAATTAATAAAACCAGACAGGAAATGGCTGCACTTTTGTAGTTGACATTGTATCATAACTGCTTAAATTTGTAAAAAACAAACAAAAAAATGCAGCAAAACAAGAATACCTATTGTGAGACTAACACAGCTGGGATTTGCTCTATGAGGGAGAAATGAGGAACGGATTTTGGAGGATGCAAGGAAAATTATGTATAAAGGGATAGTTTGGTTAGAAATTTGGTGGAATTAAATAACAACATGTTTGGGATTACAGAGCAGGTTTGGGTCAATATTAAAATTTAGACTTTGTCCAATGGCTGGATGAGAATCTTTCCCCTTTTTCTCAGCTAGAGAAATCCCCTTTAAAAACAGTGTACTTGTATGGGCTAGATCCAGGAATCTGGCCCATATTATTAAATTCTCAGGTTGGTAGCACAACTAAACTGAATACTCCTGTGATTTTATTGGTGCAAACTTCTTGCCTGCCTTCCTTATTCCTCTGCCTCCATTGTTTACAGCTCTCACTTGTGTCCTCTGATAGATTGTTAAATTTGGCAGAATAGGCATTATCAGTTGTTTGCCTGTGAATAATGTAGTACAGTTTTGGGTGGTATCAAATAAATAACTGAATAACATTTCAGAAATACATTAACCTTTTACATTCCCTTCCAAAATAAATAAATAAATAAATAAATAAATGAAATACAAATCAAAGCCCAGTATCAGCAAAAATAATGTTTAATGTATCCACGGGAACATCACTGATGCTTAAACTGATTTTGCCACAGATATTTGCAAGAAGACACTATAATCTATATACAGCATATAGTAGATATGAGCAGATTGAGCTACATATAATAGATACATGTGCTTCAAGAATATTTGCATATATTATATACAATCAGGTTTAAGCACTGACTTTAAGGTCAGTTATCCATACCTCATGTTTTATGTTATAAAGAGCAGAGGTTATAATAATTTAATAATAAATGTACTCTGAGTGAAAGACTAAAGACACTAAAAATTATATTTTAGCAAATACATGAAGACCTTGATCTTTTGCTCTTGTTAACTGGGTTCTAGACCACAATCTTCATTTTATAATATTAATTATCAGCTATAAGCTAAGTATATAAGATAAGCATATGCCTTCTGAAAGTCAGGCTCCATTAATGTATCTCACGTTGGGCACCAAAAACATTTCTGAAAATATCAGGCCTAAAGCACGCTGGAAACATAAGGCCCATAAATTGTTAGTTTCAGCAACAACAAAAAGAGGGCATTTTAAAACATGTGGACCATTCATCTTGTATTTCTCTTGTCTTCACTCAAACCTGAGCCATTATATTCCACAACCAGAATCTTAATTTAATAGCAAACATTACGTGTAATCCTAACAAGACCTTCATTGTTCTTGACCTATAATTTCAAAGACCTTGTTCAGCCATCATTTCCGTGACATGGGGCTCTGATTTTCTTATAAGTTAAAGAAGAGAACGGCACAATGCATCTTACATAAAGCAGCCAAACACAGTATTCCTTCATGAGGATTATCACACTCAGTTTAGGTCAGGTTACAGTTAGGCAGGAGGGTGTGCATCTAATACAAAGAAAGACAGAGGGAAACAAGGCAGTCTACCAATACTTGCATGGTTTCTGACTGGGTACCAATACTTTCTCTCTTTCAGAGGAGCTTATCTGCACAGTCTGGCTCCTGCCAGCATACATGTACTCCACACAATCTTTCCTGCATGTGCTACTTCAAGAGTCAGATTGGTAAATAATAGTAAGGAAGAGGACGTGGTAGATGAGCCATGTACAGTCCCTGAGGGACTAGCTCGTAGGACTGACTGGAGGACGATAATTCCATTTCACAGTAACTTTTGAGGTTTCCAATTTTTTCATTCTGCATTAGAATAAAAATAAAACCTTTTCCCTGAAAGGAGGGGCATGCCACTCTATAGCGGGGTGTCTAGGTCACTATTGTGTGAAACAAAACCCACATTTAAGTTCCTCTTCTGCCTGATTCAGAACAGAGCTCTTCATCCCAGATCACTTCAAAATCAGACTGAGTGGAGACTTGCAGCTTGATCTCTCACAGCTCAGGTGAATGGCCTAACCAACCCGCTATTCTCTCTGCACCCTTCTCTCTGAGCCCCCAAAGCTTTCCAGATACAAGTTTTGTAGCGACAAACATCTTTTGACAAAACACATATTGCACTGAAAATATTCCAATGACTTCAAGTTGAGAGCAATGTTACAAAAAAATAATTTTCCCTGAATGTTTTGTAAAATAAAAATCAGTGAAATAATTTTTCTATAAAAATAACAAAATGATATGCTCGTCTCCTAGAGGAATTGCTAGATTTTTTGCATTATGAACCATCCTGTTGGAAGCTGGCAACGAATGTGTCTACACAGAATAATGAAATCAGGAGTGCATCATGCCCGCTGTGCTCCCATGGGAGTCAGGTAAGGGCAGATTTAAAAGTCATACTAAGTCTATCAAAGCAATGTTCTGAATTGGAATAGTGCTTTGATTTCACCACCTCTCCAGCAAACCCTGTCCTATTTTGGGGATATGCTAGCTGTCAACCCTTTTTGACCAGGAGGAATAGGTGCTTTGTAGTGTTGGTTCACTTCACTGGGTAAATTTTAGCTGCCAGAAAACCTACACCTCTCCGCTTCCTGGGAGTTAATCTGATCCAATATTGTGAAAGCCCTTGCTGAATATCACCCATTAGCATGCTTTATTGTCGGCTTGTTCCTGCCGTTATGACTCTGGTTTCTCATTGTCTACTGCAAAACACAGCAGGCACTGCTAAAAAAATAGCCACTTTTCTAAAGCATGGTGCTGTGTCAGAACGACGACCATTTTCCACATAAAACCAACCTGCCCCTATCTTGCAGCTGTGGCAGGATGTACTATCCAGAGAGCTCTCAGTTTTCCATATGCTATTATGCCTACAGAAACCCAATAGGACAACATATGGCTAGTGCTTTGAACAGGCGGGTAATTAAAGGGGCTGTATTTTGCTTTAACTTCAATTCATACTACATATTTTTGAAATATGAACTTCATGACATGTCAGTTGACATGTCCATGCTCATCTACTCCACTGCCCTGTCTCTAACAGTGGTCAGAAGCAAAGGCTTTAGAGGAAGGTGAAAAACCAACCCATAAAGGATTATATTCTCTAAAGTGAACCTGCTCTCTGAAGTCATGTTCCTCTGGAGATCCTCACATTCTTTCCCAGTATGTGTCATCTGCTCACTCCTTCGCCATATTACTTATTAACACCAGGCTGGTATTAAATCTCAGGGCATCCCACTGGCAAAATTCTTTGCAGGTTAAAAACTGATCATTTATTCTTACTCTTAGTATTCTGTCTCTTAACCCGTTTCTAATCCGTGACAGAACTTTACCTCTCACCTCCAGGCTACTTCATTTCTGTAACAGCCCCTTGTGAGGGGCATTGTCAAAAGGTTATTGAAATCCTTTATAGAATATTCCCCCTCTTGGACCCTTCAGGATTTCTCAACTGTGTAAAAGTCTCACAGGCATAAAAGACATCTCTATCGTTAATGGGATTTTAAAACTTCATGATGCTTTTTCCTTATCACAGTTCTCCTTTTCATCCTAATCAGGAGTTTCTCTGTCAGCACAACACAGCAAACAGCTTCTCTTTTCTCTGAAAAAATTGTGGACAAGCTTTTCACAGATTTCTCTATCACTTGCTGAGCCTTCTGGTAATGGGATTGATTTGAAATGTAACTCTCAATACTATCATGGTAGACAGCTATCTTCTGGAAATACTGGGTTAGTGTCACTAATGGCTCCTGCAGTTACTGGAAAGATATGACTACTTTTAATTAACTGAGCATAAGAACATAAGAAAGGCCGTACTGGGTCAGACCAAAAGTCCATCTAGCCCAGTATCCTGTCTACTGACAATGGCCAATGCCAGGTGCTCCGGAGTGAGTGAACCTAACAGGTAAAGATCAAGTGATCTCTCTCTTGCCGTCCATCACCCCGCTCTGACAAACAGAAGCTAGGGACACCATTCCTTACCCAGCCTGGCTAATAGCCATTAATGGACTTAACCTCCATGAATTTATCCAGTTCTCTTTTAAACCCTGTTATAGTCCTAGCCTTCACAGCCTCCTCAGGCAAGGAGTTCCACAGGTTGACTGTGCACTGTGTGAAGAAGAGCTTCCTTTTATTTGTTTTAAACCTGCTGCCCACTAATTTCAATGGGTGACCCATAGTTATTCTATTCTAAGAACAAGTAAATAACTTTTCCTTATTCACTTTCCTCATGCCACTCAATTTTATATATCTCTATCATATACCCCCTTAGTCTCCTCTTTTCCAAGCTAAAAAGTCCTAGCCTCTTTAATCTCTCCTCATATGGGACCCTTTCCAATCCCCTAATCATTTTAGTTGCCCTTCTCTAAACCTTTTCTAATGCCAGTATATCCTTTTTGAGATGAAGAGACCACATTTGTACACAGTATTCAAGATGAGGGCGCACCATGGATTTGTATAAGGGCAATAAGATATTCTCCGTCTTATTCTCTATCCCTTTTTTAATGATTCCTAACATCCTGTTTACTTTTTTGACTGACACTGCACACTGCATGGACATCTTCAGAGAACTATCCATGATGACTCCAAGATCTTTTTCCTGATTAGTTGTAGCTAAATTTGCTCCCATCATATTGTAGGTATAGTTGGAGTTATTTTTTCCAAAGTGCATTACTTTATATTTATCCACATTAAATTTCATTTGCCATTTTGTTGCCCAATCATTTAGTTTTGTGAGATCTTTTTGAAGTTCTTCACAGTCTGCTTGGGTCTTAACTATTTTGAGCAGTTTAGTATCATCTGCAAACTTTGCCACCTCACTGTTTACTCCTTCCTCCAAATCGTTGATGAATAAGTTGAATAGGATTGGTCCTAGGACTGACCCTTGGGGAACACCACTAGTTACCCCTCTCCATTCTGAAAATTTACCATTTATTCCACTTGCTAATGTGTTTAGAGTGTTTATTAAGATTTGTTGGTGTACCAACAGATTACAGAACACCTTTGCGGCCTAAAAATGTGAACTGGCTTCATTTAATCAAAACAAATCATAATATTTGTAAATGAAAGTTTTTAAAGTAGATTCAAGGGGAAGATATATTTGGATATATAATAAAATGTTGGGGCAAAACTCAAGGAGATTCAAATGGGATATCGTAAAATGTCTAGAATTCTGCTTTGAAGTGAGTGATACCAATTCAGATAATTCCATTGCTAAAGAAAATGTCAGCAATTGCCACACAGATGTTGTGGTTTATACTTATAAGTATTGGAGATACTTTAGTTTCCCAGCATTCATGTCAGGTCTTGTGTCTGTCAAGGATTTTAAAATTTATATTTAAAAAGTTCACACGGGGGAGAGGGGAAGAAGAGGATGATAGATACTGATACTCCATTTTATGTCTGAACGCCCCTATGCTTTTGGCAACCTTATAATGAGGCCGTCAGTTAGGGAACATTTGGATATCTTTAGTCTAGGGTTATGAGTGCTTGCCCTATGCCTTATCACCATTTTGGGTTGGTGGGCATGCGGAGGGTAACAAAAGAAGCAACTTTTCCTTTCCCTCAGTTCTTCTTGCAAGTTATGTGAATAACCAGGCCAGCTAACACTGGCATGTGCCTTAACCAGACAGCATCATTTTCAGACGTAAAAAAAGCAGCACCATAGATGTTGGGCCAGATTCTGATTTGAACACATTACCAACTGCAGTAGCGGTACTCCTGATTTAAACCAGTGTCAGCAAGAAGAGACCCAGCCTCTATTTTCATTAATTTGAATGGTTCAGTAATAGATCTTTCTCTCATTAGTGAGAGGAACCCTTACTTTCCAGGTACCTGTGTGCTGTATTCTGTCCATCAACGGAACTCGCTTCTCTGTCTCGAGTGGTCATATTCCTCTACCACCACATCTCTGTCATGAACAGCCACGCTCAATACTTAACCATCCTCATTACTGTCATTTCTCTCTCTGCCTCTCCCCATCCTGGGTGGCTGTTTTAAATTCTTGATCATCTGCCACGCAGCTCTGTCTGACCTCTGTTGCCAATAACTCCCCAAACATTATTAGCATATATTATTATGCACAGAAAAAATAAATAAGACGTGCTGCCAGACTGACACACCAGATCTAGGCAGGCTCAAAAGATGTGTCATCAGCTGAATGACTTTGCTCCAAAAATGGAATGTGCTGAAGGCTTGTTTCCCAGTAAAAACTATCCCCACATTTTCCTGCCCAGTACCAAAAAAATGAGATGCGGTAATCGGACAGAAGGAAGATCTGTTCTGCAGCAGTGAATGCCTAATGCAGGATAAATACGGCCATAAACTGAGAAGCCGTTTTCACGTGGTTTTAATTATAAAATCATTTCTTCTTAACCCCCCTCCCCATTTTAATCTTAAAATCCAAAACTTCATATCCAGGTGCAATACAGAGAAGTCCTTAAACACATGATTTAGTTGCTGTATCAGGGCTCCAATGTTCAGCCTGAATACTGTGCATTGGCATAGGTGCTGGGGCAGACATTGGTACTAAAGTGCTCCACTAGGAGCTGCTGTATTTCAATAATAAATACAGAAAATAAACTTGCCTCCTTCTAGTCTGGTAATAATTTATCTCCGTGAGAGTGTTGTGAGATGAGGAGGGTGGGTGTTAGGGGATTTCCTCGGGGATCTAAGAGAAGATGTAAAATGGCACACTCGGAAGATGATTTGCGCATTTATCAGACTCACGTGAAAACACCCTCCGGGGTCATTCTTCCAACTGTAATTAAATATGCCCCAAATCGAAAGCTTGCGGCATAGGTGAAATACATAAAAGCCTGGCTGAATGCATAACAGGAACCGTAGATCTGAGCTTTCTTCTGAGCATTTCTGCAACATACAGTATTTACAAAAAACATGAATCAACTGTAAACATATGAGGGATATTCTACTTGTTCGGAGAGAAACTGTGTTTATGTATGCTGTAGCTAGTACAGCTTCACTCCCAGGTATGCTAGAGAGGCCACGCAATAGACACCCCAAATTTCTCTAGAGCTGAAAACATGCATAGATGTCAAAAATGTCCAAGGCTTGTCTACACAAAAACCACCACACTGCTTCCAGTGGTGGAGAAGCAAGAATGAGGGAGAATTATGGGTCCAGTTATGGGTAAATGAAACTGTAAAAAAATCTGTGTAGCATACAGCTGTAGCCAAAGGTCTGATCCTGGACACACTTACATGTAACGTTGCTTCCATGAATAAAGCCATGCAGCATCAACATAGGGAGGCAAGGGTTACCTGGGACAGGAGAGAAGAGGGGCCTCCAAAGATGGTCTGAGCCCGTGTTGACTGACAGGATATCTATGCCCACCACCACCTCTATGCCATGTCTACAGAATGGAAATTTACCAATACATTCCCACCAGTTCTAACAGCAGTTCAGTTAAGCTGTACCATTGCCAGTGCTAGCCAAGACTCAGACCAAAAGATCAGCAGGACCAGTGCTTAATTCACTACCGCTTGGGTCTCGAGAGACTTCCTGGTAGAACCACATACCAGTCTCAGCGTGATGTCATATTTATAAGTGTTTGCAGGACTGGATCCTAGAACTGCAAATTCATACTGTATATTTAACTTCCCCAGTCTTCCCACTTAAGCATCTTTTCAGTGAGTTTAAGAGAAATTATGCTGACACACAAAAATATTGTAATTTGTTTAAAATACATCACTAAAAACATTTGATGCCTTATGGACTATCTAGATTGCACTTGATGTGCAAGCTCTTTCATTCTTTCCTCAAGCTGATAGCCTCCTTAACAAAATAGTCATCTGATGTATTAATATGGTTGTTTGCCTTAGTTTTTTTCCTCTGCAGACTATTAACTTAATGTAATATTTTAAATGGATAAATAAAATAGAAAAAGAACGAAAAGGGACGATAGTAATGGAGGAAAGGGCAATGCACACGGTCTCAACATGACTGATAACCACTGAGATTGCCTGGCTTAACACGACATGAATAATTTCTGACCTGTATGGCTTCTGCAGGTTTTCTTCATACATTTGTTCAAAAGTGCTCTCTCTAGTTAATGAAGCAACTGTTCTAATGTTCTCCACAGCTTCAGTTGCTACCTTTATGTAAACAGGAAAACCAAAAGACAAAATGAGATGGAGAAAAAATCACCAACGGTTCTTCTCACTATAGTCTGCGATTGGTAAACATTTTTTTTTACAGAGGAATGTAATTACTTCTACTTATGGTGGTAATATATTGAATGCAGCAAAATAAATATCCAATTTGTTTGTGCAAAAGCTAATCACAGAAATAAATGCAGGGACTTTTATTTCAATGTTCCTAACTCCAGATGTCCAATTAAGTGTGCAAAGTCAGGTTGAGATTCGCTGGTCTGGATGAGGGCATGGTTCAGCTGAGTCCTTGAACGGTAAGTAAGAGCGAATTCTTTTTGATTTGTATATGTTAATATTAGGTGATTCTTTCTTTGGAAAAAATTAGAATAGAATGCTGGCGGGGTATTACTGTACACACTTACCCCCTCCCCAACTATATAAACTAGAACAGCAACTATTAATTATTATTATTATTATTATGTATTTGTATTGCAATAGCACTTGGGAGCCCTTGTCATGGACTGATATCCTGTCGTGCTAGGCCCTATACAAATGAAAAAACAGGTGGTGTATTGAAAACAAACCCTGGAGGGGTCATATTACAGATCAGATTGGAAATAGGCATTTCTATTCTTTGTTTGTTCCATTAGATTGGCCGCGTTATGAAGAAGCTGTATTTTACCTTTCCTGCTCGTTGCAGTTCCTTTTTATCTCGGTTGGCAAATCCAGTCAATGCACTGGTCTCCAGCATCCCAGTCACTGCCAGCACCGGCGCCATCACTAGGATCAGCAGAGTCATCTCCCACCCATATATAAAAGAAATGATGACAGACAATCCCATGCTGGAGATGTTTTGTGCTATTACACCAAGCCTTGAACCTGTGGCCTGTAAGCGGGTAATATGTGAAAACTGTCATTTGCGAATGGCTCTTAAATAAACCCTTTTCCCTGCCTGACAACAAGCAGACTAAAAAAACAAAAACAACCCCCGCCCTCCACACCTTTCAGAGAGGGATCTTTCACTCTGGCCTTGTTAGCCCTAGTAGAAATGGGCTGTAACATCCAGTACTGGTGACTGTTTTTAAAAAACAGTCTCATCTGTTGTTTGAAACCTCCATTCCCACACTGTGAAAGCCCCACCAAAAAAGTTGCAGATCTCACAGCTATTAGTGACTGATCAAGAAGCCATGGAGGGTGATTCAGACAATAACTTATGGTGGACACATGATGTTAATTTAGTTAAATTGGAAAAGAAAGGGATCAGTATGAAAACTGAAAGGTGGATAAGGAACTGGTTAAAGGGGACACAACAGCAGGTCATACTGAAAGGTGAACTGTCAGGCTGGCGGGAAGTTACCAGTGAAGTTCCTCAGGGATCGGTTTTGGGACCAATTTTATTTAATCTTTTTATTACTGACCTCGTCACAAAAAGTGGGAATCTGTTAATAAAGTTTGCAGATGATACCAAGCTGGGAGGTATTACCTATTCAGAGAAGGACTGGGATATCATACAGGAAGAACTGGACGACCTTGTAAACTGGAGTAATAGGAATAGAATGAAATTTAATAGTGAGAAGTGTAAGGTCATACATTTAGGGATTAATAACAAGAATTTTAGTTATAAACTGGGGATGCATCAACTGGAAGTAACAGAGAAGGAGAAGGACCTTGGAGTATTGGTTGATCACAGGATGACTACGAGCCGCTAATGTGATATGGCTGTGAAAAAAACTAATGCGGTCTTGGGTTGCATTAGGCGAGGTATTTTTAGTAGAGATAAGGAGATGTTAGTACCATTATACAAGGCACTGGTGAGACCTCATCTGGAATACTGTGTGCAGTTCTGGTCTCCCATGTTTAAAAAGGGTGAATTCAAACTAGAACAGGTTCAGAGGAGGACTACTAGGATGATCCAAGGAATGGAAAACCTGTCTTATGAAAGGAGACTCAAAGAGCTTGGCTTGTAAAGCCTATCCAGGAGAAGGCTGAGGGGAGATATGATTACTCTCTATAAATATATCAGAGGGATAAATACCATGGAGGGAGAGGAATTATTTAAGCTCAGTACCAATGTGGCCACAAGAACAAATAGATAAAAACTGGCCAACAGGACATTTAGACTCGAAATTAGATGAAGGTTTCTAACCATCAGAGAAGTGAAGAATCAGCGGGGTAGACTGCAAAGAGAAACTGCAGAGCTGTAATTCATTTGCAAATTTGACACAATCAACTCAGGACTGAATAGGGATTATGAATGGCTAGCTAACTATAAGAGCAGTTTCTCTTCTCTCGCTGTTCACACCTCCAGTTCACTGCTAGAGGAATACCTCACCCTCCCTGATTAGAGATAACAAGCTGGTTCAGTCTCATTGGACTAACCTTGTTATCTCTAACCTGGTTCTTGCCTATCTATTTATACCTGCCCCTGGATACTTCCACTGCATGCATCCGATGAAGTGGGTATTAGCCCACGAAAGCTTATGCTCTAATACTTTAGTTAGTCTTTAAGGTGCCATAGGAGTCTTTGTCACATCAGAGGAGTGAAATTCTGCAATAGCCTTCCAAGGGAAGCAGTGGGGGCAAAACAGCTATCTGGCTTCAAGACTAATCTTGATAAGTTTATGGAGGAGATGGTGTGATGGGAAAACAAATTTTGGCAACTGATCTTTGAGTATTGTAATAGATGGGCCTGGTGGCATATGATGGGAAGTTGGATGGGATGGGATCTAAGTTACTACAGAGAATTCTTTCCTGGATGACTCGCTGGTGAGTCTTGCCCACATGCTCAGGGTTCAGCTGATCACCATATTTGGGTTCAGGAAGGAATTTTCCTCCAGGGGTGATTGGCAGAGGCCCTGGAGGTTTTTCTCCTTCTTCTGCAGCATGGAGATGGGTCACTTGCTGGAGGATTCTCTGCACCTTGAAATCCTTAAACCATGATTTGAGGACTTCAATAGCTCAGATATAGGTGAGAGGTATATTGCAGGAATGGGTGGGTAAAATTCTGTGACCTGTGTTGTGCAGGAGGTCAGACTAGATGATCATAATGGTCCTTTCTGACCTTAAAGTCTATGAGTCTATAATTCTGCTGAAAAGGAATCTTGACATCGCCTGAGTTTATTTTTTAAAACAAGTTTTTGAAAAATAGCAGGCTTGGCCTTTTATTGACTGTTTGAAATTTAAAACAGAAACCCACTATCTCTAGTAACATTTATATAATGCTTTCAGCTGAAGTGCTTTTCATTCAGTCACTTTCCCTTTCACCCACCCCTTGTTCTTTCTAGACATAGGCTAATCTGAAACTCCAGATCTGAATTCTGTCAAACTCCAAGTTTGCCCCGTATCATTACAATGCGCTGAACCACAATCCTCTATCCAAACACTTATGAACTTTAGGAAAGTTCATATCCAAATTCAAACTTGCAGTTCAGACCCCCCAACCCATGTACTGCACAACACTTGTTTCACTCACTTCTCCTCTCTAGCTCACAACTCCCTAGCATTCCCTTGTCCCTTCATTCTAAATCTAAATCTCTCCATTCAAATATCTCTCCCCTCGCCTCCACCTTTATCAGTAACCCTAACATTCTGGGCTTCCTTGCTTTCTCTCTTCCCAGTCTTGTGTATCTCTCTCTAAATCTGCCTTCTTCCTTCCACTAGTATGATCTAGTGCTCATGGTCATCAGCCTCCTAACAGCTGAATAGTGTGCTTGTCCCTATCTTTACAGATAATGTCATGTTGTAAGTAACCTGGCAAAATTATCCATATTTAATGTTAGTGTTACATAGATATAAAAATCTCTCTCCCTCTCTCACACACACTTGTACGATACGTACTGTTTGGATTTGTGCTGCCTCTGTGGCTAATCTTGTTGTCAGAGCTCCAGTGTTGTTTTTCTTATTATCAAACCAAGAGATTTCCTATGGAACAAAAGAGAAAAATGAGGTTACTCAGTGAGAGAGCAAGGTTATTTCTCCCCATCTTGTTTTATTAACAAACTCTTCAGTGTTTGAGTATGTCTGTTTGCACATGAAAAACAAAAAAGCCACACCAAACATGTATTTGTTCAAAAGGGTCCTCTCTATTTAAGGTGGATAGCTACACAGGCAAATCATGTTAACCAATTTGTGCATGCGATTATTTGATTTAAGAATACAAATATCCATTTGCAGTCAGATAATAACCTATTGTAGACGGGTGTAGCTCCCTTTACTTCAAGCCAAGCAATGCCGATTTATACCTGTTGAGGACATGGTCTCTGATTTTTTGTGCATTCAAAATTTATATTCTTGCAAATATCAGACCTAGTTATAAAGACCCTATAAAATGTTAGTCCTGTGTGTTCTTAGCAAGGCAATAGCTGAACTCTGAAGATAGCCTAGATTTTGCATTTTCTTGAAGTCCTATGCTCTAAGTCTCCTTTCTTCTTGCAGTCTCTGGGGCTTCTCCTATAAATCTTCTTACACCCAGCATCCTGCAGTCTGAAAGTAAAGGAGGTCAGCAATTAGCCTTTACAGAATGGATGTCATGCTAGTTTAGGGGCCTTGGGTGGCCCTATATATCAGATTGACTTTTAGTTACTGATCAACAGAAGATCAGTTATGGGCTACAAAGGGAAACCAGCTGACCTGTCAGCATCAGTATAGACTCCGATTTCAAGGCTGGGGTTGAGATAAGTTAATTGCCAAATTTGATTTGTATATAGTCAGAGTGAAGTGAGGAAGGCTTAAAAGAGAGTTAGTTACTCAAACATTTCTTTAAACTAAACTTCACTATAGCTGCATGAACACTATTTTGGTGCAGATGGCAGATTTAGCTGGGGTACTTTCATTCTGTCACCATGGCCCCTTCCACACTTGTACTGGGATACTGTTTGCTAAAATGGATTTAAAAGGCTTCAGGTCAGGTTAAATAGTTTTAATATGAGTTTAGATTAAGTGTTTTTAAAGCCCCAAATTAAAAGCATTGCAGAAAACATGGTTCAGTGCTCATAAGCCAAGAATTTCCACTTGCTGGCCATTAGAAAATATGGGCCTCATCCTGAAGTCCATTGAGTTTTCCCCCTGACTTCAGTGGGCTGAGAATCAGGCCTTTGCATGGAAGGTTTAGGCCCTTTCTACACTGGCAAATTTCTGCGCAGTAAAGCAGCTTTCTGTGCTGTAACTCCTGAGGTGTACACATTGCCAAGCCACTTAGTGTGCAGAAACTGCGCAGTTGTAACACTGTAAAAAAACCCAAACCACCTCAATGAGAGGCATACAATTTCTACACTGGTGCAACAGCATGCGGTGCCAGTGTAGACACTGTGGTCAATTACAGTTCTACGACTGGCCTCTGGGAGGTGTCCCACAGTGCCTGTTCTCGCCTCTCTGGTCATCAGTTTGAAATCTACTGCCCTGCCCTCAGGTGACCAGCTGTCATCCCCACCCCATAAATTACTTTGGAATTTTGAAAGTCCTCTTCCTGTTTGCTCAGTGATTCGTGCAGTGGTCTCAGCGCATCTTCCAGGTGGCCATGCCTGCTCCATGGACCAGGCAATCCCCCGCTTGGACCAATGCCAAGCTGCTGGACCTCATCAGTATTGGGGAGAGGTGGCTGTCCAGTCCCAATCGCACTCCAGCCATAGGAATTATGATACCTATGGACAGATTTCACAATGCATGACAGAAAGTGGCCACGACCAGGACACTTTGCAGTGCAGGGTCAAAGTGAAGGAGTTGTGGAACACCTACCACAAGGCTGAGAAGTCAAATCACTGCTCTGGTGCTGCGCCCATGAGCTTCTGGTTCTACAAAGAGCTGGACACGATACTCAGTGGTGACCTCACCTCCACTGTGAAGAGCACTGTGGATACTTTGATGACTTATGTGCCATTCGAGAGTGGACCGAGACAGGAGGAGGAAATCTGGGATGAGGAAGTGAAGGGGAAGGGGACCCAGAGGCAGAGGATGACTCGGAGGTCAGAGGTACATGCAGCCAGGAACTGTTTTCTACTCCGGAGGAGCCTAGCCAGTCACAGCTGTCAGAGCTTGGCAAAGCCCAAACAGGAGAGGAGGCCCACTGGTAAGTGGACTTGATTTTGAGAATCACTGAAGCGAGGTGTTGGGGGCAGGAGGACTGCAGAAAGCAGGCTCATCTCCCACCACATGCCTAGTCTGAGTGGAGGAATAGGCTATTAATTGACTCTCTCACTTCATGGAAATCTCCCTCAGAGATCTCCAGGAAACTCTTGTGGAAATACCGGGCAATCTGCTGCCGCAAGTTCTTTGGGAGAGCTGCTTTGTTTCTTGCCCCATTAACAGTAACTTTCCTGTGCCACTCTGCCATCATAGGGGGCATTGCTGCATACAGGCGAGCTGCATAGGGGCCAGGGCAGAAGCTGCAGTCTTGGAGGCGACCCTCCCCTGATTTCCTGCTCACCCTCAGCAGTGAGATATCTTCCATAATGAGCACAGCCTGTGCTAACTGTGGGGACAGGAATGATTATCAGGCTCCTCCTACAGTGCTGGCTCTCCCCAGGAGCCACATGCCCAGTGTACAGCAGGGTCTAGTGATTTACCCGATCCCTGCGGCTACTCACCATTTTGGGGGTCTTGTGGCTCATGTGTGCTTGCCTGAGGTGAGCCAGTTAGAGACAGGTGTGTGAATACTGGCTGTGTTTTAAAGCACTGAATCTGTGTTGCAAAAAATACTGCTTATGTAAAATGCTGCATTTAAACTTCACAGAGATGACCTTGGGAGCCCAGTCTCCCTTTTTGTTATCGGTGGCGGAACGGTTGCACAGAATTAGAAAGCGGCCAAGAAGAACTAAGGAGGACTTTCTGTTATGCTACACTCCAGCGCCAAGAAACAGGAATTGAAGGAGTGGCGGGACAGCGAGAAGAGGGACTGAAAGGAGAATGTGGCACGCCAGAATGAAGCCACCGAACGGCTCTAAAAGGTTATGGAATGACAAGAACACATGCGCCAGAAAATACTAGCTCTGCAAACCAAGGAGGGTGAGAACCGGGGGGGCTGGATGGGGCAGGAGCCGTGCTGCCTCCCCTCACCGTCCCTCCATACAATTTTGGAAACCCAATGTGGCCGTCAGGCCAAAAGGTTTGCTCACCCCTGCTCTAGAAGCTTGAAACTCTCCAGAGATCCTGAGCATCTGAGGCTTAGATTTTCCCCACAACAGCAGTCCTAGTGGGTGGCTGGCAGGGACTGCTCACTAGCATCTTTGACACCTCAGCAATGGTACAGTGCCTGAGGGACACGCACACCAGAAGGCATCAGAACTATGTGAATCTTGGGATGACCCCTCTGATGTCCTACTGCATAGAAAGCCAGTTGGGAGGAGGACCTGCCAAACCAGTGAAACAGGTATGATGAGATTTGCAGAAGGGACACACACTGTCGGAAGATCTGTCTGACCTTCAAACAGCCAATATCCAGGCAGTCAAAGGAAGCCAAAGATTCTTCTCTGCCACCCAAAACATTCTACAGCTATTTTGTTCCTGAGCTTTTCTTCTTGGAATTACTTGATCCACTGCCTCTAGGTTACTTTCAAGATTTGATGAATCATTTTCTCTTGGCAGGCTTAATTATGATTGCTAGGTTTTGGGAACAAAATTGTGTACTGCTTTCACCAGAACTGAGAGATTGGACAAAATGTAAGAGACTCCAGCAGTGGAAAAATGTACACTACATGTGGCAGGAAAGAGAATAGTATTACACAAACCAAACCAAACCTGTAGATGAAACAAACATTTGCCATAACAAAATATATTATATGAAGTGTAACCACCTAAATATTAAATGAATCTGTTTCATATGGATTGTGACTCATTCAGTTTCAAAATATTTTCAATGAGGTACATGTAGTGAGAGGAAGTAACGTACCCTCAGGCTTTTCACATAGTCTCTTCCTGAAAAAGACAGTATTTCCCATTCTAGCTTCTCTTAGGTCCCATCTACACTGAAACTGCAACTGAACTGGGAGAGACAGTTACAAAATGCACATCCAATGACAGTGTTATATGATGGTGTATGCAGAATCAAAGCATGCATTGTAGAACCATGTTTCCACTGTGGTTGTGAATCACAGGCTTACAAAAGTCAAAGAATGCAGAACAGTTCAGGAGCATGGTTGAAATTAATTTCAGTTCCATCTAAACGACAAAACAGGCTTTAAACCACATCAGGAGACTACTGTATTGTAAGTGAGTCAGTCAGTGCAAATAGGATTTACAGTGTAGATGTGACCTAAAAATACATTATTAAGCCTTCTTAGTATTGCTGTGAGAGAGCCTTATTTTGTAGCCTTGTCCTTATTGGAGACAGAATCATGTTAAACTATGTTTAAATACTATTGTTTCTAGCCAGGTTCTAGTATGGATTCCATAGTCAATGCAGAGAAGGATATCAGGATATTAGATTGGATATTAGGAAAAGCTAGGAGGGTGGTAAAGCATTGGAATGGGCTACCTAGGGAGGGGTAGAATCTCCTTCCTTAGAGGTTTTTAAGGTCAGGCTTGACAAAGCTTTGGCTGGGTTGATTTAGTTGGGGATTGGTCCTGCTTTGAGCAGGGGGTTGGACTAGATGACCTCCTAAAATCCCTTTCAACCCTGACATTCTATGATTCTAAGGATTTCTTTTTCTAAAGATATTTCCCCCCGCCCCATTATGGACAATCCAGAGAGTCTGCCATCTTTCAGTCAGTCAAACCTTCTCCCGACTCCAGGAGAAAAAAAGGTCCTAGCTCCACCCATAAAACCATTCCTCCTGGAATAATCCATGAATACTTCCTGTATTAGTATGAGCAGGAATTTTCTGCTCCTTCCTGTGGGGATGTTTTTTTCCTTCTGTGCTCTTCTAATGGCTGCTCCCAGACTCCAGAAGCAGCAAATCTAGGATGTTGGGAGGACACTATATTCTCTCCTTCCTGGTATCTCTTCAAGATGCAGGGGCTCCAGGACACTGCTCAAGAAAATGTTGCTGCTCTTTTTGCCTCTAAATTGCCTAGTTAGTACTAATGAGTGAGTGTCAGGTGGGCAGAACAATAAGGAGCAATAGTTCTTTCTGCAGTACAGGCAGGGCCGTTTCTACCTTTTTTTGCCACCCTAAGCGGGGAAAAAAAATATCCGCCCAAACTGCTGAAGCAAAAACAAACACACAAACAAAAACCCAAACGCCCGAACTGCCGCCCCAAGATTGACTGGAATGCCGCCCGTTAGAATGTGCCATCCCAAGCACTTGCTTCCTTGGCTGGTGCCTGCAGCCAGCCCTGAGTACAGGCAGACAAGCAGTTAACAGGCAGCCAGCAGATATTCTTCTCAGCTGAGGAGAAGTTCCTTTTCTTTGTGGTTCTCAACACATCTCTCCTTCAATGCACTAACTTAGGCCAGCATCAGGTAGTGAGCATCTTATGTCAGGTGCTACTATCAGGAAGATTAAAATTCATACCAGTGGCTTCTTGATTGCTCAGTGCCACTGGCCAAAGAAGACAAGCATGTGTTTGACAGAAATAAAAATGAGGTTTATGATGGTGGTGGACATCTGTCAGCAGACCAAAGACAACCAGGTTCAGCAGGTAAAAGCAGGAATATAATTTGGTCATTCAAAAAAGCCACCTAGTTTAAAATTAACTTGGTTTAAAATGAAGGACACAGACACACCCTTGATTAACAACTACAGTTAAACTGGGTTGCCTCTCAACTCTGTTCTTATATAGTATAGCCCAGACTGCATGGATGGGACTGAATCACATTATAATAGGATTCCAAACCCTATCCCAGTTGTTAAAAGAAGCTTGAACTTCAACCAAATTTAATGACTGTGTTTGGTGTGGTTGTTTTTAGCTTGTAAATGGGGTCTTAGATTGGTAGCATGTAGCATACTTTCATAATGAGGTTCTAACATGATTTCCAGTCAAACAAATCACTATTCAGAGTGGTAAAGGAAATTTGCAATAAAACTGGTTAATCATGGTTAGAATTAGCATAGTTTTCGAACTTTGGATAACGTAAGTATACACATAATTAATACCTAAATCTTCATGTGAAACGTGGTGCAGTAAAATTGCGCTGTGTATGAGGAAAGAGGGTGGATTAATTCATTTGCAATTTATTATAGGAAAGGCAAGTGAGAAAATGGTGTCTTTATAAGAAAAACTTTAGCACTAACCTGCCGCAGAATAGCTTTAAATGCCATATGCCTTAATCTCATTGTTAGGGTTTCTCCTGACCTCCCATAAAAGAATCCCTGCAAGAAAAAAAGAACAGTAGTGCCTCATACCTTCGACTTTTACTATTTGTAATTTAAATGGCAGTTTGATACTATTTATACATCAAGTGCAGTTTAAGGGGGGCCGACGACTCACCCCTGTGGTGCCTCTTGCTGGTCGTCCAGGAATTAGCTCTTTCCAGCACAGAGCGCCCTCTTCAGGCTGGTGTCTCGCTGTCCATTGGCCCCCGTATCCCTCCTGGACCCCGGTGCCCTCTTACCTGGGGTGCTGCCCCCTGGCAATCCCCACACTCTGCCTCTGGGTCTCCCCTCCCTGGGGAACCCGCAACCCCCTATCCCCACCTTGCCTCAGCCTATGGGCTACTGCCCGTCACCATCAAACCCCCATTCACTGGGGCCAAATGCAGTCTGTATAAGCCAGTCATCACAGGGAAGCGGGTTTTAGGGCCTGCTGCCTCTGCCTACCCGTGGACTGCCCCCTGCAACCGCAATACCCCTTTTGGGGTTTCCAGGCCAGAGCTCCCCAGCTCCTCTGGCCTTTCCCCAGCCCTGTTCCACTCCAGATACCTTCTCAAGTTTCCCAGCAGCCAGGCCCATCTGCCTCCACAGCTAGAGGAGACTGTTTGCTCCTGGCCCACTGCCCTCTTATAAGAGCCAGCTGAGCCCTGATTGGGGTGTGGCCACAGCTGAGTCTGCTTATCCCAATGAGCCTGGGAACTGCTTGCTCCCAGCCACAACCCTCTCCTGGGCTATTTAAAGCCCTTTAAGGCCAGAGCCGGTGACCACCCTGCTACATGCAGACATTTATTACAAGCATAACACACAATGGTGAGATGTGAATATAAAATTTAAAAAACCAACAACAGCTGAACAATACAGTTGCAGAACCAGACAGATGTTGCCTCATTCCATCATGCCATGAGCCCTCAGCTGCCAACTTTAAATCCATAGCTGATTAAAGCAGTTACTAGAATGAAAACTGCTGTTCTGACCAATTGTTTTATTGATTATGAGAGTTTACCTGCAAAAACCAAGTGATAAAGCAAACACCACCAATAACAGCAAATGTGATGGAGAAAATGTTAGCTTCACGCTGGATCCTCTCCGGATCATCTTTTATTGTAAAGATCTGCAAGCATAGAAGGAAAAACATCCAAATGTTTTGTTAGCCAGCTTATTAATAGATGCTGTATAACACTATATAGATGAGAATAGAGTTTCTTATGTACTTGGGTAAGAAATGAGGAGATCATTTATTTGAATGAATATTTGAAGGTTACAGTTAACGACAACTAAGGGTTAAATTTTCAAAATCCTCACACTGACTTTTCTGTCTCACACTTGCTCCCCTCCTAATAGTCATTGTGCTGTACCTCTGTCGCTAGGCTATAGAGAATTACCTTTGTTCAGGCCTCTAGGCACTGGTCTCAGAGACTGCAGTAAGTATTGTGCCCATTCCCTGGCTTTGGAATGCTGACACAGTACTGAAGTAAAAATTAGAAGGAATTAAAAAAAAGCAATCTGTTCAGTAACTCAGAATAGAATTTCATAATAGAAGTAAGCCCTATAATGTCATCAGGAAACCTTTTTTCTTGATGATATTCCAACAGGCACAATCTTTCAGGAACAGGGGGACTACAAGAGACCCTACTTTACTTTAATCAGTGCAGAAAGACCCCTCTATCTGCATTAGAGAGAGGAAAAGGAGGTGTGAGCCAGAGATTAGCCCTGACTGGGATGATTTAGTTGGTGTTGGTCCTGCTTTGAGCAGAGGATTGGACTAGATAACCTCCTGAGGTCTCTTCCAACCCTGATGTTCTATGATTAAACTACAGGAATGGGAACTTCTCGATTCTACAACATTGTCCAACAATCATCTCCTCCGTGGCTTTGGACAACTCACATCTCTCTGCATCAGCTTGTGTAAAATGGGGATAATACTTCCTTCCTTCACAGATACGTTGTGAGGACTCATTAATGTTCATAAAGTGCTTTGTGAATGGGAAAAAAGTGCAATATAAATACTTAGGATTATTATACTACAGAGAAAATATGTTAGCCAGAATCACTTTTAAATAGAAAGAGGCAAACATGGTTTTCCTATGTTCTAAATTGTTTTACAAACCATGTTTAAAATCTGCTTATGTTGGGCTCTCAATGACCCAAGAAACAGTGGTGAATCTACGCTAGCATATTTTTCTGAAGAACTATGTATAAAAATGATTCTAACTACCCTGGTTTCACTGAAGTGAACATGGGGCCAATAATACCAGTCAGATCAACTTAACTAGCATCCTTCTACAATTACATGGAAAAGTCAGTGCTTCACTTACTGTTATAATTTTAGCAAATATGATGGAAAAGATAGGGTGACATGCTCCACTAGTAACAGCAGCTAGTGTCCCCAGTGCAATGAAAGGCCACTCGGGCTTGTTTAATCTAAAGAGTTTGAGGAAAGAAACGTTGGGAAGGTGTTCCTGGAAAAGAAAAACAGATTCAAATCAGATCTTTTATTTTTGTCAAGTGCAATTCAATTTTACATTTTTAAGAGCGCTGAGCTGCATTATGGTGCCTACAGGAAGAGCTGAGTTTAAGAACCCTGGACTAGTAGAGAATAAGGCAGATAAATTGAATGACTATGGTGACAGGACTGGCCCAAATCTGTTCTAAAAACACTCTGGAATACTCTTAACAGCAAACTTTACACGGATAATTATGCTTTGTACTTACATTCAGTAGCACCTTTCACTCAAGTATCTCAAAGAAGCTCTACAAAGGAGGTTAGGTATTACCCATATTTTATAGATGAGGAAATGACACACTCAGAAGTGAAGTGATTTGCTGAAAGTTGCACACTGAATCAATGATACAATTTTAGGAAGAGGACACAGTCCTCCCACTGAAATAGCCTTCGACATACACTCCCTTTCAGAAATGTTCTGATCTCTCTGGAAGAATTGTGCAGGTTTACCACTGAACTGCTGAATCCTTGTAGGATTAAAACAAAGACCCACAAACCAACCAACCAAAACCAAACCAAACCAAAAAAACCCTTGACTAAACTACAATAAACCATTACCTCTTCAGGTGTGGCTTCTTCTTCAGCTTCTTTTTGTGGAACATGTTTTATGCTTGCTCTTTTGGAAATCAGTCCATTGATGGGGAATACTTCTTCCTGGTCTTTTAAGGTAATAGTTTCCATTGATTCTTCGTGGTTTTCTGTTTTAATAGACTAACACAACATAAATTCAGTCACAAACATATCCAAAAGGTCAGTTTAGTTGCATTAGATAGACTCCACTTTCATTTGCATTGTCATGTAGGTTCTGTGAGACCCTGACTGTTATTATGGATTTAGTTCTCTGACTAAATTTGCTACTCATGCCCTTATTTGGCAGAAATATAAGAGCATTTCTCCTAGTTACTGGATTCTCACTCCTCATGTCCTGAAATCCAGCTACAAGTATCTTCTGTGTTCTCTACATGTTTACACAAAAAGCTAACATTTTGTGTCACGCATTGCGGAAGCCCTGCTCACTTTCTTCCAAAGAGCCTAATCCTGTGCAGTTATTTCTGTGAACTTCCATTGACTTCTATGAGAAATGAGGCTGCTCAGTACCTTTCAGGAGTGGGCCCAAAAGGCTGTAAGCAAACAATATGTTCAACAATACTTTCACATACTGTTTTAATTCTGTTTTTTAAATGATTTGCAAAACTCCTGAGAATATGTTTGTTCTACCATTTTAGGCCGAAATCCTGGCCCCAGTGAAGTCTTATTGACTTTGATAGAGGGAGGATTTCGTATTTTGAAACAATTTCTTCTGAGTTTCCTTCTAGTTTATCCTCCCACACTCCCAGATTATTGGAGTGGGCTGATTCTGAATAATCCAACAGTAAAAGAAAGAAATCCATGACAGTACAACAGTTCTACAGTATTGCATATAAGAAAGTTTCCTACTAATATGATTTAAAACTATTTCCAGGATCAGAGCAGGCCATTCTCATCTTGAAATTGTGTTTTAAAAACAAACTATTTTCAAAGTATATTCAAGCGTTTTCTAAAACATGGCTTAAAAACAGCCTAGTTATATCTACTGGCCATTCTTAAACTGTGTTGTTAAAAGCAGTGGTTTTAAAACCATGGTAACATGAATGGTATGAAAAACACTGCTTTAAAATAGTTTCACTGTCACAGCCTGAGTGCCAGTCCAGGCCTTGTTGCCATTAAACAACACTACTAGCACTTCTTTCACAGTTGGGCTAGCAACGGTGACAGAACCAGGTAGATCAGCCTCTATTCCTAACCTGGTTAGATAACATGGTAGTAAAAATGCCTGGGCTTTGCCTACAGTATGCTAGCACCATTTCTACCTTGAAGGGGTTCCATTGGTGCTAGAGGGGGAAAAATGCTGATGTAAGCAGTGTCAGGAATGAGATCTATTCTGACATCTGGTGGTGAATTATGGGAATTGCAGTGAGTTGTGGAAAATAACTTCAGGGCTGATCAATTTGCATAGGCACACACACTGCGCCTAGCCTGAGCTCACAGCAGCCCACATTGCCACTTCGGCTGATGTGGGAGCCCCAGTTTCTATGTTATTGGGGCAGGAATAAAGTGATGTTACCCTGATTATGTGAATGAAGGACTATGGACATGTACTTGGCCCTTGTTATGATGGAGGGACTCACCATCATCTAGGTAGCACTCACTGGGCAAGGGCCAGGAGTTTCAGAACACTCTCAGATGAAGAAAGACTGTAGATAAGCAGCTATGCTTTTTGGTGAGGGCTTTGTCTGAGGGCTCTAGGGGCCTATTGCGCTGTGTCTCTCTCTGCTGTAGAATGTCAGAGCTAAATTTTGCTTCTGTTAGGAGCCTGGGTTCAGCCTGCTGAGCTGAAATCACTTTAGCTCACTGGTGCACCTGCACTAAGGCTCCCCTACTATATGCTGAAATCACTTAAAAGCTGAAATCTATTAAGAGCTAAAGAAATCACTGAGCACTGTCTTAAGTCAGGGGGTATGAAAATAGTGCAGAGTGGCTGGTGCAGCAGAGCAGTCTGCGTGTCGGCTAGCAGGACAGCTAGTGGACTAGCTTGCACTGCTGGCAGAGTGGCTGACGCTGCAGAGCAGTCCGTGTGTCGACTAGCGGAGCCGTTTGTGCTGCTGGCGGAGTGACTGGCGCCACAGAGCTGTCTGTGTGTCGGCTAGCAGGATGGCTAGTGGAGCCGTTTGTGCTGCCGGCGGAGTGGCTGGTGCAGCAGAACAGTTCGAGTATCGGCTGGCAGAGGAGTTAGCAGATCAACTGGCAGAGTGGTTCATGGGACGGCCAGCGGAGCAGAGCGGATTGCGGTGAGGGCTGCAGCGGAACCCCATGGAGAGGCAGCGCAGTCTCTAACCCTAACCCTAACCCTTGCCCTACCCTCCATTTCCACCCAGGCTGGGAGGTAAGACTCTGCAGATTAACTCTTGAATTCTGCACTGACCAGGAACAGAGACTCTTGGGCTGTTGGACTTTTGGGACTATTAGGTGATTTTTGGATTGCTGGACTCCAGAGGCTTTTGGGCTGTGGGACTTTTGGGGACTTTGGGTGATTTTTGGGTTACTGGACTCACAAACCTAAAGGAGGAGACACAGCCCAATCGGCTGGGATGGGGGTTTGCTCAGGGGTTGGTTTATGACCCTAGTTGTGGTGTTTTTCCCAATTTGATGATGTCATTTATCTCATGTTAATAAAGATTTTCTGATACACCGATCTGTGCTTGCGAGAGGGGAAGTATTGCCTCTTTGAGGTGCCCAAGGGGGTGTTAGGATTTTTCCAGGTCACTGAGTGGGGGCTTGAGCCAGTTTTGCCTTGTGTTGTTGAGAGGGAACCCCTATGTACTAAACCCAGCCCTTGCTGCTATTAACTCGGCCTGGCAGAAGGGTTACACTGAGAATTGTGTATATACTCAACTGCACTACAACTGTAATTGTACAAGCACCTGATTGCCTAGAACAGTTAGGGGGCCAATGGATTCTGACAGATTCTGTGTGTAGTGGGGATCCATCATCAAAATTAGGAAATAGAATTACAGACTAGACTCTTACCTTTTCTTCGTGAAAGCTTCCATCCACCTCTTTAGTTGGGATACCACACGGAGCAGTTGCCAAAGGAGCTGTGCTACAAGGAAGCTGGAGGGTGGGGAAGGAGGCCTGATTTCAGCACATCCTGGGGGATCTGTGGGTTTGGGGAGGAATTTGTGGGGGGAGGCGCAAACCCCGGTGACATGTATCAACAGAACAATATTGTTTTTTTGCAGGAGAAGATGATTTGGTTTTTAGTTAGGATTGTGCCTCTCACTTCTTGGCAGAGTAAAGAACGTAACGCATGTACTAGTAGATGCATGACTTGCTTATTATATTATCTTCTAAATAAATGAAGTGGATCTATCACAAACAAGAACTTTCACAGGAAAACTTCAGTATCTTTGTAAGGTACCCAAGAGACTTAAATGAACAAAAGACACATCTACATTCTCATTTCTAGCTTTTAGATCTACAATTGTGAATTGAATGTACCTGTGCTGTTGCAAGTGAATAATATAACCCCCTTTTCTCCATCAGCTCTGTATGCGTTCCTACTTCAGCCACAGCACCACCCGCAATGGCCACTATTACATTTGCAGTCCGAATGGTAGAAAGCCGATGAGCTATTACAAGAGTGGTTCGACCTTTGCTGGCCTGTAAACAAACAACCAAATTGTAATTTGTACCCCCTGTGGCTTGGAGATTTAGCGTAATTTACTCTAATTGGTCATATTGAGACTGTAGTTACTCGCATTGATTTCATTTGCTAAACATCCCGGCAATCCATGAGTTTCTCCACTACTGACAACTATAACCTTGGGTGCCCTGGTTCCTTCTCTGCTGGGCTACAGGAGACTTGTTTGCTGGCATCCACACTAAACAAAATCAGAAAGCTTGTTTTGCTTCTCCTGCTTTTCTTGACTCTCTCTCTTTAATTATTCTATTCAAAATTAAAAAGCTAAACTCTGAGCTGCTCTAGGTTATACCATGTGGAACAGTCTCACAGGGACTGATTCCTTGCAGAGGAGCAGATGGAGCAACATGTGCTCTGGTCCTGCACAACATGCCTCTATATAGGGGTGCAGGTAACATGACATTGGCTATGCTAGCCTCACACATCCCAAGAGCTTTCTCGAACTGGGGTAGCTCTCAACTGTCTTTTGAGACTTCTGTAAGTGCCTTCTTTGCTGCCAGAGTGGCATAAAGACACCCAGGATACATCTATTCTGCAATATTGCACCTGGCCTGGTCAGCCAACTCAGACTCATGGAGCTTACTCTGTGGGTCTGTGAAATTGCATTGTAGACATTCAGGTTGGAAACTAGGCTCTGGGACCCCATGAGTCAGGAGAGTCCCAGAATTCAGGAACCAGCCCAAGCCCAAATGTCTACCCTCAGTTTTACATTGTGAGCCACAGGAGCCCAAATCTGTGGTGTTTAATTGCCATGTAGACATACCCTAAAAGGTACCTGGTTCACATTGATGTAGTCCCATTTGAAGCAGGACTATGTTAACATAAACTAGGTACCTTTTAAAGGGCAGTTAGAGCACAACACTTTACCGCGCTTCACAAATCACACCCTTTTGGTGCTCTTTGCCAGTACCATGTAGACAAATGGTTCTTCAGGGCTGATGATCTGTTTTTTGAAGAGAGCAGCCATGAGTGACATGCAGTGGAATAATAATGCACATTTCTTCGGCAGTGCACATCTTTACGCAAAGCATTAACTAGAAGGTATCAACATTTACACACACAAAAGATTAACATTATTGTAGCACTTAATACCTCATTTGGAATTTTGTTAGCATTGTATTGATGATCTGAAAGTACAGAAATATCTATTGTACCAATTCAGATGTTTGTGCATTTGAAATTGATTTTCAAGAAATGGACAAGATGTTGATTCTAAAAGCTTTAATGGTGACAAATTATTTGCCAACAGGCAAATGTTGCCCTCAATAACTTGCACCCTATTTACAATCTGATGGTAGCCAAATGGGTTTGCGTGTGCATCAGGGCAACTTTTGGGCCCCATAACTACATAACAATAAATTCATTATATCTTAGTGATTTAGACCCCAGTCTTGCAATGAGGGCTCATCCATACAGCGCCTCACTGAAGGATTGGGCCCTGGTGAGATACCATGTGGTTACTGTTGTTCCCAGTGGGGTTACAGCATTGTTGGGCAGCATTCGGCCATAATTGAATAAATCATCCCTGTCATTGCAGTACAATAATAATCTTGTTCGTCTAGTCCTTGCTTTGGAAGAAAATATACTTGATTCAAGAAAGTGGAACTAGAGATTGTGTCAATAAACCAGCATTTACCTTTTCCAGTGCAGCTTGGACTATGGACTCACTTTCTGTATCCAGGGCAGATGTGGCCTCATCTAACAAGAGAATTTTAGGGTTGCGCACCAAAGCTCGAGCTATGGCTATTCTCTGCTTCTGGCCACCACTCATCTGGGCACCTCTTTCTCCTACAAGGGTATTAAATTTCTGAGAAAATAGCAGAGATGCCATCAGTTTTGCAGTATGAACAATTAACTGCTAAGTGGACCTTGATCCACAGTTCACTGAAGTCAATGGAAAGACACATCCCCCTCCACCCACTGATTTCAGGCCCACAGTGAGAGCAAGATAATTATGTATTATGGGAGAGCCCCAGTGAAATGAAAGTTCATGTTATAGTGTCTGATTCACAGAGTGCAGGACACCAATCTCATTTGAAATGAAATCTACACAAAGTCACTTTCAGTAGCAAAAATGTTTCCGCAAGCAGGTGGTCATGGAATTTCTTCAGAACGGGGTTCTAAGGACAAGAGGGACAGCCCAAGGGAGTTTCTGCTAGATCTGGTAATGTGACACAGGTTTCTGATGTGAAAGACCCAAATCTTATCCACTCAGCTGCAGGACCTCTCAACAAAATGCATGTTAGATCTGCTGCCCCGATTCACTCAATAAAGCATCTGCATAACTTGAAGCTCGTAGTAGTTCTGCTGACAGTGAGGATACTCATGTGCCTGAAATTCATGTACATCCTCAAGTGCCTTGCTGACTTGGGGCTGTTATGCCATAAGCACTACTCTGATCACCACCTTATATGCCTAAAAATGCAAATTCTGAATGACACTGCAATTTCCACTCTTAGCCACAAGGTGGCTGTAAAAATCAAGGTTTCCCTGCTCACATTTATTGGCTGTTGCTGAGTTTTGGTTACTCATACATATTCTGTGATTTTGCAGAGGGGCAGGCGTCCCTCAACCTGGTGCCGAGACTGAAGAAAAGACAACCATAGTTCTTACTTTTAAGATACATTTATATCAGAGTCATCCATGCTTCCAGCTTTTGTATTCACAGTTATCCCACCCCTGACCTCAGCCCCAACTTATTTCCATTTCCTTAGATGTCTGTTTCAGAGAATTTAGAGAAACATTGCAACTGCTGTAAATTCCTTCTGTCACAAAAATGGTTTATTTTATGGTCATATGTCAATATCTCACTTTATTTCAGTTCATTTCTAAGAATGCAGGTTATTTTAAGCACCATACTTACATCAGGAAACTCCATGATAAAATCATAAGCATTTGCTTCTTTTGCTGCATTCTCAATTTCTTCATCAGTTACATCTTCTCGACCATATCTTATATTGTTTCTAATTGTTGTCCCAAACAGAACAGGTTCCTGACTGACCACACCAATAAATTCTCGGTAATGTCTCAGATTAAGGGACTTTATGTCATGTCCATCCACTGTGATCTAAATTAAAAATAGACTATGAGAACCTGAGGTTGTATATTATTGTGTTTCTTATTATTTTGCAATACCATAGCACCTAGAAGCCCTAGTCATGGACCATGACCCCAGTGTGCTAGATGCTGTACAAACACTGATCAAAAAGATTCAAGAACAGGACTTTCTAAACCTACAAATGTTTAGGACAAAATCTTCCCATTCAGTTTGGCAGGGCAGATTTAGGATTCATGAGAAAAGTGAGGATTTACTTTTGTTTCAGTGAAGAAATAGTCCTTGGTCAGATGTTTCCATACACCAAATGGAGATTTGCCTCTGCTGGGCACTATATTTGCAGTAAGGCCAACATAAAGGAAAAAGGAAAGGGCCCTCAATCTGAATCCTACCATCCTTTACATAGTGTTGGCTGGAGATATTTTTCATTTTTTCAGGAGAGGAAAACTCGAAACCAGCACGTAGGCCATCTCTGCTTATCAAGCATATGGTATCACAGTTTATTGACATACACCCTAAAGCCTGCATGAAGCATGATGCAAGGAAGAAGAAGGGAAAAAGAACAACCATCATATATCTTAAATGGGATGAACAGTCCTATGCAGGTAATCCATATGCTGGAGGAGGTAATACAAGGTTTGGCACTTTACACTTTAGCTGTGCTCAGAAATGCCCATGAAAATTCTTTGTCTGGATAGCAAATAGGAGAGGACAGATATAAGCGTCAGGCAATCATTGAGCTGAATACGGGTCATGTAAATGCATTCTCACAGGACTGTGTGACACTGGAGTGTGGGTGGAGTATGCTTGTCTGCATTTTGGTACAGTGCTGTTTTTTCACAATGAAGGGGCTCACCATTACATAGTGGCCTGGAGGACAGAATCGCGAGAAGGCCGAGCCCAGAGACTGTCCTATCAGGACCATGACCCACTTCTCCAAAGCTCGCTTGTGTAAGTGGTATCCCAATTCGCATGAAGTTCAGGTTCTGGAGTGAGCAGCAAGGATGGAGTAATTTAAGTATGGATAATCAGTGGCCTCACCTTCCTATGTGGTCATGGTACCTCAATCGATTTAGATACATATATGGCCCCGATCACCATAGCACATGAACACTTCTAAAGTAGTTAAGCTTAAAAAACAATAGCCTCTCTCTCCTCTCTTCACATACTGTATTAAATACCATCAGCCCCCAGGTCCCTCTGAGGAGTGTAGATTTGCATAGCTACATCTACTGGAGCTAGATCTGAACAGCAGGCAGCAGGTGATTCAAACTGAAATCTGAGGCCAGACTCATTGGCAAAGATCTGCCAGGAAAGGACAGATCTATTTTTAGATGGTCCTCCTAAATAATATTTAATAATTAAATATTGTATTTATTTCAATTCAAGACAATATCTACCCTCCACAGGAAACCCTATAAACAACACTGTTAAGCAAGCAGGCTACCGAATATGCAGGTGTGTGTGTTTGGGTGTTCTAAATCCAAGCCCAGCATCTGCAACAAATTCCTAATGTAAAGGGTGAGGCTGCTCAGAACAGAAAACACACTACAGTATTTAAAAGCTTGCCAGTGATTTATATAACTTCCCAAGTGATCCACTCTCTGAAGGCTGTATGGCTTACTTTGTAAGAGTTAGATATTTTGTTAAATCTCCCAGCATTAGATGGGAGGAACAGCGGCTGATTGCCCTGAAATCTTGTGTATTATAGTGGGGTGCAATATCCCCAACTTTGTGCTCCACTTGTCTCCTTTTCCCTCGAGGATTTGTATGGCTATAATTCTTTGTTTGTTACTATTTTAATACCTATGTAAACAGTACTATGCTCTAGAATGGCTGTACTCACCACTCCTTCCTGTGGATCATAAAACCTCTGAAGCAGCTGAACCGTTGTGCTCTTACCACATCCACTACTACCAACCAATGCCACCGTTTGTCCACAGTCAATTTTCAGAGTGAGACCTTTCAAAACCTTGTGGTAGTTAAAAAAATAAAACGTAGAACAATTTCAAATGAATGAGATTCTGTCACTAAATCCTGCCAGATTTATCCCTGCTACATTTTCAAAACCCGCTCATTCCCATTGCAAATTCTGGCTCTGATCTTATCTCAAACCTCAACCACTGGAACTTGTTCTTCTCACGTACTATAATTTGTCCAGTGTTCTGCAGCAAAAAGTCATTTGCTGTCATGATTCTGACCACATTCAGGTCCTACTGAAGTCCTTCCATTGGCTCCTGCATGCCTACTGCTTCACATTCAAGCCCCTGGGCTCACCTTCAGGACCCTGCATAACTTTGCTCTTTCCAATCTCTCCTCGCTTGTCCTTTTTAGAGGCCACACCTTTCTTGCCCCACTCAGCTCAAATGTTCCATTGGCTAACAACCCCTTTTTACATTCTTCTCCAACACTCTTCTCCATGCCTTCTTTTGTGTTTCCTCTGCACATGGAACTCAAGTCAACCTCCTGACTCCAGTCTGCTGTGTTTCTATCCTGTCCTCTAAAGCAGACAACTCTTTTAGCGTAACACACAAGTAATACGCCATATTTCAAGTTGTAGTCACTGTGCACATTGTGCACAATAGAGCACAGAACAGAGCACCAAGTTCCTCCTACCTGGACATCTGGTCTTGAAGGATAACTGAACTGTACATTATTAAATTCAAGTGTTCCCTTTATGTGATCGAGCTTGTGTCCATCAGAAGAAAAACTGTCTATAGTGGGTTTCTGGGGAGTGGAAAAAAAATAAAATTCAAGCAAAAAAATTACAAATGCACAATTGCAGGAGGGAGATATCATTGTAGCCTGAATATTTCATATTTTATTCCACAATTTAAAACATCTTCCACATCACACATGTTTTAGCATTGGGTAGTTCGCAATCTACGGCTGGCTGCCATAGTTACTTTGCTTTGGTAACTGCATTCTATTGTTTGTAATTTCCTTTGAAGAGCTTGAACATAATGTTTCTTTTTAAGCCAATTTGGTCTTTTTCCATTTGGCAAAGACTAATTTTTTCCTCCTTTATTTTTCAGTGGAAATTACCACGGCTTTTTCTTATTACAACCTTATTTTTCTATTGGCATTGTTAGTGCTCTCATACAAGATAATAGCCCAATTATGAAAACAGGATAAAATGATCCATACCTGATCAATTATCTTGAAAACTTTAAAGGCAGCTCCTCTAGCAATAGAGAAAGTTTCAAAGTGTGGTGCTGCTGTGCCCAGGCAATAACTACTAAAAGTTACACAGAAAAAAACCTAGAGAAGGAAGAAGATGAAAGCCACACTGAAAACAAATCCAAAATTAAAGGCTGGTTCTACAATCTTGATTTAGGCAACACTCCCATTTATGACCATTGGAGCTATGCCTCAGAAAAGACCACGGGATCAGCCCCAGCATTGGTGTGTCATTCACAAGACATTTCTAAGAATTGAAAGAATTAAGTTTAAAGCTTGGAATGCCAGCACAATACCTTAAAGTCTGGAACAATAGAAATTGAGAAGGATTTTTGGCTATATTCTATGGAATTTCTGTGTAAGACAGAAAGAAAATGACTTTTTGTTTTCTATTCTTCTTGTTTTATTGTAGTATATTTTAACACCAAATATTGTTAAAAAATACAAAAAGGCCATTCCAAAATATTTATTGGTTCATTAAAGCAAATGGCCTTTACCATCACTAGATCAGGTTTTACAGAAAACTCAGAAAACCCGCAAACCATACTGTGAAAGGCCAATGTATCTTCAGCTGACTACACCATAAACTTCACTATTACTCTGAGTTTTAAGGCAACCAGTAAATAGAGTTTCAATTTCCCAAATAATTAAAAACTTCACATAGTCAAACTTACAACTTTATTACATACTATATCCTTCAAACAAATAGAAACACAAGATGTGAGGAGTATATACAGTCACCCTACCTAACAGTTGATCACATCATTTGTGAGGAAGAATCTGTTAGGCAAATTTCACTTCTTCTTCTGTTTGTGGAAAATCCATGAGCAGATTATGATTTTCTCTAATTTGTTAGTTATTTGAAATTATCTGATAATGTTTTCAATTAACATAATTTATTGCTATTCAGTTGTGATTGGTCATACAGTCACATGGAATTGTTTCTGATTGCTGACTGCAATTATTATAATCCTTCTGTCTGGTGTGAATGTTTCTGGAAAGTAAATTTAACACTCATCTTCTATGCACATTTGTGCTGGTAAAACAAACTGCATGAATGTTCATGGAAAACAAACACAGAAGAGATGCAAACATGGTGGAGACAAATTTTTATATCAATTCAAACTAATATCATGAAAAAAATCACTATTTGCCTCACTCTATTAGATAAACATGTTAGCTGAAACAGTTATACTTGTGAAGTGCAAAACTAGGTGGATTTAAATCATCTTTATTTGACCTCAGAGTGAACACTTCACTGAGAAGAACAGGGGGAAATCTTATGTCAGCTTTGTTGTTACATTAAAAAGACAGCAAACCAGTTATGTTGTGAAGATTCTCATCTGCCTATCTAAATTCTTATATTAGTGCCCATTACTCTGGTATCCAAACACAACTTCACAACCAAAAGGGCAAGGAAATTAAGAGGAGGTTACTCACCTTATGCAGTAACTGACATTCTTTGAGATGAGGTCCCTGTGGGTGCTCCACGTTAGGTGTTGGTGCATCCCTGCGCCATCAATCGGAGATCTTCACAGCAGTACTCGTACTGGCCACGCATGTGCAAAGCCTGCCCCACCTGCTCTGAGTATACCTAATAGAACGCATGCGTGGCCGGTTCCCTCAGTTCCTTCTCTACAATGGAGGCTACCCCAACTCTGAAGTAGAAGGGAGGAGGATGGGTAGTGGAGCACCCACAGGGACCTTATGTCGAAGAACGTCAGTTACTGAACAAGGTGAGTAACTTCTTCTTCTTCGAGAGAGAGTCCCTGTGGGTGCTCCACACTAGGTGACTTCAAAGCAGTGTATCTTATGGAGGTAGGGACTTCGGATTGGGAAGCAAAGCAGTAGATAAAACAGCTCTCCCTAATCGTGTGTCTATGAGAGGGCCCTGAGTAAGGGCATAATGTTTCACAAAAGTGTGTTCAGAAGACCAGGTGGCTACTTTGCAGATATCGGTCAGAGGAATCTTGCAGAGAAAAGCCATGGAGGTAGCCATTGATCTGGTGGAGTGCGTTCTAATATCCGCTGGAGGAGGGATTTTTCGTATCTCATAACAGAGGCGGATACAGTCAGAAATCCAATTTGAAAGTCTTTAGGTTGAGATAGGTGTGCTGTGAGATCGGTCGGCAATGGAGACGAAAAGTCTGGGAGACTTCCGAAATGACTTGGTTCTATCTAAATAGAAAGATACAGCTCTGCGGACATCTAGGGTATGCATTGCGGATTCGAAAGAATTAGCATGTGGTTTAAGGAAAAAGGCTGGCAGGTGTATTGGTTCGTTGAGGTGGAATGACGAGTGCACTTTCGGAAGGAATTTGGGATGTAGTCGGAGGATAACTTTGTCCTTAAAAAACAGGGTGTATGGTGGGTCTGCCAAGAGAGCCGCTATTTCTCCTGCCCTTCTGGCAGAAGTAATGGCCACTAAGAAGGCCATTTTCATGGAGAGATGTAAGAGGGAACAAGTGGCTAGGGGTTCAAATGGTCCGTGGGTTAGGCAAGATAATATCAAGTGCAGATCCCATGGAGGGGTAGGAGGTCTAACGTCTGGGTATAGTACTTGGAGACCTTTGAGAAAACGTTTAGTGATTGGATGAGCAAATAGAGTGGTATTGTCAATTTTATCATGAAAAGTTGAGATAGCAGCTAAGTGGACTTTGATGGAGCTATAAGAGAGTCTAGATTATTTGAGGACGAGCATATAGTGGAGTACAGAAGGAAGAGGTGCAGACACAGGGGGCAGTTGTTTGGTCGTGCACCATTGGGAAAAACGCTTTCATTTGTGGAAATAGGTGGTGCGAGTAGAGTTCGTCCTACTATGTAGAAGCACTCTTTTAACTTTGTCCAAACATGTTAGTTCATGCTGGGAGAACCATGGAGGAGCCAAGCTTTGAGGTGAAGCATGGAAATGTTGGGATGGAAGAAGCAACCGTGTTGTTGCGATAGTAGATTCTGTATAAGAGGCAGTGAGATTGGTGGTCGAACGGACATCCTGATAAGGAATGGGAACCATGGTTGTCCGGGCCATGCTGGGGCAATCAATATCACCCTGGCCCGGTCCGTTCATATTTTCATGAGAACTTTGTGTAGGAGCGGAATTGGGGGGAAAGCGTAAAGTAAGTTCTCTTGCCACGGAATCATAAGTGCATCACCCAGGGAGCCTTTGCCCAGTCCCGCTCTGGAGCAAAATTTGGGGCACTTCATATTCTCCGCAGTGGCGAAGAGGTCTATTGCTGGGTAACCCCAAATGAGGAATACGTTGGATAGAATGGTTTCGTTCATCTCCCACTCGTGGTCCCATGGAAAGCGTCTGCTTAGTTCGTCCACTGTGGTATTCAGAGCACCAGGAAGGTAGGCCGCGGTTATGTGTATATTGTGAGCCAGGCACCAGTTCCAGAGTTTCATAGCCTCTGTGCAAAGAGAATAAGAGCGAGCTCCGCCTTGCCTGTTGACTTAGAACACACAGGTGATGTCCGTCATGATCCGTACACGTTGGTTCTGGATAAGCGGAAGGAAGTGATGGCAAGCATTGCATATGGCTCGAAGTTCCAGAACATTTATGTGTAGAGAGGTTTCTGTAGGGGACCAGAGTCCCTGGGTCTTGTGATGTAACATATGAGCACCCCAGCCTGTGAGGGATGCGTCTGTAGTGATTATAATGGATGGAGGCAACTGGAGAAACGGGACTCCAGAGCAGAGGTTCACGTGGACTGTCCACCATAGGATAGATTTCTTGACTTGGAACGGTATTGAGAGGGGTTTGGTTAGGGCATGCACATTGGGTTTGTATACCATGGCCAACCAAGCTTGGAAGCATCTCATGTAGAGACGTGCATTTTGGACCACGGAGGTGCAGGAGGCCATGTGGCCTAGTAATTGTAAGCAGTCTTGAGCAGTGACTTGAGGGCTGTTGCAGTTTCATTGCAAGCTGCTTTATGTTGTTGAAGCGATCGGGCGGGAGAGTTGCTATACCTCTCCGAGAATCGAGATGAGCGCCGATAAAAATCTAAGTTCTGAGTAGGAGTTAATGTGGATTTTTCTTTGTTTATTTGTAGGCCGAGTGACCGGAAGCACTCGACAGTGAGTTTGTGAATCAACGTGCTTCATGGAGCGTTGAGGATTTGAGAAGACTATCGTCCAGGTAAGAAAAAATTATGACTCCTCGCTTTCGGAGGTGGGCGGTAACTACCGCCAGGAGCTTGGAAAACGCGTGGGGAGCAGTAGATGGGCCGAAAGGTAGTACCCAGTACTGGAAGTGGGTTGAGCCTAGGGTGAAAGGAAGGAAACGTCTGTGGGAGGGAGGTATAGTCACGTGAAAATAGGCATCCTGTAGGTCGAGGGCTGAAAACCAATCGCCCTGCTCCAGTGCTGGGATTATGGTGGCTGAGCCTGCGCTTGAAAGGGCGCTGTGTGGTGCCTGGAGTCAGTGACAGATTTGTGAGCTCGTCGTCCCAGACCAGTCTGAAGCCTGGTGGAAGTGGCACAGTGAGCATGGTTCCGAGAGTAATATGCCCACGGGGCCCAATATGGCCACTGTTGTGGGAAGGGCATGGGTGGCAGCAGGCATGGGTTTACGTGCCAAGCCGCAGGATCTTGAAGGTAGGATGAGGAGAAATTCCTCTGACCTCTAGTAACTGGGGTCTGAGGATGAGCTTCAAAGGGAGAAAAAGCCTCCTGGAGATCATCCTCCTCCTCACTGGAGAGTGGTTCTGATCCTGGCTGAGCCGTTGGTGAAAGAAAATCTTGAAGTAAAGGTGACTGCAGGTCACCTGGTTGTATAAATTGAAAAGGTGAAGCTTCCATTTGCATTGGAGGCTGTGGCTGAAAATAGCTTCCCTCACCAGCGCTTGAAGGGTTAAGTGGCTGCCGGCCAGCTCAGCGAGTCTTGGCTCCCAGGCTGACAGCACGTTTGTGGCCTGCAGGGAGCGAGGCATGTCAGCGATCTGTGGCTCCGAGGTGCCTGTGGTGCCGCAGGGAGCCGTTTGTGAGGCGGGCAATTGCAAGCCTGCAGCCTCTGCACCAATGTGAAGCGCTACTGCCGCAGCCACAGGTGGGATTCGCGCAGTGCCGGAGGAGCCCAGGGCATCAAAACTGCTCAGCCGGGGGAGCGGCGGGAGGGAGGCAGTAGACTCGCTGGGAGAGACCTTCTGCCGTGGAGTTAGCCTTGCAGGTGACAGAAGGTGGTGTTTTTTTTGTAGTCTTCTTTGATTTTGCTGAAGCAGGAGGCCTGCGGTGAGGAGCCGAGCCGGAATGAACTCCTGGGTCAGAGGCGGACCCAAGAGACTTCTGAAGAAGGAGAAGCTTGAGCTTTAGCTCTCTGTCTTTTCTTGCCCGAGATTTTAACTTGCTGCAGTGGGCACATTTTTGTGGGATGTGAGACTCTCCCAAGCACTTAATACATTCAGAATGGCCATCCGAGAGAGGGAGGGCATCTCTACAGGTAGAACAGCACTGATAGCCTGGGGAGCCAGGCGTGTCGGCAGTGACAGCACTGACAGAAAAAACTGACAGGAATTTTTTCTTTTAAGAGAAGAAAAAACTAACACACACTAAAAACTAACACTACTGGTAACAAAGCACTCTCTAACTATAAAACTAACAAGGGAGGAAAAGTTTCCTATCGAGCCTGCTGAGCTCCGTCTCAAGCTGGGGACGGTAGAGAAGGAACTGAGGGAACCGGCCACGCATGCGTTCTGTTAGGTATACTCAGAGCAGGGGGCGGGCTCTGCACATGCGTGGCGAGTACGAGTACTGCTGTGAAGATCTCCGATTGATGGCACAGGGACGCACCAAAACCTAATGTGGAGCATCCACAGGGGCTCTCTCTCAATGAATTTTAACTTATATTTTACAGAACACAACCAACTCTGCAGGAAGTTACAGAAAGAACCCAGATCCTGAGCAGTTGTGGATTCTCCATACATATGATATTTCTTGTGCCTGCCTATAGCAAACGTATCATATATTCAACATAGGGTGACCAGATGTCCCGACTTTACAGGAACAGTTCCGATTTTTGGGTCTTTTTCTTATATAGGCTCCTATTACCCTCACCCCCGACCCTATTTTTCACACTTGCTATCTGGTCACCCTGACTCAAAATCACCTTCACAATGAAGTTAGTTAGTAGAAAGACACTGATGTTAAAATATGACACTTACAGCCAGGACAGTCCCAATGGAATAGCCAGTATTCTCATCAAGAATTAAGGTAGTTCCATACCAAAACCCAAGCCCGTAGCATCCATTTATAATTAGGTACAAAAAGCCAAGAGACAGCTTAGAAGCAATAGCCTTTTTTATACCAAGGTTTTTTGCTTCTCCTAGTTTACTTGTATATCTGTTAAAAAGACAAACATATGTTAGTCGTGGCTGCAGGCAAAGTCATAAATTAAAAAAGTCTACGGAGAGAATTAGACCTGTTGATTTCCTTCTCTTGTCCTCCAAAGGTTACAACAGTTCGCACTGATGACAGGACTTCTTCTGCTACTGCACCTGCTTTGGCGTAGGCTGTTAACTCCTTACTGGTTAATGTGATGATCATCTGCAGTCAATGGGAGCAGAATAAAGTAAACTTCACGAACAAACTGAGAGTAGTTCTATACCTCATGTTTATTATGTTATTTCAGCAGGTCAAAGTGGCAGATCTCTCCGAGCTCAGAACTTCCAGATTCACAACGATCTTTAGAAGTGCTTCCTGGATCATTATTTTCTATCTGATCAAGTACCCAATCTTGCAAATACTACCATGCAGACGTAAGTATGCACTATCCCAGTAATGTTTACAGAACTGGACCTGTAGGAGCATTTTAAATGCTATTCTATATGTACAGAACTTGTTGTGGAATAGATCTTGGAAGCATAAAGATCTGAGATCTTATAAATTCTGTTCCAGCAGTTTACTAGACCTACCTAAACAGGATGAGTGCAGGGCTGTAATTAATTGGGAGACCACTCCTGCAGTCCTTGTTCTGGGCCAAGTGAGGCCAGGAGAAAAATGCTAGGCCAGTTTTTTTGGGGGGGAGGGGGGAGGGCTATATTGGGATTTTTTTTGGGGGGGGAGGGGAGGAGGGCTATATCTTCCCAACTTTATTTATACATTTTAAGATATCAAAAGATAACGTTAAAATCATAAAGGCATGTGTTTAGGAGGACCACTACCTATTACAAATAATCTGTTACCGAGATTATGAAGTCTTTGGGACAGGGACTGTCTTTTTGTTACTTTTGTGTGCGTGTGCGTGTGTGTGTGTGTGCATGCACAACACCTAGTAGTCTGATTTCGGGATACTGCTTGTGGCCTCTTGGTGCTACTGCAAATCTACTACCATCCCTAAAAATACAAGAAAATTGAGACCAAGAAATATACCCAATTCCCTTTTTCAGGCTAAATATTTTTGTAACTTTTTTTTTTTTACTCCAACTTCAAACTTACTACTGGAGTTGCTCATCAATTTTTCAACAGAAAAGATTCACTGAAGCAGAACCTTTCATAGAAACCTATTAGCTTCAACCAAGCTTTTGTCCAGAAGGTTTCTCAGGTCCAGAATGGGATTTCTGGTGAAAATGAGAGCACCTAGAATAGCCAATGGTTAGGCACTCAGCTTGGGATGTGAGAAACTTATGTTCACCCTTGCTCTGAATCAGGGCAGAGACTTGAATTTATATTTTCTACATCCCAGATGAGTACTCTAACCACCTGGCTATTGGCTGTTCTGGGATAGGGCTCTCATGCTCTACTTTTCAAAAAAATTGAAAGGTCTCAATTTTGTCCTGATCAGGAACAAAAATAAATGTTGAGACTTCAAAATGGAATGCTTGTCTTCCAGCCAGTCCTACTCACTGTCTCTTACATCCTTAAATCCCTCAGTTTGGTCAAGGGGAAGATAGATAATAAGGTAGAATATTCTCTGGGGAATTAAGTTTATATGTAAATTACCTCAGAGCTGCTAAGCAATGCCAGGATGTCAGCAGAACATTCAGCTATGAGCAGGGGTGGCCAGGTTTATAGAATTTTTGGTGGTGCCCAAGAACAGATCCAAGTCCCGCCTCTCCACATCTGCTTTGTAAGCTGATATATGTTTTTTAAAATAATGTAAAAATGTGAGAGCTCTGGGGTGGGGTTGCTGATGAGGGATTTACAATGCAGGAGGGGGGTCAAGGCAGGGCAGAGGGCTAGGGTGCAGGGGGATGAGAGCTCTGGCTGGGGGTGGAGGGTTTGGGGTGTGGAAGGGGTTTAGGGCTATGGCAGAGGATTGGAGCGCAGTGTGTGTGTGTGTGTGTCTGTGTGTGTGAGAGTGAGAGAGAGAGAGAGAGAGAGAGAAGCCTCTGGCTAGGGGCGTGGGCTCTGGGGAGAGGCAGGGCTGGAGATGAGGAGTTTGGGGTGCAGGCAGGCTGCCCCGGGGGAGGAGCCCCCTTCTTCCCCTCTGGCAGCACATTCACCTTGCATCACTGTCACTGCACGTGCTCCTAGGGCCCCTCAGGTCCAGGAAGCCCCCTTACCTCCCCTGTGGTGGGTCCTGGCTGGAGCAGGGGGCTGCCATTACATGTACACCTCCTCCACTGTTGCTCTCCCTCACTGTAGCCTCACTAGGGGTGAGGGATGGGGCTGCCTCTTGCCCAGCGTAGAGCAGAAGTGGTGACTGCGAGTGGAGACCGCCCCCCAGTATTGGTGGAGGGTCCCACCAGAAAAGGGAAGCGTCCAAGAAAGAAGGGCAGGGACAGGGTCAGCCTGCCCTGGCATAAGTAGATTCGAGGGAGGGGGGCACTAGGACTCTGCGGCAGCAGTTGATGCCAGGAGTCAGCAGAACGGAGCGCAGCATGGAGCTGCAGGGGTAATCACTGGCTTGAGGCAGGGATGCTCCAGGCCGGGGCTTGGGGGAAGTGCACAGGGGCAGCAAGTTGGGGCCAGGGAACACTCAGGGGAGATGTACGGGGAAGTGGCAGGCGGGGCCAGAGGAGAGACCCGGCCCCAAACATTAGTGGAGCCAGGCCCTGAATACTGCTGGAACCTGGGCACCATGGGCCCATATAACTCACTGCCCCGGCTGTTAGGAGTCAGAGCATCAGTTCATCCACTGATAATCTAGAACATTCTAAAAATGTCAAAAATTAACAGCTCGAGAGGTCTGGGAATAACAGGAAGGAAAGTGGCACAAGACAATTATGCTGCTTGTAGTTTTCAAAGTTTTCATTGGTCTTGATGAATTTTGAGGTCAGAGACAGGATAATATTTGGAAATTGAGTATCAGACTGGGCACTTTATCTCATGGCAAGGCAGCAAAGTATACGTTGTATAGGAATACGAAGATGAGACAGAGGTGAGAGTAATAATTGGAATGGGCATAGCCTAATGCAAGATCAGGCCTGGGTGGCTGACTCAGCACTAAATCATGTGGCCTTAAGACCTTTATTTATTTCTGTGCTACTGCTAACAATTCTATCATCTCAGACCATTTTATTATGTCTTTAAGCATCTGGATTTTAGCACTGCCTTCAATAAGGACCCAATTGTATGGATTTGAGACATCTATTTTTTGTACTCTGAAATTTACTGGGTTTAAGCACATTAAACCAGTTGTAGCATTATCCAAATTTACATCATACATGATGTGCTCTGTACATGTGATCAATAGCTATCCTACCTTTGTATCTCTTGTCTGAGAAGTTAAACTTCTCTAGTCATGTTAATCATTGAAATCTGATATTGTTATCCATCTTGTATATTATTCAAAGTCATCCAAAGTATGATACGTATTTGGAGTAAACAAATGGCACTGAACATGTGTTAGCTGCTTATTGTCTCAGAGTTTTCATTTATCACTCTAATAAATGAATAACACCTACTAGATTTGTCTCTGAGATATAGTGAGAGTCAGATCATTGTTAGAAGGAGTATCTAATCCAAATGTAGTAATCATTGCTAGGAGAATCGTTCTCTTTCCTCTCATCTTCTGATGAGCCTAGTGGCAGCTTTTTTGTTATTAATAAAGACAACACAATGTTTGTCTGGATAATTTGCTTGTTAAAATGGAGATTTTCTAATATTAATTAATGTTAGAAAGTTTTTCCATTTTTAAAGTTAAAAGAATTTGAATTGACCTAAATAAATCTATGTACCTGTGCTAAGCAACTATTTTTTTAAGTCAGGCATTTTTCTTTTATTTTATTTTCATGAACCATGCCCTTAGTAATTGTGAGCAGCTGTTAAACTCCTACTAAAGGAAAGTTAACACTTAAAGTGTAATTCGGTAATTTAGAGATTAAATGTACATTTATTCACACATAAGAATGAAGTCACAGGATTTTACCAGTGGAAATCTGAGCTTTTTGGTAACTAATTATGGCAAGTATATAGCAAAAACAGTTTCCATTAAATTCCCTTTCCTCCCAAAATGTGTTACATATTAATCTTTAAAATCTTGCCTACCTTAGAACAAAATGCTGCTGATATTACTACAAGGGGGCTTGTGGACAGGATCACAAGGGTAAGTTTCCATCCCTTCACAAAGCCAATCACTATGCCTACTGTGAATGTTGACATGTTCTGAAATAGCTGAGCGACTTTGTCTCCAATGCCATCATTGATTTTATTAATGTCTCTAAGGGGGAAAAAAAAGCAATGTTTTCAGCTGAAGATAATATAGATATTACTCTAAACTCCCTCTCCCTCTCTCTCTCTCATTTTGATTAGGGCTGTCAAGTGATTAAAAAATTAATTGCAATTAATCATGCTGTTAAATCAGGGATCAGAAACCTTTGGCATGCGGTCCGTCAAGGAAAGTCGCTGGTGGGTCGGGACGGTTTGTTTACCTGCAGCGTACACAGGTTCAGCTGCTTGCAGCTCCCATTGGCCGTGATTCACCATTCCAGGCCAAAGGGGGCTGCAGAAAGTGGCAGCCAGCACATCCCTCGGCCCATGCTGCTTCCCTCAGCCCAATTGGCCTGGAATGGCGAACCGGGGCTAGTGGGAGCTGCAATTGGCTGAACCTGTGGATGCTGCAGGTAAACAAAACATCCTGGCCTACCAGCGGCTTTCCTTGACGTGTAACATGCTAAAGGTTGTCGATCTATGTGTTAAAGAATAGAATACCATTAACTTAAATATTTTGGATGTTTTTTACATTTTAAAAAGTATTCATTTCAGTTACAACACAGAGTACAAAGTGTACACTGCTAACTTTATATTCTTGATTATAAATATTTGCATAGTGAAAAACCAAAATAAATGGTATTTTTCAATTCACCTCATACAAGTAGTGTAGTGCAATCTCTTTGTCATGAAAGTTGACCTTCCAAATGTAGAATTATGTACAAAAACTAAATTTATTCAAAAACAAAACAATGTAAAAGTTTGGCACCTACAAGTCCACTCAGTCCTACTTCTTGTCCAGCCAATCGCTAAATAAACAAGTCTGTTTACATTTGCAGGAGATAATGCTGCCCACTTCTTGTTTACAATATCACCTGAAAGTGAGAACAGGTGTTCGCATGGCACTTACGTAGCCAGCATTGCAAGGTATTTATGTGCCAGATATACTAAACATTCATATGTCCCTTCATGCTTCGGACCACCAATACAGAGGACATGCTTCCAAGCTGATGAAATGTGTGACGGGGCGATGGCTCACCCCTGCAAAGCCTCGTGCCGGTCATTCTGGAAATTAGCTCTTCCAGCTCGGAGCGCCCTCTGCAGGCCAGTGTCTCACTATCCACTGGCCCCATGACCCGCCCACACCTCGGTGCCCCTTTACCTGGGGGTACTGCCCCCTGCAATACCCTACACTCTGCCTCTGGGTTTCCCCTCCCTAGGGAACCCACAACTCTCTAATCCCTACCTTGCCTCAGTCTAGGACTACTGCCAGTTACCATCAAGCCCGCTCACCCTGGGACAGACTGCAGTGTAACAGCCGGTCATCACAGGCAAGGGGGGTTTGGACCTGCAGCTTAGTACTCATTTAGGCCTTTGCTTTGGGCCTGCAGCCTGGGGAGTTGCTAGGCTGGAGCTCCCCAACTCCTTTGCCTATTCCCCCAGCACTGTTCCTGCTCAGGTACCCTGTCCCACAGGCAGCTAGGCTCTGATCCCTCCCAGCCTGGAGAGAGACTGCCCTATCTCCAAATTAGCAGCCCTTTTATAAGGGCCTGCTGTGGCCTGATTGGGGCGTGGCCCACCAGGGGCTGCTTCCCCAATCAGCCCAGGCTTGCTGTTTTCTCCAGCCACAGCCCTCACCAGGGCTGTTTTAACACCTTCTGCGCTGGAGCAGGTGACCACCCCACTACAAGATATTAAAAAATGCATTAATTAATTTTATGACTGAACGCTTTGAGGAAGAATTGTATGTCCCCTGCTTTGTTTTACCTACCTTCTGCCTATATTTCATGTTATAGCAGTTTCGGATGATGGCCCAGCACATGTTATTCATTTTAAGAACACTTTCACTGTAGACTTGACAAAACACAACGAGGGTACGACTGTGAATTTCTAAAAATAGCTACAGCACTCGACCTAAATGTTTAAGAATCTGAAGTGCCTTCTAAAATTTAAGTGATGAGGAGTGGAGCATGCCTTCAGAAATCTTAAAAGAGCAACACTCTGATGAAGAAACTACAGATCACAAACTACCAAAAAAGAAAATCAACCTTCTGCTGGTGGCGTCCAACTCAGATGATGAAAATGAACATGCATTGATCCATGCTGCTTTGGATGATTATTAAGCAGAACCCATCATCAGCATGGACACATGTCCTCTGGAATAGTTATTGAAGCATGAATGGACATATGAATCTTTAGCGCACCTGGCATGTAAATATCTTGTGTTGCTGGCTACAACAGAGCCATGCAAACACCTGTTCTCACTTTCAGGTTACACTATAAACAAGAAGCAGCCAGCACTATCTCCTGCAAATGTAAACAAACTTGTTTGTCTGAGTGATTGGCTGAATAAGAATTAGGACTGAGTGGACTTGTAGGTTCCAAAGTTTTACATAATTGCACTCAAAAACAAAACAATCTAACAAAAAAATCTACATTTGTAAGTTACACTTTCATGATAAAGAGATTGCATGACAGTACTTGTATGAAGTGAATTGATAAACACCATTTATTTTATCATTTTTACAGTGCAAATATTTGTAATAAAAATATAAAGTGAGCACTGTACACTTTGTATTCTGTATTGTAATTTAAATCAATATATTTGAAAATGTAGACAAATGTCCAAAATATTTAATAAATTTCTATCGGTGTTCTTTGTTAAACAGTGAGATTAAAACTGGGATTAATTTTTCAGTTAATTGTGTGAGTTAACTGTGATTAAATCGACAGCCCTAATTTTTATATACACACATTTTGTTACACAGGATTCATTATTACTGTTACCCATTTTGGCCCAAGTTGCTAGCCAAAAATTTGGGGTCTTGCAAATTGTCAATTTATCTTCTTAACTGGAACAATGGAGTCAACTACCTTTGATGCAATCTTGTTTATTTGCAAGGAATCTACAAAATAATCCTCCACAACACTTATGCACATGCTTGATTTTAAGCATGTGAGTAATCCCATTAACTTCAGGTAGAGTTAAGCACATGAGTGTCTGCAGGATCAGTGCTGAGGTCAGGCAGGTATCTAATAATTTTATTTATTACCCTATCACAGTTTGTTAGTGCACTTTACATGACTTAAGGTTGTATCTGTTCATATTTCCTGTAATGTGGGGGAAAAAGAGTACTCTAGGCTCTTTGTCTTTAAAGCTGTAGACAACAAGTTCAGATCTCAGACCTGGTCTATCCTAAAAACTTCGGTTGACCCAGCTACCTCGCTCAGAGCTGTGAAAAATTTCACACTCCTGGGTGAGATAGTTAAGCCAGCCTATGCCTTGGTGTAGGCACTGCTAGGATGACAGAAGAAATCTTCCATCAACCTAGCAACTGCTCTAAGGGGGTGAATTTACTATAGAGATGGAAAAACCCTTGCTGCTCCTGCAGCAAAGGTCTGCATTACACTAAGGGTAACTGCAGCACTGCAGATATTCCCTCAGTTACATTAGTGTAAATTCAGAGTAACTCAAATGAAGACAAGAGTTGCTCTTAATTCCCAGTGGCGGGGTGAAAGTGAGCCGGTACGATATACCGGTAAGAACCTGCACCGGCCCATACGCAGCCCACATTAAAGTGCTGCCAAGGCAGTGCTTTAATGTCCCTGCCCCTTTTACCTCCCCTGTCGGCGACCCTGCCAGCACGGACCCTACCAGCACAGCTGCCGATGGGAGGGCAGCACAGGCCAGGTGGCCTGGAAGGGCTGGCTGGGGAATGTCGCCCCTTCTACCTGAGGCCTCACCACTTCTGGGAGCCAGAGTTGGCCCTGGTACCGGCAAGCGTCTGGAGTTAATTTCACCCCTGCCCAATGGTGAAACTGATAGCAGAATTAGCCCACAAAATACCAGTATAAAGGCCCACTTTACACAGGTGCAGCCTATTAGTCCCCACTCAGCCCCAGTTTAGTCACCACTAAATAGTTGCGCCACTGCAAAATGTTCTTAATGCAACAAGGCTTAAGTGTCTAGGCTTAGAGCTGGGTGAATATTTTCTGGTTGAATGAATCTATTTGGCAATTCAGGCTGAATTTGGCGAATACTTTTAGGTGAATACAAAATGAAAAAGTGTCAAAAAGGTTCATTTTGACATTTTCTAAACAAAACGTTTCAACTTTTCATTTCGCAATAGTGTTTTGTTTAGAAATTTAGTTGGATTGGTTAAACTTGGGTTTTGTTTCTGATTGAACAAAATGTTTCAGAACTATTTTTTTTTCATTTTGGCAACAAAAAATAAAATAAATTTTTCTTTGACATGAAATTATTTTTCTCCCCAGATTTTCTGTTTTGACCAAAAAAAAATCATTTGCTCAGCTCTATCTAGAATTTCATATTCAGTGGAAATACATACAGCTTAGGCACAAGAACAAAGAGAAATGCTGCCAGAAGGCTTAAAAACTGACTAAGGATATGGTTCCGCAAGCTGTACTCACTGGGACTACTTGATGGCTGCAGTACAGGGCCCCAAACAAACAAAATACAAAGACTCTTACTCAGTCAGACGTGTGTTAAGCTCTCCACTGTTACTGCTATCGAACCAGCTGAGTTCCTGTCCCAGAATTGCATGGAAGAAAGTTTTTCTTATCTTCTTTGTCTGCCGTGCTGCTGCCAAAACCCAAAATGAAATCTGCAGGTAGCCAAACACTAAGGCAGTTGCTCCAATACCGACATAATATAAAGCGAACCTTAAAAAAAAAAAAAGACGACTATTTTAAGTTGTGGCAACTTGGAAGAAAGGGAACTTGGTTTTTATTATAAATAAAAGGGTAATTTGATTTTGTTTCTAAGGTTATGTCTACACTACTGCCTATGTCAGCAAAATTTATGTCACTCAGAGGTGTGAATATTCCATTCCAAGTGACATAGTTACTCTGACTTAAGTCCCAGTGTGCACAGTGCTATATTGGTGGGAGAGCTTCTCCCACCGACATGGCTTATGCCAGTTGCAGGAGTATGTTTTCTATGCCGATGGGAGAGAGCTCTCCTGTTGGTATAGAGCATTTTCACCACACATGCTGCAGTGGCGCAACTTTACTGGCATAGCTGCAGCGCTGTATGTATAGACATGGCCTAAGAGTTTCATTGCAAAATGCCAAATTCCTGTGGCGATGTTAACCACAGATATTTATCTAGCAAAAGCTGAGGCCTGATTCCTTCACAGTGTTATTACTCCATTCAACTCCGTGCAAGTGAGAGCAAAGTCAGGCCTCTGATATGCAGATAATATTGCTGTCCCCGGCTCATGGTGGTTGATGCCAGAGCTTTGCAGCAAATCAGTTTCTGTTGTTGGAGAGAAGCTGATGTCTGGGAGCCAGGTCTGATGTAATTTGTTTGTTTATGCTATGAATATGATGCTATCTATGTGCGTAGGTGAGATTTGTGGTTCTTATACAGACGCATAGCCTACCTGTCACAACGAGCTCTGGAAACCCCGGTTCAGCCACCACATCCACTCCCAGCCACTAGGAACAACTGCTTCCTTTGCTGTTGCTACAGGTCCCTCCTTTCCTCCCCAGTTAAACAGTGCCTTCCCTTCTTGGCTGTCCTACATCAACCTCCAGTCAGAAGCCAGAAGGGCAGCAATAGATTCACGCTCATCAGATTCATCACACTGTCCTCTGCTGACCTCTGACTGCTCAGCTGATTCCGCACAATACACATTGTGAATCTAAGAGCCTATTACTGTTGGTCAGAGTTCCTTTCCTTATCTGCACTCAAGATTAAAGCCTTTTTCCTCATCGTTATGAAAAAGGCCAATAAAATGCTATACATTCTGAGGCTAATGAGTTTAAATGGCTATTCATTACTTCACAATTATACATGAAGCTCCTGGAATCCTATCATTTGTTCTCCACTGCACTCAGCCATTTCTTCCCATTCTGTCACTTCCATCAGCTTTACATCAGAGACACTCCAATCAATGCGGATGGAGTTATCCCTGATTTACAGCAATGTACGTGAGCAGTGAATCAGGTTCATTCATGAGGTAAAATGGGACAGGAGGGAAAGTAGTCATGGGGATATAATTCAATACAGCAGATAAGTCTGGTTCTCTCAGCTAGGGTGAAGGTGATGAATAACAACTTCTGTCTAATGCTATTAACTCTCTCCACTGACAGTTTACTTAGAGTCTGTATTTGTTATACGCTTAACAGCTGCTAGTCAACCCAAAGTTAATAATTACTTTGAACTTACTCTGTCATTTGCTCTTCAAAGGGCACTTGTGACTGATTGCAGCTCAATGAACTTGCTGGAAAAAAAAGATGTTTAAAAGTTATGTAAGTTGTTAGAGAGACAAGGTGGGTGAGGTAATATTTTTATTGGACCAGCTTCTACTGGCGAGACAGACACGCTTTCAAACTTACACAGAGCAGGACTGAAGAAGAACTCTGGGTAAGCTCAAAAGCTTGTATTGGACAAGCTTGGTGAGAGAGACAAGATATTACCTCACCACCTAGTCTCTAATACCTTGATACCAACAAGTAGTGTTTAATTTGTAATGAAAGAGGTGCTGGGCTCAAGCAATTTTTTTTTAATATTCATAAAAGATGTGGCAAACCCAGAAGTGCTGAGACTATGACGTGCCAAGTCTAAAGATGCCAGGGCTTGGTACAGAAATTAAGCACTGCCAACATGGCTACAGCACCACCACATACAACAATGTACATTGTTAATTATTTGCACCATCTGCCTTTAACTCTTCATTGCTGGTTCTCCACACCAGTGTATGTTGTGACAACACGCAGTATTATTCCATTTATTACAACATTCCACTGATATTGAAAGTTGTAACATACCTGCTATGCCAGTTTAATTTATTTTGTGCCCTACATAGAGGCCTGGTGTGTTAATCAGCAGCAAAGAGGTTAAACTCAGTAATTGTCACATTATCATATCATGATTAGAATTATATGCCTGTGTTTCACTTGCATGTGGATTTTGTTCCTCCTCCTCCCTATGCTCACAGGCAACACTGAATAGCTGAAAATGATCAAACACATTTATGCTAGGCAGGGTAATACTTTTTGGACCAGATTTATCCCAATTTACATTCACTTTTGCCTACATAAACTAAGATAGTGGTTGTTTATAAGGTAAAACATAAGCTCTAAAAACACCTTTAAAACATCAGAAATGTCAAGTCTTGTCTTCTCTGTCCTACTGGAGTATACACTAGATAACCAGAGAGCTGAAGTTCTCTGTCCTCAATTGAAGAGGCACCCGTGTTGAATCTTCTTCGGCAAGACCTTTTCTTCTCCCAACTGTTTCTCGGACCTTTGAGTTACACAGGTGTTTTTGTTTATATCAGATTAAAATTCCTTCCCCTTTAGTTACTCAGGTTTTCCTGATGTAATAATCCCACTAATTCTCTAGGCATCATTGAGTCTCTTCCGGCTATGGAGTTAAACATAACCTGAATTTCTAAAGTAACACAGCAAACAGAAAAAAAATTGCATCTATTTTTTAAAAAGGAGAGTGCAAGAAGAGGAAAACTCCCTTTCAGGCTGATGTATGTTGCTGGTGATCTTCTGATTTTGAGTACCATAAAAATAAGAGGCTATTGTTTAGCATTAGAATTAAATGAGTTTACTAAGCACAAACCCACAGATCACTAGCTACTCCGGGATGACTTTTCCCCACATTGTCTGGATTCCCTGGTAGGAAAGAGCTCTTAGAAGTCTTGTTGCCATGGGCTATATGCTCTGCCCTTCTCTTTGAGGGTGATAGAAGCCACTGAGGGAAGTAAATGTTCTCTCCCCACTGCTTCCATGCTCCCCATCCCAGCTCTGCCCTTTTTCACTGTCCTCTACCTGTACACCTGAAGTGGGGAGAGAGGCTCCAGACCCATGGTCATAACATTAAATTACCTAGCACCATCAACCTGAATAAAATGGAGCAGAAGCCTTTATTTCCATAGGCAACACAGCTAGTGGTATCTTGAAGAATACTAATGGGTCACCACTATCTGTAGAGCACATCAAGGAGAATAGTGGGGTAGGAATTTATTAAAATTAGTAACTCTTCTATGTAAGCATTTCTTCATGAAGACACTGCCCATTGTCGTAAGATGGACTCCATCCCTGTGCAGAGACCTGCCACACTGCTTAAGTCCTCTCAAGGACTATTAAACCTTGTGTGTGATTTGTAGCGAGGGTTGAATTTCACCTATAAAATGAATGGCCACGATGAGTGAAGTTTAACCAATTAAGGAGACCAAAGAAATCTACTAAGTTTACATGAAGACTTACTAGTTCCTAAACTTTTCTCTAAGGTAAGGATGATCAGTACTTAGCCATGAAAACACCCACATATCCAAGCTCTGCTACAGGAATTAAAAAAAAACCCTCACACAATTAGATTTACTTTTAGCCCTTCCTTTTACAGGAAATCTAAGGTGAGCATAAGGAAATAAAAGGGTGAGGAGAGAGGAACATATCATGAACAGAAACAAACAAAATTAAGTATATGAATAGTTTCCTTACATATATTTTCCTGGGAGATACAACCACTCACAAAACTGTCGCTCATTTCACCAAAAACCAGTGACATCAGAGGAAGGCAAACTCCATTCAGTACTGCTGCTATTGTTCCAAATACCATAAGAGTAATATCCAGTCCGTCTGCATATCGAAACTTATGGGAATCAGTAAAAGAAATAAATATCAGATTATTTTAGTCAGTGGAAACCAGTATGGCTTTCTGGTTGTTTGAATGTTAATAAAATAAACTATTTACAATAAAATATTAGGAAGTTTATGCTCTGATTCATTTAACATTAGAATAGTATTTTGGATTATGTGCCACAGCATCATCAATGGAAATATAAAAGAGGTATAGGAAAGCTGAAGTGGAATCTCTCCTGTTACCCTGTGTGGTGATATACCTACAGATGGCGCTGGGAGTGCTTCATATGGATGGACATCAGCATTTGTAATTAGTTGTTCCAGAGTTAACCACAATTCTAAAACAGCTGATGGACAAAAATGAATGCAACAAACCTCGACTAATATGATTTTGGAAGAAATGAAAACTCACATTTCACTGCATATGTACTAGACCAACACGTAGTTACTATAATTACAAGTGTATTCTTGCTTACAATTGTGATTGGACCAACGATTTCAGATGGTTTGCTTTTTTCTTCTTTTTCTTTGTGTCTCCTGAAAGATAGAAATTAAACATTGCACAAAACAAGGTTGGCACAAATATGTAAATCATTTTACTTCCCAGCTATATTATGTACTTATAAAGCCCCCATTGCTATAGGATCTGAGTGCATCACAATATTTTAAGAGTACTTACACACACAACACCCCTGTGCGGTAAGGAAGTACTATAATCCCTGTTTTGTAGAGGGGGGGATGAAAGACTGGGAAATTAATGACAAAACTCTCAGGATTCCACCATTGACTTCGATAGGTTCAGGAGGTCACATTACATGACTTGTCCAAGGTCATACAGGAAGCCTAGAGCAATGCAGGAAACTGAACCCAAGTCTCCTGAGTCACAGTGGTGCTGTAACCCCTAGACCATTTGTGTTGGCTCTAATCCCATTTGAACTCGGACTGTTTTATCAAACATGGCAATACTGTTAAACCACTGAACCTTAATGGGATCTTAAAGTAAAATAAAAACCACAAATTGCAAAAGAAAAAAATATGTAGTAAGTAGGCAACACAAATTAAAGTCATCATCCTGCAAGTGCTCCATGTGGCTGAATCCCTTTACACTTTTATCCCCATATCCAATGTTTTGTTTTGTTTTTTCTTCTCGGTTTTAGGGTGACAAGATGTCCCAATTTTATATGAACAGTCATGATTTTTGGGTCTTTTTTTAATATGGGCTCCTATTACTCCCCACCCACATCCTGATTTTTCACACTTGTTGTCTGGTGACCTTACTTGATCTTCACAGACAAGATCAGTTCCCACACTGCTGTCCTGAGCAGCACAGTATGGGGAGGAGATGAGCAGCCCTTAGTGGTGAAAGAACAGGTTAAGGACTATTCAGAAAAGCTGGATATGCACAAGTCCATAGGTCCAGATCATGGGTCCGAGGGTGCTGAAAGAATTGGCTGATGTGTTTGCAGAGCCATTGGCCATTATCTTTGAACACTCATGGTGATCAGGAGAGGTCCCGAACAATTGGAAAAAGGTAAATATAGTGCCCATCTTTAAAAAAGGGAAGAAGGTGAACCTGGGGAACTACAGACCTGTTAGCATCACCCCAGTCTCTGGAAAAATCATGGAGCAGGACCTCAAGGAAACCATTTTGAAGCACTTGAAGGAGAGGAAGGTGATCAGGAACAGTCAACATGGATTCACCAAGGGCAAGTCATGTGTGACCAACCTGATGGCCCTCTCTGGTGAGATAACTGGCTCTGTGGATATCTGAAAAGTAGTGGGCATGAGATATTTTGACTTTAGCAAAGCTTTTGATATAGTCTCCCACAGTATTCTTGCCAGCAAGTTTAAAAAGTATGGATTGGATGGATGGACTATAAGTGGACAGAAAGCTGGCTAGATTGTCAGGCTCCACGGGTAGTGATCAACGCCTCAATGTCTAGTTGGCAGCCGGAATCAAGTGGAGTGCCCCAGGGGTCGGTCCTGGGGCTGGTTTTGTGCAATATCTTTATTAATGATCTGGATGCTGAGATAAATTGCACCCTCAGCAAGTTCACGGATGACACTACGCTAGGGGAGAAATAGATATGCTACAGGGTAGGGATAGAGTCCAGAGTGACCTAGACAAATTGGAGGATTGGGCCAAAAGAAATCTGATGAGGTACAACAAGGACAAGTGCAGGGTCCTGTACTTAGGCTGGAAGAATCCCATGAACTGCTACAGGCTGGGGACCAACTGGCTAAACAGCAGTTCTGCAGAAAAGGACCTGGGGATTACAGTGGTTGAGAAGCTGGATATAAGTCAGTAGTGTGCCCTTGTTGCCAAGAAGGTTAACGGCATTTTGGGCTATATTAAGAGGAGCGTTGCCAGCAAATCAATAGAAGTTATTATTCCCCTCTATTTGGCACTGGTGAGGCCACATCAGGAGTATTGCGTTCAGTTTTGCCCCCCCACCCATACATAAAAAATGTGGACAAATTGGAGATAGTCCAGCGGAGGTCAACAAAAATGATCATGACTTATGAGGAGAGGCTGAGGGAACTGGTATTGTTTAGTCTGCAGAAGAGAAGAGTGAGGGAGAATTTGACAGCAGCCTTCAACTACCTGAAGGGGGGTTCCAAAGAGGATGAAGCTTGGCTGTTCTCAATGGTGGCAGATGACAGAACAAGGAGCAATGGTCTCAAGTCGCAGTGGGAGAGGTCTAGTTTGGATATTAGGAAACACTATTTCACTATGAGGGTGGTGAAGCACTGGAATGGGTTATCTAGGGTGGTGGAATCTCCATCCTTAGAGATTTTTAAGGCCTGGCTTGACAAAGCCCTGGCTGGGATGATTTAGTTGGTATTGGTCCTGCTTTGAGCAGGGGGTTGGACTAGATGACCTCCTGAGGTCTCTTTCAACCCTGATATTCTATGATACGGAGACAGTGTCAGTATCAGGACCATACGGCTTGATGATCCTAAAAGCTCTTATCCACAGCAATAGTTTTTGTGATGTTTGCAGTGTTGGTGCTAGGATAGGAGAGACTCACTGTAGATAGGATAATATCTTTTAGTGGACCAACTTCTGTTGGTGGATATCTTAATCTTGTCCTTTCCACCAATGGAAGTTGGTCCACTAAAAGAGGCTACTTCACCTACCTTGTCTCTCTTTATTCATGTGGAGTAATTATATTGATTCCAGTGGGAATATTTATGTGACTAGAGGCATGGGGGGAGGGGAGGGAGAGGAGGGATTCTCACCTGAAGATCTCCTCACATAAATTCCAACCCCCAGCAATTATGTATTATCTTTGGGAGACACACAGTTTTGTGTTTTGGGGAAGGAGGGATGCAAATCTGTATGTAAAGAAGGAAATTATACACACGTGCCTCTCGTAATGCAACGTGTGTGTAAAACGGGATCCTGGTGATGAGGAAATTGGGGATGTAGCATACGTGTACAGCTGTGCAGCTCTTGATTAGCTAGTCCCATAGGTCAGTGTGGAGCAAACATGGCATGTATAGACTTTCTCTGTACATGTATTATACAGAGTATTACAGACTTTTCGCCCCATACACTTTTTGTAGTGAGATCTGCCAACTGACCCCCTCCTTAGGAAGAGGCTGGTTGGGCCCCGGGGCTGGCAGTGAGAAGGGCATGTCAGGGGTGGGGCTGCAGTGTACAATGCTGTAGGACATAAGGCAGCCTGGGGAGACTTTTGTAATTTAGACAGGCCCTCAGGGCTGAGTTATTCCTGGGGCTTCATCACCTCACAGAGCAGACCAGAATTGATAGGATACAAAAGGAGACTGAGTTCTGTGCTGCTTCTCTTAAAGGCACAGCACAGAATTTCACTCTGATTGTTATCGTCAGTGACCTTTTAATTTTCAAAGGATTTTTTTTTTTTAACCACATAGAGGAAAGATGTAAGATAGTCAAACGATCCAATTTATGGCCCAGCTTCAGTCCAGTGGCTGGCATAGACAGTGACCCTACCAATCTTTGACAGCATTTATATAGCATTTATCCAAAAACTGCAACCCCAAGGAGGCTACCAGGTGCCATCGCAACCCACAGATTGGTGGTACACATTGGGGATGGTGCATTGCCACGAGTTTCCAGTGTGCTCTGATTCAACCTCAATGGGGATTTTATGCCATTTAAAGCTTCCTACCCTCGAAAAACTCTACAAGAGCGTAGGTGGTAAAAACACCTTCCTTGAGGCTGAACATCCCCTTCAGGATAAAGGAGCTACAGGCGGACAGGGAGCTGTAATTTACATCTCTCTGAGCCATCTTGTGACACTAGCCTTTTTCAGATGTGCTGCCAGACTGGAGTACATGCCAAAAGCAGAGCAGTATATTGGATAGCTTTGTATGCTTTATTAAGAAATCCATGGAAAGCCCGTACAGTTCCTCTGAGATGAGAAATTAAAGAAAATGGCTGTGTAGGTGGAACACTTGGAAAATCATTCCAACAGCAGCGGTCCCAGGGAGCTCAGATTAGCACAAATTTACTTCAAATAGAAACACGCACTTGTAAAGAACAAGAAATTCAATCCATTGCTGGGCATGACACGAAACGTTGAGAATTAAAGCTGAAATCCACTCTGAAGCCAATGGACCTGAACCCAGTCCCACTTAAACTGATGTAAATCAGGAGTAATTCCATTGAAGTCAGTGGAGTTACATCAGTAGACATTCTTTGTGAGAAGACAATAAGGCTCATTTTCTGGCATCTATATGTGTGTTACCCTTCTTGACTCAAAAACTTAGCCAAATTCAGGATGTTACAAGTTGTTCCAATTAGGAGGGAAAATTGGTGGTAGAATCAGATGTTTTCTTTGAAGCAAGTTTGTTTATTTATAAGGAATGTCCTGTTTTCCCTGAACACTGGAAGAATTAAACAATAGGAGTTACAGCCCCAAGCCTTTTGAGCCAGCTTCTCCAGACTCAGAAGGGCCTGCTCTTGGCTTCTTCGGGTCACACTCTGGACACCCTGTCCATGTCCAAGCTTTCTCTGTCTCTCTGTGTGCTCATCTCTGACTATGTCTACACTTAAAACGCTACAGCAATACAGCTTCAGCACTCCAGCTGTGCCATTGTAGCACTTTAGTGTAGACATTCACTGCGGTGAGGGGAGGACTTCTCCCAGCACTCAAGTTAATCCACCTCTTCCATGAGAGGCAGTAGCTAGGTCAATGGAAGAATTCGTCTGTTGACCTAGCACTGGGGGGGTCATGCTGGTCTTTCTGGAGCATAGGTTTTTACCCCTGAGAGACATAGCTATGCTGACTTAAGTGTTCAGTGTAGGCCAACCATTTATCTCCTGCTTGTCTCTCATACACACAGGGCCTTAGCAAAAGGATGCCCAGCCTAGCATTCTGCCTACATAGCTCGAAATCCTGAGTGGCACTGGTTGAGCATGAGCCCATCTTTTTAGATCACTGTTGTTTCTTACCCTGAATGAAGGGTAGCTGCTGCACTCATCAGTGTAAGGGGCTTTAAGGCAGCTATGACACCTGCCTCATTCTGAAATCTATACTAAGGTTATTTGAGACAGTTTGTCCTACTGAGCTACTGAAAAAATAAATCAACCCAAACAAGACACAAAGTCAAACTCAGTCAAGATGTGAGACCCAAACACTTACCTGTCATCTACATCCACATTAGGAGAATACTTTGGTTCCCGTCCAGTGATTTCTATGTCAATGTCTTCCATGATTATGTGGATAGGTTATTTATTCTAAAATAAAATGCAGTGCTGTTAATATCATTACTCATCATGAAATCCAATATAGGACACACTTGTTTAGGTAACATCAATGAGAAATCTCAAACATAACTTTATATTATATATATTATTAGCTTGGCCACTGAAGCTTTTTAAAAAATTATTAAAAACAGGATTAACATGTTGTGACGTTATCTGATTAAAATATGATCAGATAGATCATTGTTGCAATCACTGTTATATATTTGCAACAAATCTTGTACAAAATGTGGCCTGTAAGATGTCCATGGAAAGGTTATGATTTGCTGAATATGATTTATCCTATTTGTATGCATGTATCATTTTTGTATTTGAAGTTATGAGTATTGGCTCTATACCTATTGTGACAAAGCTCTGTCCTTATCTCCAGGGATTCTGCGTTTCCTGATGGATTTCACCTGCCTCAGGGGCTCACTCTGACCCTCTACATAGCCCTTCTCTCTCTAGAGACAAGGTCACAGCCTATTAGGCCATTTTCATCACAAGCCAGTAAGGAGAAGCTATCCCTCCTTGCACTGTCTCTGTTGTCTCCCAATCTCAGTGTTAATTAGAGGAGACAAAAACGGTGGGGAGGGAGCCCAGGCCCGTCCTCTAGTCCGGGCTCCAGCCCAGGGATCCTAATAGTATCAGCTAAGATGGCTGACCTTTTAGCCACAAAACACAATACAATTCCCTGGGCTACTTCCCCGCAGCAGTCCCCCTTCCTCAAAATCCACTTCACCCTTACCTCAGGGCCTCTTTCCTTGCGAATGATATGTTGTCTACCACTCAGTCTCACTAACAGCATAACTTCCTCCCACAGGTCCTGACATTCCACATCACCCTGACTAACTGGGAGGTTTTTAACTAGTTTCAGCCAGTCCCTGATTGGCTTCAGGTGTCCCAATCAGGCTAGCTGTTTCTACTGCTTTCTGGAAGGTTCCTAATTGGCCCCAGGTATTTGGATTATCCTGGAACAACTGCCATTTGGTTCCAGTGGTATCAGGGATTTGTTTAGCCTGGGACTAACATTTCTGTTCCTTAGCACTTTCCTATAGCCATCTGGCCTTGTCCCATCACACTATATTTTAAATGTTTGCTTTTGGGGTAACACCCACAAGGTATTTAGCCTGCACATCTTGAAGGAACTATTCAAGAAGAATTGCCCATTAAAGCACACTTAACTTACAATGGAAGATGCCTATCTACTCTTAATGGACTTTCCTTTTGTGACTAGGTGAAATCATGCATGGACGTGTGACTTCAAACACCATCTTGCTACTGTAAACTTCTACAGTAAGAACAATGGGATTCCCTGCAGATGGCAAAAGATATAAAAGACCCTGGAAACACCTCCATTTTGCCTCTTTCCTTCTCTATCCTCTTTCCTGCTCAAACCTCTGGACTATGGACTTATACTAATGGGAGCATTCTAACCAAGAGACTGGGGTCCTTCCAGTGGTTTGGAAGCAACCAGAGACTTACCAAGTCAGCAGTTTGTTCCATCACTGCTACAAGCCTGAACCACGAATAGGGTCAACAACTTTCTATTCGCACAAAACTGAACACCCTAGCCCCAACCTGACACCCTACCACTGCTCTGCCCCCCAAGGCCCCACCCCCACTCACTATATTCCCCTTCCCTCGATGGCTTGCTCTCCCCTACCCTCATTCACTTTAACTGGACTGGGGCAGGGGGTTGGGGTGCAGGAGGGGTGAAGGCTCTAAATGGGGGTGCAGTCTCTGGGATGGGGCCAGAAATGAGGGGTTCAGGGAGTGTGAGAGGGCTCTGAGCTGGGGCAGGGAGCTGAGGTGCAGGAAGAGGTGAGGGATTTTGCTGGGGTGCAGGCTCTGGGGTAAGGCCAGGGATGAGGGGTTTGGGGTGCACGAAGGGGCTCCAGGCTGGGGGTGGGACTGAGGGATTCAGAATGGGAGAGGGGGCTATGAGTTGCAGCAGGGGGTTGGAGTGCGGGAGGGAATGAGGGCTCTGGGGTGCACGAGAGGATATGGGCTATGAGCTCAGGGTGCAGGCTTTGGGATGGGGCCAGGGATGAAGGGTTTTTGGGATGCAGGAGGAGGCTCCAGGTTTGGGGGGCTCAGAGCTGGGGCTTGGGGTGCAGGTTTACCTTGGGAGGCTCCTGGTCAGCAGTGCAGTTGGGCTAAAGCAGGCTGCCTGCCTGTTTCGGCTTCCTGCTGCACCCTGGAAGGGACCAGCAAGTCCAGTTTATAGGCTGAGAGGGAGGAAGCTATGTGCCCCAGGAAAAGGAAGGGACCAGCCTGCGTCAATGTCACAGCCCGGCTGACTGGATTTTTAATGGCCCAGTTGGCACTGCTGACTGGAGCAGCCACAGTCCGGTCGAAAACTACACCTGGTCACCCTAACCAAGAACTTTGCATTTATTGTATGTATTTGACTTCATTAACCAATTTTAACTCTCACCTTTCTTTCCTTTTATAAATAAACCTTTAGATTTTAGATACTAAAGGATTGGCATCAGTGTGATTTTTGAGTAAGATCTGAGTTGTATAATGATCTGGGTGTGTGGCTGGTCTTTTGGGATCAGAAGAACCTTTTGTTTGAGGAGATTGGTTTTAAAGAACCATTCTTCTCTCAGTCTAGTGTTTTTGGTGGTGATACAAGGACTGGTATGCCTAAGGAAACTACTTTTATGACTTCTTGTTAGCCAGTGTGATGAAACAGGAGTTTACTTTTGATGTTGGTTTGGTATATCTTATGGGAGAATAACCTATTTCTCAGCAGTTTGTCCTGATTTTGGTATTCTCAGTTGTGACCCACAAATGCATAGTTACATGTGTTTTCTCCAGTATTACCACTTTTTTCTGGTTTCCCTGCTGAATGAGTTGTCTTGCTCCTTTTGATTAAATAAGCAGCTATGAAAGTCAAAGGAAGTCAATGTTAGTTTATCTGATAGAAGACACAATAGCTTCAGAAATGTCAAATATTACAGACACAGGAACAAGTACAGTGCGAGGAGTACACTTGCTCTGTGACATTTTTCCAAGTTCACATTGAGAAAGATGACAAATTATTAAGAGAAAAGCTTACCTATGAGGAGAGACTGAAAAGATTCGTATTCTTTCCCTTAAAAAGGAGACAAATAAGAGAGGCCATGATAAAAGTATGTAGAAGAATGAATGGTATAGAGAAGAAGTATAAGGAAAATGGAAGTCCTCAGTCTCATAATACAAAAACTAAGGCCCATCAATCTAGCACCTATTAGGTGCATAAACATTTGCTTCAAAGTTGTTTTAGGGACCATGTTCAGTATAACTGCCTGTACAATATGTCATTTGATATCAATTTCTTTTTATAAATTCCCATACAGAGGGTATTAGAAACATGGTACCAGATACCCTGTTTTAGAGATGCCTCTTGCTTTATTCTTTACTCAGCAAGGGAAAATATTAAACAAGTTATCCAATACCACGTACTTTAGAAAAAAAATCACAGCTTCATAAAAAAATGCTTTTGCACTGATATGCTAAAAGAATAAGAAATCCCACTATCAATTCATATACAGCAGTGGAGTATGTAGCTTCAGAGGGTTTTACTGGGCAGCATCTGGAATAGCTCCAGGGTATGCAGAAGATGAACAGTGACTAGCAGATTCAAATCGTTTCAACAGAAATATTAGTTCAGCTGGAACCAATCTCCTGTTTTTTATCATGGACTGCTTTAATGTATGATCCTATTTTTTTCCTCATTATTATTTCTCTGCTCTGATACAATACTTCCAAGAATATTATTTTCAGTTAAATCTTTTACATATTTCCTTTTATTTTATTTATTTACTATTTTTCAGTGCATCCATCAAAAAATTAGTATAACAAATGTTAATTAAGGGAAAATGGACTCACCATCAAAGCAGGAATAATGCACTTTAGACAAAACCGTAATTAAACAGATGGGCAGGCCCTGATTTAACAAACTCAGACTCTTTTGGACCAATGGAGAAAGTATGTTTCAGAGCTGAGTCATCTTCCTGATGACAGCTGCTGAGCATTCAAATATAGAGCCTCTCAGAGCCTAAGGGTACAGCTACACTGCAAAGACAACCCCACAACCGGGAATCTCAGAGTTTGGCCCACCTGACTCAGGCTCTCACAATGGGGCTACACATAGCAAGGCAGACTTTCCCGCTTGGGCTGAAGCACCAGGTGCTAAGGCCTAGTGAAGGAGCTTCTCTTAGAGCCAGAGACACCTTTCCTCTCTCACTAGGTTTCAGAACCTGGGCTCCAGCGGAAGCAGGGAAGACTACACTGCTATTTGTAGCCCCATTGCATGAGCCTGAATCAATTGAGACTCATAGGGTTGTTTTCTGAAGTGTAATTTGACCCCACTAGCCTTATTGGACAGTGGTTCCCAAACTGGGGTTCATGAAAAAATTCTCTAATGGTGGACAGAGCTATCCACAGGGACCCTGGGCAGCACTTGGCCAGCTGCATGGAGCCTTGGGACTTCCAAGAGTGAAGGAGATCAAAGCAAGCATCTCTATCACACTGAGGAGATTTAAACTTCAAGACTCCTTTTATGAAATGGAAGGGAGGTGGATATTTTTTGCTGTTTTTAAAATGAAACATGCTGCTAGTGTTGTTTTTTGAATTACGATGAAGAACAAGTTTAAGCTTTGCTGTAAGGTGCGCTGTTTGCCTGGACTGCTCAAGACCTGAATGCTTGTGTAGGAGGAACTCTTTGAGTTGGCTTCTTAAATACCTTCATTCAGTTTCACATCTGATACTCCTGGATGAAACATAGGAGCCAGAGGGTCACATGCCACCCCCGCATCAGCGCACCACTCCTGGGTCCCTCCCCTTTTTCCCATGGCCCCCTCTTTTCTGGCGGTGCTGCCTCCAGAGGTCCCAGGGTATGCAGAGGCTTTGCCACTGCAACCTTTTTTTCTGAAATAGGTGGGGTTCAGAGACAGGTAATGAGATCAGTCAGAGGGGACATAATAGAGACATGCAAAATAATGAATGTTATGGAAAAGTTAAAGCTCTTACTCCTGTTTACCTTCTTTCATAAAATGAGAACAGGGGACATTCAATTAAGTTGTAAGGCAGCAAATTTAAAAACTGAAATATTTCATTTCAATTCAACATAATTTATCTGTGGAACTCCTTGTCATTAAACATCACTTTGGCTGAGGCCTAAGGCTTGAAAAAAAAACAAACGATTAGACCTTTATATGGGTAGTGAGACCATCAGTAGTTACATTAGATGGATTTGTTTTTCTTTTTAAAGCTAGACCACACACAGGCCCTAATCTAATGCTCATTGATATCAGTGGGACTCAGGCCATTGACTTTAATGCGCATTCAATCAGGCTCAAATTCTTTTATGTTAGGACACAAGCCAGCCTCTACATCAGGGGTGGGCAAACTTTTTGGCCCAAGGGCCACATCAGGTTTGTGAAATTATATCCAGGGTCGGGTAGGTAAGGCCCTGCCCCCCAATCCAGCCCCCTTCCACGTCCCACCTCCTGACTGCCCCCTCCCACTTCCTGCTCTCTGACTGCCACCTGAGAATCCTTGACCCATCCAACTGCCCCCCAATACCTTATCCCCTGACTGCCCCTTCCATAGACTGCTAACCACCCCCCAGGACCCCACCCCCTACCCAATTGCCCTGCTCCCTGGCCCCTGACTGCCCCAACCCCTATCCACCTTCCCACCCCCTAACCACCACCCCAGAACCCCACTCCCCACCCAACCCACCCTGCTCCCTGACTGCCCCCTCCAAAGTCCCCCCAAACTACCACCCTGGAACCACCCCCATTCTCCCTCTTACCGTAGCTGCTGGGGGGTGGGGGAATGCAGCCCCGGCTCCCAGAGCTCTGCCCGCGCAGGGTGTCTCCACGGGAGGGGCGGAATGCACAGCTCCGGCCCCTGGAACGCTCCCCATGTGGCGCGGCTCCTGGGGAGGGGCGAGCGCGCAGCCCCATCCCCCTGGAGCACTGCCTGTGCAGCGTGGCTCCGGGGGAGGAGCGAGCGTGCAGCCCCAGCCACTGGGTCGCTGACCCTGCGGTGCAGCTCGAGGGGCAGCATGCACCCCCGGCCCCCAGAGTTGCCTGCGTGGCATGGCTCCGGGGTGGGAGGGCATGCAGCCCCAGCCCTGTAGCGGTTCCCGCACTGCGCAGCTCCAGGGGAGGGGCCCGGGGCAGCCTCTCAGGCTGCAGGCCAGATGGGAGGGCCTCGCGGGCCGGATGTGGCCCTCAGGCCATAGTTTGTCTGCCCCTGCTCTAAATGATAAGTTTTAGGAAGAATCTTCCAAGATGGGGTTTCTTACGCTTTCCTAGAGTCTGACACTGGTCACTGTTGGAGCCAGGATATTGGACTAATTGGACAATATCTTGTATGGCAATTTCCATACTCAAAAATCTATTAATAACAAGCAATTGTGTGTTGTGGTTAAGGAGCAAACAGGGAATTTGTTTATTTTTTTTCATTTAGGGCCCAATCCTGCTCTCATTGACATGAGCAAACACAATTCCCACCAATTTGAGGTTTCTAAAAAGCTTTCAATAAAATTGTGCCCCTTCCAAAATGGCCAGCATAAATGGTAGAATCACAGAAATGTAAGGCTGAAAGGGACCTCAAGAGGTCGTCTAATCAATCTACCCACACCAAGGCAGGACTATGTATACATAAGACCATCCCTCACCTGTTTGTCTAATCTGTTCTTAAAAACCTTCAGTGACAGGGATTCTACAACCTCCCTAAATTTAGGAACAATCTTGCTTTATGAGCAGGTTATTCAATAAACATGTTAGTGTCAACATGTTGTTTGCAATATTATTATAGCTGCATTGGTCCCCGAATATTAGAGACCTTGATATTGGTCCAATAAGATACTACCTCACTCGTTTCTTGAATTTTAATACTTTTTAAAAAATGATTTCGTAAAAATGAAGATGACATAACGTTATTTTGGATGAGAAGGAATTGGTGAAATGATTTAGAGAATAATTGACTCAAGCACCTTCCAGCCTCACACACATTTCAGGTCATTTTAAGCTTATTTCACTGAATCAACAGTACCTGAAAGAGTAACATTTATAATTAACATCATACACAGCATGATTTGACAGACAGTAATTGGTACTTAAACTCTTTTGTACATCAGCAAGGTTTGAGTTCTGCACCAGGGAGGTAAAAATAAAGAGAAGCTGTAAGTCCCTAAATGAATGTGCTTTAAGCTTACTAGGCCAAATTCTTTCCTGCTGTAAATTCTGCTTCAGTTAATTTACCTGCACCAGGAATTAATTTGGCCCACAGACGACATAAAACAAGCATACTGACCTGAAGTGCTAGTAGTTAGCAAGGTTCCTCCACCAGTATGTTCCTCACCCACAAATGCTTTAGAACTGTCCTCAACTATTTTAAGATCAACCTGTAAATTATAAACAGTGAGCATCTTACCTAAGCTTAATGAGTCATGTTACTGTGACTGTGAAGCAGAGGTGAGGTTCAATGATCAATCTCATTGTAAACTTTCAACATTCCATAATACAGTCTAGGAATACTAATTGGTAACAGCAATACCTAGAGATTCACTGTTAAGAGGGATTTTTCACACAGACACATTATGTAGCGCAATTCAACTGCTTTACAAAACTGTGTTACTTTTTTTTGTGGCAATGTGGTTTCATATAGAAGTTGCTAATTCAACCCCATCTCTTCTGTTCTCCACATTACACATATGGAGAGTTTCCCCAGTCCTCTATTATTCCCCACTACTGTATCATGCAAAGTCTTCACCCCCTCCCCTTTCCCACACCTATTCTCCCTGTTGATTTGATATGGTGAATTAAGTAGGTTTCGCAAAGTAATTTTTGGTTATTGGTTTAATGGTTATTTCTTGTATTATTCTACAGATCTCCTCATTTATGATGGTCGCTGTTTACTATTGCTCCCAGTAGGAGTGGACACATCGGCGCCCCTGGAATACAGTGATCCATTTGCTTTCGGGAGGCAGAGAGAAGAAACATAAGGACCAGATGAAAGGAGGCATTGGCCACCTTTAATAAAGAAAGCCAGTAGTCTGAGTCCCATTGAAAACAATAGGAACTGGCTGCCATTTTGAAAGTGGGCAGTTTTTGGCAGATTTCTCTGAAAGAGAACATTATTCTTTATCCACTGCTGAAGGAGAAACTTCAGTGATGAAGATTAGTGAGAAAAAGTAATCATTAATCACTTAAAGGCTCTTGAAAAAATACTCTATCCCTTGTACCAGATCAACTCCAGGTTCACTCCCTGCCAATTTTTATGAAGCTAGATAATACCTTATCTGAGATCATTTGGGACAAAACAGATCTAATACCAAATGTTAAAAATCTGAAAGGACCTGTTTAACTTTTAAAATTTAAATTGATTAATAGATTTACTTACAAGTTTTCATAAAATTCATGTTATACTCAGAGTAAATGCTGTAGTTTTGGGGAAGATAGTGTTTTCTTCACATGTAGAGCAAGTATTAAATAAGTATACAATTTAGCTCAGCCTTAATCATGGACCTGTAACCAGTGCCCACATATTATGAGCACACTTATAGATACACACAGACTAAGGTATATTAAAGATTTTTTGCCTTTTTACCCTTTCCCTTAGGGTAACTGTTTTGCTTGTTCAAGCAGTTCTCACTCCACATACAAGACCAGTACACTTGAATCAAACAGCTTTAGAAGGCACAAGACCCTCCTCCATCACTGTGCGTAGAGGATTTCTCTGTTAGCATTAGCTTTTCTGTTTGCTACTGAGCTTTTGGCCCCACAATGTCTAACTGACAATCTGGTAAAATGCCAAGATTTGATAGCAAGGGCTCTGGGTATGTATGAAAGCTTTTTCTGTCTTCCTCACTCTGTGTGTTCCTAATCTCTAGGACAGTGAATTTCATTTATGGGGAAAACATTTAACAGATGCTAAAAAGCAAATATAAAGCCTGCGATATGTATCATCCAAATCAATTTTCCATTTAACAGAGACTTGAAGAAGATGGCTAAAATGTGTCTAAGTACTGACTCTGGAAAAAAACTCCACTCAGACTGTTTTCATAGGAAAAGATGCTTGCCTGAAAATATATGCATATTTCTCCCCCCATATTAGGATTCTAAAATATTGCCATCACCTGGTGATGAAGAGATTCATATAATGGAATGGCCTTTTTATTAAGGGTACTCAAAATATTATGTCCATTTGATTAGTAAATGGGACCATGTGTCACATTCTGATCAAAGCAACTTCTCCTCAGAACATTTTGGAACAGAGAGGAGCCTGATGAGGCTGTCCCTCCCCATTTCCCTCGTGATCATTTCCTACATTAGCATTTGACTCTGTTCACAACACCAAGGCCAAATTGACTCTCGCAATCTCACAGCAGTTGCCCTACATTAGGTGAAGCTGTATTCCAAAGCATAAAAATGTGATTACCTCTCCTTTCCCTACAGTGAAGCTCCAACATTTCCCTGGGAGCTCAGCTCTTTATCTTTGCTGGTGCTTCAACATCAACCCCTTTCAGCTACCCACCACCAGGAGAAGAGACACACATTTGACAACTTTTTCATTGTGCCAGGAGAGTAGCCATAGAAACTTAGGCCCAGATCCTCAAAAATATTTAGGGTCCTGAGTGTTTAAATGTCTTTGAGGATGTGGACCTTACTGCAGTTGGCAACTTTGGCAGCTTTCCTTGCCTTCATCTCTCCCCTGCTGTGAGGATACATGTAGTGTTTCTTTGAAACTGCAGCAGGAAGCAAGGCAGGAAAGGGTTGGTCTGGGGAAGGTTCTAAGCACAGTGGGAGACAGAACGACTTTAAGAACAGCGTTGTTTTTATTTCTAATATAGTTCCTTACTCATTGTAAGAAGAAAGTGACTCTTCCTGCAATTCTTTATCATGTTCACATGATGCCTGCCCTCACCCATTTGCAGGCCAATCAGAAACCAGGTAGTCTTGGAGTTCTGTTTTTGATCCCACTTCCCCTCAGCAACTGAAGCAGCTCCCATGGAGTGGTGGGCCCTAAACCCAGTTGGGGAAGGATTTCTGACCTTGTGATATTCCATCAGGGATGTTTGCAGTCTTGGCAAACTCAGAGCTTCTCTCTGCCAGAACCCAGAGAGCAAATAACCTTAGGTTGTCCCAGAACTCATGAGGTCTGAAGACAGCAAGCAGCAGTGACACTATCACTCCTGCAGATTCCAACAAGGATTTTAATAGGAATAGGTGGAAAGAAGGAGGAAGTTATTTTCTATTAAGTCATTGGGATAGCTCAGTGGTTTGAGCATTGGCCTGCTAAACCCACTGTTATGAGCTCAATCCTTGAGGGGGCCATTTAGGGATCTGCAGCAGAAATCTGTGGGTGAGATTGTGGCCTGCATGGTGCAGGAGGTCAGACTAGATGATCATAATGGTCCCTTCTGACCTTAATGTCTATGAGCACTTCATGAAGGTCAGTGGAAGTGGGATTCACAGAGGCTCAAGCAACTCTCATATGTAGTGTCATTTCCCAGAGCCAGGCAAAGAGGAATATTTATTAACAGTCTTAGCCCTTTTGGTGTTAATGACATCTCTGCAGACAGACATGGATTTTTTTAATAGAAGTTATTCTTTCCTCATAGTTGTTTATATTAACATAAAGTCTTCAGCTCTGTGCTGTTCATTATTTGAGATACGTGATTGGTCACCTAAACCACACAGTATCATATTTAGTTTCTGGCTGGATGACAAACTTTTCTGTGTATATTAATGCATCTTACTTCTATTTGTTCCATTCTATGCATCTGATGAAGTGGGCTATAGCCCACGAAAGCTTATGCTGAAATAAATTGGTTAGCCTCTAAAGTGCTACAAGTATTCTTCGTTTTATTTACAGCCAGACACCACTGTTCTGGTTTGAATAGTGAAGACCCTTGATTGCATGTGCACAAGAACAGTCACTTTTGCTATAGATAGTAAAAAAAAAAAAAAAAAAAAAAAAAAAGCCTTTTAAAATTTAAAGTAGTAAAAAACCGAAGTGAAGCTTTGTGACAATGTCTTCCAACCAGCTGTACACTAATACCAACGAATGACCCAACAGCCACTAGTTTGCACCAACGTTCACAGAAAAGTGAGCAAAAAGGGATGTGACCATGGTTAATTCTCAAAGTTATTAAGATTTAGTGAAAGTGTTCCCAAGAAACATTTACTCCCATTTGCTTAGCTCTAATTGACACAATTGCTCATTAACATGCAGGTTAAAGATTTGCTAACCTGCTGCAGACTTTCCTTCTGCATGAAAAAGCGACAGAGAGTGTGAATAATTTACCTTCTTTGGTCATGCTGAGCAAGCTCTATCTTCTTCTCTTCCTCCCCCAGAGAAGAGCCGATGACTCAAGGGCGGGATTTTCCTTATTTCTGTGGAAAGAGATCACGCTCTTCTTTTAGAGTATCGCATCCAGACAAGGCTCTGCTTCTTAGCCACAGCTGACAAGTGCATTCAGCCTCTCCTCTGTGCTAGGCAGCAGCTAATAGAAGAGGGGATGTGGTCACATCTAAGGTCCAGTCTCACAGGCAATCTTTTTTCTGTGCTCCTGATCTGTACCACGCCCCCCTTCTCCCTATGGGAGATCACCTCACACAGCCATTTCCCGGTAGTCTGTATTTATAGGTTTTCAAAATATTTCTGGTGTGTGATTTCATTTTCTAACTTAAGTGCTTTTCTGTAGTCTGGTTTAAAGCAATATGGTCATGCTGAAATTATATATTAATACAGGTGTTTTTTTTAATAGAAATAGCCAAGATTATTGAAAGTGAAAGTTTTTTAAAAGTCTAATTTCCTTTCTATCATTTATGTCTTCTGCATACTTCCCCTTCACCCCCTTATATTGGGACAATAAAAGCAAACCAGTAGCTGTTGTTTTCAATTTCTAATTTTTTAAACTTTTTACTTGTTCTCATAGATTTACAGGATTCTGCAATATTTGGATTGCAAACTCCGGAGGCGATTATTATTTCTGAGAACAAGCTACTGCCATTCTACTAAAATGAGACTTCATTAAAAAAAAAAAACCTCAAAAACTAAGACTTGGGGTTTATCTTGAGCTGAGATTTCCCTGAAATACTCAATTATAGATTGGACACTACCTGTGCCTAAAGCTGATCCCATGAACTTGCCAATATGCTAGTTAGATTTTTAAAGCTGAAGTCCAAACAGACTAGATTGGCTAATTTGATAAGTGTTCAAGCCAATATTGGAATGGAATCTAGTTAACTCCTTTTTTATTGAGTCCAAGGATTGTTATCTTAATAATTTTAACATTAGATCATGTCAATGTTTACCTTGGACAGTAAAAAAAGAAAAAAAAAATTAAATCAGGACACAGTGCTCTTAACCAATTGACAGTTGATTAATCAATTGATACAACTAATCTTTTAGGCACATACTGCACACAAAAATAAAGTTTTGCAAGCAATTGTCAGACTAGGACTGATGTGCAGCAATTATAATAAACACACTACAAGTCATCAACTGTATTACATTACATGTCTGATCAATCCTCACTGCTTTAGTATATCTAATACATTTGCAATACTTTTCTAAGGAGAACTGACTTACGGAGATCCCATCTTAAAGGCGATTATAATAAGTGTGGTTCCTGCCATTTGAATGGTTTTGTATGAAAGGGACAAGTTTAGAAAATATCAAAAGCAAATTGCTTACAGCTGGAGGTCCTGTTGGGTGCCAGGAGGGTAGGGGGTGGAATGTCAGGATTTACAGAGAAGCCTTTCCCATACTCACCTCACATCTGTGGATTCTTCAGTTCCTGTCCTGTGAGTCTGGGCCTAGCTCCGGACATTGCAACTTGGTGCATGGAGTTGTAGGGGCGTCTGGGCCAAACCTGAGTGATGAGGCCAGGCCGATGGGGTTATCGCAACAGCCAGAGCAGTGAGCCAGGCCCCCACCCCACAGGACAGGAGCTGCAAGAGCCATGGATGCAGGAATTTTTGTTTTCTGTTTTATTTGTGTTATTTTGCATTTTTGAACAACATGGGGATCTACCAGTAGCATTTCTGGATTCAACAGCCTACTTGTAGATTCTGTCAACTTGTCTAGTACTGTAATCCTGGATGAGGGGCAAGGTCATCCAAAGGGATCCAGCAAAATTCTGAGGTCTACATGGTGGCCACAAGTTTATATAGCCCTTTCAGGGCCTGAGAGAAGGCCATCTTCTTATTTTCTATTGGGCACTGTTCAATTAGTGCTCAGATTTCAGCAACCTTTGTTTTTCTGCTGCTTCTGTAAATAGCCAGTAGATGGCATCAGTGTACAAGTTTCTTTGAGGCTTCTCAGAGTTTTTTTTATGTTGGGTTCATTTCAGTATTAGCCCAGACTATCGGGAATTTCTCCCTTTTAGAGCAATTTCTTTTACTATTCCAAAGTTCTGCCCCGGTTAAGTGTTTTTAGCTTTCTGCATTCTTTTTTCCTTTTTGTGCTATACAATTCCTATCCCTTCTAGAGTGCAACAATCACTTACAAAAGAGTCGAAAATCCCTTGTGGTCTCTCTAAATCTAACTGGATGCAGTTGAGAAGCTAAAACTCTCTACCCTCCCGAGTGGGATCACTTAGTTGTCTAATCCAGATAATGTTTAGTTACATAATGTTAAGTTACACTTTTGTCAGAAGTTTGAAAGCCTGCTTTAATGAAATAAACCTTTTCAGAGAAGTGATCTAAAAGGAGCAAAACTTGGGATCATCCTGAGTGCTGCTAGAAAGAAATTAAATAGCTTAGCATCCACTCTTCATGGCTCCACCAATGCAGCAGTGGCTATGTTTGATCATTTGTGGCAATTTTTTATTCACTTACGTTATCTTATGACTAAGAAGGTAATAACGGGAAAAAAGTAATTGACAATTCTACAACAGACAGATGTCCTTTTAATTGCTTTGAACAGCTGATGAAAAATGGAAGCTGTTTTTAAGAAGGTGACAAACTCCTGGATTCCTGTAATAAAACAGAGCTTTGTTTGGGTGGTCTGGAGAATCCTGTGTGACATGGAAAAGTATGGGTGGCTAGTTCTGGAACTAAGATGGATATGCTCCTATTTCCCTCGCCTGCTCTCTGGCCATTTCACTAGTGCACTATTATGTCAACTCTCCCCCTTTTCAAACCAGTCTCCCACTTAGGTGCCATGTAATAAAATATTTCTTATCTAATCCTACTCCCTCCCCCAACTTCACTCTCTTTGTGCCACTCAGGTGTTACAAAGAGGGAAACCTCTCCTCTGATAGTCAGTATAGTGCATTGCTCCTAAGGGGCCATACAGAGGCATGTTAACTGTAAACATGCATACACACAGTATGTCTATGCTGTGGCAGAGAGTCTCCGAGCCCAAGTCTACAGATTCAGGCTCACACTATGGTGTTAAAAACAGCTGTGGAAACATGATGGCTTGGGCTGGAGCTTGGGCTCTGAAGCTCACCCCTCATCCTTGAGCTTCAGTGTACAGAACATGGCCAGAGCCTTCTTGTGTGGAGCTTCTTCTGGCCACTGGGTCTGACCTGCCTCCTGCAGCAAGGTGCTCTCATGGAGGCAGACCCATTTTACATTCCCCTCTTGCCTGCATTCAGTGCACACAATTAGGTGCAGAGCCCCCCTTCTTCCCTTTCTACAGCTGTAGCAACCGATTCTTTTTAGTTGCTGTAGTGCCAGCTATGGTTTCCTGGGCACTTCTAAAAATGGGAACTGGAATCCCTGGAGTCATTGCAAGCCATCCATATGCTGATTTGGGAGGGTGGATACCTCACAGTCGAATAATAGGGGTTTGTGCCTGGCTGCTCAGTCACCTCTTCTCGACCGTAGGGGGTTTCAGATCCCACTTGTCTTACCCTCGGGCGTGTCCCCTCTGATAGTCCTGTTGGTACACTCAGCACCTGCTCAGGTTCTTCCAATCAGTGACCCAGAGACAAAATGTCCCATTCATGGGGTCTAGTTTATTAACTTTTTGTTTTTTTAAGTTACAGAATCCAAACCACCAATTTTAGTCGCGAGTTCATGCATGCTCTTGGTCCATACAAGACTCCTGGTAGCTCCCTCTCCTTCCCTGTTCAGATAGCCAGTTGTCCTCCTGGAGCTGGGTTGAACTTTGAACAGTTAGTTATCCTGCCCGGTTAAGAACAAAAGCCCTTCTTGTGTAGCTGGGTTGTATTTCAAGCCATCTGACTTTAGGGACTCAGCCAGCTTCTCCAGCCCCAGTGGGTTTCTTTACCTTTAGACTTAGATGGTTCAGCAGTCCGAAATTTTCCTGCTGGTGTCTCCTTTGCTAGGATGAAGGGGGCAGAATATATTCTCGTCCTCTTTCAAGAGCTCATCCTGATTGGCTAGAAGTGAGGGGAGCCTTTTCTCACCTACTTTGTAGGGCTCCTCTGGCCCCAGACCCTTAAAGTAGTAATGAATTTATCCTTAAATTTTTTTTATTCTTGGAACTGCATCCCTTCACCAACATCTCCTGTTTCCTTGGTCCTTGCATCCATAAAGCCTCCAAAAATCTTAGAACGGAGTGGACTGACTCCAGGTCCTATCAGTCTTAAGAGGATGGGCTACCCTGTCCCATTTGCCTTCTCACTCTATATGGCCTTGGAATACCAGAGATTCCCAAATTGATAGGAAAAAGAGATTTCATGGTTTGTCTTTACTCCTCTTCCTGGGTTAGCTGATTTCATTAAGTGTTTAAAGCAACCAACAAACACAGGGCGGGGGCGGGGGTGGGGGGAGAGAAGAGGAGATTCTAGTCACCTTTCTCCAAAACAGATGAATTGCAAGAATATAAACTGCTTGTGGTATATTAGTTTCACCTAAAAAGATAGACTCTAGCTCCACAGAAATAATTTTTGGGAGGTCTATGGACTGTTTTATACAGGATGTCAGAATAAATTATCACAGTGGTCTCCTCTGAGCTTGGAATCAGTGAATCTACAGTGAAAATAGAGCCTGCATATTTAAGACCATAAGTTCAGCTCCTTCTTATAGAAGTTTTCAGACAGCTTGTACTTATATCTGGATCTTGCTGGTCTGCAGGGATTAGTTCCCAGGGTTGTAGTCTATTTTAAGTTGTTAAATACTATTATGTGACAGACTGCTAGTTAAAGACAGACTGCTAAACACATCTATGTTATTGATAATACTCCTAAAAATTACTCTAGACATTTTAAACAGAAAAAAAAAACAAGTGCAGGGTACCTCCTTGAACTGTTAGAGGTCACTATTGTATATATAATTCCAACTTGCTTCCACATTTCTTGCATTACAGCATGGTTGTGCTCAGAAAAATGATTATATAAAGGACCCCATTTTTACTGTACAGATCTGGCCCCTGTAGATCTAGCTACTCTTACTGCAACAGAGATACTCTATAACATTAGGAATGTGAGCTGAACTGTCTTCAGGCTTATGCAGACCCTACAGAATTGTTAACTGAGCATCATATTTCAGATGATGCCAAAAATAACACAGCTTGACCTCTGATCTCAGTTTGAATGTGTGAAACCGGTAGCTAGAAAAAACACCTCACTTGTAAACTGGTGATTTGATATTACTGAAAAAGAATAGCCCCCACAATGTCAATGTTAGAGATACTTACAATAATATGGGCACACTCCAATACCTCAATTATAAATGAGCCAAGGTATCCTTCATTGGGGCACACTGGGCAGATTTCTGCTTGTACCCATTGAGGCCAAAAGGGTTGTTTGTATGTAACTGAGAGCTATATTTAGCACAGAGCGTTTGACAAGGCCACCAAACAAAGCTATCAGCAATACCCTCTGTCACAGCTGTCTGGGTAATCAGATAGGAAACTCAATTTACTGTGTGGAGAAACAGCATACCCTTCAATAGAGGGAGTTGGTAGTAAAAACAAAACATTGATAGCTACTTTAATCTCTGATTGAATTGCTCTGATCAGCTCATTTCAAAATGCACACTTTCCTCTGTCCTTGGTTACAGGGTAGGGGGCTTGCAGAAACAGAAAATGCTAATACCATTAATTTCTTGCTACTAGTCCTGTCCTCCTTGTTCTCTCATTCTTTTCTAATGAGTCATCCACTTTTTTTTCCTGGAATGAAACTGCTTTAATACTTTTGTTCCAACTTTTTTCTTTTAATTTATGATGCCAAACATGCTCCCAGTAAGGCAGTTAGGTATAACACAAGGCAGGTTTTGATCCCACCAGGGCACCCAATATTTGTATCGGAGGATGCTCGTCATAATATTCCAGAGGTTTTGAGGGAAGGGTGTCCCTGAATTCCCTGCATCACTCTCTCTTACTGTGTTCATCCCAGTTCCTTGCATAGATGCGTTGAGGTCATTGAGGTGTGTGAATACATCTGCCATGTACACTAGGCAAAGGATAAATTCTATTTGGAAGTCATCAACTAAATGACTGCTTTGGTTACAAAGAAACTGACTTATTTCTTCGTGCATTTCAAAAATACGAGTAAGTATTCGGCTGTGGGAAAACCACCTCACTTCTGTATGGAAAAGAAGGACAGTGTGCTCAATGCCAATTTCTTTGCAAAAAGCATGGAAGAGGTGATGATTTAGAGTACATCCCCTGATGAAGTTCACTGCACTTACTGCAGCAGACAAAGTATCCTTCAATTTTGTAGGCAAAGTCATTGCGGCAAGTGCACGACAGTGCAACATATAGTATGTGATCATGATATGGGGTACTTCTTGCTTTACATAGGCAACAAATCCTGATTTTTTTTCCTAGCATGGCAGAGGCACCATTGGTGCAAATTGATCCACATAAGTCAAGCGGTATTGTATGCTTCAGAAAGAAGTCTTTGACGAGATTGAACTCCTCAATTCCTTTCATAGTTAATTGCAATGGTTACAGAACGAGAATTCTTCTAAGATTTCTTTCTCCTTTATGTACAGCACAAATGCCAACAGCTGATTGCAGCCATCAATGTCAGTTGACTTGTCAAGCTGAATACTCACCTTAAGAGGACTAGCTTTGATATCTTCTATAGCTTGCTGCAAGATCTCCTGGCTGATCTCATGAACTCTGGAATGGATCACGTCACTTGACAAGGGAACCTGCCGAAGTTAGAGTCTAGAGCCACCTGAAGGTCTTCTGTCTGTATACAATTCAGTACTTCAACTGAGAAGCATCTAAGTCCAACCCCTTTCAGGGCAACACAAACTCAGACCAGCATCCAAAGTTTCTCAACAAATCTACCCTTTTTAGGACTCTGTCTTCAATCCCCTTCCTCCAATACCAGAGGAGATTTTCTGGGATTTGTGGCTTTCCTACACACCCAATTCCTTTACAGGAGTCCCTCTTTTCCCTGTGGTTCTTCCTTTCACAGTGAACTTTCCTCCCGCTTTTATGAGGGCCAGGTGTCCATTAAGCATCACATTACTGCCTCTTAGTTCTTTTCTTCTGGCTGGGAAGCAATTAGCTAATTATTTTTTACAGTATTGAAGAAAAACCTTGTGTAGCTCATAAGCTTGTTTCTTTCACCAACAGAAGTTGGTCCAATAAAAGATACTACCTCACGCACCTTGTCTCTCTATTATTAATTATGGCACAGGTATAATAGATATGACTAAACTCCTTCCCATCACATTGACCCATTAAAAATACTCCTCATCATGACTACCAAATCATTTCATCTTAAATCCTCCCATTCTCTACACAACACAAATATTGGTTTGAGTATTGAGTATTTTCATGGAGGCTTGAGGGAGGTGGACTCTTTCTCACCAGATGAGCAAGTTACTCTGGAGATGCTAAGCCCGGAGGGTACAGTAGCCTCTGTGTCCCTAAAGCATCTCTCTCTCTCTCTCTCTCTTTCTCTTTCTCTCTGAAGATTGGAGAAGAAAATCGGTGTAGATAGGTCACTGACATGAGGAAATCACAATTTAAATTAGCCACAATAGAACAACTGGTGATTAATTCTGTCTTGTAACTCCCCCTGCTATTTTATTATTGAATAAAAATAATGTCAAAATATTTGTGATGTTGTTTTGTTTTGGGGAAGATTGGTAACAAAGTTGACAATTTGATTCAGGGTTAAGATGTTTCTTAATTCATTTGCCAGTTACTAATTAAAACAAACTTCTAGTAACTTGTTGCAAAGCTGGTAGCTTTAAACAAGTGAATAGTTAAATATATTTCAAAAGTCAGACTGTCTCAGGCTGGAGGAGCTGGCATTGAAGTGTCCTAAATGAGTTAATACCGTACTTTTAGACTGAATTCTTCGCTGATAATTGGTTTCCTCACAATAACAAAATGTAGAGTTACAAAATGGCAGAATATCATCCACTGTAGTTCTTCTCTTTCCTCAGGAATTTTGGACATTTCCTGGATTGGGGATGCCTGGGGAGTTCTCAGGAAAGCACCACTCTCATTTGTTTTGACTAAAAACATCTTCTTGATTTATGACAACTTTAAAATATTTTCAACTGTCTGCTGAAGAATTAAAAGGCAGGGAGAGGTTTGTGGATTCTCTTTAGGAGGTGGGTAAAAGTGGAGTTTTATTTAATACTAGCTGCTAATCTCTTGCTGCCTTTTTTGAAATGATGAAAATGGGATTTAGACAACCTCTGGGAGGGGATTGCATCCAGCATCACTAACTCTGGTTCTTGCTAGAACACCAGCTTTTCTTCCTGATTTATATACCTTAGTGCAGGACTGATTCGAGCACATCCATGGCTCCCTGAGAATCACCTCAGGTTATCCCCTCCTTCCTATATAATATTTTTTTTCTTCTACCTCTAGGCTTATAATTAAAACTGTATGTTGGCTGAAATAAAAAGATGCTATTTTGGGTGTGGAAGTGGGCTGGCGGGGAAGCTAAGAGAAGGACAGCTCAGGGAAACATACAAAAGTGCATCACTGAGCAAGTTGTGAGGTTGAAGGTGCAGAGAAATGTTGTGGAGAGAAGGGAGGAAGCGGCAGGAGCACAAAGCAGCAGGCAGCTCTAAGTGGCAAGGCAGTGTCAGAATTGAGGGAAGGGAATTGCCACAATAAAGGAACAGGTGTGGAGAGGACAAAAGTGAGAGGGGACCCAGAAAGAGTCTTCTCACCTGAACAGCTGGAGCCACTTGGGCAGACGTTGGTGCAAATCATGAAGTTCTTGAGGTCAGCAGGTGACAGGAAGGTCGAGGAGAAGGGGGGTCACAGAAAACCTCAGTGGAAGCAGGAGGTGGGTGGTGGGGGGAGAGGGAGAGTGCAAAGGAAGCCCTGGTCATTGATAGTGGAGCAGCCTTGAGAAGTGGCCAGAAAAAGCCCTATTTGGGGATAGGAAAGCAGTGCCATGAAAAAGATGAGACTGGCTCAGGGGAGTAACCTGCTGTGAAGGAGCAGAGCAGCGTCCTCAAGGGAGGAGGGGCCCTAGATCAAGCTGCAGACCCCTGTCAGAAAGGGCCTGGTAAAAGACTCTGATTAGGCAGGTAAAACCACGGGGAGGGGGTGGAAAAACTCCTCAACCAAGGGCTACAATAGGAGCATCAGGTAAGGTACCTCAGAAGCGGGAGCCACAGCCTCTTCCCAGGTAGTAATTGAATGCCTCTTTCTCCTTGACCCTCTTTTTTTCCTCATAAATCTTCCTTTCCATTTATATCCCACCAGTTGTGTGCATGTGGCTGGGCTGGTGCCCCAGTGCGGGGAAAGGCAAAATCTTGGCCTAGCTAGAAGGGTTTTGAGTCTTCAAGATATAGTGAGAGATTCAGCTCACACTGTGTCTTTGCATGCAGTACAGAGGGAGGAACTGAGGTGCAGGAGCAGAACACTCTTTCCTTGTGAGAGGTCCTTCCACCGTAGGGGCAGCCTGTCATTAGTGGGTCTGGAGCTTCTAACACATAGTCTAGTACTGATCCTGCAAGATCTAACAAAATAACCAGTTCTTCAAACTGTGTTAATCTCCCTGCTGTTCTCTATGACTCACTTGTTAATGGCATTTGTACAATTTCCTGTAGAGACCACATGAAAGTCAAGGGGAGCATTATGAAAAAGGCTGATACACTCTCATGCTTCTAAAAGCTGGAACCAAACTAACACATTGCTCACGTCTGCTGTCACTGAATGGAGAAACTCCCAGCTACATGATCCAAAGAGAAAAAGCTTCTTACTAATATGTAACCTTCTGACATCTCTCTTCCTAGTCATTGGATGACCAACTGTTCCCATCAGTGATTTTTCTCTTTTCTTTTTCAGTCTTGCTCCCCATAAAGCTTTTCCTAAAGGTCATTCTTCATTGCATTTGGAAATGCCAGGTAGAACGTTGTCAGTCTCGTTTAGCTGTAGGACTTGGTTAACCTAGATGTTTTATCATTAATAATTATGATAATAATAATAATAGTTTCTCTTGTGCAAGTGTCTAAAGGCTCCAGTCAGGATTGAAACTGCATTATGCTAGGTACTATACAAACACATAGGAAGATCATTCTGATCCCAACCAGCCAAGATGTGGAAAGTGGGTGTGCGAGACAAGAGGAGGGAAGCAGGCATAGAAGATACATGGTTATACCATTAGTGCCCTACACAACTTCCAAATCATCTCAAGTAGTTTTGTTCCTCTGTCGAACATGTGAAAATCACCTGTACCTGACTGTCATTCAACTAAATTATCGATGGTTGGAGAATTTTTTTTAAATGGTTTACAGCAGAAGTGAGTTTTGAGAAAATATTTGGAAACACTTCCACTTGTGCATGTTCATTTTATTATGTTTCTCATGTGGCTGTCTTTTTAGATTGATTATTCTTTTGGCCAAAACTCTGTTTTTAGGAAAGAGACTAGCATATTTTGGATGCAACTGTAATCTAAATAATAATAATAATAATAATTAGGGCTGCCAATCACAGTTAACACATGCGATTAACTCAAAAAAATAATCACTATTAATCACACTTAGAACAATAGAATACCAATTGAAATTTATTACATATTTGAATATTTTTCTATATTTTCAATATTAGTTTCAATTAAAACACAGAATAAAAAGTGTGCAGTGCTCACTTTATATTATTATTTTTTATTACAAATATATGCACTGTAAAAATGATAAACAAAAGAAATAGTATTTTTCAGTTCACCTCATATAAGTACTGAAGTGGAATCTCTTTATCATGAAAGCATAACTTAAAAATGCAGATTTTTTTTGGTCACTTAACCATGCTCAAAAGCAAAACAATGTAAAACTCTAGAGCCTACAAGTCTACTCAGTCCTACTTCTTATTCTGCCAATTGCTAATACAATCAAGTTTGTTTACATTTAAAGGAGTTAATGCTGCCCGCTTCTTATTTACAATGTCGCCAGAAAGCAAGAACAGTCATTTGTATAGCACTTTTGAAGCCGGCATTGCAAGGTATTTACATGCCAGATATGCCAAACATTTGTATGCCTCTTCCATGTTTCGGCCACCATTCCAGAGAACATGCTTCCATGATGCTGCTGCTCATTAAAATAATAATGTGTCAATTAAATTTGTGACTGTACTCGTTGGGGGGAGAGTTGTATGTTTCCTGGTCTGTTTTACTGGCCTTCTGCTTATATTTCATATTATAGCATCTTGGATGATGACCCTGGACATGTTCATTTTAAGAACATTTTCACAGCAGATTTGACAAAATGCAGAGAAGGTACCGATGTGAGATTTCTAAAAATACCTACAGCACTTGAGACAAGGTTTAAGAATCTGAAGTGCCATCCAAATTTTGAGAGGAGCAACACTCTGATGCAGAAAATATAGAACCTTAAAAGAGCAACACTCTGATGCAGAAAATATAGAACCTTCTGCAGGTGGCATCTCACTCAGATGATGAAAATAAACATGAACATGTGTCAGTCCACACTGCTTTGGATTGTTACTGAGCAGAACCCGTCATCAGCACTGATGCATGTCCTCTGGAATGGTGGTTGAAGCATGAATGGACATATGACTCTTTAGAGCATCTGGCATGTAAAATATCTTGCAATGCCAGCTACAACAGTGTCATGCGAATGCCTGTTCTCATTTTCAAGTGCCATTGTAAACAAGAAGGAGGTAGCATTATCTCCTTCAAATTGTAACCAGTCTTGTTTGTTTGAGTGATTGGCTGACCAAGAAGTAGCAGTGATTGGACTTTTAGGCTGTAAAGTTTTACATTGGTTTATTTTTTAATGTAGGATTTTTTGTACATAAGTCTACATTTGTAAGTACAGCTTTCATGATAAAGAAATTGCACTGCAGTGCCTGTATGAAGTGAACTGAAAAATAATTTTCTTTACAGTGCAAATATTTGTAATCAAAAATAAATATAAAGTGAGCACTGTATACTTTGTACTCTGTGTTGTAATTGAAATTAATATATTTGAAAATGTAGTAAACATCCAAAAATATTTAAAATAAATGGTTGTTTAACAGTGCGATTAATCGTGATTAATTTTTTAATCGCATGATTCATCATGATTAATTTTTTAAATTGCTTGATAGCCCTAATAATAATTAGTAATAATAATAGCTAGCAGTGTGTTTGACCTGCCATCAAGGCTAAGGTCCTATCCACTGTATGTCTTCAAATAGTAAAGTTTTCAGAACTACCCAATTTAGCCATCTTAGTATTTATATTGACCTTTTCCCATGAGGATTTAATTTTCCTAGTCAAGAGAAACAGTACAAAATGACTTCTCTAGAAATGGAGAAAACAGGAAACAGCCTAATTTTGCACTTATGCAGAACTATCATTGGCTTCAAAAGGCTGAGATAACTGTTCAACAATGTGTGGAACTCCCTTTGTGACCAGAAGAAGTCCACCATACCCAGCTGTTCTCCACTAAGAAATTCAGAGGATGACAGTGTATGTGTGTGCTGGGGAGAGGGTTGTGAGCAGACTGCACCCTGTTAAGAGACATTGAACTGGGTGTACTTCCCTTGCTTGCAAAGGAGCTCAGGAGGGAATTCTCCTGTCCTAAGTCAGAACGCCTCATGGTGATTGCTCTGGTTTGAGGCAGCTGTGCACTTCCCATAACTGTGGACTGCAGCTAACAGGCATGATCTGGCCCTACATGAAATGTAACAAGACATTTGTTGTGTATCTATATCTGCTGGAAGGCACGATCAAGGCAGTTTTAGATCCCTATCAAAAATGTACAGGGTAAAATACTTCACAGGGATGTTCTAATTATCCTCAAAACAAGTAACAGAAACTCAAGAAAGTCATAGGTAAAGTTCCATTTAAAAAAAAATTCAAAGCTGTTAAAAGTGTGGAAATACACAGGGATAGCACTCAAGCAATTTTATCTTTGTCCTCTAGCAAGCTGTAACCACATCACTATGGTTAAGAAATTGTGGTTTGGTGTCTGTGGTTCTATATTAGATTAAACTGATTATTAAAGACACTAGATTTTTCTTTATTTTGAACTCATGGGATATGGTAGTCCTTAGCTGCTCATGCAGAGGGAGAATTCTCCCATAGCCAGTTGTGGTTCCTTTATGTCCCCTATATGCCATTAGAGTGGCATACAGGAGCTGGGATCACAATTGCTCTTGATATTTTTATTGCGTACTTTATAGGTGCTATGTGTTTGTGAGATGGCTGAGTGGAGAATGAAAATATGCGACTTTCTAGGCAAAGCTGTATTTGTTTTGGAAGAAGGAAAGTCTGTGGGCAAAGAAATGAGACCACATGAGAAGCTCTGATTTTGTGGCCGGAAATGCTTTCTGAAGATACAGGGTTGAATTCTGGAGCTTTTTATGATGCAATTTCCCATTAAAGCCAATGGACAAATTCTGGGCTCCTTACATTTCCTCCGTCCCCATCATGAAATGAACTGGCGTGGCTATTTAAGTTCAGAGAATATGGTTTTTTTTCCAGGAGAGCTGGTCGTCAGGGCTTACAAGCAAGAGGTAGCATTGGTTTAACTAACTGTACAATCCCATCCAACTCCCTGGCTACCTACTCAGGCAGCTGCTTTGATCATACTATTATTATTTTTAGGAGCTAGCTCAAGCACAGCTAGCATGCGGACATCTACCCGAGCTGTGAATCACAATACCCAGCTGCTGTATAGAGGTACACTCAAATAAATAAAGCTATAGAACAGGGATCGGCAATGTTGGCACACAGGACCACAGGGTAAGCACCCTTAGCGGGCCCTGCCGCTTTGATTACCTGCTGTTTTGCTGACTGTGGGTCCAACTGGCCACGCTTCACCGTCCCGGTCCAATGGGGGCTGTGGGAAGCTGCGGCCAGCACCGCGCCGCTTCCCACAGCCCCCATTGGACTGGGACAGTGAACCACAGCCAGTGGGAGCTGCGATTGGCTAAATGGCAGGTAAACAAAGCGGCGGGGCCCGCTAAGGGTGCTTACCCTGCGGTCCCATGTGCCAATGTTGCTGATCCCTGCTATAGAACAGGGGTGGGCAAACTACGGCCTGTGGGCCACATCCAGCCCGTGAGGCCCTCTCATCCGGCCCATGGCCCGGGAGGCTGCCCCTGGCCCTTCCCCTGGAGCTGTGCAGCGCGGGCACCGCTGTGGGGCCGGGGTTGCATGCTGCCCTCTCCCGGAGCCATGCCACATGGGCAGCTCTGGGGGCCGGGGGTGCATGCTTCCCCCACCCCTAGAGCCACGCCGCAGGGGCAGAAATCTGGGGGCCAGAGCTGCACGCTCGCCTCTCCCCCAGAGCCGGGGCTGTGCGCTCACCCCTCCCCCGGAGACTCGCCACGCACTCGCCCCTCCCTGGGAGCCGCGCCGCACTCTGGGGGCTGGGGCTGTGCATGCCTCCCCTCCCCCGGAGCCACCTTGTGTGGGCAGAGCTTTGGGAGCTGGGGCTGCATGCTCCGCCCGCCCCATCAGCTATGGTAAGAGGGGAAATGGGGGGGTTCCAGGGTGGTGATTGGGGGGGGGGGCTTTGGAGGGGGCAGTCAGGGAGCAGGGTGAATTGGATGGGGGTCGTGTTCTGGGAGGATGGGAAGGTGGTTAGGGGTTGGGGCAGTCAGGGGACAGGGAGCAGGGGAATTGGGTAGGGGGTGAGGTCCTGGGGGGTGGTTAGCAGTCTATGGAAGGGGCAGTCAGGGGATAAGGTGTTGGGGGGCAGCTGAATGGATCAGGGATTCTCAGGGGGCAGTCAGGGGGCAGGAAGTGGGACGGGGCAATCAGGGGTTGGGAAGTGGGAGGGGGCTGGATTGGGGGGGTGGGGCCTTGCCTACCGGCCCTGGATATAATTTCACAAACCTGATGTGGCCCTCGGGCCAAAAGGTTTGACCACCCCTGCTATAGAATCATAGGATCATAGAAAATCAGCGTTGGAAGGGACCTCAGAAGGTCATCTAGTCCAACCCCCTGCTCAAAGAAGGACCAACCTCAGCTAAATCATCCCAGCCAGGGCTTTGTCAAGCCTGACCTTAAAAACCTCTAAGGAAGGAGATTCCACCACCTCCCTAGGTAACCCATTCCAGTGCTTCACCACCCTCCTAGTGAAAAAGTTTTTCCTAATATCCAACATAAACCTCCCCCACTGTAACTTGAGACAACTACTCCTTCTGTCATCTGCTACCACTAAGAACAGTCTAGATCCATCCTCTCTGAAACCCCCTTTCAGGTAGTTGAAAGCAGCTATCAAATCTCCTCTCAGTCTTCTCTTCTGTAGAGGAAACAATCCCAGTTCCCTCAGCCTCTCCTCATAAGTCATGTGCTCCAGCCCCCTAATCATTTTTGTTGCCCTCCTCTGGACTCTTTCCAATTTATCCACATCTTTCTTGTAGTGTGGGCCCCAAAACTGGACACAGTACCCCAGATGAGGCCTCACCAATGCCAAATAGAGGGGAATGATCACGTCCCTTGATCTGTTGGAAATTCCCCTATTATACAACCCAAAATACCATTAGCCTTCTTGGCAACAAAGGCACACTGTTGATGCATATCCAGCTTCTTGTCCATTGTAACTTCTAGATCCTTTCTGCAGAACTGCTGCCTAGCCATTCGATCCCTACTCTGTAGCAGTGCATAGGATTCTTCCATTCTAAGTGCAGGATTCTGCACTTGTCCTTGCTGAACCTCATCAAATTTCTTTTGGCCCAATCCTTTAATTTATCTAGGTCCCTCTATATCCTATCCCTACTCTCCAGTGTATCTACCACTCCTCCCAGTTTAGTGTCATCTGCAAACTTGCTAAGGGTGCAGTCCACACCATCCTCCAGATCATTGATAAAGATATTGAACAAAAATGGCCCCAGGACCGATCATTGGAGCACTCCACTTGATACTGGCTGCCAGCTAGACATGGAGCCATCAATCACTACCCGTTGAGTCTGACGATCCAGCCAGCTTTCTATTCACCTTATGGTCCATTCATCCAGCCCATACTTTAACTTGCTGGCAAGAATACTGTGGGAGACCGTATCAAAAGCTTTGCTAAAGTCAAGGAATAACACATCCACTGCTTTCCCCTCATCCACAGAGCCAGTTATCTCATCATAGAAGGCAATTAGATTACTCAGGCATGACTTGCCCTTGGTGAATCCATGCTCACTGTTCCTGATCACTTTCCTCTCCTCTAAGTGCTTCAGAAATGATTCATTGAGGACCTGCTCCATGATTTTTCCAGGGACTGAGGTGAGGCTGACTGTCCTGTAGTTCCCAGGATCCTCCTCCTTTCCTTTTTTAAGGATGGGCATTACATTAGCCTTTTTCCAGTCATCTGGGACCTCCCCTGATCACCATGAGTTTTCAAAGATAATGGCCAATGGGTCTGCAATCACATCGGCCAACCACTTTAGCACCCTCAGATGCACTGCATCTGGCCCCATGGACCTGTGCTGGTCCAGCTTTTCTAAATAGTTCTGAACCACTTCTTTCTCCACAGAGGGCTGCTTACCTCCTCCCCATGCTGTACTGCCCAGTGCAGTAGTTTGGGAGCTGACCTTGTTCGTGAAGACAGAGGCAAAAAAAGCTATGAGTACATTTGCTTTTTCCACATCCTCTGTCACTAGATTGCCTCCCTCATTCAGTAAGGGGCCCACACTTTCCTTGACTTTTTTCTTGTTGCTAACATACCTGAAGAAACCCTTCTTCTTACTCTTAACATCCATTGCTATCTGCAACTCCAGGTGTGATTTGTCCTTCCTGATTTCACTCCTGCTTGCCTGAGCAATATTTTTATATTTCTCCCTGGTCATTTGCCCAATCTTCCACTTCTTGTAAGCTTCTTTTTTGCGTTTAAGATCAACAAGGATTTCACTGTTAAGCCGAGCTGGTCACCTGCCTTATTTACTATTCTTTCTATACATCGGGATGGTTTGTTCCTGCAACCTCAATAAGGATTCTTTAAAATACAGCTGGCACTCTTGGACTCCTTTCCCCTTCATGTTATTCTCCAAGGGGATCCTGCCCATCAGTTCCCTGAGGGAGTCAAAGTCTGCTTTTCTGAAGTCCAGGGTCTGTATTCTGCTGCTCTCCTTTCTTCCCTGTGTCAGGATCCTGAACTCAACCATCTCATGGTCACTACCTCCCAGGTTCCCATCAACTTTTGCTTCCCCTGCTAATTCTTCCTGGTTTGTGAGAAGCAGGTCAAGAAGAGCTCTGCCCCTAGCTGGTTCCTCCAACACTTGCACCAGGAAATTGTCCCCTACACTTTCCAAAAACTTCCTGGATTGTCTGTGCACCACTGTATTGCTCTCCCAGCAGATATCAGGGTGATTGAAGTCTCCCATGAGAACTGCGGCTTGTGATCTAGTAACTTCTCTTAGTTGCTGGAAGAAAGCCTCATCCATCTCCTCCCACTGGTCTGGTGGTCTATATGGACTGGTCTGGTGGTCTATATGGACTGGTCTGGTGGTCTATAGCAGACTCCCACCACTACATCAGCCTTATTGCGCACACTTCTAGACTTAATCCAGAGATTCTCAGGTTTTTATACAGTTTCATACCGGAGCTCTGAGCAGTCATACTGTTCTCTTACACACAATGCAACTTCCCCACCCTTTCTGCCTTGCCTGTCCTTCCTGAACAGTTTATATCCATCCATGACAGTATTCCAGTCATGTGAGTTATCCCACCAAGTCACTGTTATTCCAATCACATTATAGTTCCTTGACTGTGCCAGGACTTCCAGTTCTCCCTGCTTGTTTCCCAGACTTCTTGCATTTGCGTATAGGCATGGAAGATAACTTGCTGATCGTCCCGCTTGCTCAGTATGAGACAGGAGTCCTCCTCTTTTGTGCTTTCCTGGTTGTGCTACTTCCTGGTATCTCATTTCCCTTCTTACCTCGGGGCTTTGGTCTCCTTCCCCCGGTATACCTAGTTTAAAGCCCTCCTCACTAGGTTAGCCATCCTGCTTGTGAAGATGCTCTTCCTTCTCTTCGTTAGGTGGAGCCCGTCTCTGCCTAGCACTCCTTCTTCTCGGAATACCATCCTATATGGGTAACTAAACATCATATTGGCTCATGCTCACGTGACATCTGTGTGTGATGGTTTATGTGACTGACCAGACTGAATAGACAACTTGTAATGACAAAGGTTAATAACTTTCTTAAGACCCTATGCAGGATTAAAAGAATCCACTGAAAAATGAAGGTATTTCCTATGATTCATCAAACTGTTTGCTCCCTTCCCACCTGCTCATCACTAGCCAACTTATGTTTATTTACAAAACTTTTTTCAATGCATATACCTCTCCAAAAGTGATTATGTCTGCTCCACAAAGATGTATCAGACATTCGCTTGTAACAAGCAAGCTCATGAATACATTTATATAGTAGGCACATTTTAAATGATTACTAAAATGTAAATAATTAGTATGGATGCAGAAAGATTTTATTAGAGTCAAGTCACATTCCCAGGTCATGAAATTGAATGCATAAATGAAAAACGACTGCAAATGTTTTTTAAAATGCAGTGGTGGTGGGGAAGGAGGGATGAAAAACATAACACTGGAAAAACCGTAAAAGGACTGGCACAAAAGCATGGAAAAAGTTGCTTCAGGTCTCAAAATATGCGTGAAATAAGAAAGTGATGGGGCGAAAAGGAGCACGAGCCTTTGTAGGGAACCCTGTTAATTCCAACTAAAACTAGTTTACCAAGTATTAAAAAGTGAATCACATTACAGATGTCTATTTACTTCACTCTTGCGTCATAAAAGTGACCCATTAAATGTTTGTTTTCATGCTCACTGTTGCCGATGTGATCTGCACTTCATTTATCATAAATAAAACACTAAGCCCATTAATGCTGCATAAAGTGTTAGTGGTTTGACCCAGTTTCCTCTGAAGCAACAAATAAACTAAATTGCCAAGTGTGTTCTTATGAATAGCAGATATGAAAATGAAGAATTCTAATGAACATCTGAGGTGAAGATTTGCAAGAACAGGCGAGGAGTGGGTAAGAATGGTCACAGAAGCTGTTTGTTTTAAACAAAAGTTTTACTTAAAATTGTTCAGAAATCAAAATAATGTCTCATCACCCCACCTCAGAGAAGAAAAAAATCTGTATCCCAGGCTCCCCGGTTATTCACTCAGTTATTCTTATAAAATGTTTTGGGCGCTACGGCTGCTGTAATCTACAAATAATTTTCCCATTTTATATACTCAACAACAATAACCCTGCTTTTCAGAGCTTTACTTCTGCAGCTACCTCTCCAAAAACCAGGGAACTGACTTCTCCTCATCCCAAAAGCATGCCTGTAAAATGTGTGAGAAACCATTTATTCCCTATTGCTGTTGGGGTCTGAGCCCCTTTTTTGGTGCCAAGTGTGTGTGGGTCATGACTGGTTATCTGGGGAGGCTCAGCCTCTCCCAGTCTCCCCTCTCCACTGCCCATGATTATTGGCCTAAGTTTAGAGAAGGTTTAAGTGTATCTTGCTCTCACAGCCTTCTCTAAATTCCTTTTCAAAACTCCCCCGTTTGCTAGCATCTCCAGTCACTTATGAGCTGGCTTTTTAAATCCCTTTTTGCCTTAAGTTAGCCCTTCCCCCTTGTCAGGGGATGCTAGAAGGATCGGGGTCAAAGATGCTGTCATCCAATGTACAGGCCAAGAGACACAAAGCAGTAACAGCACTTTACCTACTAGGTACCATGGCCAATCTCTTGCAATAAAATGCTCTTCAGTTTAGAAGTTTTACATTGCAGTCTCGGGGTTACTTTTGGCATTCCCCACACCCCCTTGTCCATGATTTTTAGTCTGGTTACACATCATGGGTCAGCCAACCACTGTGCATGCTGAGGCTGGCACTTTCACCCTAACTAGGATCAGTGGCCCATGCAGCTGGAAATGGAGGGGCAAGGGGAAGCTAACCCTGAAGTATTTCAGCTGGAGTGATCTGCTGTGGGGAAGTGGAGTTGGGGGCATCTTAGCAGCTGCTGCTTGTGGTGAAGGAAATGGTGGTGCCAGGGAAGAGGTGGACACATCTATGGCCATGTGAGGCTGTATCCACCCTTTACCAAACATGAACAGCAGCATTCATGAGAACCTGGAGCATGCACAATGAGCCCCAGCAGTATACGTCACAAGAAGAAGCTGCAGCGGCATTAGTGGTTGCAACAATGTTGTAACTGCTAATGTAGATGGGGTTGGGCATTTTTATCACAATGCCATGGAAACCTTCTCTAGACAGGTGGTAAAAAAGTTCCCAATCCCAGTCTACAGTAGCAGCTTAGCATTGGTACAGCAGCACTGTTACTGTAACATGTACTAAAAAGTATTGAGTGTAGATGCACTACTAGGGTATTTTGTAGCTGTTTTTCAGCACCATTGCATCTGCTATCCATGGCGTAAGTTCTAATGTAGATCAAGAACAGGCATTTTTACCCCATGTCACAAGAGTAGCTATTTCCCTAGTGTAGACAAGGTCTTTGAAAGAGACAAGATGAGTGAGATAATCTCCTTATTGGACCAACTTCTGGTTGTGAAAGAGAAAAGGTTTGAGGTTACACAGGCCTTATACAGAGATCTTCTTCCTCCTGAAGAAGAGCTCTGTCTAAGCTTGAAAGCTTGACTCTCTCACCAAGAGACATTGGTCCAACAGGAGAGATTATCTCATTCCCCCTTGTGTATCTAATGATATGTCTACACAGCAGCTAGACACTTTCGGCTGGTCATGCCAGCCCACTCAGGCTTGCAGGGCACGGGCTTCAGGGTTGTTTCACTGCTGTGTGGACTGTGCTGAAGCCTGAGCTCTGGAACCCTCGCATCTCACAAGGCTCTAGAGCCCGAGCTCCAGCCCAAACCCAGAAGTCTACCCAGCAATGAAACATCTTCGCAGCCTGAGCCCTGAGATCCTGAGTTGGCTGGAATGGGCCAGCTGAGGATGCCTAGCTTCTGTGTAGACATATCGTAATATCCTATAACATCACTGCATAGAAGGGCTTTGAAAGCACTTTTGTTTCAAACTCTACAGCAATGGCAGGAGAATGGACCTTAATGATTCTGCAGAGTATTTTCATGGTTCCCCTAATTGGGAAAAGTCATATCCCATTAACATTTAAACAGGCCAGCTCTTGAGTGACAGGAATTTTCCTAACTACTGGTATGACATAAGACTGAAAAGTTCTCCATTAGCCAGACATATTCACAATCATAAACACATAAGTAAAAAAATCACTGGTGCAATATATGTCAATTGCAGCCAAGAACAGACAGATAATATATTGCCTGTCATGGACAGTGTCAGAGAATTTCAAAAACTTGCCCAGAATTTAAATTAGACTCAAAGCTAATCCTTGGAAAATAAAGACAGACTGATTTAGCAGGCTGAATTGAATAAATGCTTATTATTTTTTTATTTCCCTAAATTATAGCAAATCTGTTTTTAAAAGGGAGAAAACTTCTAAGGCTCTGAGGGCTGCAAATGGTGATTCCAATGAAATTCTTCCTTATCCACATAAGACCATCAAGAAGAAGCTTCTTTATGGAGTTGTACAATCCTCTACAGTTTTTAGATCGGTGTGAATAGGAATTTTATAGACTGTAGAGGAGGTGAAATATTTGGGAAGGAAACATGGGAACTTCAGCACCCATTGGGATTGTCCTCTACACTAATGCAAATAAGACTAAAAGGACATTTAACTCCTTAACACCAGCAGAATTGGCATCTCCTACTCTTAGTTTGTCTAAGTATTTATACTATGCTCCTCACTATTGCTGCAGTTTGAATTAGCATGTATCAGTGCAAATTTGATTCCTGACCCCAAAGAGTTAATCAAATTTGACAGCAATTTATGCTGAATTTACAGGTGAGTTGAATGATTAATTATATTGTGACTGCTCTCCAAAATCTTGGCTCACTCTTCCTCTCTCACGACTTCATACATTAGCAATAGCCTAGCATGCTTAGATAAGCACTAACATAACTTACGTTATGGTGCACGTTTTATACCCTCTCCCTCTTCTTCAGTGGGTTTGAGAGGCCATTAGAGTTGGTGAGTAGATATGGGCTGAGGTTTTTTCCAGCTGCTAATGACAACCAGCATGGTGGGCCAGGCTCCTGGTCACACTGCTGCAAACTGGCCACATAGCCAGCAAATTTGGGCGGGGGAGGAATCCTCTTAAGTAGAGGAAACTTCTGGCTGTGCAGGCCCAGACAGCCTGCAAACTGGCCAAGTTACTGTCCAGAGGTGAGTAGCAAAGGTGCTATTAATGTTTTATTCTGGCACCAAGTGTAGCAGATGTGGCCAGGCAGAAGCAGGTGGGGCTAAAATGTCATTTTAGCCTACAGGTCCTCAGGCGTGGCTCCTCTGTCTTGCACCAGGTTGTTGCCTGTTGGTCCCAGAATCTGGAAGCTGAAAAGGTGGCTAAATACCACCTTTGCCTCTTCACTGCTAGCCAATATCTCGACCAGTTTGCAGGCATCTGGGCCTGTCTCTTCAGCTGATCTGGATTGGAAAATGCAAGTGGGTATCCGTCAGTGGTGGGGTGAGACTGGGGAAGAAATGAGAGCCGGCTGGTGAGGGGTGGTAATGATGGATTTTGGGAGAAGCTACCAGAGAATATGGCTGATTATGGGACCCCCACCCATGGGTGTGAGTGTTTGGCCATCATTTGTTACCAAAGCTTGCAACACAGAGCTCTGCTTAGATGCAGCACAGCCCACATACTTGAACAGACATTTGATTGTGTGGGGTTTCTCTTGGAAATCTGAAGTAGTAAAGAGTTTGTTTTGTGTTGGGCTGTTTAGGTTGTCTGGGATTTGCTTTTGTTCTGTTGTGTTTTATTGCTCTGGACCGTAATTTTAATGGGGAACTGATATTGGTGTGCATTATTATGTTTACACTGAAAATAAATATGGCTTCTTTTAAATAGTGGGGGTGCAGAATTGTGGAAGACTAAGTGAACTGACCCATGTTACCTTAACCGTATTTGCCATTTTCCTGTTAAATTTTCTACTTTGAAATACAAGTGAAGAGGCCAGAGGTATATAGTGGGAGGTTTTCCAGATTCATTTGTTAAGTGAGGTGCAGCCACCAGAGCTGTCTCCTTTCTCCACACATAAGATCAGCGTCATCACTGAGCGTGCACTCCAAGCACAGATTAAAATACACTAACTAGCAAGAGCTGGTTGTTCTGCCCCAGCAACTTCTAATCCCGCAATATTTTAAAGAATGGTCTGCTACTTGACACCTCCAGGCCTTTTATTTCAAAACGATTTTTCCAGAAATACAGACTTGACTGAATTTGGCTGGCTACTGCCACACAGAAATGCACTGATAAACAACGTTAAGCAACACGTCAAGAATAATATACGTACAATCATCTTCCTGTACGTCATATGTAATGCTGACACTTTTCTCTAAGATGGCAAAATGATGGGACCACATGCCTAATGGTTGTGGCAGCTCATATGTACTGTTGGTTGACCAAAGCAGAGCCCTTTTCTAAACCTTTAATGATCAGTTGTGCATGTCTCCTCAAATGTTTTGCCCAACTCTATTAAAACAAGTTCAAAGTTATCAGATTGGAAGCAGATCGAGTAATGAAGCATTTTGGCCTCTACTTTACATTTTCTGTGTTGATATGACTATGAGATCCCATTAACTAGCTACAGATGTTATATAGTTCATACATTTTGTGGCCTTAAAATAAACTAAGTTTGGCAATCCCCGCCATGTAATATTTGAATGATTTTCCACATTCTTTATTAGAGGCTTCACCTTTACAGTAAACAGACTTAATAATTGGTTCCAGTGTAAAAACAAAACCAGACAAAGGGACACATTTGATTCCAGTTTGGATAATAGGGAAATACTGTAAAAACAGCCACTGATTTCTCTATAAGTACAAGTGAAAAAGCCACTTCCTGCACGTCATGGTGGTACCAGCAGAAACTGACCAGCCCTTCCCCATGTGTCTACAGAGGCTCAATGGCCCACAGTGGGAATAGCCCTTCCTGGTATCTGCTGAGAAAAGCTGACTGGGGATGAGGATGAATGGGGAAGAGTTGGCATGGGTATTTTGGCAAAGTTGAGTGCAAAGTATACGTTTTTATATTTTGTTTCCCTCATAGACCTAGAAGCAGGGAAACAAAGGGTCAAAAGACAATATAATTATTTTAAATTTTTTTTTGTCTGTCACAAGTAAGCAGTGGCATCTGAAAGTGTGAAATATTCCAAGCTCTTGTTGGGTGTAAATTCTAAACAAAAATAAAAGGTGGTTTTGATTTTGTCCTTGGCAAACCAAAAGGTGGGTTTGCCAGAAGCAAAACCAAACCAGGGCTGCCCGAGTCTGTCTCTCTCTCTCTCTAATAAGTAGATGACATATGTTCCTCAACTAGTTAAGCATGATGGTTGACTATATTAAGGGGGAAACACTCTGATAATAAAATGTTATAACAGAGCTGTGTAAACCACTATGACTATAGATGGATCGATCGACATTTCTAAAACTTCATTTAAAAAGCTGAAAAAATGTTTAAAACTAACTTCATGTGGTGACCCCCCCCCCCCACAGTTTTTTGTTAAATAGCTATTTACATTGTTGACATTAATCAGTCCAATAGGAGCCATCATGGTCACTGGACCAATAATAATTGTTTTTAAGTCTTTCTGAAATAGTTTTAATGGTTCCAAAAGAACCAATAAGTTCTGTTAGGTCAATAACACAGATTTTAACAATAATTTTTAAACAAACAGTTTGTGATCTCTTTTGTCAATACAGATTTCCATGAAAGGTTTGTAACTGTGAATATAAAAGCAGTTTAAAATAAACCAACACGCCCCAAAGGATCTTACCAATAGGATTAAGTAACACTGAAGCTGTGATGCAAGTTAAAAATAAATACCTCTTCTCTGTTTGTTACTATCTGCCTGTGTTTTGAACCTGCAGACATCTCAGTAATGAGAAGAATTCACCCTTAATATTACTTAGCTGTGGGTTGTGTGTTCATTTATACAAATAGATTAGTTTGTAACATTAATGTTTATGAGAAACTTGTGCATTTACAAGTGCATAGTAATGTCCTTCCTTTGCCAGCAGCTGTCTGTGAGTCCCTTGTTCCACTACTTTTCCACTATGAATCACTGCTATGATATCAGCGTTCTGGACAGTCGTCAGGCGGTGAGCAATAATAATGCAGGTTCGACCCTTCCTGGCATTGTCCAAGGTTTTCTGGACAATCTGCAGACAGATGCAGTGAAAAACTTGTTATTACTTGGAGAATCTTCCCTTTCATAGGTAACACCTTTGCCTTTATAGTTCACATTATCACTTGGGTATTCCTCACTGGGGTTTAGGGGTCAGTACTTCCCATGCACGAAGGAAGCCTCAAATACAGGGGCCTGATATTACAACTTTTATTTGTGTGAATAATTCCACTGAACTCATCGAGACTACTCTCATGAACAAGGACTAGCACAATGAGGTCTATAAGGAATTAGCTTGGATCAACATAAAACTTAGATTTACCATACAACACAATTAATTTGCAGAGGTGTAATGAACTGTCTGTGATATTGGCTGCTTACCAATGTGTGTGTTATATTTGACATTGTATGCGGTCTGTTAGTTTCTCTAAATTCCGCATGCAGTTGGAAATAACCTTTGTCCTCCCCCGCATATGCACTTGTCCAGGTGTTTGTCAGTCAGCCATGCACAGAACTTAAATCATTTGGGAGCAAGCAGACCAGCCAAATACAAAGACATGAATAAAACTTGCACGTTCATCGATAGTACCAGCAAGGCCCGACACTTCTCATTGCCTATAAAAATCCAAAATTCAGGTTCCTGACATCTGGCTTACAACTGCATGGTGGTTTGCATGGTGGCATTTCTCACTTTGACTGCATCCCCACCCAAATGAAGAGTTTACTCGCCCCTAAGGAGTCTCCCTCCTCTCCTGGAGATGGTGGATGCAGTGAGGAAGCTGATCCAGCTGAGAAGCAGAAGATAGCTTAATTACTCTCTCTTCACTGCACAGCATCTCCTGAGAGGTAAGAGGTGTTGCTGAAGCCTTTTTTCCAAGCCAGCTGCTCCTGCAGGTCACCTCTTACCCTCTGAATGCAGGTTAATCAGAGGACTGGGAAGCAGATAGAGACAGGACAACATTAACATTCTTCATTATTCCATTCTGTCCTGATAGCCAGCAGTTCTAGTGGCAGAGTGGATCCCCCTTGGTCTCTGTAGAAACACCTGTTTACACAGGCAGAGCAGGATATAGTGCAGAAAGAGACCCACATTGCTGCTAGTGCTGCTGGCTGAAGGGAAGAGGAAGGAGCTGGTGACTTGCCTTACAAGGCCTCCTCTAGTAGATCACAGTCTACTGTCTGAAGACACTTGTCTCAAACTCAAAAGTTTCTAATTATGAATAGGATTTTCCAAGTGCTCAGCATTGGCCTAAATGTGAACTGAAAGCCCCATTGACTTCATAACTGACTTTAAAGGAACTGAGGCAGGCCCAAACTGAGGAGTTCTGAAAATCCCACTTTGTCTCCAGTCCCAAGTGCTGCTGAATACCATCAACTCCTAATTAGATTCCAGGAGCTGAAGGCACTCTACATCTTGCAAAAGCAGGCCATAGATAGAGAGTGAGCTAAGGATTCTTCTGTGGAACTTCAAAATTGGATTGTAGAAAGAGCGACTGTGTTCTTGCTGTGAAGCTTTCGAACCCCATAATTTTGTGTGTATTACAAATGGTATAATGCATATTACTAACCTTTTCACTTTCTGTGTCAAGAGCAGATGTGGCTTCATCCAGAAGCAGAATTGCTGGCTTACGAACTAGAGCACGAGCAATTGCTATTCTTTGCTTCTGACCTCCAGAAAGTTGTGCTCCTTTGTCACCCACTCGGGTATTATACTTCTGTATAAGTAAATATTCATTGTGAAGGAAAGTTAGAAACAGAAAGTTATATTTTAATAGCAAATAATGTACTATATTAAGCATTTCCACCTTGAAAGAAAAAATAATGTAATAATTTAATAATAAATTTATAATAAATAAATAATAAATTTTAATAATAAAAATAATGTAATAATTTTAATAAAAATTAAAATTTTGTAAGATTTTATTAACTTTGAATCAAAATGCATCTCTACAGCTACACGTATTGATAACTGCCCAGTAATGAAAATTCATCTCTGCGTTAGAAAAAGACTAACTCCCAAGTGGTGCAACAACTGATTTGTTTAGTGTGTGTCTAATGTGATTAAAGGGTAGTCATGTTAGTCTGTAGCCACAAAACCAACAAGGAGTCTGGTGGCACCTTAAAGACTAACAGATCTATTTGGGCATAAGCTTTCATGGGTATAAAACCCACTTCTTCAGATTCATAAAGTGAAAATTATAGATGCAGGCATATTTTTACTCCCACATGAAGAGAAGGGAATTATTTCACAAGTGGAAAGCCAGTGTTGACAGGGCCAATTCAATCAGGGTGGATGCAGTCCACTCCCAATAACTGATGAAAAGGTGTCAATTCCAGGAGAGGCAAAGCTGCTTTTGTTGTGAGCCAGCCACTCCCAATCCCTAGTCAAGCCCAAATTAATGGTTGTTAAATTTGCAAATGAATTTTAGTTCTGCCATTTGTCTTTGAAGTCTGTTTCTGAAGTTTTTTTTGTTGGCTACTTTTAAATCTGTTATTGAATGTCCGGGAAGATCCTCGATAACAGATTTAAAAGTAGCCAGACTAGAACAAAAAAACTTCAGAAACAGACTTCAAAGACAAACTGCAGAGCTAAAATCCATTTTCCCAATGTCCTTCTCCACTTTGAGAACTAAATGCAAGGCAAACATGAAGATTAAGATGTACTTGAAACATTTTACCTTTCAGATAAGAGTAAAACTAGAGAATGTTTCAGCCAGAAAAGGAAAAAGAACTGGCAAAGTTTATGAGGTAATGCAAATAAAGGTTTAGAATCGAACGTCTCTTTTATAGCTGTTATATAACATCACTGTGGTAGAGGAAAACAAGAAATCTAGAGCTCAGATTTTGTTAATTATTACTGTGTATATGCTAATACATATTGCAAGTTACATTTTTACCCATCAACTTCCTATTTTCCTCTTTGAGAATTGTACACACAAGAAAATAAGCTTTTTTAAAAAATCAAAAAAGCATATTGTTTTGCATTAATGGGAGTTGCTTAGATAAGTCACAGTGAATATTTACCCCACACTGAGAATGGAAAGACATTTTCATTTACCTCTGGGAGATTTTCTACGAAGGTGTGAATATTTGCTGCTTTAGCTGCCTCCTCAACTTCCTCCTGACTGACAACCCGACTGTTGTCTCCATACTGGATATTTTCAGCAATGCTGCAGTCAAACAAAATAGGCTCCTGTGACACAAGACCCAATTTGGACCTTAACCACTGCAAATGCAAAGACTTGGTATCGAACCCATCTGCAAACTAGAAACAGAAAAAGGGGAAAATAATACCTTATAGAATGTAATACTCTTCCTTGGACATACAATGTAAATGTAAAACACGAATCTGTAAAAATCCTGACCTATGTTAGAATTACAGTAAAAGTAAAGTGGACAGTGAACCACTTCTGATCAAATAATAGATGACCTAGGCTGACCAGACAGCAAATGTGAGAAATTGGGTCAGGGAGTGAGGGGTAAATAGGAGCCTATATTAGAAAAAGACCCAAAAATCGGGACCATCCCTATAAAATCACCCTAAGATGATCAGAACTTTAATCCAAAATTGAACTGAACCAAAAAACTCTGAAAATTCAAAAGAAGCTCAGATAAACTTTTCCTCTCAGAAGTATTTTTTTGGGCATGTCTGTTCTGCTAGCTCCTGTAACAGATGTGGAATTGCCAATCTATAACAAGATGGGCCCACAGAATTTCCATCTTTACTCATGATGAAAGGTACCAGGGATTTAATGAGAAAGTCTGTTCATGAGCTTCTTAGAACTAGATGGTTGAAGAGCTCCAATAAGAATCCACATCTTTGGGTATTTATTCATACATCCTTTGACTCAACCATCTCTAGGCTATTCTTCTTGGAGCTCCCGTCATCATTAATAAATCCATGGTGGTTAAGACCATTAATGGCTATTAGCCAGGATGAGTAAGGAATGGTGTCTGTAGCTTCCGTTTGTCGGGGGTGGGGAGGGCTGGTGGTGGTGATGGATGGCGAGAGAGATCACTTGATCATTACCTGTTAGGTTCACTCAGTCCAGGGCACCTGACATTGGCCACTGTTGGTAGACAGGATACTGGGCTGGATGGATCTTTGGTCTGACTATGGTCATTCTTATGTTCTTATGTTCCAATGGAACTTGCATCAAAAGTCTCATCAAGTGATGAATTAGACCTCAAATTGTGTCATGTTAATATGACTACAGGACTAGCAACAAGGGTTGCATTATGGGAAGTATATTCTAATGCCCACTCCAATATATCAAGTAAAACAACAAAGAGATGCAATCTAGTGATCTAAAGCCAGGATGGGGAGTCAGAAGATCCTGAGTTCTACTCCCAGCTCTACTATAAACAAGTCCCAAACCTTCTCTGTAGTACTAGGACCTGTAACAACACTTGTCCACCTTAAAATGGGTGTTGGGCGGATGATTTAATGTTTGTAAAATACTCTGAAGAACAGTTCTATAAGCCAGGCATGGGCAAACTTTTTGGCCCGAGGGCCATATCGGGGTTGCAAAATTGTATGGAGGGCTGGGTAGGGAAGGCTGTGCCTCCCCAAACAGCCTGGCCCCGCCCCCTATCTGACCCCCACCCACTTCCTGCCCCTGACTGCCCCCCTCAGAACCCCCAATCCATGAACCTCCAACCCATCAACCCCCCCGCTCCTTGTCCCCTGACTGCCCCCTCCTGAGACCCCCACCCCCATCTAAGCCTCCATGCTTCTTATCCCCTAATCACTCCCTCTCAAGACCCCCCATGACCCCACCCCCTACCTAGCCCCCCCGCTCCCTGTCCCCTGACTGCCTGAACCCCTATCATCCCCCCAACCCCACCCCCAGACAGACTCCCTGGGACTCGCACACCCTATCCAACCCTCCCATTCTCTGTTCCTTGACTGCCACCCCAGAACCTCCACCCTATCCAACTGTTCCCCGTCCCCTGACTGCCCCCAGGACTCCCTGCCCGTTAGCCAACCCCCCGGCACCAGCCACCAGCCTGGCCCCCCTCACCATGCTGCTCAGAGCAGCATATCTGGAGGCTGTGTGGCCCATCGGAGTAGACACGCTGCCGCATAGGAGCTCCCAGACCTGCCCCCTTACCATGCTGCTCAGAGAGGCAGGAGCTTGAGCCTCCAGCCATGCCACTGCAGTGCTGCCTAGGAGTGGCAGGCCAGAGCGCTGGCAGCATGGCGCACTGAAGCTATTGGAGAGGAGAGGAAGGCGGGGGGAACGTCCCCAGCCAGAGGGCCAGGTGGAATGGCCCCGGGGGCAGGATGTGGCCTGCGGACTGTAGTTTGATCATTCCAGCTATAAGCTCCAAGTGTCAATAGCTGCACAAATCTCTTCTTACCACTTGTCCTGCCATAGGGTCATAAAATCTCTCCAGCAGTTGAATGGATGTGCTTTTGCCACAGCCACTGCTCCCCACCAAGGCTAGTGTTTGTCCTTTATTAACCTTCACGCTGAGTCCTTGCAAAACTTGAGTTTCTGGTCTTGTAGGGTATACAAAATGAATGTCCCTGAATTCAATGTTGCCATCAAACTGACTCTGGATAGGATAGAAAATACAAATGCATGACAGAAGACCTGTCTATTTTGTACAGAAGCATCAGACACAACTCAGTATGGTCATTTAAACAAAAGCATTGACAAATCAGTTGGAAACAGTATGGCATTTTCAAACCCAGAGCACTTTTGTCAGTTTATTATTGATTAAATATGCAGTGACATTGGATTGGTATCTTCTGTTTACATTACTTCCTTCTTGAGGACTTCTTTTCTGCATCACTCTCATTTATATAATTCCTTTTCAGCCTGGTTTGCAAGGACTATCATTACTTTAGGTAAGTAAATAACCCTAATACTTCTCTTTTATGCCACCAATGCATATAATCCAGACATTATCAGTGTGTGGAAGACATAGTTCCTAACCCTGGGAGTTCACTGTCTAAATAGTGTAATTTAAACATATAGTACACAGAATGAACATAGTACAAGGTGAACATCAGATCTCAGATCGGATTAAATATTTTTACTTTGATGGACTATTCATAGTTTTCAAGGACAACTATGTTTTAAGTATCATAGAGGTAGCCATGTTAGTCTGGAATTGCAGAAGTGACAAAGAGTCCTGTGGCACCTTAAAGACTAACTAAAGTATTAGAGCATAAGCTTTCGTGGACTAATACCCTCTTTGTCAGATGCAAGCCCTTTTTGTGCTTGCATCTGACGAAGTGGGTATTAACCCCCGAAAGCTTATGCTCTAATACGTTAGTTAATCTTTAAGGTGCCACAGGACTCTTTGTCACTTATGTGTTAAGTTTTGGTTTGAATAAGGAAAGGGTAGTTGATTGGCTCTTTTATGTAGGAAGGGATCTCTGAGTATACGAGGTAGCAAGGAAGAAGACTTGAAGACAAGAGTGAGTGAAGGGGATGTTAGGAGAGACTGTGGGAGCCTCATCTGATACCTGGGGGATGGGACAGCTCAGGACCACAATGTCAGCGCTGTGAGTACAATAGGCTCTTACAGCATCTACAGAATTGGACTTTCAAGGTTTAAACTCTTTGGGTCAAATTTTAGCTTCATTGAAGTTAAAGGCAGCTGCTTCACTGGCATCGCGATTTGTCCCAGAGTGGTTTCACTTTCAATTAACGTCTTTATCTGCAAGAAAATATTTCCCCTGGGACAGTAGTAGTCTGGGAATGTGGAGCTGAGGAAAGTAGTCAAGCACATGTGTGACTTAAAGTTGTGCACATAAGTTACTGGCATGCTTACAGTAGTTGCCTGAGTCCTTTTCTAAATTGAGATCACTGTCCAAAAGGTAGAATTCTAAAGCAATTTCAAGTTTCTGAAAGACTGGTTCTGCTTGTAAAAGCATTTATTACCTCTCAGTACTTTCCATATGAAATGTGTTCAGGTTACAAATACAAAGATGGGTTTCTGTCAACACTGGGCTTTGAGAGATAAGCTGGGTTCTTTTCATCTTGCATATAATCACCAGGAACAAAAGGTTCTGCAGGCGAAGTTACATCCTCATTAATACTTGTGCAACCCCTTTGACTTGAAAGAGGTTACATATAGCGCCAGCATCAGCTATTTTGTCGCCCTAGGCCAAGTGGCAAAAAAACAAACAAAAAAAACCAACAGAAAACCCCCCTCAACTCATCAAGCTGCTGCCGAAATACTGCCACAGGATGTAGAGAGGGAGTTGCCACCAAAATGCCACTGACAGAAGAAGCAGTGAAGATAGTATGGCCAATGAAATGCAACTGAAAACCACGGAGCGCCGCCCCAAATATGGACGGCACGCTGCCACCCCATGTTGGCTGCCCCAAGCACATGGGGCACTGGTGCCTGGAGCTGGCCCTGGCCTACGTGGCGAAGCCAAAAAAAAAGGGTAGGAGCTGTCGCTGAAATGCTGCCGAGGGTGGCAAAATGCGCCCCGCAAATCATGCCACCCTAGGCGACCACCTAGGTCGCCTAGTGGTTGCACCGGTCCTGGTTACACAAATGTATGCAGAGTTGTGTTGTCATGTCAGTCTCAGGATATTAGAGAGTCAATGTGGGTGAAGTAATATATTTTATTGGACCAACTTCTGTTGGTGAGAGAGGCAAACTTTCAAGCTTACACAGAACTGAAGGAGAGCTCTGTGTAAGCTTGACAGCTTGTCTCTCTCACCAACAGAAGTTGGTCCAATGAAAGATATTAACTCACCAACTCTGACTCTGATGCGCAGATGTAACTGACTGGAACTTAGCAAACAAGTCTGCTGATGCTGCACAAGAAGGAATAGAATCTAACTCACTTTCCTCCACAGCGGCATAATTAACAGGAGTAAAAAGCAGTGAAAACATACTTGTATTGCTAAAGAAAGCAGTTATAATTCTGGGTTTGTCTTCACTACTGGGGAGATCAATTGATTCAGCAGGTGTCGATAGCAGAGTGCTCTCTGATCGACTTTGGTACTCCACCGGAATGAGAAGAGTAAGGTAAATCAATGGGAGAGCATCTCCTATCAAAGCAGCACAGTGAAGACACCATGGCAAGTTGACCTAAGCTACACTGAATCCAGTTACATTATTTACGTAGCTGGAGTAACAATAACTTATGTCAACTTACCGTGGGAGTGTAGACAAGGCCTCAGAATATACCCAATGGACAGAACAGGTGAATGAAATGTTATTCTTCCAGTCATTTTTCAGAAAAGAACCACACTTAAAAGTATTCTGTTAATTTCTCAAGCAAAAAGGTATTAAATGGTACTGGGAAAATATACAATTATTAAGTTATTGCTGTTAAATTTTACCTTACCTGTCTGGTCCTGTCTTCTGTGACATTGCAAAAGGCAATTTAACAAGATTAATACAATTAAGGACAATAGCACCAAATTTGTTAGTTTCAAGGACTTTCTGAATGGCCTTACCAGTTTTGTACCCTCTTCACTACAGCTGTCAATTAAGGGTTTCCGATCCAAAAGCTGAAAGATTCGTTGGGCAGCAACTTTAGCTTTGCCAAAATCTGGTGCCAAAGAAGTGGACTGCCCAACATTTATAACAGCAAATAGAATTGAAAAAAATGTTCTGAAAACCAAACACAAAACATCTTTCAGTTCATCTAAATACATACTTTTTTATGATTGTTCATAAATTATAAATATTGTTTTCCTTATTTAAAACAAACAGACTTAACACTATCTATAAATCTGAGAATTGTGACATTTTTAGAACTTTATGTCTTAGAAAAATTACACACACAGGATTAGAAACAGAGGTTTACAGCTACAAATATTTTTATGGGGGACTAATGGTATGTAATTTCTCCACACAGAAGCATTTCACAAGGCCTGTTGTCTGCAATGAAGTGTCAGCAGTAAAAAGTTTCTCCATAGTAAATAAACTGAGCCAGGCTCTATACATGCCAACACAACTGCTCCCATGCTTCCTCTCCAAGAAATAACCCTTCTTCCTGAATTGAACTCCTGACCAGATTCTAAACTGTTGGACCTCTTGCACTATTGCTTCAGTAATTAGAATTATACACAATTAACATGTGTTGAAATCACTGCCTTTGGACTGATATGTACTTACATAAATAAATTTTCAAAGTCTGTATAACAGTTAGCAATGAGCCAGGCCCCAAATCTGAAGATTATTACATTAAGAAGGTAGTTTGCACTTTGGGCTACTCCATAGATAAATCCATATAGGGGAGCTTTTGTTAGAGAGTTCCTGATAAAAGAAAAGATTTATGTTAAAAGAAAAAAGTGTCATGGAATGCCAAGAGCAGAGGCTGGCTGGGAGAAGGTGAGACCTTTGGATTAGGGGTGGCAACCCCATACCTCACTCACTCAAATACTAAATAATAATTAATAAAGCTGCATGCTAGAGGTTCCATGAAGGTGTCTCCGGAGAGAACTTCTGGCAAATGAGATCCCTTCATCCCAACTAGCTGTTTGTTGGCTAGAACCTTATGATAAAATTACCTTTAATAGTCAAAAAAAATTAACACTTGAATGCTGGTTTCCACAGTAAATGTTTATGGATGGCCAAAGCAATCTGACACAAAGCAAAATGATAATTTCGATAAGTCTCAAAGCAATATGAGACAAAGCAAATCGATAATTTCGATAAGTCTCTTATGATTTTTGAATGATTGGACTTTTGGATAAATGTAGTGGTCATGATAGAAAAGTCAATGTTTACAACACAGCATAACTGAAGTACTGCAGATATTGCCTGTTCCAAGTATGGGTGTGTGTGGGGAGGGAAGGGAGTAGCAACTCAGACCCCACTGTATAGCAGTGACTTTTAAATGTGACCAATATTGTTATGTGGGATGGTAAAACTGGACCACCTTAATTATGTGCAGTGACAAAGGAACTGGCACTAGTTCTGACAAAATGATTTTTCAACAGAAAATTCAGTTTCAGCACATTTGAAATTTTCCATTGGGAAAAAAGTAACAAAATATTTTATTCTGGGTTGGTTTGATATGAATTGAAATATTTCTGATTCCAATAATGCATTATGCCACTCAGGCAGTGGGGAGACCACATTGCATCACGAGAGATGTAGTCCAACCAGGGAGCCCAGTCCGTAACAGAGAAAATGCAGTTTGATGTTGAACTAGGTAAGAAACACAAAGTTTCAGGTCAGTTAAATAAAAGAAAAATTAGAATAATTAAACTGTTATTGGCAGAGGACTATCATTTTCAATCCCTGCTTTTACTTAAATAGGGTGACCAGATGTCCCGATTTTATAGGAACAGTCCCAATTTTTGGGTCTTTTTCATAGATAGGCTCCTATTACCCCCACCCTGTCCCGATTTTTCACTTTTGCTGTCTGGTTACCCTATACTTAAAACATATTTAAGGGGAAAGAAACAAAATGGATAGTAGATCATTTCATTTAAATAAAATGGAGACTAGGAAAAGGTCTGACATATTTGGATATTAGAAATTAGCCCTTGCAGTGATTAGCTTGTAGAGTGTGGCTGAAAAGGCCAAAGAGGAAAAACAAATGCACCTTATTTCAAGACCTGCACGTCCTTACTTGTAGTATAAGTCATAATACATGGCGACGTTATGCAGTATAAAGTCTTTGCCACTTGACCTATGAAACTCATTCTGCTGCAGTATTTGTGAAGCAAGTAAACATCTCATACTCATGTTAATAAAAACTTTATACCAGGTCATTACATTCTCTCTCACACACAAATATTACATTAAACACAATAGCATCTAGAAAGGTATTTTAAAGAAATCGAGTAAATCCATTTTACCTGGCCAAAATCTTTTCAAATCATTTATGTGTTTAATGTTTTCAGTCTGCAAATGAATGCAATATGAATAAACCTTGAGATGTTTTAAATTAAGAAAATATGTATTCATTGCTTTTAAAAAATAGAATTATTTGAGAGCAAATCTACCTGTATGGACCATTCAAACTTGCATTATATCTCTCATAGAATACATCTTCACTAGTTAATGAAGCCACAGTTCTTATATTTTCAACTGCTTCCATTGAAATCTAAATCGGGGGACAAAACAGATATGAAGTATGCTCTTATGTTTGAGTCTACTCCTACCATTATGTAGTTAGCACATCTATAGTACTTTTCATCTTTCACTCTCCAAGCACTTTTCTTTTTAAAAAAGGAGATTAAGTATCAATCTTAGGGAAATTGAGATACATGATTAAATTATTTGCCTAAAGTCCCACAGATGTCTTTCTACTAAGCCAACAAGGCTGCTATGTGATTCCTAGATACTTCTCCCCTCACCTGTACATTTTGTTGTACAGCGGAATTAGCTGGCACTATAGAAGGCATTAAAAGGTAAGAAGCCACTCCTTGCTGTCTGAGTACATTTATCCCAGGCAGCAGCTCATTTTGTTATGCAACTTGAGCTGCACATTGAGTTCTACTATCCACCCCCAGTGGGGACTCCTGCTCCTGCCAGGCTTCCCCAGCCATGTGCCAGGCCACCCAATCCACTTCCCCTCCAAACCAGGCCCTTTCCCCCACAAAGTTTGGCCAGCACTCTTCCAGGGGTGACGTGTATCTTAACTTTTTCATTTGCTGAATTTCAGATGTTTACATTTACATGGTCTTTAGCACCACCTCCCACCCAATCCTGGCTTCATTGTGGGGCAAGGTGAGAGGCTCAGACACTCCAGGAAGAGCAGTGTCCCTAGATCCCAGCTCACATGGAGGAGCAGGGCTACCCCAGATCGAACACACACACACACAAGGAGAGAATTCAGGGTTGACAGCCCACCCTCAAATCCCCAACTTCCTCTGCCACCCTTCACATTTCCCATCCTCTTTCCTCACACCCCTCCAATCCCCACCCTCCCCCTTATTTCTAGGTGGTGGGGGTGTTAAAAAAATCAAAACAAAAAAGCCCCTTTCGAGATAGAATTCTAGAGCTAGAGTTCATAGGTAGATACTAAGGACTGGAAGATGAATCACAGACCACTGGATGGCTGTGAATTCACCCTTCAATTAACACTGCTAAAGATAAGTTAATCACAACCCCCCACCTAAGACAAAAGGAATTTTGAATTGAGTGGCTGGAGATTGCTACAATGTGAGAGTCATAGGTAGTCACTTCATTCAGGGAGAAATGTAATCAAAGCATTTGGGTGGAAAATTGGATGTGTAAACTTTCTGGGAAGGAGGGCTACCAAACCTCCAGGAATGTCCTGCAGTTTTCAGGAACTAAAGTATCAGAGGGGTAGCCCTGTTAGTCTGTATCCACAAAGCCACCAGACTCCTTGTTGTTTTTCAGGATTAAAGATTAATCTTTAAAGATTGTGTCATGTGATGAAACCTCCAGGAATATGTTCAACCAAAATTGGCAACCCTGCTGGGAGGGGAGATTGGGGTAAACAGGAATAGGTGGTAGGGGAGCTAAGAGGTTAGAGGTTCAGGTGATGGAGGTACATGACCCTCCAGCTCTGCCAGCCCTGCACTGCAATCCCCTGTGCCCCCTCTGCCAGTAAACTCAAACCAGGACCGGCTCTACCTTTTTTGCCACCACAAGTAAAACAAAATAAAACAAAAAAGCCACCCGAACTGCCAAAGCCAAAAAAAAAAAAAAGGGCAGCCCAAGACTGACCGGAATGCAGCCCCTTACAATGTGCCGCCCCAGGCACCTGCTCCCTTGGCTAGTGCATGAAGCTGGCCCTGACTCAAACCATGCTGCTCCTCAACTTTCCTGTACTCCAACACTCCCAGCTTGGTCTTGGCATCCTAACCTGTTATACCCCACAGCTGTCTTTGCACTCCAACCCCCCAAGCACTCCAACTTTCCCGCAGCTCCAACCCTTCCAGTGTGCCCCAACCTTCCTATACTCCAGCTCAACCAGTGCACCTGACCCGTAGCACCTCCCATCTCTGTCAGTACATCCCAGCACTACAGGAAAGCTACTGGACAAACATTAATCAGGAAATTGGAGGGTTCATGGCTGACCAGAAACCATTACAAGCTCTGACACCTCATTGTTCTTGTTGATGGGGTACGTCTATCGGAAAGGGTCAGAGGATTTTTCTCTCAAACATAAAATTGTCAGTGTTTTGGAACACAAACCCTATCAGTGATTTCTCCCATCAGCCTGCTACAAACTCCACCCTCTAGCCATTCTGAAACATGACCAGGAACACTCTGCCACTGTACCACAGCTGTCCTTCACCCCAGGCACTGCATGTGAGTCAGATTAGAGGAGGCAGGAAGTGACAGCCATAGAAAAGTTAATACACTGGGAGTGAAGACTTTAGGGAGAGGTGTTCCATGCTTGTAGTAGGGAGGCCTCTGTATGGTAGTGGGGACAGGAAAATGCCATGAATGGGTCAGAGGCATGGCTGGGGAGATGTGCTGAAGCAGGGCACAGCTGATGAAAGCGTGTGTTGGGAGGTGCAGCTGGCTCGGTATGCTAATTGTGGACCACAATATGCACAAATGGCTATATGGCCACTACGTCCTACCACCACCATAGCTTTTCCTGTTTGAAAAAAACCCTAGGAAATCCCATGGCAAAGAATGACTTTAAATGCAGAGTTAAGGTTGCTTGGGGATATGCCGTGCCCCTGTAGAATGCTGTGTGGAACAAAACTCAAACTACCAAAAACCAGGAGATGCACAAGTAAGGTTGTACATACAAGCTTACCTCTGCCCTCTTTCCGCAGTGCCCAGTTAACACACATACCTTTGCTCTGCCAACCCCACAGCTGCTGACATGTACAAACTCTTCACCTCCTTTTACAGCCCATTCACTCTCACCCACAGGATTCCATCTAACACTATTACAGGACAAGAATAAAAAGGGCTGCCCACTCCATGTTCCATCTGTTCCTTAGAGCTGGCAATAGCCAATGGAATTATTTGCATATAGTCCAGTTGCAATCAGGATGCTAGGTGTATCTACACTAAAGGGTGGAGGCAGTAGTTGGACCTGCTTGGTAAGTGTGTTGGTGATGTGAGGACATGTGGATCACTCTGAGGTATACGAGAGAGCAGTGTGTAGGACAGGAGGAACTCTGTGTTTGCCACTGTCCGATGTCTGAACAAAGGGAGGAGCTAGGTGTGTACCTTCAGGAATCCTGTACGCATGAGTGTACCGTATATCATTAGCAGGACACAGGGGCTGTATGAGAAAGGGTATTTTCAGTAGCAAGCTGGCATATAAGCAATCTAAGCATTTATTATCTATGCACACTCCAGGCAAAGTGAGCATGCTCAGTGGCAGACGGAGTTGTACTGAAGAGTGGACGAAGTAGTTAGCTCTGCTTGGGGAGCGTGTTAGCGATATGTGTGAAGGACTAGGAGATGTGTGACAGAGTTGTGACTGAGCTACGAGGAGCTCTGTGTGTGTGTGTGTGTGTGTGTGTGTGTGTGAAAAGGCAGGAGTTGTATGTGTCCCTTCAGGATGAAGTATGCCTCAGTTCTATGTGGAATTGTGTGGGTTATGTTAGTAACAGGGCATGGGGCTTTAATTACAAAGGATACTGCCAGCTGTGACGTGGAATTTGAAAGGATTCTAACACTTTCAGGATGGCTAAGTGAAAATGTAGATTGAGACCATATACTGTGTATAACAGTAGCAGGGAGGAGCTCTCATAGATGTACCCACTGTGCATAAATGGGTGGTACAAGCAGTGGCTTGAGCTAGCTGCATGAGTAGAAACCCACCTAGACCCCTTGGGCACATACTACTTGTGAGGCTTGCTCAAGCCACCATCCTGGCTACACTGCTATTTTTAGTGCATTAGCTCGAGCAGAGCTAGCATGGATATATCTATGAGACCTGGGATTCACACCCCCTAGCTGAGATGTACCATCAGAGCACAGGAGCTGTAAAAGGCTGTAAAGCAGTTTTCATACTGTACAGGTATGATATTTTTTCCGGGGAGTTGGCTAAGTGTGAGAGTGTATGCCAGGATCTGGAACCTTCTGAATCCTTATAGTGCCAAGGGCCTGTGGGAGTGTGTGCACAGTAAAGCATAGCTAAAAGAGACTAGAGGGAAGCTCTCATGGTCAACCTTCCCCTAACTTTTTTTGTCCTTTCATAGTGTCATAGTGTCATCACCTGTGGGTGATGTTGAATGGACTACAGAAGATGAAGAGCTTGAACATTTCAGCAACTGTGGGATTGACAGAGTAAAGGTATGTATGTTAATAGGGAGCATTGTACTGAAAGAGGGCAGAGTTAAGGTTGCCTGGGCAACTTAACTCTGCAATTCTGGATGTTCAGAAGTTTGAATTTTGCTCAACTCAAGGTTCTCCAAGGGGACAACATGACACCGAGCAACCTTAACTTTGTGTTAACATTTTTTTTGCCATTGAATTTCAAGACAATATGAGTAACTCTGGATTTTAAAGCAATAAGAAAAGTCATCCTCAACCTTAACTAAAGTGGAGCTAGCATCCCACAATAATAGAATGTTTCTCTTTATCACTGTTTTATTTAACATATTTTCAGAGTAATTTCTGTAGAAAATCATCACTGACAATGCTGTCCTTAAAACCCTATAACATTATACCCATTTAGTTGATATTAGAGAACTTACTCTCCCGGCCTCTTCGAAAGCTTTTTGATCTTTCGATGCGTGACCACCCACAGATCTCAGTCTAATAGCATTCGCAGCAATAATGAAAGGAATGCAGGCCAGGATAAGCAACGTTAATCGCCAGTCATGTACAAAAGCAATAGTGATGGCAGTCAGAAGGGTACAGGCAGTCTTAGTGAAGAAGCCAAGTAGCCTTCCAGTAGCCTATTGAAAGCAAGAGGGTCCAAAGTTAGAGTTAATTCCTGACGCACAAAATATAGATCAAATGTATGAAATCCTTGTTCACTCAGGATCAGATATTCAGATGGAGAACAATCATAAATGTTGTGCATTTGAAATGGACAATTATATATGCAAAAACTAGGGTGACCAGATGTCCCAATTTTCTAGGGACAGTTCTGATTTTTTGGTCGTTTTTCTTATATAGGCTCTTATTACCTCCCACTCCCTGTCCTGATTTTTCACATTTGCTGTCTGGTCACCCTAGCAAAAACCCATATGGACAACTGCGTATGTCAATATCTCTATCTGCGGGTTAGGTTCTGGAAGCCTGATGGAAATGTGGTTACACGGAGTCAATTCAACGAAAATACCAGGGCCCTCCTGAGCCACAACAAAGAACAGAAATTGTGAAGAGCCAACAGCCTCTAATTTGGGGCATCTCAGTTATTGAGTGCCCAGCTTAAGGCACCTAGGGCCCGATTTTCAGAAGTGCTCTATATCAACTGAAGATAACGGAAGTTCCTTTAATTAGGCACTTTGTTTTCAGCAGTGTTAGCAGCAGGAAATGAGCATTCACACTAAAGAGCTCTTCTCTCCCTGAGGATCTGCACATCCATTTCATCAAGAAATTTAAAAGTGATAATTGGCACACTAGGTCTATGTAAACTCCAGCTGAGCAAATAGAGCATTTTCCAGACTGAGGGCTAAACTGGAAAATCAGAAAAAACAAAAAAAAGTTGATTCAATTAGAACTGAAACAATTAAAAAAAAATTTTTCTGTTGAATAAAAAATAATAATTTCAAATTCACCAAAACATTTTAGTTGACTAAAAACTCCTCCGCCTTTTTTGTGTTGATTTGGCCATTTTTCTGTGTTTTTCTCCTCTTTTTTATTTGGTCAAATTTGAAAATGAAATGTCATTGCAAAACAAAAGTAGAAATGGCATATTTTTAAATAGTCAAAGAGAAACATTTGGACTTAAAACAAATCTCCCTCCCTATCTCTTTTAACTATTAGTCAAATTTGACCTGATTCATGAATAGATTTGGGGCACCTAAAAATACATATTTCAGCAAAAATACTGTTCACTGAAAACATGTTGGCCAGCTCTACTCAAGCCTGCAGATGAAATGGAAAGTTTTGTGGAAACAATCCATCTTTCAGATATTGCACTGTGGACAAACCAAGAAAACCTTGGTGGGAAGTAGGATTCTTTCTTCACTAGCCAGAGGCTTTCCGGCTCTCAAGATACTTTTGTGTTCAATAAAATTATAAAATCAAACCAACGCCAAGATGAATTATTGCCATATACTCTAGGGGCTTACAGATCACTTTGAGACTTCAGCTAGCACAACATATGGCTGCCCACTTACTTAGCAGTAGCCGTGTTGGTTCAAGGATATCAGACAGACAAGATGGGTGAGGTAATATCTTTTATTGGGCCAGCTTCTGTTGGTGAAGACGATGACCTAAAGAAGAGCTCTGTGTAAGCTCGAAAGCTTCTCTCTCTTGCTAGCAGAAGTTTGTCCAATACAAGATATTACCTCACTCACCTTGTCTCTTACTTACTGATATTTCTTTGTTCTCCAGACAGGCTTTCTCACCCTTTTTCTTTCTGAGTCTTCCCCCGCACCCCAACATGCTATTAAAAACTTCATGGCCCACCTGTGCCACGATAACTGGTTTTCTGCAAATAAAAGCCAGGGCTGGCATTATGGGGTAGCAAGCAGGGTAACTGCCTGAAGCCCCATGTTACAGGGCCTCCACAAAGCTACATTGTACAGGCTTTGGCTTCATCCCCGTGTGGTGGGGGTTGGCTTTCTGCTCTTGGCCTCAGTGAGTCTAATGCTTGTCCTGCTAAGGGGACCCCTTGAAACCTTCTCATGGCCGGTTGAGAAGCACTGCGCCAGAGAATGCAGTGTTCTGATATTCCTTTTGATCTATTAAGCTTTTGTATAGTTTGGATCCTATGCACCATCTTCTTCCTGTTTCACCTTGACAGCTGGGATGATGGACCTTATCCTCAAGAATTAAGTTGCAGTTTTTAAACATTTAGGTAATTGTATGTTCAGCTAAATATGTGATTGATTCCCATTCTGTGCTGGCCAGTAGAGAGGAGAGGGGAGGGAGTATGAAATCTAGTGAGTCTGAGGATCTAGTGAATCCAGGAGTTGAGGAAGGATTTATTTTTTTTAAGAGAAGTGAAATAGAAATTTAATTTTATTTTAAACTGGTGAATAAATCAGGAAACTTATTACTGTTTCCTCATGAGTGAATTTATTTTAAAAAGTATGGCTGATGTTCCAGAATGTTTTAATTGGGTCGTGTGGTGGGGAGGAAAGGGGAAGTTGGCAAATTCTGCAGAAGTTGCCATACTTACCAACAGGATTTTCAGTGCCTCCTATTCTATACCATTCTCTAAAGTCACACAGTCCCTTGAGCTTCTACTGTCACTGACACTCTGTTAATGACTACCCACTTCACCCTATAAAGCCCACATAAACTGACTTTCTGTGCATGAAATGCAGTGGACAGAGCTGGGATGAAGAAATCTACCCATGTCAACATGAGGCCAAGGCATGGGCTGCAATGCAGCTCTCCCACAACTACAACTCCTCCAAGGAACTGAAGTGGGGCTTTAGGGGCACCTGACACACTGAAGTCTTTGCTCTATCATGCAGTTTAAGAAGTGCATAGGTGCTTATAATTTTTGGAGATGGCTTACTTCTAAAGTTATGAAGGCCAGGTTTACACTGTGGGAGGGGAGGGGTTGACTTAAGATACGCAACTTCAGCGATGCTATTCGCGTCGAGTCAACTGCTGCTGCTCCGCCATCGACTCAGCTTCCACCTCTCACGATGGTGGAGTTCCGGAGTCAACGGGGAGAGCACTCGGGGACTGATTTATTGCATCTAGACTATACATAATAAACCGATCCCCGATAGATCGATCACTACTCGCCGATCTGGTGGGTAGTGTAGACTTGGCCCAAAATGTTTACTTAGTAGCTTACAGCAAGGAAGTGGAAGGTATACAAACATCTGCTGAGGTTTTGATAGTTGTCATAAATTGGGATGAGTGAAACTGTTTCCAAAACGTTGGTAGTGTGCTATTTAAATATGTCAGCCAGTCTTTAAAGTAGATTTACTCATTTATTTTCCAAAATAACTTTGTTGTCCCTTGGCAACACTGCAATTGCAAAATGTAACAACAAAAACAAACATACCCCTTTGATTTGTGAAGCATCTGTAGCTAATCTGGTTAACAAAACCCCTATGGCATTTTTCTGATCGTCGTACCACCCAATTTCCTGCAAGTGAATAGATGGTTCAGTTATTTTTGCTTTTGCAAATGAAATGTTCTTATCATAACTCAAAGTTATCAGGGTCATTAGTACCATGTATGGACATTTAAAGCTTGACTAGCATGTGTGTGGGGGGAAGAGAGAGAACCAGCATAAGCACCAAGATACTCACTCTTCTTTTGTGATGAATAACATTTGTCAAAGAAACTAAAAACAATTTTAAAATAAACTATTCTTACCCTCAGAACATTAAACTGTTAACGATCCAGTTTACTAACTGCAAAGATTTTAGAAATTAGAGTCAAGTATGTGTCATGAACCTTAATGAGAATTCCTTCCACGTCCATATCAACATCTGATGGGCACAGTGCTTCTCTCTGTAGCGGGGTGGCTACCTGCTCCAACCCTGAAGGGGTTAAAACAGCCCTGCAGGGGGCTGCTGCTGGAAAAAAGCAGCCCAGCAGAGGGTTCTAGCTGGGAAGGGCATTGATAACAGCTGGGCTGATAGGGAAGGCAGCCACAGCTGTAGCCCGGGTAATCAGGGCCCAGCTAGCCCTTATAAGAGGGTAGTGGGCCAGAAGGAGAGGGACACTCTAGCTACCTAGAGGGAGGAGGACCTGGCTGCCTAGAAAGCTGAGGAAGGTACCTAGGCTGGGGAAGTACTGGGGAGGGGACAGGCTGAGCAGGGGAGCTCAGGCCTGGTGTCCTCCCAGGCTGCAAGCTTGAAACAAAGGCTTAAGTAAGGTACTGGGATTAGGTGAAGGCAGCAGGTCCAAACCCCCTTGCCTGTGATGACTGGCTGTGACACTGCAGTCTGCCTCAGGAAGCGGGAGCTGTATGGTGACTGGCAATAGCCCACAGCCTGAGGCAAGGTGGGATTAGGGGGTGGGGGTTCCCCAGGGAGGGGAGACCTATGGAGAGTGGGGTTTATTACCTGGGGGGGCAGCACCCCAGCTAAGGGGGCCCCAAGGTCTGGGAAGGACCCTGGGCCAGTGATAGGCAGGACATCAACCTGCAGGGGGTGCTCTGGAGACCGGAAGAGCTGATTCCCCAAAGGACTGCCAGGAGGCACCGCAGGGGTGAGGCCTCGCCCTGTCACACTCTCCTACACATTTTACATTACACTGATTTCTGTAGAGCTATTCCTCATCGATATGGGTGCACATGGGAGGAGAATTAGCTTCATTATCCTTAAAGGTGGTGGAAAAGGAGAAGTTTGGGGTTTTTGTTGTAATTTTCCCTCTCCTCCCCTATCCCCTGAGAATTCTCCTGTGCCTATGCAGAACTCTGTAATACCAAGCGCTACCAATAGGTGTGCAGGGTGCCAAATTGTTCACCCACAGAAAATCCTCTGCGAGGAACAAACCGAGGTGTGTCCTTTCCCAAGAATCCATCAGCAGGGAGTATCCAAGAGCAGTCATGTTGCAACAGTATTATTGTAAATCATTCTGAACCAGCTGGTGATCTTGACTAGAGAAACCACTCTAGCGAGCAAAGATAATGCTTTGAGAACCTATACCTGTTATGATACGGTCCGTTTGCTATGGAGTTTGAGGCAAACAGACCTAAACCTATTTATTCAAACATTTATATCATGACCATCAGGTCAGATAGAGATTTTGTTTTGTTAATCTTTGCAAACATACCAGAGCACTCAGATACATGCATGTTTTATACACTCTTCAGTATGGTCTATATTGAAAGAGAGGAGCATCAAAATTAGACTGCTCTCCTAGCAGAACTGAGTTAATTTGAACATGCTCTTGCTTCATGTTGTATCGCATGTGTGCTCAGAGACTTGCCGCTTGTGCATTGTTAAAATTTCACTAAAGCAATGGGTTCTCTTGAAGCCGTATTGGAGGGAGGCTCTACACAGGGCACATGGAGCCAGGAATTTTCATGGTGTTATACAAACAGCCCACAAAAGCCATCTAGCTCACATGGCAGGAGGGCTGCATATTTGCTCTCTAGCGCTCTTACCCAGAAATTTGAGCCATACCTGCTGAAGCAATGCTTTGAATGACAAAGATCGCAGTCTCTTGGTCAGAACTTCACCAGACTTCCCAAACATGAATCCCTGAAAAGGGAGAATAGGAAATCAGACAGTTTAGTTGTACGTGCTGGGCTGTACAGGCGTATTTAGAGCAACCTGCTGCAAATGTGATGATATTTCAACTGTTCAGCCACACAGTTTACAGAAACTACACAATGTTTTGGGATATGGTTTCAGATGTTAGTTTAAAGCTGGTGAAAGGTACCACATGCATTCTTGGAAACTGAAGTACTGCCCCACCCTCATGCTTCCGCAGCCAGCTGCAGGGGTCAGCAGTGAAGTCACCTTTCCTGCTTGCTCATTCCTTAGCTACTCACTCTACTATCTAATAGTGCTGACTGTGCCTGTGTTTTTTGTAACATACACACCAATGTAGCGAAACTGGGCTGTGCCCAGACTCACTCCCCCTTGGACACAGAATGGTCAGCAGCACCTTTCAGGTTTTGCTTCCCTGGGCTGCTTTGTAACTGGCAATCTAGAAGGGCAAGGCTTTGTATTCCATACCACCCACTTGAGTCATTCAGTGGCTTGGCTCTGGAACAGTTTACAAAAAACATAGTGAATACAAAGTTGCATTATGTCCCCAAAATAGCCTCTCAACTAGATCTGAAAATCTTGACCATAATGTATCTGATCAAATACTCAGCTTTGACTTCTCAGTGTAGTGAAGTTTACCTGGATTATATTTGTTACTAGGCTGATCACAGCCAGTACAAGAAGCATTAGAGAAAGCAACGTGGTGGTTTTGTTCCTTGTTTCAGGATCTGTTTCTCGAAAAGCCTATGTAAGAAAAGCACAAAGTGACCATCAGTTACAATAGCTCAGAAACACTGTAGAAACTACTGAACTTCACCTTCCCCCAGCTCCTGAACTCTCAGCTTTCTGCTGCTGGCCAGGAGGTCACTCCACCTCTCCCAGTGCCCTGCCTCTCATTAGCTGCTTCTTCTCCACCCCTTCACCAGACCCTCTCCTCATTTGACTGTAAACTGCAGTTCCACTAAATCCTGCTTCCAAGCTGCCACTTCACCAGCTCTTATCTGACTTCCACTGAGTGCTGTCACTCCATCAGACCATCCACCTCCCCTCCAACTGACTACAACACCCCTCTTCTCTTGTCTGAAGATAAAAGATTCCCTCAAAATCTTGCTTCAACCATTCTCCCTGGCTGCTGCTCCAACTCCCAGCAGCTTCCAACAATCATACACTGGAATCCAAAGAAAGACTCCATTTCTTTCCTGCAATGATTCAGGAATCAAGAGGTTAATTATTCAGACAATCCCATGGATGTATCCAGTACTTACAAACATGTTGGAATGCAAGGTACCTTGAAGTAGCTTACTGGCCAAAGAGAATGGGTACAAATGCAAAGAACAAGGTCAGGTACAAGGCAGGGAGTCTGCACAACCGTGGAGAATGGTAAGTGAAAAATGTGTTTGATAAGGGAAGGTGATTTGCTTCACTGGAAAGGTGAAGTCATTTCAAATATGGGGGCTGGGAAAATAGGCAAGAAGTCTCAAGTGGGGAGAGGAGATCAAGGGCTTCATCAAGTTCATTCTAAGGTCACTGGAAAGACTCTTGTAGAGGTCAGTGACAGTGGGAGTAGACTGAAGCTCTAAGGTATCACTAGAGAGGACTAGCTGGAGGGTCGGGCAGGATTTAAAGTTCTGCATTTGTTCCTGGTTCAAGTTAGTTTACATACAGTTCTGAACTTACTCCAACAATTTTTCCAAATATAATAGAAAACGTTGGATACACCCCACCAGAGAAGGCAGCAGCAATCACGCCAATGAATATAAGCAGCCACTCCGGTTTGTTCAGTGCCAGAATTCTGGAATAAGGCACAGCAGGGAGATTTTCCTCCTACATAAGAGATAAAATTCAACTGTTCACTGAAAGTTGTGGAACACGACAATTTCCTCAGCTTGGGGGTAAATCAGTAAACTGTCCTAGCAACTGTTCACAGATAATTCGCCCCAGCCTCTAATGTACACATTGAATGAGCAAAGATATTGAAGATTTGCCACTCTGTAATTTAAGGTCTTTAAACTGCAACTGCAAGTCAAAAAAATCTGCAGGCATAAATTTAATGAAAGGCTAACTGGGGGGTGGGTGGGATGGGGTCTATATAGTTCACTGAAATGTCAAATAGGGTCAGTGACCATAGATTGCAACTTTAACACATGAATCATTATAATGATCTAAAAGTCTCACTGTTTTGAGCACAAAAAGATCAGTCTAGTTCAGCCTCTGCTAAATGCTAGTGGGTTGGCAGTAATACAATTGGGTCTAGTTATGTCAGCTAGTCTGTTTTGTCTTTGACTATGAATCATTACCAGATGCAGGGAAATGGCATATGAAACAGTCATTTAAGTTTCATCTCCCTTGAAAAATACATGGCAGCTCAATTCAGTCACTGAACTATTCACAATGTCCATACATTTGGAAAATGAAAATGAAGGAACTGGTTCAAATTATTAGATGAGGTTTTGAGCCAGTTGTGAAGGCTTTGCCTGATTATATTTGCCTGTGTTTCAGAACCTGGAAAAGCCTGCCCAAACTTCAACCATACAAGCATTCTTGTGACATAAATAATTTCATGGCTTCCCATTTGATTTCTTCACTTTACTGCAAACAGCATGAATTCTGAAGCCATGTATCTTGCCATTTATTTCCTCTGACATGGCCCAAATGCAACAGTTATGAATAGATAAAAAGTGTGTTCTGGACTTCTGGGCGATACACTGTAAGAATGCATCCAGTTGCTGCATATTGTTTGTCCTGTGTTCTACCAGTCGACTGGTATAAAAATAATAAAAAAAGAATAAAAATAAGAAAAAAATAAAAAATATAATAAAAAAGAGCTCCTAGAACAGAGTTTCTCCACTGGTGGGTTATGATCCAAAACTGGATCATCTGAATGTGTTTAAGGATCACAGGGCTAGCTGGGCTCAGCTCCCCACTCCGGGCTTTGTGACCTGATGTAACTCCCCACCTTGCATCTGGGCAACACTCCTTCTTCCATAATCCTTGTCCAGCTCCAGGCACCAGCTTAGCAAGCAGGTACCCAGGGCGCCAAGCGGCGGGGGGTGGCATGCAGGGCACTGTGAGGGTGGCGCTGTTGGGGCTTTCGGTGGCACACCTGCGACAGCTTCGCTGAAGAGGGAAGAGTGTTGAGCTGCAGCTGATACACCGCCGAGGACAGAAAAGTGGCTTTTGGCGGCATTATTCCCTCAACATTATTCCCTCTTTGGCGGAGCCGCTGCAGGTGTGCTGCTGAAAGGGGCTGTTCCCTCGTCGTCGGCACACCTGCAGCAGCTCAATGATCTTCCCTCTTTAGCTGTTTGGGACGGCACAGAACGTAGAGCCGCCCCTGCCTGCACCCCATTTTGGACCCCCTGATGTAGTCTTCCCCCACAGCCAAGCAATTCTCCCTCTGTCATACCACCTATCCTGCCCCCTCAACTCCTTCCCCAAACTCTCATTGTAACCTTTGGACCCCAAATTTCCCCAATCCTTTACCCTCTCCTCTTCAGGGGCTACATGAGGTGTCTGTGGTTTTGGGGGAGCTATCAGTGTGTCACCCCTCTCCCAGACCTGTCTGCTCCCATATCCTTCACCCACCTCCCAACTGCACCTCCACAACCCTCTGACCCCATTTCCTTCCCCAGATTCTCCAACTCCTTCTTCATTACATCCTCAAGACTCCCAATCTCTCCATTTTACCTCCAGCCCCCTAAACCTCTCCACCCCTTATTCCTCCCCCGCCCCACACAGTGGGCTGTGTGTGAGGGCTGTGTTTTTTGGAGGGGGTGTCTTGGTTTACCACCCCTCCCCCCAGTTGCTGGTGGGGGGAGTTCTCCAGTTATTTACATCTGGCTAGAACATGTGGAATCTTAGCTCTGAGCCTCATCAAACCACTGATGGACCTCTGCAGGGATGGGGGGCATTGGGTCTAGGAGTATCTCAGGAAGTCTCTGGGTCACAACAGACCATTACAAATAGGGTCTAAGCTGAGAAAGGTTGAGAAACAAACACAAACATCTGGCAAGGTACATTATGGTACATTATGGCTTCTGAAATTGTATTCACTAATCAAACATTTTATTATAAGAGAAATCCCAGCAAAACTCCCATTGATTTTAATGTCAGCAGGATTTCACCCTAAATTTATATTCTAGCTCTTTGCAATGGCAGATCATTGAAAAATGTTCTGTATGTCTTCTACAACCAGCCTCATATAAGGATGTGAATAATTATACTGTGTGCAGGTCAAACTATATCTATATTATGCAATAAAGTCCTTGTTTGGCCTTATAGACAAGGTCTACTCCACAGACCACTGAAATCTTTTAATTGACATCAATGAGTCCACTGAAGCAGGGCCTAAAACCTGAAGTCCTTACCTGGTTTTTATCCAGTTCTAACTCAGGCTAAATACCTTAACATAAAAGGGAATTTTGTCTGAATGAAAACAAAGTAAGGACGTCATTAGCTGGTTCTATTGAAACAGAGAGACGGGGGTTGGAAAAAATGGTAAACCTTTTCTATTGTTTTAATTTAGGCTGCATTTCCAAACAGAGTTTTGAACATTTTCTCTGTTTAGTGTGTGGCCAATACTATTATTAATTATAATAATTTGCATTTATGTAGCACCTTTCATCCCAAAGTGCTTTCCAAACTGGTATACATATTTCAATGATCATGTCATCCACTGGTAAAATGCCATGTCTGAATAAGTAGGTATAATTTAATTACTTGAGTAGGAACTTGGCCAGGACAGTGGACTTAACACCCTAATCTTATGAAGTTTGACAAGAAATTGAGAACTTGTTTGAACATCTTAATAAAAAGATAACTAACAAGCATAAAGTTCCTTAACACCATATTGTGTGTCAGGTTAATTCTGTCTCAAGACGTCAGACTAATCTGTTTACACCTGTGTTTTCCCTGAAGATTCCCAATTCGAGTATTCACCTAGGTCAGTGCTGCATATGACAGAATCATAGCAAAAGTGGCATGGCTTAAGGCTTTTTTTAAAAAAGAAAACAGAACGATCTTTGTTCCTATTCTCACAAGCTATCACTAAAATTTAGGATTAAACCGAATTTTAACAGTAACCTTTTTCTCCTTTTTCTTCTTCTTCTTCTTCTTTTCAGGCAACTTTTTCTTAGAAGAGGTCTTTCTGCTTTTACACCTTCTGGATCTCTTAATAATGCTTTCCATCTCAATGATTTCTGATTCTTCAAAACCACCAAGATCAGTCAGGTTCTCCATCCTGAGATCACCTAGATCCTCTTCCCCATAGTCTCCATCTTCTATCTCTTCATCGCTTTCTGACATCTCATTCTGAGTGCTTTCACCATGACCCTCATGACAAGCAAGGAATACACAGGGTACACGGTCACAAGACAGTTTGCAGCAAGGGAAGGAACAGCATAATTGGTATGAAAACAAACAAAAATAACAACACTTTGGTTACCTGGTCACTTTCACATTGTAATTTGTATAGGCCAAATTCTCTGCCAGTACAAGTTGGTGCAGTTGCAACTTACAGCAGCAGAGAATTTGGCTCTGTATGCCAAATTCTCTGCTGCCCTCCCTGCCACCATCTATATAGCTCAGTCAAATCTGGGATCTAACAGCTCTGTGATGATGTCATCCACCTCTTCTGCTCACTTATGTTTTTGACTCATTCCACTGAGTAAATGTGAAGCACTGCTACCGGTGAAAAACAGCCAACTCCAACTCATAAACAAGATTGACTGATCAACTTTCACTCAACTAGAAAACATGCAGAAACTTCAAAGTGAAAATGACCCAACTGTCTGAGTGCAGAACCCGCAGGTGTCAGCAATAGTATCAGTGAGATCATAGGCGCCAGCACTGTGGGTGCTCTGTGGCTCAAGGAGCCACCAAAAAAAATTAACAACTAGGGGATGTTCAGCACTTGCAGGACTGGAAAAATCTTTTGTGGGCCCCAGCACCTGGACTGTGGTCCTGCCCACCACTCCACCCCAAGGCCCCACCTGCACTCTATCCAGAGGCCCCACTCTTGCTTAGCCTCTTCCCCGTGAGGCCCACCCCTGCTCAGCCTCCCTGCCCTGAGGCTCTGCCCACAGGTCACATAGGAGTGGGAGGGGGACAGGAGAGAAGCACCCACTGGCAAATACAAAAATCAACCCCCTGTGAGTGAGATATACAGATCATTTTCTGGAGCAGAGAGATGGCCAGTAAATCTGAAGCATTTAGTCAGGAGTGCTCTATTGCTTCTCATTACCTTCTGCATCACAAGAGAATAATAGACACCCTTCTGTGTCATGAGTTCATTGTGTGTTCCCTGTTCAACAACAACACCGTTGTGAAATCCAGCAATAATGTCAGCTGTCCGGATTGTGGAGAGCCGGTGAGCTATCACAATGGTGGTACGTCCAGTCCTAGCCTTACGAGGGGAAAAAAACAGAGAGATTTACTTTAAAATGTGGTGAACTCACTCCCCGCCCTCCATCCTACCTAGCAGCACAGTTATAGTGTGGAAAATAAAAGTGTAAAAGCCCTGCTGGCCCTTTATAGCTGATTGTTATTTCCATGCATGCTGTCTGATTTAACAACCAAAGGACACTTCTCATTACAAAATCCACGTTTATAATAATCACAAGGAAAAGTGGATTAATTTAATAGGTTGTGAAGGTACCCAATGCCTATTGGTGAGATTGCCTGATGCTTCCAATTGTAAGACCTGTTGTCAGAGGCTTACAACTTTGCCAAGATTTAATTATTTGGGCTGAACCTTTCCATGCTAGTATCTGCCTCAGGCTGGGGTGGGTTTTTTTTTCAATTTCAGCAAAAATGATTCAATGATTTCCCAGAATGACGTTAGAGAACAATAACATTGTTTTGCCCATTGTAAAAAATTCTTATAACTGTTTAATTGAGAAGCTTTACAATGCTTGAGAGCAAGAACTTGAAATTTGGAGGAGATGGGCATGTCTCACTGGTATCAGGGATGTATCCTTTACCATTCCCATGAAAATCTACCCAATTATAGAATTATGAGGCTCTGAAAATCTTAATTTGCATGTGCTCAGTAGAGACTTATTAGAGTTCAGCAGCTAAATTCTCCAAAGAAACAGTCTGCTCTGAGCATGCTGCACTGTATGACAGGAGTGCACATGCGCCATGCCCACAGAGTGACTAAGCATGTTCCAGTCCAGGATTGTGAGACCGAGCAGGGCTTTGCCTGCAGTTTCTCCTCCCTATAGTCAGGGCGAGTTGATGTCCTGGGCACAGGAAACAAGTGTAGGTACTAGGGAGAGTAGAACGAATAGTGATTATGGAAGGAATCAAAGCTATGCAGGAAACCCATCTTATTTGTGGCAGGAATTGTAAGATGTGTAGTGAATGAGGCAGTGGATTGCAGAAAAAGAAGAGGATGGTCTCATTATTATTACAGCAGCTGAATAGTGCCCTGGAGAACTGGATTCTAGCCCTGTCTCTGCCACAGAGTTACTATGTGATGCTGGGCAAGCCAGTGAAACCAAATTTTTCACAGGTTGGTACTAATTGTGTGGTCCTCACTTTCTGGAGGCCTGATCTGAGGCACTGGGGTCTGATTTGCATAAATGCTGGGCATTCACAGCTGCAACTGAAGGCAATGGGAGATGCGCTTTTAACATATATAGCGCTGCCTAATGCAAAATTCTCTGGAATATTGAGTCCTAAGCATTTCAGATCATGCACCCAAAAGCAGTATGCACTTTCAACATTAACATCTCCGTGTCTCAGTTCCCCTTCTGCAATATGAGATACAGAGTGATGTGGGTATAAAACAGCCCATGAGGAAGTTAATAATTTTGTTTTCAGGGCAGGGTTTGAATGGCATGGGGGCATACATTAATGCTAGGGAGACAAAGAAATATTGACTAGCACTGAATGTTGAACAGCACCATCCTGTGCACTGAAAGAAGTAGGGGTCTTGTGGAAAAAATAGTATGTGACCATGTAATTGAAGACTGTCCCCTAATGCAGACATACAAGGGGACCAAATTAATGGCAACTTTAATTGTCATTCCCTACATTTTGAGTGCTTGCCTTTGGAACCTTAATGTTCTTTTCATGTAGCGTGTGTGCGTAATTCAGTATAAATAATGATATTATCTGTGCATAATATAAGGGCTCAGTACCCGAATACTACCCTCAATTACACCATGCACTACCACTTATATTAGGGTTGCCAACTCTGACTGAAGCTATTCCAGGAGATTTTTTCCCCCCCGACATGACAATGTCATTTTCTTAAAATACCCCATTAAAATCTCCTGAATTGCTTTCAATGGTCACCAGGACGTCAGTGTCGATTCTAAGAGATTCCAGGCCAGTCCTGGAGGGTTGTCAACAGTAACTGATATCAGGGTGGTCAGACGGGTATAAGTGAAGGCAGAACTTAGGCCCACAGACTTAAAATTTACTGTAGATAAATGTTGTGGGACATATAGCGCCCTGGAGCCACGCATAGAACTTATGCTATTCTCTGTTTACTAGTACTGAGTACTAATGGGAGGCATTTTTATGATACACCATTGGTTATATACAAATAAATGTCAGAGACATAAAGCAATGCTGCAGCCCAGTCTTGTAGGCCATACTCAGGTGAAGCTCCAGATTCTGTCACTGACTCACTATGTGTCCACTTAACCTCTTCATGCTTCACTCTCCTCATTTGCAAAAGTCCCAGCAGTGTTATGAAGATTATTAAAACTTGTGTTTAATGATCAGATGAGATACAGTGCTGTATGTGAACAGTGTATTTTTATTATTGCCCTGTAGAAATCCATACAATTCTGGTACCTTGCTTTGATAATATAGGCATTCAATTACAGATGCCGTATTCACAGTTTACCACCAGACAAGCAATTGCAATGTGAGACCAGCATTATGTGATGGAGGCCAGCATTAAAGAAGAAAACTTCTGTCTACATGCAAATATCTTGGCAATGAGGAATGAAGCTAAGAGAAATAGAGCCTCTGATTGCTTTAGGTTTGCCACCTGTCTGGGTTTTTATCTAGACAGTCTGGTTTTTGGCTTCTGTGTCCAGGTACCATTTAAGGTTTCCAGGTGCCTAGTTTTTGGTGACCTGGCAACCATATGGCACATGAAGCAAAAGCTCAATTACCGCAGGGTGGGGAGAAGTGCCGGGTCATTAATGCGCACTAGCCTCTGCTCAGCCAGGCTGCCTCCTACCTGTAGGCAAGCTCCTTGAGATGGTCCAGCGAGTAATGGGGGGCGGAAGGAGAGAAGTGAGTGGTGGAGGCGGGGCCTCAGGGAAAGAGGCAGAAAGGGTGAGGCCTCAGGGGTGGCAACCCAAGATTGCTTAATGGAGTTTTGATTAAATATTACAGGGTCATATCATGACACCAAAATCTGAGCATGCGTCCCATTGATTTCAATGCCCTTCATGAAACCAGTGCTTAAAAACTGATGGCATGCTACAGCCTTTAATATCAAGCTTGCCATATGGTTGTTGTGCTTCTTAATACTGATTGATAACTAGCAATAGGATTCCTACCTTATCAAGAGCTGCTTGCACTATAGATTCACTCTGAGTGTCCAGAGCAGACGTGGCTTCATCCAGCAGCAGAATCTTGGGATTCCTTGCCAGGGCACGGGCAATAGCAATTCGTTGTTTCTGCCCTCCACTCAGCTGAGCTCCTCTTTCCCCCACCATGGTGTTAAATTTCTGAGAAAACCAGAGGAACACAGAGATGTAGAAGGGGTCAGCTGAAATCCGTTTACACCCCTTACCCTCCATCTTATTGTTACTATCACAAACAGAAATTCCCTCTTTCAAAAGTGTTATGATGGATGGTCAAATAAATGCTTTCAGAATAATTACTTCTAAAAGAACTGTCTTGGCCAATTACATTCAGTGTTTTTTTCCCCTTGAGGCAGAGGACAGTTTAAAATGCCTAATGATCTGTTTACATTTTTGTCTCTGTCTTATCTTCTAGTTGGCCAGGAATTAGTATGTGGCGTGATGGTTTTCTATTAACTTAAATAATGTATTTTTAAATTAGACTTTTAAAATTATTATAAAAAAGAAGAAACTGAAGTGAAAAAAAAAACAGACTAGAACTGGCTGAAGGAATCCAGCCATTTGACTGGCTAACAATAATAACCAGTGACTACTCAGGACCATATCAAAGCAATTTTGTTTGCCAATCTCAACCCAGTTTAAAAAGCAAATAAAAAATGGGAATATTGGAAGTGGGAAAGATAAGTAATACCTAGCAGAAGAAAACAGAATAAAAACAATCTGGCAAATTAAATAATCTCTCATTGTTCACAGAAATTCCTTATCCACCCTATTAAAAAATGTTGCCACATGACATACAGTTAGTAATATAAATTAAAAACATTGTGGGCCAAATTGTCAACTGGAATAAATGGCAAAACATCAGTGAAAAGCTAGTGAAGCAGGATCTATTTGCACCAGCAGAGAATTTGGGCCACAAAAATTCAGAAGAACCGAGAGAGAGAGAGAAACCAAAGAATTTGACATAGTTATAAAATGCTCAGAAGTACACCAACTCACATCAGGAAGTCTGGATATAAAATCAAAAGCATTGGCTTCTTTAGTTGCTTTCTCAATGTCAGAATCAGTAACACCTTCTCTGCCATAACGAATGTTCTCAGCTATTGTTGTCGCAAACAAAACAGGCTCCTGGCTTACAAGGCCAATATGTTCTCTTAGCCACTTTACATTAAGTGTCCGAATTTCTCGTCCATCTAAGGTAATCTGAGTGGAAAGGCATAAATGAAGAATTTGAGGAAATTTATTATGTTTAAAATGAGTTGTTATAATGGTATAATGATAAAATATTTGATTTAAGTATTTGTTTAGCAGCTTCTCAAATGAATAAAGCAATAAAATTTAAATGAACTGACCAGGAAACATTACATTAAAAATATATCTTCACAATCACCTCAGACTAGAAGAATGGAAGGAACGAGATAAACAAAAAGGATATCCCCAAATATTTAAATCTAAATTTTGACGTCTCTTAATATCAGTAAAATCCTATCTAGCTTTTTATAATACTCTCATCATCATGGCATATAAGTAATGAAAAATCAGTTTCAGAATTTCTTTGGATGTCTTTGATCTCTTAAGAATCAAATTTTTTGTAATGTCCTTTTAAAGTGTAGCTTTAATCTATTCAGGAAATTAATCTTCATCCTAATAGCCAGGAATATATCTACAGTTCATCCAAACTAACCTCTCCTTGGACTGGATCATAGAATCTCTGTAGCAGCTGAATAGTAGTACTTTTACCACAGCCACTGGAGCCAACCAGAGCGATGGTCTTCCCCGATGGAATTTTCAAGTTCAGGCCCTGGAGAATCTGGAAATATAATCTTTATATGTTAGTCTAATATATAGAGAGCTACTTAAATAAATAGTTTGTTTAGAAAAAGGTCCATTAAGATGCTTGGCATCATGATCAAGCCAATAATGAGAGGTCTGGTCTAACTGTGTACTTAACTGCCAAGCCTACATTCAGTCCTTTGCTCCAATCCCAGTTGGAAAGCACTTTGAAGATGACAAGAAAAAGTTTTTATTACTAATAACAATCTTGCTTTGTTCTAGTCTTATTCTATAATGATTGTCCTAAGAAAAAACCTTTGGCTCTGAAAACAAAGTGGGTGTTTTAATATCCCCAATGGAATGAAGAGTCAGGGTTCGACAATCTCTAGAATTTACTAGGGAGGAATGACACTTTTGTTGCTATGTTCACATTTAGGAAAATTTTACCTCAGTCTGTTTATCCCATCTCATAAATGTCTAATATTAGTGGCCAAAATATTTGTCTCCTATGGGAACTCTTATGTATATTTATATTTAGGCTGCTTTATGACTCCACATTTTTTTACAATAGATTAAAACAACAGTAATATTGTTCTCGTCTCCTTATACTATACCAGAAGAGCTCCAGTTTTCCAGAAAGCTAAGAGCAGATAAGCTTTAGTGTTTGATTGACCAAGCAAGAGCATCATTCTCCACCCCTTTCACATAATTTCTCATCACGACCATCCCATCTCTAACCTCCCTTTTTAGGTAAGGCAGGAAAAGGCATATCAAGGTAACACTGACAATAACTAGAATCTTCAGCTCTTTGTGATGTGATTCTTTCCAAGTGTATAAATGGAGATTGCCTTGATCTTGTATGTTGATCCTCTTTGGCTGGTGACTGATGAGAACCAGGTATCCTAGATGATTCTTTTAGCTTGCCAGCTACCTCTGATACCATTGATAATGAGCCACTGATTTCCAGGGTGGACTCTGGAAGGGATGGATGGAATCAGTCTTGAATGGCTCTATCCCATTCCAGCCACGGGCCCAAAGAGTGGCTCATCCAGCCCAGAATTTCTCTTGTGTACAGTGATGTGGGATCCTGTCTTGTTACCCTCCTACTCAATTTGTATGTAAGACCATTAGGGGAAGACAGTGAGACAGTACAGACAACATTGTCTTCAGTATTCAGATAACAGCTCAAGGTCTCTGTTTCATCAGACCCAGCTGGGAGAAGTTAACTGGCTTAGCCAGCAAGTTACAGGGTGGTTTTGATTCAGGCAAGTCAGCTGTGACTCACCTTAGAGATGATTGATTTTATGTTTGTAGGATGGAGGAACCTATCAGAAGAAATGGCAGCGCTAACAGCAACACACTCCAGTGACTTTGTATCCTGTTGGATCCATAGCTGCTTTTGCACGCACGAAACAGTAGTGTCTAATAGCATTTTGTTTGTCCTTTACACTTGGCCAGACGGTTCTGAACTTTCTATTCTGGTACAGATGTCAATCCAAAGGGAAATATTGGATTACTGCAAAGTACCATACATGGGACTGTATAATAAGATGACTCCCTTCACAAATTTCAGCTGGTGGAGAGTACGGCAGTCTGTTTCTTAGAGGGCATTTTCAGTAGGAGAATCTTACCTCCATGCTCTGTGATCTGTACTGGATTCCATTACATTGTCAGGAATGATTTGGAATAATAGTTTTAACCAATAGGCCTTAAAATAGATTGAGTCCTGGCTATCTCCAAGATCACTTCTCCCCACATGGGATATCACAGCAGCTGAGATCTTCTGGAGCACTGACACAAACAGCTTTCTGGGCTTATCCACATGAGGGCTGGAGGTGAGGCATTCTTGGAGAGAGAGCTTGAAAGAAGAATTTGCTTCTGATTCAATTCACCAGAGGCCAAATTTACTCACCTTCAGGTTATGCTGTAAGCCCCATTTGTTCTCCCTTTCTTTTTCCAGCAGGTGAAAATGAAGAAAAAGTGGATGATAGTGGTGAAGACAGAGCTTTAGTTGTGGAAGGACATTCATTCTCCATTATTGTTGTATTTTTATAACTATTATAATAGCATTTAGCTCTTACATAGTACTTTTCATCCATATATCTCAAAGAACTTTAAAGAGGAGTTCAGTATTACTGTCCCCACTTTACAGATGGGGAAACTAAGGAAGAGAGAGAGGCAAAGTGACTTGGCATGTGTTACTTTGTAGGCCAGTGGCAGAGCTGGAAATAGAATCCTGGTCTCCTGAGTCCTCACCCAATGTTCTTTCAACTAGAGCACATCGTGGTGCATAAATACCCAAAGTATAGGATGGACACTTTAAAAAAAACAAATTAAAATAAACACATTACACAGATAAAATATTAGTTTTCTTTTTGGTCACACATATAATGGCAGCAGCTTTTCACTAAAAAGATGCATTTAAAAAGATCACTTACTTTAACATGAGGTCTAGATGGGTAACTGAAATGGATGTTTTTGAATTCAATCTCTCCTTTGAGCTTGTCTGGTCTATATCCTTCCTTGTTACTGCTATCTATAAGACGGTGCTGGAGAGAGAGTTTGAAAAGGTATTACATGTTTCTGTGATTTTACAGCTGTGGCTTTAGATAGATAAGTTGTTTAGGACAGTAAAAGGAAAACTGCAACAATAAATAGCAGTTTAATTGATCAATAGTTGCTGTATTTCACCCCAGAGGATCCTGCATATCAGTGAAATATAATCCTTGTGGGTACCTTGCAAAGCATTTTGGGATAGGGGACAAGGAAAGAACAGGAGTAACTAGAATAATAAAACATCAACTATACCTTAAATCATCCATCTCCCAACATTTACAATGGGCTCTAATCCCTTAGCTCCCTCCAAGCATCTGCCTAGGCAGAATGTGAGTTGGGAATCAGTTCTTGGAGGAGTGATGCAGCCTGTAATTGTTGGTTGGCTTAAAATGCACAAGCAAAACAAACAAACTAGAGATTTATTACGAAGTCTTTACCCCTAAAAAGATACCATCATCCTGAGGCTCCCTGGTCTGAAATCCAATGGAAAATTAGCCCGACGCTAAATAGCCTAACCTGGAATTGCTCCTCCACTTCCCATTGATGATCTCTGTTGGACTGGCACTTCTTAATGACCCAGTAACCACCCGCAGAGTTAAAATCTTTTTGAATAAGAAATGGGAATAGGAATAGGAATGGGAAGTTCCTATTCTAGGCTCTCTCTGCTCCACTCCCAAGACCAGCAAAACCAAAAATAAAACCAACCCCAACTTCTGAGTTCTGGTTTCGGATTGGTTCTGGTATTAGCTTCCAGCTTGTTCTAGCTCCATCCAGGAGTCTAGGCAATCTGGGAAACAGAGTCCTGAGCCTCTGTAACCATTGTTGCTGTAGTCTGGGGCGAGTCCCCTCAGGACTTGCTTAGGGTAACAACAGATCAGGAACAACCAATTCCAGAGATGGTTACACAGAGTTTGACCACCCTTAATTTAGTCTCTCTGGGCAAAATCCCACCCTTTGTTATACCCACACAACCACACTGAAACCGATAGGCTTTTATGGCCATAACAGAGGACAAAACTCAGCCCTTTGTTCTAACCTAAAATATATATATCTGCAGTCTCAAGTTCATAAACTGCTGAACAAAATTCTAAGAGTTAGTTACTGAATATGTGGCATCCCTCTTCCCCAGCAACAGTATTACCATAGCTTTCAACAGCACTGTTAATCTCCAAATCGAAAGCAGTTGAACTGGAATAATGTCTACTACATATACTTGTGTTTTAAAGATCAATGTCATTTCACTTAGCTCTTCACCACTTACTCTAAAAAATAAACAAATGTGGGAGTGACAAACCTTACAAGAAAGAGGGCCCCAATCTGTAAAGTTGAGCTATAGATCTGAATTTCCCCCAAGTTTGCAGTAAGCACATTTAGGGCTTCGGTTAAGGCTCCTGTCTCCTTAATATGAATAGAAATGTCTTCTTACTTTTGTTTTCAGTGGTATGAGTCTATGGAGGTCATCCAATTTTTGAATCTTTTGAGAAATAAGCCTGAATTTTAAGACTGCTAGAAAACTGACAGGAAGTACCTTATTGATAACCTTGTACACTTCATAGGCAGCACCTTGAGCACTGGCAACACTTTCCAAGTTGGGGGAGCTCTGTCCGAGAGAGAATGCGCCAATGAGCACAGAGAAGAATACCTATAGGGAACAAAACCAGAGCTAGTGTACAGTGGTTCCAGACCTGCAGTTTCCTTAGTGCTAAATGTCATGGTAATCCTGGTGGTTCTGTAAGAGCTTTTCTAGAAAAAATATAAAAAAAGAAAATCAAACCTAAGATTTCAGGCTGCATTTTTCCAGTTCCCCCAGTTTTTATTCTTTCACTGGATTTGACACAGGAAGTGGTGAATGGAGCTATTGTGTGCATGCCCTTTAACTGTTGGATTAGCTTTTTTTGATGCTGCTGCTTTCACTAACCCCCTTTAAGAGGATAAATCATTAAATTAGACATCTCACCATTTCTTTGCAATATTAAAAACCTCAGCGTCCTCAAAGAGAGTTAATCCACAGTTTCCTGAGGCCCTGATCCCGCAAAGCACATTCTTAATATTATGCATGGTGGCTATTCCACTGGAGACAAGTTCTCATCAGAAGTCAATGGGGTTACTCACAGAATATAAAGTGAAGCACGTGCCTAAGACTTTGCAGGGTCAGGGTTTTATTCCTTTCCAAAGGAAAAATAATCTAAACGTGCTGGTAAAGTACAATAATCCCTTGCAAGGATTTTAAAAAATGAAAGATGGTCATATGGCTGTGACACTGGTAGACCATGTGCCAGCTCATGCCATAGCCCCAGACCTCACTGAATACTTACAGATGCCTAGCTGGAAGCCAGGCCAATTCACTAGTGTATTAGTACAGATCAAAGTGATTGTTAAATGTATAAGAATGTATTTGGTGTTTAAACTTCATGAAAACTAATGGGATGTTAATGCATTGTTTTAACTAATGCATTGCTTTCACTTATTGGGATTCTGTTATAATGCCATAGCAAACATTTACATAGTGTATGCCCTTGTCAGTAAATAACTCATCAAATGAGAAAGAAGCCTTGTGGGATGCAAATGAAGAACTTTAACAGAAAAGTGTTAATTTCAAAGCAATTGGTCATTGTGTGTGATGACTGAAGGTCAAAGCCTCCAAACATATTCCTCACTCTCCCATCAAAGGAAAAGCCCATATGGGTAGTGACCCTGTCAGCTTGTTTTCTGTGAGAAGAAGTTACGAGTATGCAGTCAGAGAAAAATCCTTCATCTCTGCACTGTTTGGATTCTATCAGGGCAGAATAAATTAAATGAAGATGAAGATTCTCTGAGTTTTTCTGCATAGCCCTGAGAGACTTTTAGGAAACTGGCAGATCATTATTTCTCTGCCACTCTTTGGAATTATAGACTGACTCATCTGCTTCAATCTCTCAATAACTTTTATTACCTTTCCTTAGCTAATAAACCTATAGTTAGTTTACTATAGAATTAGCTACCAGTGTTGTCTTTGGTATAAAATCTAGGATACCAGTTGCTCTGGGGTAAGTGATTAGTCTCTGGGAATGGAAGCAACCTGAATGTGGTATGATTTTTGGTGTAAATGACCTTTTCAGCACTAAGTCAAGTTTGTCTGGGTGGCAAGATAGAATGGAGAGTTTGTCTGTGACTCCATGGTAAGACTGGTATAGTGATCCAGGATTTCACATTTATTACTGGCTTGGTTCTAATTATAGAACACACCAACAGTTTGGGGTGTCTGCCCTGTTTTCTGACAGCATGCCCTGAGGTAGGCATTCATGGTCATGAACCACTCCAGACAGCATAACAGTGACCAAATAAGATATCTGTTATGGAACTTTGAGTTCTTAAATATGTAGATTCAACATCTCTGATTTATATTAAACATATTTTAAGATTTAGTCTAATGGGTACTTTGTGCTTGAGTAGAAATTATGGATCTTTTTATGCAGTACTTAAACAACAAAGCATTTTCTCTAATTTATAGACCATTTTAAAAAAAGTTTGTCTCAGCTAATCGGACTATACTGTGCTGTACTTACAATTAACACACGTCCAATATCATAATTCTCTTTCTCCTCCACTGTGAGTTTGGTTCCGTACCAAAATGCAAGAGCATAAGCTCCAAATAAAATAAACTCTGCGAAACCCAAAGATGTGTTGGTGGTAATGGATTTTTTTACTCCAACTCTCCTAGCATTCTCTAGGTTAACATCATATCTGAAAACAGATGATAAATGTTAAATTTGGTATGTTCCCAAATGATACACTGGTTAAAGTTCCTTAGCTTCCTTTTATGCTTCCAGGATTTTCTGCCATAAAAATCAATTATCTAGATTTGTATATGGTGTGAATCAACATAGCTTCATTGATTTTACATCAACAGAGGATCTGGTCCAATAATTGTCAATGGTAGGACTTCTTTCTGGTGTTATTTCACTGCATGTGGCTGCACTGAGTGAATTATCAGGCATACAGATAAACATGGCATGTTGGGGAGCAACCAACACAGCTTTTGTAAATGGAAATTATGCCTCACCAATCTATTAGAATTCTTTGAGAGTTTCAGCAAGCATGTCGACATGGGTGATCCAGTTGATCTAGTGCACTTAGACTTTCAGAAAGCCTTTGAGAAGGTCCCACACCAAAGGCTCTTAAGCGAAGTCATGGGATAAAGAGTGATAGGAAACAAAAGGTAAGACTAAATGGTCAGTTTTCACAGTGGGGAGAGGTAAATAGCAGGGTCCCCCAAGGATCTGTATATAGACCTGTGCGGTTCACATATTCATAAATGATATGAAAAAGTGGGTGAACAGTGCGGTGGCAAAAATTGCAGATGATACAAAATTATTCAAGATAGTTAAGTCCAGAGCTAACTGCAAAGGGCTACAAAGGTATCTCACAAAACTGGGTGACTGGGCAACAAAATTTCAGATGAAATTCAATGTTGATAAAAGCAAAGTAACGTACATTGGAAAACAATCCATAAAAAATGATGGGTCTAATTTAACTGCTACCACTTAAGAAAGAGATTGTGGAGACATAATGAACAATTCTCTGAGAGTATTTGCTCAATGTGCAGCAGATGTCAAAAAAGCTAACAGAATATTAGGAACCATTAGGAAAGGGATAGACAATAAGACAGAAAATATCATAATGCCACTGTGTAAATCCATGGTATGCCCACACCTCAAATAATGTGTGCGGTTCTGGTTGCCCAATCTCAAATAAGATATATTAGAATTAGAAAAGGTACAGAGAAGGGCAACAAAAATTGTTAGGGGTTTGGAACAACTTCCACGTGAGGAGAGATTAAAAAGACTGGACTGTTCATCGGAGAAAAGAGATGACAGAGAGGATATGATAGACGCCTAGAAAACAATGAAGAGAAATTGAATACAAAACTGTTATTTACCCCTTCGTGTAACATAAGAACCAGGGGTCACCCAATGAAATTAATAGTAGCAGGTTTAAAACTTACAAAATGAAGTACTTCACATAACTCATTGCCAGGCCAAAAATATAGCTGGGTTCAAAAAAGAATTAGATAAGATCATGGAGACTAGGTCCATCAATGGCTATTAGCCAAGATGGTTAAGGATGGAGCCCCATGCTGCAGATGTCCCTAAATGTCTGAGTACCAGAATCTGGGACTGGATGATAGGATGGATCTCTCAAAAATTGCCCTGTTCTGTTCATTTACTCTGAAGTATCTGGTTCTGGACATTGGCATAAGACAGGATTCTGGACTAGATGTACAATTGGTCTCACCCAATATGGCCATTCTTATGTAATATTGGAAAAACTGGCCTGAAAACAACATGAAATTCAATAAAGACAAGTGCAAAGTACTACACCTAGGAAGAAAAATCAAATGCATGAATACAAAATGGAGAATAACCGGCTAGGCAGTAGTACTGCAGAAAAGGTTCTGGGAATTCAAGTATATCACAAATTGAATATGAACCAACATGATGCAGTTGTAAAATAAGATACTATTCTGGGGTGCATTCTAGGGAGTATCATATTTAAAACATGGGAGGCAATTGTTCCACTCTACTTGTCTCTAGTGAGGCGTCTGCTAGAGTAGTATATCGGTTCAGGAAAGATGTAGACAAACTAGCAAAAGTTTAGAAGAGAGCAACAAAAATTATAAAACGTTTAGAAAACCTGAGGAAAGGTTAAAAGAACTGAGCATGTTGGTCTTGAGAACTGAAGACTAAGCGGGGACCTTCAAATATGTTAAGGCAGGGGTGGGAAAACTATGGCCCATGGGCCACATCTGGCCCACGGGACAATCCTCCCTGGCCCCTGAGCTCCCGGCTGGGGAGGTTACCCTCAGCCCCTCCCTTGCAGCCACACTGCCACGTGGGCAGGACATTGGGCTGGGGGGGCAGGACTGTGCGCTCCTGTGGGTCAGCACGGCAGTGTATCTGGCTCCGGCTGGATTGCACGGTTGCCAGACATGCTGCTCTGAGCAGCCTGGTAAGGGGGCCCAGGCCGGGGTAGGGGGTTGGATAAGGGGCAGGAGGTTCTGGGGGCAGTCAGAGGACAGGGAGCAGTGGGGTTGGATAGATGTGGGGTCCTGAGACAGGGCGGTCAGGGGACAAAGAGCTGGGGGAGGGGGTTGGATGAGTGGGGGGTTATGAGAGGGGCAATCACGGGGCAGGAAGTGGGAGGGAGTCAGATGGGGTCAGGGGCCAGGCTGTTTGGGGAGGCACAGCCTTCCCTACCCGGCCCCCCATATAGTTTTGTAACCCCAATGTGGCCCTCAGGCCAAAAAGTTTGCCCACCACTGTGTTAAGGAGTGTTACAAAAAGGATGGTGATATTTGTTCCCCATATTCACGGACGACAGGACAAGAAATAATCAGGGTAATCTGCAGCAAGGGAGATTTAGCTTAGATATTACAAAAAACTATCTAAATATTAGGATAGTTAAGTACTGGACTGTGTTACGAAGATGTGGAATCCCCATCACTGGAGGTTTTTAAGAACTGGATAGACAAACACTGATCAGGGATAGCATAGGTATACTTGGCCCTGCCTCAGTACAGGGTGCTGGAATTGATGATCTCTCGAGGTCCCTTCCAGCCCTACATTTCTAGGATTCTGTGATTCTATGAATATCTGCCCTCAAAAGTTAAGAATTAGTGTGTCACTCAATTTTCGAAGAAAAGGTGCTTTAGATACAACCAAACAAGTAAACAGAAGCCAGAATTCCCTTTGATTCCACAACCTGGCAGTAGTTCTCTCTTCCTGTTGGAAGCCAGGAATTATTCTCATAAGCTAAGTTACTAAGCCAGGAGTCTCCAAACTTTATGAGATGAGGGCCATATTAGATTTCTGAAGGGGCTTTGCGGGCCGAAGCAACTGTGAAAAAATTCAATATATGCAAATATATGTAAAATCCCCCCTTTGCTACTCCAGCTGCTGCCGCACCCTCCACTTTCCTCCTCAGGCCGCTGCTGCGCCCCCCCTCTTTGCTCCTCCAGCCACTGCCACAGGGGCACTCAGCCCTCCACACATGGGGCCGCTCACAGGGTTGTGGGGGAGTGGCCTGGAGGACCGGGCAATCGAAGCCGCAGGCTGGATCCGGCCCCCAGGCCATAGTTTGGAGACTCCTGTACTAAGCTATATGCCAATACAAGCAATCAAATACAAATTAAGCACCATATTATACTAGTTAACCCCTGTGAGACCAGAACAAAGATTAACAGCTAATGAAAAAAATAATTCTCTTTTTGCTTGCAAATCCTTTACAAGCTTATGGTTTTCCATCAATCAGTCACAGCTTCTGTTCACTCAGAAGCTAGCTAATCCCCTTTAGCTTCTCAAGGGCATTACAGAAGGCACCGCTCAGCCCATTAATGTTCTCAGAACCTTTCAAGAGGACACACATATCATTTTATTGTTCAATGACATGCTCAGAAGCTTTGTAGGGACCTCTCGACACATAATGTGCAAAAATGCCCTAGCCAAACATGGGAAGGTCCAAAATAATGGCACAGTTTACGTAGTAGTGAAGGGATCCTAAAACGATGTGCAATTAATTTCTTCCACAAATTGTTCAGATATCATTGGTGCTGTTCAGATTAGATCAAGAAAAGGATTATTTGCGAAGCACTAAGCATGCGCTTAACCTTAAGCATGTGAGTAGCTCCCTTGAAGTTGATGACATAGGAACATAGCAATCTTACCTACAGTCATGATTCAGTAAAGCATGAGCTTAACTGTAAACACTTTAATCAATGATTTCAGAGGGAGGGTGCATGTGCTTACAGTTAAGTATTTGCAGAAGTGCTTTGTTGGACTGGAGCCTGATATAAGATTGCATTGTCTATAGCGTCAGCTTCCAAATTAATCAGTTAGTGTCAGAGGGAACTAGGGCCTTATAATGCCCCTCCATAATGTAGGTCAACTGAGCGATTGCAAATGTTCATGAGTGACAGAAAACATCTCCTTCCATATGCTTATACTTATCTTCATCTGAACTTCTCAGCTGTCTGAGGGATAAACTGACAGATTTTTGATGTTTTTAAAATAACCACATCACTTTCCCAAATATTATGTACAATCAATAAGTAGTTAAAAAAACTCACTTTGCGAATGCCTTCATCTGTCCATTGAAAGCAACAACTGTTCTGATAGCAGTCAAAATTTCTTCTGCCACAGCTCCTGCTCTAGCATAAGCAGACAGCTCTTTTGAAGTGAATGATGCCAGTAACTGGAAAATTTGGAAGGTCAGGAGAAGGGGAAACTATTTTATTGCAATCTATTTAAGTGGTGTAAATTATGAACTGATACAAAGGGTGATCAAGCAGTTAGGGAAAGAGTCTAGAATTTAGGAGATCTGGGTTCAAAGCCCCACTCCAACACAGATTTCCTGGACAACTTCGAGTAAGCAACTTTGCTCTGTGTTTCACTTCTCCATGTATAAAATGGGAATCCCCTATCTTACATGGTGTTGTGAGGCTAAACACAATTAAAATTGTGAGGTGCTCAGAAGCTATAGTAATGGAGGCCATGTAAATAACTTATCTATCTTAATTATAGGTCACTATCTTGTTTCTTCCTGCACCATTTTCAGTGCTTGGGTGGGGGAAAGGAGGAGAAAAAACAAAATGCAACCTATAAATGGAAAGACTTCATAAATTTTTCTGTGCATTGCAAGCAATATCTACTAAAGTGGTCACAGATGATGAATGCAATCCTCCTCTTCCCATGTGGTGAGTGGTAGGGACTGGAAGCAGTTCAGGCCTCCATGGCATGCCAATACCTGCCTGCTGATGCTCAGTGTAGACAGAGCTCTGCAAATTTTCAGGCAGGAACCAGTGGAGTAGGAGAAGGGCAGCTCTCCATGCTCTCCAAACTTTGTGGTCATGTTGCTTTGGGGTTCACTCCCTCTCAATCTGTCTTTACTGAAAAAATTCTTATTTGTTTTTCCCTAGCACTTACGACTGATCCTACTGATGCTGATGCAGCAAGGAGAGGGCTAACTGACAAAATCACCAAAGTCAGTTTCCATCCGTAGACGAATCCTATAATAATCCCTGCCACAAACGTGGCAAAAGATTGTACAAATATACAGATCTTGTCTCCGATGCCTTCATGGATGGTGTTAATGTCACTGTTAATTAAAAAAGAGATTTGTTAATTTTGATGAATGCCTACTCCTCACGCATTTTTCGGTTTTGCTGGAGAGAAGCTTGTCAGAAGTTTAACCATTCAAATCATTGGATAGAAGGAATTTTGAACATGGGTACCCAACTGCAGTAATGACTCTTTGTGGGGTGAGGAACTAGCGGATCACAACACGTTTTCTATGATATAACCTCTAGATAGACTTCTGCCATTGCCCTGCTCATTCATACATGAACCAATTCATTTATGCAATATCCAAAAGGAATAATCCATACAAAAACAAAAATTCATACCCCAAAACTTTACATTACTTTTTCCTCCAAGTTCCCCTATGTATCCTATCTTCTTCAATTTTGTTATTAGTTTTTAAGATCTTTGAGGCAAGGGACATCTCTATTTTGCATCCTATACAGTGAGAAGCACAGTGGTAGTAAATTATTATTTGGAAAATCATTGAGTGTCACACTAATTTTCTCTTGTTATTTACATATGTGGAAGCTAGGATTGGTGAAATTCAAGCCTCTCACATTCTCTTCAGGATTCACATATTTCAAAAATTGGGCATATACCTCCCTGCAAAAATTAAATCTGGAGAAACTTTGCATACCGTGATCATACTTTCCTCTGAATCCCTGCACAAGGGACCTGATCCAAAGATTCCTAAAGATTTTAATTGGTTTTGGATCAGGTTCAAAATGATAACATAGTACCCATAACTATGAGTGCAGTTTCATTTCATATGATGCCAGGGTTTTCAGTGTTTGTAAACTAGCTGGAGATAGCAGAGCTGTTTATCTACAGTAGTTTGCAAGATAGCTCATAGACCAGGGGTCAGCAAACTTTCAGAGATGGTGTGCCGAATCTTCATTTAGTCAGGGCTTTACGTGCCGGTCCGGAAGGGGCAGGGCTTCGGGCGGAAGAGGAGGGATCAGTCCGCCCCCTTTGGGGTTTTCCCTGCGGGCTACTGCCAGCCTGAGTGAAGGCACTGAGTGGGGCACATGGGAACATTGGCTGGCAAGGGGCCAGCAGGGGGAACCCCGAGTGGGGCAGGCTGAATGGCTCAGCCACCACTGCTTTGGAGTTTCCCCTGCAGGATCCTGCCAGCCGGGGTCTCAGCTCCCACTGCCACCCTGAGTTCCTTACACGCAGGCTTTCCCTCCCTCCTCCCCCACCAAAACTCAAGATCCTTTAAGGTTTTTCAAGTTGGGCTCCCACAAATGGAAGAATCAGAAATCACCGATTGCTTTTGCAAATTTTGGCTCTAAAGCTTTCCTGCTATTGCCAGAGGATGCAATGGAATGCCACCCTGGGTTCCTTACACCCAGGCTGGCAGCAGAAGATGAGCAGGGTAGGCGGCAGCTGGCAATGTGTCAGCGGGGGAAACTCCATAGCTGTGGGGGGCTGAGCTCTCCCCGCGTGCCAGCTGAAATTGGCTTGCATGCCACGTTTGGCACGGGTGCCATAGGTTGCCGACCCCTGTCATAGACACTACAAAGCCAATTTCAGATAAGTAAGATGTTGCATTTCACAGCATAAGCCCTCACAATGGAAATGTCACTGAAACTCTGAAAATGAAGTGAAAAATGATAACGAACACCTCCCTCAGATAGCAGTAATATTTTAGGTCTTAATTAAAGGGAGTAGGGATAGCTCAGTGGTTTGTGCATTGGCCTGCTAAACTCAGCATTGTGAGCTCAATCCTTGAGGGGGCAATTTAGGGATCTAGGGCAAAAAATCTGTCAGGAGACAGTACTTGGTCCTGCTAGTATAGGCAGGGAATGGGACTTAATGACCTTTCAAAGTCCTTCCAGCTCTATGAAATAGGTATATCTCCATATATTATTATTATTTTTAAAAGGTTTCCTGGAAATTCCCTATAGCTAATTCTATAAAGGTAACCATCAGTCCTATTTTTGGCTCATGTTTCTGCTGCATAGATAAATAGAGCCTTCTCACTCTGTCAGTCGGGTGTTCAACGTTCCAGTCTGGCTGGTATCAAACCACTCCATCTCCTGGTGAAGTATTGCAAAAAAAATCTTTTGTCTGATTCTTGCTGTCTGTCTTCCAGCTGAGGTCAAAAATGCCCAGACTTGAATGGCGCTCAGTATCATTACAGCAAAGAAAATAACCACATAGTAGTAGGCAAACCTGTAGTAAAACAGTAAAAGTCTATAAGGCCAATTGCATCTTGAAGTTAGACACATCAAGTCACATTCAACCTGTTGAAGCCAACGGGATGTAATTGAGGGCCAAATCTGGATTACAGACTAAGAGACAAAAAAATATAGAAACTACACTGTGCTATTCTTATGAAAATAATTGCAGAGGTTCTGACCTTGTCATTTCAGCTTCTATATCCAAACCTGGAATTGTTGGACACGTAGAGCTACTATTCATCACCGCTGAAAGATTAACTGTAATGAAAACAAATATTCAGTTTTATTAGAACAGACACAAAACAAATCATGGTGACTTTAGGCCATAATCTTATAGGTGTTTTGCATGACACTACACTCCCTGCAACAGCTCTGTAGATTTGTAACCTTCGTGGTGACCATCATCTTTCCAGTGGCGGACCAAACAGGGCAAACTTCTGAGTCAACTCAGAGGGTTACTATAAAGTGATGTCATGGATTTAGCTCACTACGTCAATGGGCACTGGTCAGATCACAATTTCATCTGATCTGACCTCCTGATTCCAACAGTGGCCAATATCTGATTTTTCAGAAGTTGATAATTCCCCCTTCCACCTCACATAAGGCAAAATTCATCCATGCAGACACCATGAGTCCAACTTTTATGCAGCACTTTTCCACCCAAGACTCAAAACTTGACCCAAGTGGGGTCCAAGTGATGGCTCAGGTTTTTGCTGGTTGTCTCCAAAAGGTAAATTTCACTACCAATGCACCTAATCAAATGTGGAAAATTGTTCAGACCTGGGAGAAATAGGAGACTCCTTCCAGGAGTCAGCACATATATTTTAGGGTAAGTTACGATTGCCCTTATCATTAGCTTAGCTCATATAGAGGCAAAATAGTATTAGTGGTCCTATTTTGTTGCTTTAAAAATCCAGTCACAGAACTTGATTTGGTGATGTCCTGGGATGGTGAATTCCATGGATTAACTATAAACTATAGAAAGTAGTAAATTGTTTTATAGTTACCTAATACATTACTCTATAATTTATCTAGTGTCTATTTTGCTACTGTACTGTGCAGCAGAGTTAAAAAGGAAGGACTGCTCAGAATTCACTATGCTCTTTATGGCTTTTAACATCACAGCAGCACTCCCTCCTGAACCTCTGCAATCTAGCAAATAAAAGACCCTAACAAATACTTTCAGGAGTTGAACAAACTTTATTTACCTGAAGACATATTTACTGCTTGGCCAGTCATCACAAAGCTGTTTGTCATCTCTCCAAAGACGACAACTATAAGTGGCAACCCTATTCCATTTGCAGCAGCTGCAATCAAGCCTATTATCATCAAAATGATATCCAGCCAATCGGCATACTCAAACTACAAGAATATAAAGAAAAAGGAATTAATTGAAGGTTGACAAATTCACATTGTGACAATGCCCTATTCAGACACACAGAAGAGAATTTGTTTTTACATAGCACCATTCGCAATTTGGGAAAACCAGAACACTTTATGAAGCAATGAATTAGGTACTGTGAAGGCAAACACAACACCTGGGATGCAATTTTAAAAGCCTACACACAGTTTTAGGCCAGTTTTTGTTGAGGGATTTAGGACATGTTGGCAGGATGAATCCCCTGATCTGCAGAAAAAAGAATATATCCTACATCTTTCACAAAGTGATAACATTACCTGTGCAACTCACTGCCTCCCTGTGTGCATTCTGCTACATCACATATTTACTCAGTGCATTTAAAATGTATACAAGAACAGGTAGTTGACAAACATTTGGCTGCTGCCTACCAATAGAAATGGGTACGTAGCATTTATCACATTTAAGAAAAACACAGCACTTGTTTCCCTGGATAATTCATGAGACGTTATACACTAATGAAAAAATTATCTCCAGTTGAGAGAGCCCTACTTACCACATATGCTCCATTTCAGTCCTTAACATGGGTGGATTTCACTCTGTCATGGTGCTAGTGCTGAAACATCGTCAAGCACTAGCAGTTAACTGTGGGGGGAACTTTGCACAACAGAGGGATGCCTGAGATTGATAAAATGGCTGTGCAGCAATACTAAATTTTGCACAGACTTCTTTCTTCTCTTTCGAAATGAGTTTTGTGGTGGTACATTAGTCTGTAACCATAACGGACAACAGGCAAAGAAAAGGAACAGTGAGAAAATATAAAACTATGCACTAACCAATTTCAAAATGCCAACCATCTTTCCCTTTGACTTCTCATTTTCCTTTCTAAAGAGATAAATGCAAAATTAATCCAGACCCTTTCTTGAAAGGCAGGGAAAGAAATTTAACAGCATATTAAGATCAAGGAACCCCTACGTTTTCTTCTCCTTTAACTCGTCATTTTGCTCAGGTTTTTCATCAAGTTGGAAAACAGGATTGTCATAGCCATTACTTGAGGAGTCTGTGGAGGAGAAAATAGGTTTTGCTTTCACAAATATTAAGGTATTTTAAGTCAGTTTCTTCTGAAGCACAGTAAATCCCTTTCTAAATTACCGGAGCACCAAAACAGATGATTTTTTTAAAGCAGGAAAACCACATTTTTCTCATGCTCTTGAAACAGCTCAGTATCTTTCCATTTTTAACTCCCCAAAGAGCACATCCAAGCTGAGAACCAACATCATTTTCAGCCCAAAAAACAAATTTTAAGGGAAGTCATTAAAGACTGACTTGGGCCTCAGTCTTGCAAAAACTGAGGGAATGCCTAAATGTATGTCTACACTAGAAGTGCTACAGTGGCACAGCTGTAGCTATGCTGTTATAGCATACCCACTTACAACAATGATGGAAGGGATTAATAAAACCACCTGTTAGTTGATGGAAGAGTTCTTCTGTCAATCTAACGGTGTCTACACCAAGGATTAAGTTGGTTTACCGATGTCTCAAAGAGCATGAATTTTTCACACTTCTGAGAGATGTAGCTAGGTGGACCTAACTTTTAGGTGTAGACCAGGCCTTTGTCTTTTCAGGATTGGGGCCTTAGAGTGGAATAGGCATACTTATTATTTGTTGGCATTTCAGTAGTACCTACAGGCCTCAACCCTACTGTGATATGGCTATACAAACACAAGCAAAGAAAAGAGGATCTCCGCCCAAAAGAGTTTATAATCAAAGAATAAAATGAGAAGAAACAAGTGGATGAAAGAAACTAACAGAGGAATCACAATGGAATAATGAGCTGACTGTGAACTACAGGATAAAAGATGGTCACAACAAACCAGCTGTCTATCCTATCTCAACCTGAACTATAACCACTGTGTTTTCCCACCACTGGTTTTTAGAACCACTTTGTAGAGTCTTACAGGACACTATTATGTTTGTTTTGATTATATAACCATTCAAATGCAGTTAATTGGCTCCTGACTCACATAATGGAGCATTTGTATGCTTAGGTCCCATTGCTGATGCATGTAAAGAACTTTAGGCATGTGAGCGGCCACACTGAAACTCAATGGGACTACTCGTGCTTATATACTTGCAGCATGGGAGCCTTAGTTATTTTTAAACTAGAGTGCCTCACTAGGCACACCAGGGTCATTTAAACTGGTAGAAAGGCCACACAGAGCTACGTCCAGTCAGTGCTGTGATTAAGTTAAAAGAGAATACATGTATTCAGTGCTAGCTTAGAAGAATATTTTCCTGAAAGCTGTTTCCTCCACATAGATCCCAAGGAAAGATACCTTCTCGCTGGGTAAAGACACCACAGAAGGAAGCTTAATAGCGAGAGTTGCATGAGTCGTAGAGAACAATGGGAGAGCTGATCAATTTTTCCATAGAAATCCCTCATGGCTACCAGACAGGATTCAAAATGTGGCTTTATTTTCATGGCAATGGAGTACATCCTTCCAACAGCCAGCCTAACATTAAAAAGAAGAAACAACTAATGAAAAAACTTACTAGGATTAGATGCTTCCTTTTCTGTGTGATTTATGAAATCATCCTTCATTGTGTTATTCTGTTGTATGGTTACTAGACTTGCAGAAGTAAATTGCTTTCGGTAAAATCTGCATACACAAGAAAACAACACAACCTTTCAGAGACAACAGCCATTCAGAGAGTTCACACTAAGATATGTTTGTTTCTTTATTAATTATTTGTTTCCCTTCAACAACTTTTCCTAGGGAAGAAAAAATATTTATCCTTACATAGAATCAGAGGGGTAGCCGTGTTAGTCTGGAATTGCAGAAGTAACAAAGAGTTCTGTGGCACCTTAAAGACTAACTAAAGTTAGTTAGTCTTTAAGGTGCCACAGGGCTCTTTGTTACTATCCTTACATACTACTTTTGCATCAGGGTAAGTTACTTTTCTAAAGAGCTATGTTAATTTTTAAAAATAGAACAATAATATGGCCTGCTTCTTGGGGGTATCCAGGGCTGTGGCCACTTTCTGCTAGCACGAGAAAGCCTTGTCTGTGCCTGATGGGCTCAGCTCCCCAACTCTAGTGGCCATAGGCAACACAAGCACCCCCCTCAAAACCAGTGCAGGCCCTGCTCTCTCTTTACAGATTAGTGATAGGTAGGGTGACCATATTTCCTGATGCTGAATACAGGACACCTGCTAAAATTATTTGTATTCAAGTGAGTTCAATGGCAATCAGTCAGAACTATGCAGTACAAACATTCAAATTAATATCAAGTTGACTGAGCCACTGTTAACAAGAAATATTGCATAATTGGATTCTTTTTATTTATCTTCTTATCTTTAAGGATTTGGGGGTCACATGGGGAGGGGTGATGCACACACCTCTAGCCCCTCCCCACCATGTTATGCTTATAAAAAGCATACAAGATTTTTTTATAGGGGAAAAGGCAATACACCACATTTATTGAGACTACAGCAGTTAGAATATGCTTTTAATTAAATACACACCATTCACACAGTCCCACCAGTCAATGTTCTAGTTACCAGTTTAGAGTCTGGATTAATTTAGTGGCCAGCCAGATTGGCTGCAGAGGGGAGCTGGGCTCTGCTGGTCACGATCCGAGGCTTTTGGGGTTGTCGGCAAGACGAACCCAAAGTCCCATTGCAAAGCACTCTGGTTTTATAGTTTTTGTTGTTGTTGTTGTTGAAGTTTATGGATTTTGCTGTCTCATTTTATGACTGGTTACTTCTCAGTTAGTGTTATATTTTGATGTTTTTTTTATGTTAGCATTCCAAAACATCTCCGGTGTGTGCTTGTGTGTGTGTGTCATTCTGTCCTGAATTAGCTGTTTGACTGAATTAGCTGTTTTGACTGAATTAGCTGTTTTGTGTTTAAGGGTGCTAGCCTCCACCTTAGGGTCAATTTGCCCTTCCTTAATTATGGATGTGTGTTGATGTTTCTCTGGCATCATTAAGTCTTTTTATTTTTTTCCTTGACCATCTGGCTTTAACAATGGCCTTTACACCTTATCTTTTTCTGACGCATTTATTTCTTATTCACACAAACAGTTCTTTACAAAGATCTTCAAAGGTATACAAATAGCAGTATTTGATGTTAAACAAAAAAGGCCTTGTAAATTAAACCTTATTATATTTTGTAACTAGCTTTTTTTACCTTGTGGCCTGGACCTTCAAAATTCCTTTAATTTAATTATCATAGACTCAGACAAGGTCCCACCTTTTACTTATCAGGCATGATGTTAACTAACCCATTTCTTTACTTTAATATTTCAAATCTTAAACTTTACTACAAATCATATAACAAAACATAGTTATCTAGTCCAGTACCCAAGGTATAACACCCACACACGGGGAGAAGTGACACACACACACTGCTGTACACATCTCTCACACGGGGGCAGGTGGGAGACCAATCTACTGACTCTCCCTGCCCAGTGCTATTCACCCTCCATGTTGGGCTTAGCACCCAGGATGGACCTACCTCTGCTGGTACCTGGCACCATGTCTTTCCGAGGCAACGCATGGGTGTGGGGGACGCAGGGTCACAGGACTCCCTCCCCAGGTTTCTGCCAGGGTTCACACCAGACTTTGGCCAGCAGCAGCCTTTGGGCACTGTGTGGAAGGGAAGGGAAGGGACGGGAGCTCCTTCCAGTCGTGGAGTGGGGGGCAGGGCTGACCTGGCTCATGTCTTTGCAGAGATCATCTCTTTTTCCACCCCACCTTCCATGTAGATGGAAGCAGCTTGTCCCTTCCTGCCAATACAGTGTCAAAAGGCAGCTAACACCTCCAAGCTGCTGTTAGCCACCAACATAACCTAGCCACCTCTGGCTACAGTGAGGACAGGAACAGATTAAATCCTAAGGATGAATTAGGGAACCTAACTACAAGGGCTTAAATGAACCTGGCCAGAGAGGTGGCTCAGCATGGAAGAATGCCTAGGGGATGGAGCAGTCCCACACTCCCTGGGGGCAGGACCCAGGATGGTGGTGGTCAGGTGAAGAGGGTACTAAGCCCCTGCCCTGGTTGCTACTGTGCAGCCTGAAGCTTTGGGTCATGAACAGTCTGGAAATTGCTTCCTCCCACCCACTCCAGAGCTTAGCTGAGGGATGGAGAGGCTTCCCCATACCATCGCTGTGCAGGGCTTTGGCACATGCAGGGATTGGTCAGTGCCTCAAGCTGGAGGGTCTTGGGCTTTCCCGGGGTGCCAGCCCAGCCAGAGACAGTGTGGGAAGGAAGGAGCCTGCAGGCCAGGATGTTGCTGAGCTGAACGCTCTGACCAGGAGCTGGTTCTCCTCAAATGCTGGGAGTGGGACGTGCCCCGGCAGGGCAATATGGAGGAGCAGCAGGGCTGGGAGGAGGGGGAGCAACGAGGCAAAGCAGGGTGGTGACAGTGAGGGTTGGAGCACATAAAGGGCCAATGGGTGTGCAGCAGCAGCAAGCCAGTTTCCCTACCCCTGTCCAGCCTCACCCCTATGGAGGTGGTGGAATCTCCTTCCTTGGAGGTTTTCAAGGTCAAGTTTTACAGAGCCCTGCTGGCTGGGATGATTTAGTTGGTGTTGGTCCTGCTTTGAGCAGGGGGTTGGACTAGATGACCTCCTGAGGTCCCTTCCAACCCTGATATTCTATGATTCTATGATTGGAGGGTCAGGGAGTGCAAGAGACAATGCCTCCCATCCCCATTGGGTTTCTTCAGCTTCAGTATAGCCATAAATAGAAGCAAAATGACAGTTTTCTACAACTGCAATGTCCCTTCAGCTCTAAAGAAAGCACAGAAAGAGGCACAGAGACAATGAACTTATCTCCGCAACTGCAATGCATCAATAGACTTTCTATACACACCCGGGTCTCCAGTGGCCCACGGATATTTACATGCAGTCCCTGACAGACAAACAAAAAACCAGAAGGCTCTTCCAGGGCAGTTGCATACAGAAGGAAGAGCTTGTTTTTAAGTGGATCTACAGAGGACCCCTCAGCTTCAAAGCAACAAAAGGTAGAACTAGTGACCCTATAGTTGAGGATCTCTCAGCCTCACTACCCCCTGGGGAGATACCTCAGCATCAGGGCAGCAACAATCACCCGTAGCACCTCCTCCCCCCC
>ML677349.1:41288098-41332991 GCA_007922305.1 Dermatemys mawii | reverse complement strand
GCAGCAACACTGTCACCCGTAGCACCCCCCACGTCAGGGCAGCAACATTGTCACCCGTAGCACCACACACACACACACACACGTCAGGGCAGCAACATTGTCCCCCGTAGCATCACACACACACACACACACACACACACGTCAGGGCAGCAACACCGTCACCCGTAGCACACACACACACACACACACACGTCAGGGCAGCAACACTGTCCCCCGTAGCACCACACACACACACACGCACGTCAGGGCAGCAACACTGTCACCCGTAGCGCGCGCACACACACACACATCAGGGCAGCAACACTGTCACCCGTAGCACCCCCCAGGTCAGGGCAGCAACACTGTCCCCCGTAGCACCACACACACACACACACACACACACACGTGTCAGGGCAGCAACACTGTCACCTCTCGCATCTTCGCGCTTCAGAGTGACAACGTCACCTCTGGCGCCCCCCCCCCCCCCCCCCCGTGGGAACGACCCATTTGCTTTCAGTGCCAGCGGCCCGGGCTCCCTCGGCGGGCGCGTCACTCCAAGCTGCCCTTGGCCAGGGAGCGAGCACCCCAGAGACGCGTCCCCGGTCCTGCCGGGGAAGGTGCCCCGCTGCCCGCGTGCGGCGGCCCGGGGAGCGCCGCTGAGCCCCGGTCGGAGGAGAGCGGGGATGGGTCTGGACGAAGGGTTTGCCCGGGCACGCTGCTGGCTGGAGCTTCCCCATCGCTCTGCCCCGGCCCGACCCCAGACGGGTAAAGCCTCTCCCCGGGGATGGGGCGGGAGAGATTCCTCCGCGGGAGACGCTCCCCGCGCTGGCGAGTCTGAGTCTCCCTCCCGCAGCCAGCAGCCTCACCTGCCCGCTGCTCCCTACGCTGCGCCCGGACCAGGAGTGACCGCCGGGTGCCCACGCTGCCTTCGCTCCCTAGCCAAGGCAGACTCCCCTGGTGGGCGTGTCCCTGACGCTGCTCTACCTCGACCTCAGTGCCCTGTACCCTGCCCCATTAAACAGCAGGTTGCTTCCTGCCGCCCACTTTCCAGCTAGCTTGTTTCCCTCCCTCCACATATTGAAGGATCAGGTTTCAAGGTAATGCTCAGGGGCCCCCTTTCCACATCTCCGATCAGTGACTCCTTTCTCACAGTTACCTCACCAGCCAAAAACAGGGAAACCATTTCTGGTGAAGACGAGCGGCTGCGTGGACCAGAAATGAGTAAAAGGACTAAAATGATTTCAAAGGTCTCCTAAAAAGTTCAGAGGGTTGATTCAGAAAAACACCCCAAAGCTCCCATGGTTCACCACACTTGTAGGGATGTCTATCCCTTACTATGGTAAAACTTACGCAGACTTCACAGTGTCCAGTGGTTCCCCATCCCTTTCCACTGTGCAAAAACAAAATTCCATAATTATCTCCCCATCCAACCGGGTGCTGATATCATCCTCTTCATGCTGGAATTTGAGTGCCCAAAGTTTTTGGAAAGTCAAGGGAAACCAGTGGTAGTTTTGCCTGATTAAGGAGTTCAGGAATGGGTCGAGTATGATGATTCCTCTTTTCACTCCTCCCTCACCCCCTCCCCACACACCATGTTTAGGGTAAAATGATACAATTCTCTTTGAAAGAAAAGGCAACATTTCCCATTGCTTTCTTCACCCCACTACCTTTTACTTCACAGCTGGACTTCGATACTGCCCAAAAGCCTACACCGCAACTCTGTTTATATCTTGGGCCCCATGCTCTCATTACCATTACATTATCTTTTGTTGTAAAGTTTATTACAGGACTCAGTTTCAGTCCCCGTTATGCTAGGCATTGTACAAAACACACTGGGACAGGGACTGACCCTTCCTAAGAGTTTATAAACAATTTGGCTTCTATAGCTCAGAAGTCCGTATCTGTAGATCTTAGACAGGCGGGGCGAGGTCAGGGGGTGGGGATGTGAGGAAGGAGAGGTGAGAAGCACAAACACATGATTTTCCCAAGCCCTCATCTGTGTTAATCCCAATGGAGTCCGTGGGATTTTTGCCATTTCAGTGGGAAGAGGATCAACTCCTGCATCCACACTAGAAGCATTTTGCCAGTGTAATATACTGGTATAGTTTTACTGGCAACGACTTTTCAAGAGTAGATCTGGCCATAGATTTAGTTGTGGTCATGGTTGAACTCAGATATCATAGCAATGAATGCAATATAAGAATATAAACAGAATTAAATAGGAAAGTCTTGACTAGAAGTTTGAAGATGCCAAGCACCCACAACTCATCTGAAATCTTAAGGACTTGCTGGTGCTTCGCATATCGGAAAATCAGGCCATTTTACTATTATAGTAGAACCTTGACTTTATGAGCACCAATCTGACGAACAACCAGTCACAGGAATCATTTCCACTCCCAGACAGGGCGGGAGGAAGTAGAAAATCACAGCATGCATGTGATTTGATGATGAACAAGTTGACATCCCTTCACATTTTGAGGCCTTCAGTGTGTTGGAAAATGTTTTGCTGTGGTTTGAAGGACAAGAAGAAAGTGATGCAGTGTACCATGCTGCAACTCACACTGTACCTACTGTCATTTTGAGATACTCAATTTTATGAACTTTGCAATGTCATGAACTCCTCAGTCCCCAGTTAGTTTGTAAAACAGAGGTTGTGCTGTTTTTGTGTGTAGAAGCCCCAGCGAAGATTGCAGCTACATTGTGCTAAGCATTGTAAATACACATTATTCAGCGTTATCAAAATGTTTCCCCCCACCCCAACACAAAATTGTCAAGGTTGACACAGTCCCACAGAAAGTTTAGATTTTGATGAAATGGCATGTTATGATGGAGCAATGTTCTAGCTGAAAAATTTTGACTAGCTGTAATGTTAATAATCAATTTTAAAAACTAAAATCCAGGGGAACAAAGGGAAAGTGAGAGGAGGAGAAAGGGAAGAGTTGGCAAATAATTCCTGCAGTAACCTGGTGAGAAATAAAGGCCCCACTTATCACTTGGTAGAAGACCAGGGAAAGTCAAAGCAAATAACATTATTTTTTTAAACCATCTCTATAAGTAAAAGATGGCCACAATTATTTAAAGGTTGAACAGAACTGATAGTAATGGACTGAAATAAATGCAATAGCAACTAGAACAGACATAAGCTTATCAATGGAATCAGAGAGGTAGCCGTGTTAGTCTGGAATTGCAGAAGTGACAAACAGTCCTGTGGCACCTTAAAGACTAACTAAAGTATTAGAGCATAAGCTTTCATGGGCTAATACCCATGCATCCGACAAAGTGGGTATTAGCCCACGAAAGCTTATGCTGTAATACTTTAGTTAGTCTTTAAGGTGCCACAGGACTGTTTGTCACTTCAAGCTTATAAATGAAGCTTCAGTATTTAACTGTCATGATCCACAACACTATAGTTTACAATAGTGTCTCTGCAGTATTTTGGGACATTACTGTAGACTGTTTTGTTTATGATTTAAGGAAAGTGTGCGATTTGGAAGGAAGAATGCTGTTTACTTTTTAGATGTTCTGTTTTATGAAACTACTCAATTAATTTTAAAAATCACATATGGTTAGAAATAGACTATCTTCAGGTCCAAATGACAGAATTCGAGGCCAGAAGCAACAACCAGATCATCTAGTCTAACCTGCTGAATAATCACTGGCCACCAACACCCAGGCATTAAACCCAACAACTGACCAAAGTATTAAATCCCTCAGGAGATTAAACTGTCATAGGCAGAGAATAGGAGGTGTGGAGGTGCACCAGGCATGGCAAGGAATTGAGTTAAGAAGATATATCTGGATGATTTTAACACAAAGGGCTTGTCTTCACTAGCACAGGGAGAGATCGATCTCATGGAGATCGATTTATCGCGTCTCGTCAAGACGCGATAAATCGATTGCCAGCGGCGCCCCCGTCGACTCTGTAACTCCAGCTCGCCAAAAGGCGCAAGCTGGAGTCGATGGAGGAGTGCACCGCCGCCGTGAGGATGGCAGGTAAGTCAGCTGTAGATATGCCGATTTCAGCTATTAACGTAGCTGAAATTGCATATCTACAGTCAATCCCCGCCCTAGTGAGGACCAGCCCAAAAACTGCACCACTTGCGGCAGAGGAAAGCAATCCCCTCCTGCCCCCAGCTCACTGCCAATCTGATCTGGGGAAGATGCCTTCCCAACTCCACATATGGTGGTTAGTTAGACCCTGAGCATGTGAGTAAGAGCCAGCTGGCTAAGCACGTAAGAGAATTCTCAGTAACCCCTGAGAGCAGCGGCCTACCTCATCTAGTGTCCTGTCTCCAGCTATGGCTGTCTCTGATGCTTTAGATGAAGGAAATAAACATCAGAAAGCAACGTGGGGAGGGAGGGAGGTGAAAATCCCTGCAGATGATCAGCTGAACCCCTTAAGCATGATATTTTAGGAACGTAAAACATGAACCAGAAGGGACACTCAGCGCTGTGAAGCCAGATCCCCATACCAACCACATCATACAATCCTACTCATAAATTTGTCCAATTCTCTCTTAAAATTAAATTGCTTGTCCCAGCAACTCCTATTGTCAGGCTGTTTCAGAACATCTCTGTTTTTGATTGCCCTTCCAGGAGGTGGCTGCTAATGGGAAGGGCCTAATCACTACAATGCAGCCAGCCAAGTTGAGTTAACTAGCATCACCCCTAACTGACTAGACTGGGGAGTGGTATCTGCTTAAAGGAAATACTGGTTACAACTGGAATAAACACACTATAACATTAATAAAAACCAAGCTACACTTTGTTTTCCTGAAGGGACTGATCTTAAGATACCCAATGTTTGGCAACTCTCAGATTAATAGATCTACATGTGGCAATGGTAAAATAATAGATGCCATTTTCAGCTTAACACTCCCACCCCGATATAGTAGGCAAATACCAGGAAGATAGAATTCCCTTCTTGGGTACCTCTCAGAGCAGTACCCAGACTTGGTTGGTGTTGGACAACTGTTACAGAGTTAAGAGTTTGGTGGCTAAATTCTACCTTCAGTTACAACCATGCAACCCATGTGGGGTTAAAGTCGTGTAACTGAGGGCAGAATTTAGCCCATTGTATCAATTCTAGTTGATAGTGTAAGCTACTACATTTTAAACAGAGACATAATTAGTACTCCATCACCACCACAACCAACAAAAGATCCTTCTGCTCCAATATTTGTTAAAAAGTGGGAGCTGAGGACGAAACTGATGGCACAACACTCTTACGTCTTCTAGGTTTCCTAGGTCATCTCCACAATCCCAGCATACCCCACTGTCACATGCACCTTCTCTAGTTCTAGGGCATTATTGTGAAATATAAAACACAACATTTATTATGACAATTATAGTTTGGAGATAGCACCCCAAAGCCCCACCAGAGAACATGGCCTCATTGTGCTAAATACTGCACCCAGATATAATTAAAGATGGTCCCTCCCAAGCAGCTTATCACCACAAGTTTTTTTATTAAAAATGTTGATCAATACATAATGATAGGTATGTAGACCTGGATATATGACTGATTTTTCAATGATAATTTTTATATATACTTTATTAATTTTCTGGCAATTAAGATTAAAAAGATGGATACTGTAGCTAAGGCAATTCTGCATGACACTAGTTTACTTTAAAAAACTGTTTCCCAGTTATTGGCCATCTCCTCTGGGTTGTGCTATTTAAGCACAATGGTGCGTGTTTATTGCAGGGCCTAAATTTAAGCCTGGGAACAGTTCTGGGTTGATGCCCCAGTGATGGTATAAGATTCTGCCCCTCTTAGCCCAACTCCTTCCTTAGTCACCTATGATAAACCAGCTCACTCAGGCTCTGTACACATGAAGATGATCTCACCCATTAATTCCTTCTTCACCTTGATCACTTACAGGTATTTGGATAATTCAGAAACTTTCAGGAGTTCCTAGTTCACATCTGCTTTAGTTCACATCTGCGTAAAGAAGAAAAACAAAGAAATTACACTCTAATTACCCGCTGAAAAGCTTGTACTTCTGCTCTAGGCCCTAGAGGAAATTTAATTAAGTGCAAAGAATCTGGAAAATCTCTCAGATTACCTCTTACTCAAAAGGGGCAGGACATAGTCTTGTGGCTTTTTAAGGTCAATGTAGTTTATCTGTTACTATAAAAGGGGAAACACCCTGTGTGTTGTGAGAAAATAAGGTCTTTACCTGAATATACAGCATACCTCAGTTGAGCAATAGGTGGGTGCAGCACCATACGCAGAGGAGATAATATGTTTTGTATTTCCTTTGAAGACAACCTGCTAAATTCATACAGGGTGTCAAGGCTGATTCCCAACTCTGTCACTCCGAACGCAGAAGTGGGGCGCTCAAGGCTTTTAAAAATTAAAAAAAATTAAAAATTAAAACTTGCCACTTTAGGCTTGTATTAAACTCCCAAGGTTACAGCTTTTCTCTTACCTTGGCTTGGTAAATGTTGCCACCACTCAAATGCAAATCCCGCCCCCGCCACCTTTGAATGCAGGAAGGATGTAGTGAGGCCTTGTGGTGCCCCACTGCCCGCAGAGGGATGAACCTCCCTGGACATAAAAGTGGGTGGAGCTAGTAAGTCTTGCGCCCACCCCCCAGAGGTCACGGCGCAGGACAGGAAGTATGAAAGCCTGCCCTCAGAGCTCACTTGGGAGGAAGCCATCAGAGGAGCCAGATGCTGCTGGTGGAGCTCCCGACCAGGATGCCTCAGTGACTCCGCATGAGCCTGCGAACTGGCCAAGCCTTCCCTGCGCCCGCTACCCAGAAGAAGACTAGCTAAGCTTACCCCACATCCACTACCCAGAGGAGGACTGGCTAAGCTTACCCAGCACCTGCTATCCGAACCTGCCCCTCACCGACAACCCCAAGGAGCTCTTGGTCGTGGAGTCTTGCGAGGACATGGCCCTGACCCAGGTACCATTGGAGGGGGAGTCTGGAAGCAGCCCAGTGGTAGACCCAGAGCCAATGTCAGTGTGTTGCAGTCAGGATCCCCACTGACTGCAGCAGATCTTCTGCTGCTGTGAGGGCCCCAGGCTGGGACGCAGAGGAGTGAGTGGGCCTGTGTCTCCCCTGCCACTCCCACTTGTGGGTGGCAGTCTACCCCTCTACCAGACACCCGGGAATCTAGCATTGCTACCAGTCTGTTATTGCTTAGCCCTTGCCTGAGGATCTGAACCCCTAATTGTTTATTTGTTTGCTGCCCCGCCCTGCCCCAGGGCCTGGGCTCAGTAAACTGCTATTGCTTAGCCCCTGCCTGAGGGTCTGAACCCTGACTATTGTTTGTTTCCTGCCCTGCCCTCCCCCAGGGCCTGAGCCTATGAACTATTGACGCTCAGCTCCTGCCTGAGGGTCTGAGCCCCTAAGAGCTTGTCTGTGTGCTGCCCACTGGCCTCAGGGCCTGGGTTTATTGAACTGCTGGCTCAGCCCTATCTGAGCACTTGGGCTAAAGGCTGGGTATTCCCCAACCCAGCAGAGGGTAAGAAGTGAGATGGTGTGGAGACCCAGCGCCGCCCCTCTACAAAGGAGCACTTGGGAATTCCTCCCTGTGGAGTACCCTCAAGCCCTTTCATTTCCCCTCCGAGGAAGAGCTTAGAAAGAAAACAAAGGAAATTAGCTTTGGCTACCAGCTAATTAAACAGGTACAAACCTCTTAGGACACCAAAATTCCAGTCCTGTTCTAAAAAAAAGGTAGATATTATTAAAAACCAAAAGAAAGAAACTACGTCTGGAACTTAGGCTTTTGCTAGATTTTAAAAGAGCGATTCCAAAAATCAAGCACCCATAATAGCTTTCTTGGGGTTCAGCTTAAAGGTTACAAGCAAACAAAAGCATCTGGGGTTAGCACAGAAGTCCACAAGTCAATAAGAAATAACCCCAATCACATCTAGCTAAACATTCTGATCTACTTACACCTCTGGGTTGTTAAATGTAGTTCTAGATATGATCTGATGGTTTTCATATCTGATTCAAACTTTACGCAGCACTTTACACATGCACGCTCAGAGGGGCGAATTACACCCATGTATAACATGTCCTTGATCTCCCTTTCTATTACAGTTTTGGCTTGAGGAGCCATCCGGTAGGGTTGGCTCTAGCTGGGCAACCCATCACCTCTGACAATGGAGTGGTACACTTGTTCTGTCCATCCTAGGGTGGTTGAAAACATTGGTGTGAAGCTGGTGCACAGCTCCTGGATTTGCTGTTGCTGTTTACATCCAAGGGTCATGGAAAGGCTCACCCCTTCCACGCCACCTCTGCTTTTTCTGTCATAGTAGACTCCTTCAGGCCACTCAGCATCATCTCTCTCCTAGGCTGTAAACTGGAGAACCTTGGTTTCTCAGGAATAAAAGGGCTTTAGAGAATTAACATAGTATACTTTAGGTTTTAGGGTAGGCTTTGGGAATGCTATCAGGTAATTGACAGCTCCCAGATGCTCTCAAACTATAAATGGCTCCTTCCATGACACCTCCATCTTATTACCCAGAGTGCTTTCAGAATCATGACTTGATCACCAACTCTGAAGGAACGCTCTCTGGCATGTTTATCATACCACATCTTTTGCTCCTGTTGAGCATTCTGTAGGTTTTCTTGAGCAAGGTCTAGAAAGTCTTCGAGGATGTTTTGCTGGTTGGGTACAAAATATAAAACGTTCATTCCTGGAGAATATGTAACCCCTCCCATTGCTGATTTACCAGGTGTAATGGCTCCTTATCTTCATGGCCATAAATGAGTTAAAAGGGTGAAAATCCCAAAGTGGGATGTGGTGTAGCCCTGTAGACAAAAAGCAACTCCTGCAACACTAGGTCCCAATCATTGGCATGCTCATTCACTAACTTATACATCATGGCCCCCAAAGTCCCATTAAACTTCTCCACTAGGCCATTTGTTTGATGGTGGTGAGGAGTGGCAACCAACTGGTTCACCCCATTAGCTTCCCAAAGACATTTTACGGTCCCTGCCAGGAAGTTACTTCATGAATCCATAAGGATGTTGGAGGGCCAGCCTACTCTGGCAAAAATGTCTGTCAATGCCTGGCTCATGCTTTTAGCCCTGGTATTGCTTAGAGCAGGGGTGGGCAAACTTTTTGGCCCAAGGGCCACACTAGGGTTAAAAATTGTGTGGAGGGCTGGGTAGGGAAGGTTGTGCCTCCCTAAACAGCCTGGCCCCTGCCCCTATCCAACCCCCACCCACTCCCCGCCCCGACTGCCCTCCTCAGAGCCCCGACCCATCCAACCCCCCCCCCCCTTGTCCCCTGATTGCCCCTTCCGGAGACCCCTCCACTCTGCCCCCTGAGAACCCCATCTCATCTAAGCCCCCCTGTTCTTTGTTCCCTGACTGCCCCCTCCTGAGATCCCCCACCATAACCACCAACCCCGGGATCACCCCTGGCACCCCACCCCCTATATAAGCTCCCCTTCTTTGTTCCCTGACTGCCCCCTTCCGAGATCCCCTCACCCTAACCACCACCCCCAGAAACCCCACTCCCCTTGCTTACCATGCTCAACCGGGCACTCCTCGACCCAGCCCAGAGCGTGGGGCCCCGCGGCTCCCCATGCTTCACCCGGCCAAGGAGCATGGGGCCCCGACCCGGCCCCTGGCCAGGGAGCGCGGGGCCCCACGGCTCCCAGCACTTGGCCCAGCCCCCAGCCAGGGAGCGCGGGGTCCATCGGCACTCCATGCTGGGCCCGTCCAAGAAGGGTGCGGCCCCGCGGCTCCCCGTGCTCGGCCCAGCTCCCAGCCGGGAGCACGGGGACCCTCGGCACACTGCGCTCTGCCCAGCCCGAGCTTGCGGGCCAGATAAAAATGGCCAGAGTGCCACATGTGGCCCACGGGCAGTAGTTTTCCCGTCCCTGGCTTAGATCTACTGCTTCCAGCCATCGAGTGGCAAAATCCATGAAAGTCAATATGTTACAGCTTTCCTCTGGGTGTCTTCTTAGGGGAAGGACCCAGAACATTCACAGCTACACGCTAAAATGGAACCTCAAAGATGGGGAGTGGCTGGAGAGGGGCCTTGACCTGGTCTTGGGGCTTTCCCACTCTCTGGCACACCTCACAAGACCAGACATAGGTAGAAACGGCTTTGCCCACCCCCTCTCAGTGGAATGACTTCCCCAAACGGTCCTTGCTCCTGTTCACCCCAGCATGGCCACTAGGGTGATTGTGAGCTAAGCTCAAGAGCTTTCTCCTATACTTAGTTGGAACTACCAACTGTCTCTGAGGATGCCAGTCCTCCTTGGCCCACCAGAAAGGGTCTCCTTGTATAACAGTTCTCCTTCTGTAAGAAACCTGGACCTATTAGAAGAGCTGAGAGGCAGTGGGTCACTCTGCACTGCTGTCCAAGCTCCTTTAAGTCTCCCATCTGCTTCCTGCTCTGCCTGGGACTGCTCCTTTGAGGCTGGAGGCGTTAGTTCCTCATTGGGTTGTGGACTTGGACTGGAAGCGATGCAGGTGATGGGGTTGTTTCCATTGACTGTAAAGCGCTCTTCACTGATGCACTAGGTGGTATTTCAGACTTTGATTGAACCTCTTGCCTTGGTTTGCTGCTGCAGGTGCAGGCTCTGTGGTGCCGGCTCCACTGACTCTGGTGGGATTACAAGCATGGGCTCTGGTGCTGCCTGCTCTGCCAGTTTTGATTATTTGGCTGGTTCTGGCTGGGTCTCAGGAACTGGATTTCCAACTGCTGCCAGAGACATTGGTTTGGGGTCAGGTTCCACCACGTCTGGCTGGGTCCCTATAGGAGGCTCAGGACTGGAGTAAGGTGAGGAGGCCTGTTTAGCTTGGCTGTGGGTGATCATCTCCTCATTTTTGTTAGTCTCACATGAATGGCTACATCTTCTCCCAGCAGCATGGGGACGGGATAATCGTTATAGACTGCAAAAGTCCATATCCCTGACCAGCCCTTGTACTGGAGAGGCAACTTGCTGTAGACAAGTTAAAAGAGTTGACCCTAAAGGGTTACACTATTACGTGGGACTCTGTGTTGATGAATCTGAGGTCCATCAGGGATTGGTGGATAGCTGATACCTGTGCTACAGTGTGTCTCCATGCAGTAATCTTCCTCCAGCTCACACTCAAAGTTTCCTTTCGCTCTGGGCGTATTTGCGAGACATGTCGAGTTTGTCCTTGATTTTCAATCAGATGCAGACAGGAAATAAAATTGGCTTAGTTGCTCAGCAGGAGCAAGTGAGGGTCTCTTTATTCACCTAGCATTTCCATGTCACAGAGACCCTTAATTAAAACAATTTAAGCAACTGTATTTTTATGGTGTTTTATTCATAATGTGATATGAGAGTTAATAAAGTATTCATTGCTTATAAAGTTTAAATTGCCAGTTAATATTTCTGTATAAGGAAACATTAATTGCATTCAAATTAAAGCACCACATATGCCAGAAGGACGGGTTGTCATGATAAAAGAGCGTGGTTAGGCTTAGGCAAAAGGCAGGTTCTGTTGGAACGAGGGTTTTGCGGATCATGAGACTGATTGAAGGTGAATGTTGGATAGACAATGGTGACCCATAGACTTTAAGGCCAGAAGGGGCCATCATGATCCTCTAGTCTGACCTCCTGCACATTCCAGGCCACAGAACCTCACCCATACACTCCTGTAATAGATCCATAACCTCTGGCTGAGCTACTGAAATCTTCAAATCACAATTTAAAGATTTCAAGTTACAGAGAATCCACCAGTCCTCCCAACCCCGCTGCCCTATCCGGGGCCAGACTAGCTCAAAGCAGCAGGGTTGCGAGTTGCTGGAGGCACTGTTGCTGTTGCTCTCGGTGCTGGACCCTCAGCTCCCAAAGTAATTGCTGCTGCTGTGCCCCCAACTGCTGCACCAATTGCTGTAGCTGCTGCTGCTGGCTCTCAGCCAGATATTTAGTGAGCTTCTCAAACTTCACTTTTTCTCCTCTCTTACAGTTCCCAATGTGGGCTGCTGTGGCAGGGCTGCTCACTGCAGGGGTCGGGCCAATCCCTGCGTTCTCCACAAGTGTAGCCCATTAGGGGAAATGGCCCCTTCCCCTCTGGGTCTGTGGGCAGCCAATCCGCCTCACTACATCTTTGGAAAAGTGGGGTTTTTACCCTCAAAAGCTTCTGCCCAAATAAATCTGTTAGTATTTAAGTATTAATCCTTTTGTACTCCTGCCCACTGACTTTTGGCGGGAAGGTTGAGCATGAGGTGACTTCGCTCATTGGGTTTCAGTGAGGGGGCCCTCCCACTCCGGGTCTGTGGGCGGCCTCACTACAGTCAATCAGTTGAGAGTGATATGTTTTTGTGTTAGGATATAAATGGTGCAAGACTTCCACTTCAGAAATTTTTTTGTAAATCTAATAACAGCTGTATTTTCACTGCCAAAGGCCTTCTGGAAAGACTGAATAATTTTTGAAAAATTAAGAACCTCAGCAAAAAGATATAGATCTTCACATTTTGAACAGTGCTTCATAAGAACTGAAAAATGTAAACTGGAATTGATCTAGTTCCTTGAAATTAGTAGCAAGCAATATTACTGCTTCTGAAGAAATGAGATCATCTGAAAACAAATGGAAAGAGTTATGGGAGGAAGCTGAAAACATAGCCAAGGAACCGGAAATTGCTTTTTCTCCTCAGGCAGTAGCAAAAGTTGACCTCAGCATTGCAAACCAGCAAGGCCACAAAGAACAATCAAAATGTACTCCAAGCTGGGATAGTTCTTTGTTTCTGGTACACAGGATCAGTCATCTGCACATAATGTTCTGAAGAGCAGTCAACAAAATATACAAAAACAATTTCTACTATCCTGTGCTGGATGAATGATTGCTGAGCTTGGTAGATGATTCACCTTGAACTCTGTTTAGTGGTCTGATTTTTTAAAATTGTTTAGCCTTCAAAAAAATCCAAGAGTTATAGGGGCCTGAATTGAGCTCCCCCCCCCACAATGAAATCTGAAATGTCCCCCTCAGCAGATTGCCACTTCAGTAAAGATTGCTCAGAATGGAGTTAATAATGCAAATACTGACACGGTCTGTGAAGCTGTATTCTAGCCTAAAATCCAGAATACTAATAAAATACATGTTCTGAAAAAGAACTAATTTGACAACAGTTAACCCCCTAAGACTATACTTCCACTACAGTCAATTCATTTTTAATCTGTTCCGGAATAAAAATCACGTTTATTCCAGAATATTGGTGTACTTCCAAAATGGAGCAACTAGTCCAGAATAAGGTGATTTTTATTCTGGAATGCAGTGTTCACGCAGGGAACTGTTCCGGAATAGCTGTTGCGGAACAGCTTATTCCCATCAATTACTCCACGCTGACAAACAAGCCCTAAGGCAAATTGAGTAAGGGTTGCATAACCAGGTGCTTAATGATCATCCTTGAAGTAATAACACATGATGCACTTGCGCTTCCATCTGTAGGGTGTTTCATATAGTATCAATAGTTTTGTTGCAAATGGCTGTGAATGAGACCATTGACTGTGGTATTTAAAAAAGAAAATAGAAGTGGATAAAGATAAAGTTTGGGTTTTTCGTTTAATGAATCAGCCCCAAAATAGAATCAGCCCCAATGTCCAAAATAGAAAGAAGAGGAGCTGTCACAAAATCTCATTGGAAAATGGCTCCAGACTGTATTATTTTTAGTTATTTTGAATTTTACCTTATCTCTAATAAAGGAGGCACAATGGGACCAAAATACTTATGTATTTTGTTGTTACATTGTTACATATCCAGGTTCATTTCTACTCCAGTGCCCCAGAATTCAACATTCAAAGCCATCACAGCCACCAGTACTTCTAAGGCTGCAAGAGAATAGAGCTAATGTAAGATGAAGGTTTTTTAAAATATTTTTTAAAAACCTATTATTTGCATCTGGGTATTTTCTTCATATGTCAAAACATTTTAAAAAGCTGACTCTGGTGTACAGCAGAGAGTAGCAGCTCTGAAAGTGTAATGACTTGTCTATTTGGTGAATGTTATACACTCTATAATTTGCAAGGTGAATTTGCCTTCGGAGAGGTTGCTTGGTTTATTCAGTCAATGCTCCCATGCATTCAAAGAAATTATTAAAAATCCCCAAACCTGTTAAACATTTGTTAATTTTAAGAACAAGGAATTTGACTATATGGGGTCCAACTCTGCTCCCATTGATATTTATGATCGAATTCAGTTGGTGAAAGATCAATCCTTTAGGCTTGATCTATAAAGCTGCTTATGTTGACCTAACTAGGTTAGTGTCTACACTACAGCCTTGCTGATGTAAGTTCCCTACCACACCAACATAATAACTCCACCTCCAGGAGATGCATAGGGATCATGTTGTGGTAGTTAGGGCAGAGAAGGAGAGTTAATAACATAGGCATGTGTAAGGGGTGTGCCGGGTGTGTCCAGGCGCACCGTAATGCAGGGGTGGGCAAACTACGACCCGCAGGACGGATCCAGCCCATCAGGGCTCTGGATTCAGCCTGCGGATTTGCTATCGCTGTGATGCTGTGGCCCGCTCAGCTCTGGGAAGCGGTTGGCAGCACGTCTCTGCGGCCCCTGCGGGAGGGAGAGCAGAGAGCTCTGAGTGCTGTTCTAGCCTGTGGATACCTCCCCAGAAGCTCCCATTGGCTGGGAATGGGGAGCCATGGCCAATAGGAGCTACGGGAGAGGGAACCACAGGCGTGCGTGTGGAGCCTTCTGCTGACCCTCCCCCAGGGCCAGTGTACGGGCTGCTTCCTGGAGCAGAGCGGCATGGGACCAGGGCTGGGGCAGGCAGGTAGAAAGCCTGCCCTGGCCCTGCTGCCAGCCCGGAGCCGCTCCAGGTAAGTGGCGCTGGGCTGGAGCCCACACCCCAAATCCCTCCTGCTCGCTGCTGCAACCTAGCCCACTGCCCTGAGCCCCCTGCCATACCCCACACCCTTCCTGCACCCCAACTCCCTGCCCTGAGCCCCTTGCCGCACCCCACATCCCTCCTGCACCCCAGCCCCCTGCCACACTCCATGCCCCTCCTACACCCCAACCCCCTGCCCTGAGCCTCCTCCAATACCCTGTGCCCCGCCCCTTTGTATACGCCTGGTTATCACTACAGCAAAAATTTGGTATTTTGTGTCTCATTTTTTAAGTTTGTATTTTTTAAGTAAAGTTTAGTTGTTAATTTAAAAAAAGTTAAGTTTTAGTTTCTTTAGTTTGTTTGATGAATAAAAATAATGTCCTTTATGACTGAGTATTCAATACATGTTCGCTTTTGAAAAAAATAAAAAATAAAATTTCCCGGGTGCACACCCTAATGAAATGTGCTGCGCACGCCTATGGTTAATAACAGATGACACCGAGAAGCCTTGAGGAGTTTGATGCCTGGTTTGCTTCAATCTTCACTAAAAAGGGTAATTGTGATCAGAGGCTTCACACAATATTAACAACCTGGGGAAGGAACACAACCCAGAATAGTGAAAGAACAGGTTAAAGAATATTTAGAAAGGTTAAATGTATTCAAGTCAGCAGGGCCTGATGATGCTTATGGAACTAACTGACGCAGTCTAGGAACCCTGGGCGATTATCTCAAGAACTCATGAATGACAGGTGAGTACCCAGGGGGCTGGAGAAGGAAAAACATAGTACTTATCTCTAAAAGGGGAACAAAGAGCACCTGGAGAATTATAGATCAGTCTCCCTAACTTTGATACCTAGAAAAATACTGGAACAAAATTATTAAACAATCAGGTTGTAAGCACTGGAAGATAACAGAGTGATAAGTAATAGTCTGCATGGCTTTGTTAAGAGAACAATCATATCAGGCCAACCTAATTTTCTCTTTTGACAATATTACTGGCCTACTGAATAGGGAGGAAGCAGTAAATATAATGTATCTTGCTTATAGTAAGGCTTTTGACATTGTCCCATATGACAGTCTCATAAGCAAACTAGGGAAATGTGGGCTATATGACGTTATTATAAGGCAGGTGCAGGAGTGGTTGAAAAACCAAACTCAAAAATGACAAAGAGTCCTGTGGCACCTTAAAGACTAACTAAAATTTTTAGAGCATAAGCTTTCGTGGGTTAATACCCACTTCGTCAGATGCATGCAGTGGAAGTATCCTTCCAGGGGCAGGTATAAATAGGTAGGCAAGAACCAGGTGGGAGATAACAAGGTTAGTCCAATGAGGCTGAACCAGCTTGTTATCTCTAATGAGGGAGGGTGAGGTGTTCCTCTAGCAGCTGAACTGGAGGTGTGAATAGCGAGAGAAGAGAAGCTGCTTTTGTAGTTAGCTAGCCATTCGAAATGGCTAGCTAACTTCAGCCTGGCAGAAGAGTCTGTCCTATCTTGAGGACTCTCATTCTGCTCCACCAGCCCCACAAACATGATACAATTCTGTGGTGATCTGGAAGCCTACTTTCGCCATCTCCGACTCAAAGAATACTTTCAAGACTACATAGAACAGTGCAGTGATACACAGACACCATCCCACCAGCAGCACAAGAAGAACTCCACATGGACTCCCGCTGAGGGTCGAAATGATAGTCTGGACCTATACATAGAATGCTTCCGCCGACGTGCACAGGCAGAAATTGTGGAAAAACAACATCGCCTGCCTCACAACCTAAGTCGAGCAGAAAGCAATGCTATCCACAGCCTCAGAAACAACCCTGACATCATAATCAAAGAGGCTGATAAAGGAGGTGCTATTGTCATCATGGACAGGTCTGACTACCAAAAGGAGGCTACCAGACAACTCTCCAACACCAATTTCTACAGGCCACTTCCCTCAGATCCCACTGAAGAATATACTAAGAAACTGCACCATCTACTCAGGACACTCCCTACACTAACACAGGAACAAATTAACATACCCTTAGAACCCCAACCGGGGTTATTCTATCTTTTACCCAAGATCCACAAACCTGGAAATCCTGGACGCCACATCATCTAGGGCATTGGCACTCTCACTGAAGGACTGTCTGGATATGTGGACACTGTACTCAGACCCTACGCCACCAGCACTCCCAGCTATCTCCGTGACACCACCGACTTCCTGAGAAAACTACAATGCATTGGTGACCTTCCAGAAAACACCGTCCTAGCCACCATGGATGTAGAGGCTCTCTACACAAACATCCCACACAAAGATAGAATACAAGCTGTCAGGAATAGTATCTCTGATGATGCCACAGCACAAGTGGTTGCTGAACTCTGTGACTTTATCCTCACACACAATTATTTCAAATTTGGTGACAATATATACCTCCAGACCAGTGGCACCGCTATGGGCACCCGCATGGCCCCACAGTACGCCAACATCTTTATGGCTGACCTGGAACAACGCTTCCTCAAATCTCGTTCACTCACGCCCCTCCTCTATCTACGCTACATTGATGACATCTTCATCATCTGGACCCATGGGAGAGAAACTCTGGAAGAATTCCACCATGATTTCAACAGCTTCCACCCCACCATCCACCTCAGCCTGGACCAGTCTACAGAGGAGGTCCACTTCCTGGACACCACAGTGCAAATTAATTATGGCCACATCAACACCACCCTATACCGAAGACCTACCGACAGCTATGCCTACCTTCATGCCACCAGCTTCCACCCCGGGCACACCACACGATCCATTGTCTACAGCCAAGCACTGAGGTACAATCGTATTTGCTCCAACCCCTCAGACAGAGACCAACACCTACAAGATCTCCACCAAGCTTTCTCAAAACTACAATATCCGCACAAGGAAATAAGGACACAGATCAACAGAGCCAGACGTGTACCCAGAAGCCTGCTGCTGCAAGACAAGCCCAAGAAAGAAAACAACAGACCACCACTGGCCATCACCTACAGTCCTCAGTTAAAGCCTCTCCAATGCATCATCAGTGATCTACAACCCATCCTGGACAACAATCCCTCACTTTCACAGGCCTTGGGAGGCAGGCCAGTCCTGGCCTACAGACAACCTGCCAACCTCAAGCATATTCTCACCAGCAACAGCACACCACACCATAATAACTCTAACTCAGGAACCAATCCATGCAACAAACCTCGATGCCAACTCTGCCCACACATCTACACCAGCAACACCATCACAGGACCAAACCAGATCAGCCACACCATCACTGGTTCATTCACCTGCACATCTACCAATGTAATATACGCCATTACGTGCCAGCAATGTCCCTCTGCTATGTACATCGGCCAAACTGGATAGTCCCTACGAAAAAGGATAAATGGACACAAATCAGATATCAGGAATGGCAATATTCAAAAACCTGTAGGAGAGCACTTCAACCTCACCAGACACACCATAAAAGATTTAAAGGTCAGCATTTTGCAGCAAAAAACCTTCAAGTCCAGACTGTAAAAAGAGACTGCAGAGCTGCAGTTCATTTGCAAATTTGACACAATCAGTTTGGGACTGAATAGAGATTTTGAATGGCTAGCTAACTACAAAAGCAGCTTCTCTTCTCTCGCTATTCACACCTCCAGTTCAGCTGCTAGAGGAACACCTCACCCTCCCTCATTAGAGATAACAAGCTGGTTCAGCCTCATTGGACTAACCTTGTTATCTCCCACCTGGTTCTTGCCTACCTATTTATACCTGCCCCTGGAAGGATACGTCCACTGCATGCATCTGACGAAGTGGGTATTAACCCACGAAAGCTTATGCTCTAAAAATTTTAGTTAGTCTCTAAGGTGCCACAGGACTCTTTGTCACTTCTGCAATTCCAGACTAACACGGCTACCCCTCTGATTCTTGACAAACTCAAAAAGTAATTATCAATGGTTCACAGTCAAACGGAGAAGATTTGTCTAACAGGATCCCACAAGGGTTCTATTCTGGGGTCAGTACGATTCAACATTTTAGTTAACTACATGGATAATAAAATGGAGAGTATGCTTATAACATTTGTGAATGACACCAAGCTGAGAAGGGTTGCAAGCACTTTGAAAGACATGATAAGAATTCAAAAGGACCTTGACAAATTGGAGAATTGGTCTGAAATGAACAAGATTAAATTCAATAAAGACAAGTGGAAAGTCACTTATGAAGGAAAAATCAAATACACAACTCCACAGTGGGGAGTAAATGGCTAGGCAGCCATGTTACGGAAAAGGATCTGAGAGTTAAAGTGGATAACAAATTGAATATAAGCCAACAATGTCTTGCAGTTAGAAAAAAGATTAACACCATTCTAGGGTGTATTAGCAGATAGTCATATGTAAGACATACTTCCACTCTGTGTGGCTTTGGTGAGGCCACAGCTGGTGTCCAGTGTCCAGGCATGAGTTCTGTGCTGTATGAAATATGTGCACAAATCGGTGAGAGTTTTGTTGCCAGAGGAGGCAACAAAAATAATAAAAGTTTTAAGAAACCTAACCCTGAGAAAATGTTAAGAAATTAGGTATATTTACTCTTGAGAAAAGAAGACTGAGATGAGACTTGGTAACAATTTTCAGATATATTGAAGACCGTTATAAAGAGGATGGTGATCAGTTGTTCTCCACGTCCACTGAAGGTAGGACAAGAAGTAATGGGCTTAATCATCAGCAAGGGAAATTTAGGTTAGATATTAGGAAAACCTTTCTAACTATAAGGATAATTAAGTATTGGAGTAGATTACCAAGAACAGGTTGGACTAACACCTGTCAGGGATGGTCTTTGCACAGGAGATCAGCCTAGATGACCTCTCAAGGTCCTTTCCAGGCCTACATTTCTATGATCCTATATGACACAAATCCCACAATGGGGAAATGTTAACAGGAAGATAAAATGGAACTCCGTGTGAAACCGTAAGTATCCCATTTGCTACGCTATCTGTGTAGCTTCTAAGCTTGAATTTACATCTACTAAAGATTCAGAGTCAAACTTCAAAGTAATATTGGTTTGCCTTCAGAACATAATTTGTTAAAGAGATTAAATGGTCTGTTTGTGTTTATTGTGTCCACATTTGCCCACTGGAAGATCTCTGTATGGCTTTCGGGAACTCAGAAGTTAACCTCCACTGAACTTTTGTCTTCCACTCTTAATTTGCTCTTCCCTACTGTCACTCCAATTTACCTGTAGTTCACCAAATTTCTGCCAAAGTTTCCATCTGCTTTGGAAGTACAGCACTTGAAATTTTTTCCCATTCATGTGATATTTCAATGGGACTTTTCTAAGTGAAATTAAGTTTCTTTCCCAAAATGTTTAAGTGTCTTATGTCTATGTTTCTTGTAGTTTCCAGGATCTACCCTAGCAGAGCTGTCTAACCACCTCCGGAGTGATGAGATTTCTATCAAAACACCTCCGAAGTGATGAGATTTCTGTGCTGCTGGCTAAGTTAAACAAGACCAGAAAGATCATGGATTGATATATTTAGTTTCCTTCATGTTAAAAATGACTTTTGATAAGCACAGAGACTTCATCAATTCCTTTTCAGACAACACAGTTTTCTCTTAACAGGCATCCAAGTTTCAATATTTTTTTTAAAAAAGTACATATTTCATTGGTAAAAAGAAAATTGACAAGTTTTCTAACTTGAATTCAAGAACTCCACTTCATCCTCTGCAGTTACAATCCAATCCAATATTTATCAATAAATTTCATCCTTAATATAGTGCCACCACACACAGCTCCATTCCCCCAGTACATAATAATCATACAATCATGGGACTGGAAGGGACCTCCAGATGTCATTTAGTCCAGTCCCCTGCACACATGGCAGGACTAAGTATTATCTAGACCAGGGGTAGGCAACCTATGGCATGGGTGCCAAAGGTGGCACGTGAGCTGATTTTCAGAGGCACTCACTCCGCCCAGGTCCCTGCCACCGGTCCAGGGGGCTCTGCATGTTAATTTAATTTTAAATGAAGCTTCTTAAACAATTTAAAAATCTTATTTACTTTACATACAACAAAAGTTATTTATATATTATAGACTTATAGAAAGAGACCTTTTAAAAAGGTTAAAATGTATTACTGGCATGCGAAACCTTAAATTAGAGTGAATAAATGAATACTCGGGCACATCACTTATGAAAGGTTGCCGACCACTGATCTAGACCACCCCTGACAGGTGTTTGTCTAACCTGCTCTTAAACATCTCCAATGAGGGAGATTCCACAACCTCCCCAGGCAATTTATTCTAGTGTTTAACTACCTGACAGGAACTTTTTCCTAATGTCCAACCTAAATCACCCTTGTGCAATTTAAGCCCATTGCTTCTTGTCCTATCCCCAAAGGTTAAGGAGAACAATTTTTCTCCCTTCTTGTAACAACCTTTTATGTACTTGAAAACTGTTATGTCCCTGCCCCAGCCCATTCTTCTCTTCTCCAGATTAAAGTTTTTTCTATCTTCTTTCACAGGTCCTGTTTTCTAGACCTTTAATCATTTTTGTTGCTCTTCTCTGGACTTTCTCCAGTTTGTCCACATCTTTCCTGAAATGTGGCACCCAGAATTGGATAAAATACTCCAGTTCCTAATCAGCATGGAGTAGAGTGGAAGAGTTACTTCTCGTGTCTTGCTTACAACTCTCTCACTAGTACATCCCAGAATGATGTTTGCTTTTTTTTTGTACAACAGTGTTAAGCTATTGACTCTTATTTATCTTGCAATTCACTATGATCTCTGCAGTACTCCTTCCTAGGCAGTCATTTCCCATTTTGTATGTGTGCAACTGATTGTTCCTTCCTAAAGTGGAGTATTTTGCATTTGTCCTTATCGAATTTCATCCTATTTATTTCAGACCATTTGTCCAGATCTTTTTGAATTATAATCTAGTGTTCCAAAGCACTTGCAATCCTTCCCAGTTTGGTATCATCCACAAACTTTGTAAGTGTACTCTCTATGCCATTATCTAAATCACTGATGAAGATATTGAACAGAACTGGACTCAGAACTGATCACTGCAGGAGTCCACTCATTATGCCCTTCCAGCTTGACTGTGAATCATGGATAACTACTCTCTGGGAATGATTTTGCAACCAGTTATGCACCCCCATCTTATAGTAGCTCCATCTAAGTTTTATTTCCCTAGTTTGTTTGAGAATTGGTCATGCGAGACAGTATCAAAACCCTTACTAAAGTCAAGATATACCACATCTACCGGTTACCTTCTATCCACAAGGCTTGGTTACCCTGTCAAAGAAATCTATTAAGTTGGTTTTACACAATTTTTCCTTGACAAATCCATGCTGATTGGTACATATCACCCTATTATTATCTTCTAGGTTTGCAAATTAATTGCTTAATTATTTTCTCTATTATCTTTCTGGGTACTGAAGTTAAGCAGACTAGTGTGTAATTCCCCAGGCTGTCCTTATTTCCTTTTTGTTTTACAAATTGGCATTACATTTGCCCTTTTCCAGTCCTCTAGAATCTCTCTGGTCTTCCATGACTTTTCAAAGATAATCACAAATGTCTCTGAAATCTCTTTAGTCAGCTCCTTGAGTAATCTCGTGTGTATTTCATCAAGGCCTTGTGACTTGAAGACATCTAATTTATCTCAGTAATTTTTAACTTGTTCTTTCCCCATTTTAGCCTCTGATCCTAGCTCCTTTTCACTGGCATTAACTATGTTAGATGCCCCATCATTACTAACCTTTTTGGTGAAAACTGAAACAAAAATAGTAACTTCGTACTTCTGCCATTTCCACATTTTCCCCTCCTATCCTGTCCTTGGTCTCTCTCTTGCTTCTAATATGTAAAAATGTATCATAATATTTTCTTTTCAATTTTAGGTGTTTTAGGAACATGAAAATAATTAACTATTGGCCTTCTACTCCATGCAATCTATTTTAGATTCCTACAGCATGGATTAATTAAGGGCCAATTCTCAACAAGGTATTGCCTATGTTACGTCCATTATTATTGGTAGGGGACATTCTTGGAGCAAAGGGAGCTATACAGCTGATATATTCATTGCTTAAGTTGTCATCTGAATTTAGCAGTCAGCATTTTGTAACTCTGCTTCAACTTTCACCTCTCCTGGATGGAGTGTGTGATGAGAAGAGACATTATGATTAACTTAGGAATGTGAGAGAGTTTTCTTAATTTTCCTCTTATCTTAAAAGGAAACCAAACTAAAACTCCATCTCATAAATTTATGCAGATTCTGCAAAACCGTTGTATGCAACTCCTTTTGTACTCAATGGTACTTCCATATGCAGAAGGTTTGCAGGATAGGTTCTATAAAAGGGTATTTCTTATTTGTTTTATCATGTAGAGAATCTTTAAATACTGACAATACGTATCATTTGGGGCTTTTGAAGAGGCAGAGGTGCACAATGAGCCTGCTTGATGTTAAACACAAGGGCTTCAAGGAAACCTTACTGCACCACTGAGTACTGCAGTGTTATACTAACCAAAAAACGGGAGCTTCTGGGATGTTAAAAGAAAACTCACAATAAACACTAGAAAAATACAGGCAGAGAGAAAATCATGTTCCCAACTGATTTTAGATACAGAACAGGCCCTACTTCAGATCTACGATCAAAGCATCCACAACACACAAAAAGTAAGAGGGAAGAAATCTCAGCGCTTGTCTACATGGCACCACAGTCTGGTCTACATGAATGTAAATAATAGAGAACTCAAAAGTATTCCCCGTATATACTCCCTGCTGGCACAAATGAAGAGTTACCTAATTTGTGTTTATGTAGCCCTGTTTCAAACAGGATTCTAGCTTTCATTGACCCTCTGACTTGCAGACTGGGCAAAACAACTTTAACTGTAGTGTGTTATTATCACAAACATGGGAAAACTCTAATAACTGGTTAATAGTGTTTGTTGGCCTGGCTCTGGCAGGGTGGTTTCTGTACGAAGATCTGTGATTAAATGCTGCCCTACAAGTGATCATCTGGGATGGTTCAGGCAGGAAAGGGAAGGTGACTCAAGATGGTCACCCAACAGCTTCCACTTAAGGGACTGCCCGGAAGTATTACCTCTGACAACTCTGGCTTGACATCTCCCACACTGCTTGAACAGGAGAGGCCAAAATCCACTGAGACTTATAGAAGCTTCCTGGAGAGCAAAGAAAGCTGGTAAGATTTAGAAGGACACATTCTCTCAGGGGCAACCAGACTGAGAAAACACAGAAACAGGAACCCATAAGGGTATCTGAAAAAAATCCTTATAGGAAAACAGAAATTAAGACAAGATAGACATCTCTACAGATTGCTTGTTTTAAAACCATCTTCTCCAATGCTTTGTTCCAACGTCTAAAGAAAAATACTTTGTTTTAAGAAGGATATTGGTCATTATCACTGCTCAGTTTTCCAAAGAGAAGAAATGCAGTTCTCTAAACATTTGGGCTGGTAGGGTGATAAGTGGTTGTCATAACCAGGGTAGTGACTCCAGGTCCTGATGTAGGAATGAGAGAATTATGGGCTTCTACTATGAGACAGGAAATGGAAGAGAGACCAGAAAGTGGTGGAGTTGCAACAACCCCTGTAATTGTGACAGATATCAATCACACAGGGTCTGTGTAAATCCTGGCCCAGAATGCAGAGTCCTGGGACAGATCACTGATAATAGCAAAGCTGGGCCAAATTTCTGATAACACATCATACCATACTTCAGGCTCTCCAATAGCTTGTCATTGCTCAGGATCCACATTCAAAGTCCTTTGCAGTTTGGACCAGCCTAGCTCAGAGACTGTCTGTTAACCTGCAGCTCATTACAGCAAGTGCAGTCATTGAAGGCAAACCCTGTCAGTGTTGTATTAAAGAAAGATATTCTTGGATCCTTATAATAGAACACACTCTCTGAAGACATAAGAAAACTAGGGCTGACCATTTTCAGAGCGCTGATCATGGACACCCCTTTTGCCAGAAGCCTACCTGCAATAACAGCAGTGGAAGAAGGAAGAGGTGACAGAGAAAGAGAAAGATCCACAGTCCACAGTAAGCAGCCAGACCCCTAGGATGACAAGAGTTTGCTTTTTGTAATATTCTATTTAGCAACCTCATACTTGGGTGGTTGGCATCTTTTAGGGAGAACATGACTTGCTGCATTCTCTTTCCCAAGCATGTAACTAATAGACAAAAGCAAGCAGATTGCATATCAGTTGCATGAAGCTATGCAGTCTGGATAACAACATCTGCCTCCTGTTTACTCTACTAACGGAAGTATAGTGTTGACTTTATTGTCTACTCCACCAGGAATGGATACGTCTTGTATTCTGGAACTCAGCCATACATGTCATTCTTCTATGCATTCTTTTTGCTTATCTCTCTTTTTCTATAACACCACACCACGTACTAGTGGTTGCTACACAGAACAGGAATCGTGGTGTGATCACACAAAAAACCGCAGCAATTCTTAGAGTCAATTCCCATGGTCCTCGACTGCATTGGGCTGTTTCTCAGAGCATCCCAGCATGAAAACGCCTTAAAGTCAACACACTCAGCTACAGGAGCAGACCTCTCCGCCCCACCGTGTAGACAGATTCTCCAAGACACAGAACTAGTGTAGCAGTTCCTAGGCCACCTTCCCCTGGCTGGCAGCACTGGGGGCATGCCAAGGGGTTCTCTATGTCCTGGCTAGCTGCTGCTGCAACACTGCCACCCTGGGTCCATTGGCAGCAATGTATATTAGCACCCTCTTTAAACCCTTGCAAGCAGCTATCCCAGTATGGGGAGGGGCGGGGTAGCACAACGTTGACTAAAAGCCAACTCTGCATACATGGTGCCAGTCTGTGCCATGCATACCTCAGCTGCGACCAAGGATCAGGGCCAGTTTCTTTGCAATGGATTATCACATTTTAAAAGGGATACCTGAGATCCAGGACCTAGTTCTTTGCTGATTGTAACAAATTCCAATATGGTCTCCAGCAGGTTAAAGGAGTTTGAACTTATGGTGAAGGTCCACTGTATTTAATAGGAAGAGAGTGAGGAGTCAGTGGGCCAGACTCTTTCTTCACTTACACGCTTGAAAGCCCAGAGAAGTCAATGGAATGGCCCAAAGTGGGTAATTTCGTAGTCAAGAACAAAAGAACACAAAAAAAGACCTAGCACATGCTTAATCAGTGCATTTGCCAGCTTCAATACAGCAAGACAGAGTTAATAAAACAGTCATTTACCCTTGGGAAAATAAAACAGAACCGTTCATATGAAAGGTTAAAACACGTTTTGCTCCATTTACTGTGTGTAATTCCTATCTCATGGGAATATTTGTTTCTTAGGACTTCGTGTAACTCAATGGATTAGTCCCATGAGGCCTCATTGATATTGCAAAAAACCCCACATCTCTGTTTTAACTTTACACTTATTACGTGTTCAATATCCCCAGAAGCAGACTCCACTATACAAGTCATTTCAAGGAGAGATGGTCAATTCAAAACACAGGGGAACTTACAGGTACACTGCACACTCTCATGAAACTAATAGAGCCGTTCCATAGTCAGGAGAAGGGGAAAAAACAACAACCCTGACATTCAGTACCAAGCAGTGACCGCTACTGATATTAACTACTTCACTGCTGGCACTTCGTACTATCATCTCTACTGCTACATTTTACCAATGCACGACTGAAATTAGAGATAGGTGCACTGGCTCAGATTAAATAAGCTTTCCCTGAATATTTGCTGCAAACCTAAACTAAACAATTTTAGAGGATTGTTTAAGTTTGGTTAACTTTACTTTTTTTTTTTCATTTTTACATGTCTCTGAACCTGCAGATCCCAGATGGAACTGGAAATTGAAGGGCCAAAAATGCTGTTAGGAAAGCTATTCTCTTGATATTCCTGACTCAAGCAGCATTGTAAATCTCTGGAGAAGGCTCTTTCTGAAGCAGTCCACTACCCATTTGGAGTTTCAGAAACTTAGGCAAAAGTTTGACGGCGTCTTAGCCAATCACTAGCTGACAACACTATGGAATGTGATCACATACCTGGCACTTGGGGAAGCGAAAGTAGGTTTCCTCAGAGGTAACTGGCATAATAAGCAGCGGCCAGTGCAGATGGCTAATGTGAAAACAGATAATATGAAAAATCCTTACTCAAAGGACCTCAGAACATTAAACCTGCATAACAAACAGAAGTTAATGAAACCAAATATTTTTATAGTGGATCTTTCCAGTGAAATCAGCACATTTATATATTTCAGAGGGGGAGAGGCAAGTACAGAACTGTCTCAGCTTAAATATCTGCCAAAAGGCCTCCATCAAAGTCTCCTGAGATGGGTCACCAGTATCCATGCCCTAAAGCAGTGATACTCAGACCTCAGTGCTTCAGGGGCCAAATTAGTGATCAACATTATCCAAAAGAACCACAGCAGTGGAAATTCACTGTTTCATTTACTATAGTACTATTCATAGTTAAACAGTATGACAGGAAAATATTATATATATTCTCACAGCAAATAAGTTAATAACAGTACAAGTTGATAACTTAATTGGTTAATAACATAGTAAAAACATCCTGACTGGTTAATAATTAAATCACAAGGTGTTTTCATATCAGGTTCTGCCAAGGGTCACAAGAGACACATTAAAGAGCCACTGCCCTAAAATAAACTTTAAAAACTTCCCATAGTAACAATTTCAATAGATCGACACATTTCAGCCTTTTGTTGGCTTCTCCTATGCTATAATAGAAGAGCTGTCCAACCTGTTAGTGACCTTGTATTCCTTCATCTGATCAAAGTGACACTGACAAGATTGTAAAAGGATAGTTAATTTATCCTTTAACATTTATCAAGCTCTGTTTTCTTAATGAGACACACTGAGACTTAATGCTATGGAAAAAAATTTGATAAAGAAACATAATGAAAGAAAACTTTTAATTCAGTGTATATTTGCTTTAAGTATCAAATCCTGACCCAGGTTTATACATCTGTAAATGGTGCATAAAAAATAACCAGAGGCACATAACCAGCTCTTCACTAGGCCAACTGACCCCAGATATAGTTGGGCTTTAGTGCTTACTCCCTTAGTGCTTAAGGGAAAGGAAAAGATCCATGCTGACAGGCTGTGAAGATCAGAGAAACTGGCCCAGAAACTCAAAGCTAGCCTCACTTCAACTGAAACCAATGGAGAGTAGATGCCTAACTGCTTTTGAGGAGCTGAATCCCTTTGCATCAGGCCAGGATTATTACAGATATTAAAAGCAATTTTAATTTGTTTAAATAAAAAAGATTTTTTAAATAAAAAGATTATATTACTGAGGGCTATTGGAAAATATTATACTCTTTCTCTGATAGCTTTCATCCTTGGCTCAGCTAAAAGCGAAGCAGTAAGGCTGCTAGAAGTGATTCTGGAACTTTCCAGTATAGTAACCACGTACATTCATATTTCTCCTCAGAAAAAGGCAACAGATATGGCCTTTCTTTTGACAAGCGTATATATTTTTATTCTAGCAGAAAATATTTAGCGTGCACAACCTGATCTGGTGGAATGTTTAATGATAAAACATAACTAGCACAGGCTGTTTCTAACGGCAGATATTAAAACCATGAACAAGGTTAAACAAAGCGAAGCCATCATCAGGTGAAATCAGTTAAGTAACAAAACAAATAAAAGATATCACAGATCACTATTCCGAAGGTGCTACGAAAGATTTTTTGCTAAGTGGAAATGCTGGATTTTATCTTGTCATGTTTTAGTGGTGGTAACTGGCCTGTTAAACATTACAGAAGAGGACAAAAGAATTAACTAATTTGACTTAGGACTGTGAAAGCAGGCCAACTGATTCATAAAAGAAGTTTTAGAATCACTACAGAAGCAGCCATGCAGTGTGTAGTGGCTTTTATTAGATTTGATGCATCTTGCAGACCCGTGAGTGAAATGGTTTCCACATGGAGAGAAAGTGGAAATTTTCAGCAGAAGGAAAGCATCCAGCAGACCACACACTTTGGAACAAATTCAAAAGAATAACATCTTCTGAAAAATGTGATTTTTCAAGACTGTAGAACTGATCTCCCTCCTTTTGAAGTCAATAGCAGTTTTGCCCTGGAAGGAGAATTGGGCCCAAGCTTACTAAGAAACAATCAGAAATCAAATTCTAAGGTTTTCTACAATGTGGTCATTTGAGTTTTACTAATTGGTTTTTATTGTAGCAATTGCAGCTGTGGTGGGTATTAAAACATTTAAAATGCAGGCCAATATATTCAAAAGTGACCAGTGATTTTGGGTGCCCAACTTTAGATACCTTAAAGGGGCCTAATTCTTAGAAAGCATGGAGCAGTATCCTCTGAAAATCAGGTTTTCTAAGGTGGGACCCAAAAAGTGAGGTACCAAAAGTCACTGGTTCCTTTTGAAAATCATGACCATAAATAAACAAAAGCTACTAAAAGTGTGTGGCCAAATAAATGAGCCATCTGACTTTACTGCAATAATAATATAGTCCTGGCATTGTACCCTAAAGCTCACCAGACACTGGCTCAGGTAGAAAGAGCAGGCTGCTTCCAGCACTGAAAAGCAGTCATTTATATTGCATCATTTGTGTGATCCTGTGCCAAAGTAAAAGCCTGATCCCACAAACCCTCATGCAGGCAGCCCCAACGGAATTAACAGGATCACTCTTATTTGAGAACTACATGAGTCAAAAGGGTTTCCAAAAGCAGGCCTCAACACTTTAATCAGCTGCTAGAAGAGGACCTCATCCTTCCTGATTAGAGATAACAAGGTAGTTCAGCCTGATTGAACTAACCTTGTTATCTCTAACCTGGTTCTTGCCTACTTATTTATACCTGCCTCTGGTTACTTCCACTGCATGCATCCAATGAAGTGGGTACTAGCCCACGAAAGCATATGCTTCAATATTTTTATTAGTCTTTAAGGTGCCACAGGACTCTTTGTCGCTTCTGCAGATCCAGCCTAACATGGCTACCTCTCTGATTCTTAGTAAAGCTAGTATAGACATGTAGCACTAGAAGGGACTTCAAGAGATCATCTAGTCCAACTCCCTGTGCTTAGGCATTTATCCAACCTATTCTTAAAAACCTCTGATGACAGGGATTCCACAATCTCCCTTTTGAAGCCTATATCAGAAGTTAACTACCCTTCTAATTAAGCTTTTCCTAATATCTAACCTAAATCACCTTTGCTTCAGATTAAGCCCATTACTTTTTGCCCTATCTTCAGTGGACATGGGGAGCAATTGATCAGAGTCTTCTCTATAATAGCACTTAACATATTGTAAGACGGTTATCAGGTCTCTGCTCAGTCTTCTTTTCTCAAGACTAAACTTACCCCAATTTTTTAACCCTTCCTCATACTTCAGGTCTTCTAAACAGTTTGTCATTTTTATTGCTCTTCTGTGGAGTCTCCAATTTCTCCATATCTTCATTAAATTGTGGCATCCAAAAATGGACACAGAGCCCCAGCTGAGGCCTCAACTGTTCCAAGGAGAGTAGCACAATTACTGCCAATATTTTACACATGACACTTACATTAATACAGTCCAGAATCCTATTAGCCTTTTTCACAACAGATCACATAGACTCATATCCACCATAACCCCCATATCCTTTACATCAGTACTACCACCTAGCTGGTTATTTCCCATTTTATAGCTGTGCATTTGATTTTTCCTTCCGAAGTGTAGTACTTTTCACTTATCACTAAAGAATTGGTCTGAAATCAACAAGATGAATTTCAATAATTTGTCAAGGTTGTTTTGAATTTTAACCCTATCCTCTAAAGTATTTGCAACCCTCCCAGATTGGTGCAATCACAAATTTTATAAGCACACTCTCCACTCCATTATCCAATAGACAGCTCATGTTTTTAAAAAGATATAATTCCTAGGTGCAACATAATACCTGTGAATGATCAGATCTAACTAATCAAAACAAGCACTTCTGCTGTGTCAGCGTCCCATTTGGGATATGTTTCAGATGAACCCACAAAGCCAACACAGAAGAATATTTTTGAACATTTTGATCCATGTCTTATATAAACTAAAACAGGAACGTTTGGAATGCTGAATAATCTGTAATTTCATTGTGGGATTCTGGTGATGGCACTCATTTTTCAGACTTAATTCTTGGGATTTATATTATCACATTGCTGGCTTTATACCCTCATAATTATTATAACACTGCTCTACAGCCAAAATGCTTCTAAAATAAATGTAGTCAAACTTTACTAATTCTGGGTCACTGAGAACGAAAATGATGCTTAAAATTGTTGATTGGCTCTAGTTTTCAAGATATGCTATTGGGTCAGTATATATGACCTTTGACATGGGAATGGCGGAGGATAAGTGAGTTATAAAGGGAAGGGATCTCAATTTAAACCAGAAATGACTAAAATACATCTTTGACTGGATCTATGAATAAATCTGTGACTGGGTTTGGACAGTACTTGCTTTTTAGGCAAAACAATGAATGATGCAATCTGAAGCTGGTATTGCGTCATACATGATATGAATTGCATCATGTTATTCCTAGCAGTCATGGATGATGCAATCATAATGAAGCTTACATCACTCTGCTGAAGAAATTGCCCTATATCAGCTCTAGAAATCATACAGTGTCGTGCTCTCTTATTTGTCAGTGTTTGATTTTGCAAAGGGACACATTTCTGTTTAGCCAAAGTGAGCAGAGATGCCTCGTACTTGTGTGAACAGTGCAGATAACTTCTGCTATGTTTGTGGTGAAGTGACTTTTGCATCACAAAAGCGCAGTATAACCACTATGGTTAAGATAGCCTATCACCTTTATTTTGGCTGCAAAATTGGAGATCAGGACAAGAGGTGGGTCCCACACATATGCTGCAACACTTGTGCAACAAATCTTCGCCAGTGGTTGAACAGGAAAAGGAAATGTATGCCTTTTGCAGTGACAATGATTTGGAGAGAGCCAACAGATCATACCAGCAATTGTTACTTCTGCATGGTGCCTCCAGTTGTGAAAGGTGTGTCAAAGAACAAAAAGTGGACTGTGCATTATCCAAACATTCCATCAGCTATACACCCAATACCCACGGAGAAGGACTGCCAGTTCCTGATGCACCAGAATCATTCTCACTTGAGTCAGATGAGGAAGAGGAAGAGGATGAAACTTCTGGTCCTGAACCATCAATGTCACAGGACCCACATTTTCTCCCATCCTCCTCCTCTGAGCCACACCTCATAACACAAGCTGAACTGAATGACCTTGTCAGGGATTTGGAACTACCCAAGAGTAAGGCAGAGCTATTGGGCTCCAGACTACAGCAGTGGAATCTCCTGGCAGGTGATGTTAGGGTTTCCATGTTCCGTGACCGTCAAAAGGATCTTGTCCCATTCTTCTTCATGGAAGGTGATCTTGTAGCCTGCAACAACATCGATGGTGTGATGGCAGCCCTCAACATCGTTCACGATCCAGATGAGTGGAGACTCTTCACTGATTCATCGAAGACGAGTCTTAAAGCTGTTTTGCTGCATAATGGCAATGTTTTGCCATCAATTCCAGTTGGTCATGCAGTCCATATGAAGGAAACCTATGACAACATGAAACAACTTTTGAGGTGCATAAACTATGACCAACATCAGTGGCAGCTTTGTGGCAATTTGAAGGTTGTTGCTCTCTTGCTTGGTCTGCAAACTGGATACACAAAGTACTGCTGTTTGCGAATGGGATAGTTGTGCAAGAGATTCCCACTGCATCAAGAAAGATTGGCCACTCCGACAGTCAGTGGAGCCTGGGAGGAAAAGTGTTCAGCATCCACCACTTGTTGAATCGAGGAAGATTTTGTTACCACCCTTACACATCAAGCTGGGTCTGATGAAGAACTTTGTCAAGGCCATTGACAAAACACAAGCAGCTTTCAAGTACCTCCGTGGAAAATTTCCAAGGTTAAGTGAAGCTAAGATAAAGGAAGGTGTCTTTGTTGGTCCTCAGATTCGTGAACTTCTTCGAGATGATGCATTTGAGCATGCACTGCGTGGCAAGGAAAAGACGGCATGGAAAGCCTTCCAGTCAGTGGCAATACATTTTCTCGGAAACAACAAGGCAGACAACTACAGGTTGTTGGTGGAAAACCTCCTCAAGGCATACAAAAGCCTTGGTTGCAACATGTCACTAAAAATACATTTTTTGCACTCTCATCTAGATTTTTTTCCACCGAACTGCGGAGCAGTGAGTGACGAGCACGGCGAGCGATTTCACCAGGACACTGCAACAATGGAGAAACGCCATGAGGGCAAATGGAGCCCATCAATGCTTGCAGACTATTGCTGGACAGTGACAAGAGATGCTCCATTTAATGAATACAAGAGACAAGCCAAGAAGCGCCGAGTAGACACTGAATAGGACTAAACTATGTACATAATAGTTTTTTGCCTTTTGTTTCATAATACATTTTATTATATAACCCTTTTGCTGATTTTTAAAGTGTTACATAAACAGGATAGGTGAAATATTATCATGTAAAGCAATCATAAACACATGAAAAGACCTAGGTTTACAATTTATGATTAAAACTCTACTATCTACACAATCTACATAGACATAAAATGTAAAAACTTAAATATCTTAGAAACAGTAGCCAATCAGTTGTTTTAATTGTCATATTTGAATTCAGCACATCAAAATACATAATAAATATCACATTTTGTCTCTGAAGCAGACGCCTTCTAAAAAATTGTAGACCAGTGTAATTATAAAGTGCTTTACATTGTCAGTGTGATTTATGAACTCATTCCTCCTTACAACACCCTCAAGAAAGAGATATTATCACTCCATTTTATAGAGAGGAAGAGAGATTAAATGATTAGCTCAGGACCAAAAAAGCAAATTAATCCAGGTTGGAGGGATCAGAATGAAATCTCTGACTCCTTGTCCTTATGTTCAGCCCTATAATTGCATCCTAATTCATTGTGACCTATTGGAGTCTAAGTCTCTAATGCTAAAGCCTCCCTTTGCAGGTGCTTCTAATAGCTGATACAGTGGAGCCCCAGTATAACGTGCCTCGCTATAACGCGAATTCGGTTATAGTGCGGTTATACCGTGGCTCCCAAGTCCTGAGTTCTCTGTCCCCAGCAAGTGCGGGGGCCTCTCTCCCCTGCTGGGCAGCGAGGAGAGAAGCTGCAGCCTCCCTGCCAGGGACAGAGAACTCAGGAATGCAGGTTGGGGCTGCGGCTTCTCTCCCCTCCGCCTAGCAGGGAAGAGAAGCTGCGGCCCCCACCTGCCTGGGACAGAGAACTCCAGGGCTGCAGACTGCAGCCTGGGAGTTCCCTGTGGAAGCCGCTGCTCCCCATCTGCTGGGACCAGGGGACTCAGGGCTGCTGGAGCCCCCTGTCCCAGCAGGCGGGGAGCAGTGGCTTCCCTGAAAGCCGCTGCCCCACGCCTGCAGGGACTGGGAGACTCCGGCAGCCCAGAGTCCCCCGGTCCCAGCAGGCGCAGAGCCGCGGCTTCCAGCAGGCTTCTCTGGAAGCCGCTGCCCCAACGCCTGCCCAGACAGGGGACTCCAGGGCTGCAGGCGCCGGTGTCCCCTGCCCTCGGCAGATGGGTGGGCAGCGGCTTCCACAGAGAACTCTGGGGCTGCAGTCTAGCAGACGCAGGCCGCAGTTTCTCTCCCCTGCTGGGCAGCGGGGAGAGAAGTGCAGCCCCCTGCCTGCCGGGGAGTGGGGCCCCGCTATAACGCGACCCCACATTTAGCGCGATGGAATTTTATGGATCCCATCGGTCGCATTATAGCGGGGCTCCACTGTACTTTAGGTTAAGCATGTCAACGTCAGGGACAAAAGGTTTTAGAGAGTCAGCCTATTTGCGAACACCCAGGATAAAACCCCCATGTTCACCATTATAAACGTTTTCAGGTGGTAGCTTGAGCTTCTCAGCCAGGAACTGGGGTATAATACAAAGCTGACATTTGGCCTGGAACTGTTTCTTGTTCAGAGATGCTCTTTCCAGTGTTTTAGTGAAAATCCATTTCAATTTGTCCTAATTATGGAGCTTTAACAATTCTACTTTGTTCCACCTAGAAATAAATGTTTAAAATAACGTGAAGGGCCTAGTGATCTCCTACTAGTCTAATGGCAGGAGGGCTGCAATGAGTATGAACCATTATGAAATCTGAGTTCTTTAAAAATCATTTTTTGAATGTTGACTCATTCATTTGTCAGCCACACCCTGAGTAAGGCAGGGCTCAACGTGAACCAGGGCCTTAGTCAATAAGGCCCAGGCTCAGGAGGAAGAGCTCTGCTCCCACTTAGGGTATGTCTACACTGCAGTTGTGCTTAGATATAGCCAAGCCACCCTAATCTAGCTAACTTGGGTACCAGGAGCAGTGAAGCCATAGCAGAGTAGGCTTCAGCACAAGCTATGCAGCCCACCGGGGAACGTACTCAAGCAGTTAGCCTGGACAGAAGCTCGCGCTTCTACGCTTTCACTGTTCTCAGGCCCTGGAGATAGCTAGATTAAAGCTAGCTGGGGTATTCCTGCCCCAGCTGCAATCACCCCGCTAATTGTAATGTAGACATACCCTTCAGAATCGAATGAAGTTGATTTTCAAACATATGTTCAGCACTTCATGGGAGCAGCTGACTACTGAAGATTTTTTTAAAAATCTGAGTCTTAATGTCTTGGCATGCACGTTTTCTAAATGAGTGTGTGCTTAGTACATTTTGTCTATTGTGGTCTAGCAAATGGGTTTTGTATTGTTTTAAAGCACATCATGAAGGATAGTCCCCTCCTGGCATTCTTAAGAGCACTTCAAACATCTAAAATTGCTCACTCAAAAGTCAGGAAATACCAAATTAAAGGTGCTGGTACTCTGGCCACCAGGGGCTGGATTGAACCCCACTAGCTGAGCTCACATCACTGAAGCTGTTAGTTAAGCAATTTTTTTGTTACTGCCAACCTGAGCTAGCCTCATACCGGTAACCTAGCACTAACTTCTGCTCTAGAACCTCCTGTGTCACACTGGGCAAGTCGCTCCATTTCTTGGTGCCTCAGTTTCCTACCTGTAAACTGAGGATACTACTACATTCTTTAGACCACCAACTTTAAATATGTCTATTTAAGGTGTAAGAATATATATATATATATATATATATATACACACACACACACACACACACACACACACACACATAAGGTATAAGCAGAGAGAGAGAGAGAGAGAGAGAGAGAGAGTGCCTCATATAATGCGGTCTGATCTCAGTTGGGGCCTGTAGGTACTATTGTAATACAAATGAATACTATACAGTAATAACACGCCCATTGACATCAGGAGGAGCAAGACTGGGCCTCAAAGGGGTAGAGTTCCATCTAGTATTACCAGCTCCCAAAGCCAGCCATCAAACAGCCAGCAAAAACCTCTGTTTTAGTTTTTGGAAGAAAACTTAGTGAGCCTGGACATAGCGTAAATGAATAACCAATAAATTTATCATAAGTCTTCAACTCCAAGATGGTACCTTGGGAAAGTTTGGCAGGGATTCAACTCATATAATATTATGTAAACATTTCTAGGACCCAACAAACCTGATTATTGGTGGGGTTAACCGTGGCTTCCATCTGGGCATTGTGATGGGACAAGGCCAGATGGCTATAGGAAAGTGATAAGGAACAGATATGTTATTCCCAGGCTAAACAAATCCCTGGTACCATTGGAACCAAATGGTACTTGTTCCAGGTTAATCAAGACACCTGGGGCCAATTAAGAACCATCTAGAAAGCAGTAGAAATAGCTAGCCTGATTGGGACACCTGAAGCCAATCAGGGGCTGGCTGAAACCAGTTAAAAACCTCCCAGTTAGGTGGGTGTGGATGTCAGGAGCTGTGGGAGGAAGTTGTGCTGTTAGTGAGACTGAGTGGTAGACACCATATCATATGCAAGGAAGGAGGCCCTGAGGTAAGGGTGAAGTGGAGTTTGAGGAAGCGGGGCTGCTGTGGGGAAGTAGCCCAGGGAATTGTAAGTGTTCTGTTGCTAAAAGGTCAGCCATCTTAGCTGATACTATTAGGGTCCCTGGGCTGGAGCCTGGAGTAGAGGGTGGGCCCCGGCTTCCCCCTTTCTGCATCCCCTTGTTAATCACTGAGACTGGGAGACAACAGAGACTGCACAAGGAGGGATAGATTCTCCTCACTGGCTTGTGATGGAAATGGCTCAATAGCCTGTGATCTTGTCTCTAGAGAGAGAATGGCTGTGTGGAGGGTCACAGTGAGCCTTTGAGGCTAGTAAAATCGGCCAGGAAATGCAGGATCCATGGAGATAAGGACAGAGCTTTGTCACAGCATGCAGATGCACATTGTTCACACAAACACCTACCTATATAGAGGAGGGAGGGATAGCTCAGTGATTTGAGCATTGGCCTGCTAAAGGATTGTGAATTCAATCCCTGAAGGGGCCATTTAGAGACATGAGGCAAAAATCTGTTGGATGATTTAATTGAGGATTGGCCCTGTTTTGAGCAGGGGGTCGGACTAGATGATCTCCTGAGGTCCCTTCCAACCCTGAAATTCTGTGATGCTTTGCATGAGCAAAGCCAATCAATTTCTGCATGTATAAGGCCCATTTAGCAACTGCAAGGAAGCACGTGCATGCCCATGTATTCAGAGAATATGGCCTCTGATGAAGAGTAGCAATTTGAGCTCAAGAAAATCTAAACTTTAAAAAAAAATGGCCAGGTGTGTTAAGCCCCACTTCACAGCAGGAATTCAAAATGACTTTTAAAATCTATTGATGTGATTAGCACTTTATTTTTAAAAAAATCATACAGAAGCTTTTCAGTTCACCTTAGTGCCATGTGAACTTTTGCACCACTTGCCCTGCTGTTCTGGTGATCCTTTCTCATCAGAATGGCTTCAGCAGCTGTTGCCCTTCGTCTGCGCTGCTGTACATCTCATGGCAATGAAAAACCAGGGTCGGTGCTCACTCAACATTGCGAGGATGGAGCGACTTACAGGAACCAAATAGTTTAACACAATATTGTGGCTGAAAATGTACATACATAAAAGCTATGGCTGCCTTTATACACTTACATGCTGTGATGTTACCATATATTGTGCAGTCCTCTCTCTGCAGATCCTGTTTTCCTGGGGCAGCGCTGCAGCATTTCCCAACTGGCTGACTGATACACACAGCTACCATGTGGCTTATGTTCCCAGCAACTAGTGGTTTGCTGCCAATCTGTCCCACCACCACCTACCAGGCTTCTCTACTGCTGCTGCTTGTCGTCTCATATGCTTCCTCATCACAGGGCTCCTTACTTTGCTGTCCTCTTCCAGTCCACTCCTCACTGCTCTGGAATTCCTCCCCTTCTCACTATCTCCACATCCCATGCCCTTTCTGAACCTTCCATCAACTGCCACTAGATTCCCCTCCTCTCCCACTTTTGATTTTTTTTGTATAAGAATTCAGGCCCCACGGGGTTAAAGTAAGTGCACTCAGTGCAATCATCTGTATGTTCTCACATGCAGTTTGACAGGATACAGCTCCATCCAAGAATTCTTACTTTTTAGGGAGAAACTGACATCATCTGCTCTGTTTGTTAGACTCGGGCCAGGGAAAATGTAAAGCCCCTGCCCACAAACTCTGGTATTTAGACTCACAGTGTTCTGAGAATCTGGGCTCTCACTTCTGAGAATGTGACAATTCCCTCCCTAGACCTTCCACCTCTGCCCTGCTTGCACATTGTGTTGCGATAAAACTGCAAGTCAGTGAGGGAGGGTGGAGGTAGGATGAGTCATCCCTTCATGGGCTTCTCTAAAGCTCTCACATAACAACAAATGTCATCAAACTTCCCTAAAGCAAAGCAAAACAAAACCAAATCAACTTTTGCTTGAGGTGCACAGAAGCTCTCAGCTTCAGGGGAACTTTTTTAGAGGGCCTGAAAACACAAAAACAATAACAGAGCTGAATGACACAGACCTGGTGTTGCAAAACTAGAATATTTTTATTTTAAAATTGTCTAATCACAATCCCGCTCTTCTGGAATTAATGAGCTTAAATCTCTACAGTGGTAGTAACCTTATACATATTCCATGCTATATTATTATGTATATTACTTAGAGAGTTTTTATTATAACCAGGGCCACATTGTGCTAGGCCCTGCTCAAACAAAATGTATCTTTGTTAAGTTAATAACCTACGTTATTGATGGTTACTGACTATAGCTTCAGTAAGGAAGTATGTGTCTATATTTCATTGCATGAAAACAGTCCTCCAATCCACTTTCTAAAGCATAATATTGTTGTCAGGGAAGGGATGCCTGTTGGAAACTTTTATTGTCTCTTTATCAAACCAACAAAAGGATTTTGCCTTGTATAGCATGTGAAAGGTTATTAATTTTAAGATTATACACGTTTTTAATGCTCTGTAGTTTGTTTGCTTAGCCATTCCTCTTTTCTGTCAAACTATGTGCTATCAGCACAGGAGGAGTTGAATCGTCAGTGAATCAGTTTTAGAAATACTTATATAAAACCTCCTGAAGTAGGTCATCGAGCATGAGATTGTAGCTGAGTAATATCAGGTCAATGGTGAATAGTATAAACACTTTCCTTGACTACTCTTAATGTAAATTTGTTTAATAGCATTGCCTCCCTCCCTGGTTATCGTAAGGAGAAACAAGAAGTGCATTAGGTACAGTAATCAGGGCTGAAATATTTCTAGATAAATAAACATTAAAAAGAACTTGGAAAAATATCCAGTTCCCAATTTTTTTTTCTAATCACTTTAACTTAATTGGAACTGGAAAGGGACTTTTAGCTGCATCCACTGTATTTTTTTTTATTAAACATAATACTGAAGACTTGCTAAACTATCCCCTTGTTTCAAAAAGCTGTCTTATAAATCCTGACAATTAGCTAATGGACTCTTAGACCTAAGTGACTAACTTGGAAAACATGAGAAATGGAGCTGCAATACTACAAAGGAGAAAAAATTATATTACTGTACCCTCAAATAGTGAGCAAAAATGAAGTAATATCTGATAGAGACAGCTCCAGCGAGGAAATGAAAATGAAATATTCCAGTGAAGAGTAAATGTGCTATCATCTTCAAATATTCATGCCCTTACCAACAGCTTTTAAAGTTCTGTGAATAAGAGTCTCTATTCTTGTGCACTGTCATTTCTTGTGCCTAATGAGACACAGCTAGGGTAGGCATCGTACCACTCGCATTCACCACACTGACCGTTAGAGCAATTCATTTCCAAAAGCAATTTGTTTCATAGTGTTTTGCAAACACTATGCGGCCCCGCAGTCAGAGCCAGGAAACAATAAGACAACACTACTGACAAGATGACACTACAGACAGAACACTATAGACAACGTTTTACATGGCTCTTTATCTAAACACTCTGGTGTGGCAGGCCAAAAGACAAATAATTTCAGCCAGGGAAAAAAGATAATTCTCTGGAAGGGTCATACTCAACTGTTCTGCCTTCTGCTGTGCGTGTGGGGTGAGGGGTATGGGGGGCATGGGATACCTCTACATGGTGCAGTTTTGTAGCAAAAACACACAAAATACCATGGAGCAGTGGTCACAGTGTGCTTTACTGGGTTAGACCTGTGGAAACTGGACTAATCCAAGAGTGAATCAAGCTCTCTAATAGGAATTTTCTTGCATCTGCACCTCAGAGTTTTGCCTGCAAGGACAGCTGGCTCTTGAAAGATAAAAAAAAAAAGAAGGAAAAACTTCATTGGGTGAGACCTATAGGCTCACTACATTACATAAAGCCAATGAGATATGCTACAGGGGTGTGTACAGACCTCACTGAAAATCTGCCTCCAATGATTGCCATTGTTCTTCAACCCCAGCCTGTAGTTGCTTTGAAAGGCTTTTGGATACAGCCATTTAGAAATATGGGACAGCAACATTGCTTTCCTTTCACTCATACGCAGAACTACTGAGCCATTGTAACAATCTACGCTACCTACAATGTACCATTACATCTGATCACTGCGTAGTCTTTAATGGGCATGGTATAAGACTGCCTACAATGGCATGTAGCCAGTTTGCAACTGCTAGCAGCTAATATCTCCAACAGACACTAGATGGGGAGAGCTCTGAGTTACTACAAAAAATTCTCTCCCAGGTGTCTGCCTGCCGGGTCTTGCCCACATGGTCTAACCGATGGCTATATTTGGGGTTAGGAAGAATTTTTCCCCTGTATCAGATTGGCAGAGACCCTACGTTTTTTTTGCCTTCTTCTCCAGCGTGGGGCACGGGTCACTTGCAGGTTTAAACTAGTATAAAATGGTGAATTCTCTGTAACTCGAAGTCTTTAAATCATGATTTGGTTAGGTGTCTATTACAGGAATGGATGGGTGAGACTCTGTGGCCTGTAGCATGCAGGAGGTCCGACTAGATGATCATGATGTATCCTTCTAGCCTTAAAGTCTATGAGTCTAATTAATTTATCCTCACAGTGCACCTGTGAAGTAGGGAAGTGCTGCCATCCATATTTTACAGAGGGGGAAACAGCAACACAGAGAGACCAAGTGACTTGCCAAGGTGAGACAGGAAGTTTGTGGTAGAGCAGAGAATTGAACCCCTGTCTGTAGAGGGCCAGGCTAATGCCCTAACTGCTAGACCATACTTCCTACCAGGGAACTGAGCCTACTCCCTGCAGCACATCTCACTGAATACATAATTCTTAATAAACACACCAGTTTAGAAAACCTGTGAGATCACTGATGTCATTGCTGACCTGCATGATGTGGTGTTCCATCCTTCTTTCACACCCCCAAGTCCCTATAAAACGTGCCTCTGATTTTCACCTAAAGCACTCTATCAACCTACCTAATCTTTTCCCCAAGCCCCATTCCATACCTGGGGCAGCTAGGCTGCAATGGCTAGAAGCTAAGCTTAATTGGACTTGCCATCTCATAAATCACCCAGATCCATTGTTGGTCATGGGGATGATATTAAAAGGCCACTCAGACACTGTCCAAGGTAGCAGTGAAGATGTCCTGATTCTGAGTATTCTCTGGTTGTCTCAGCCTTGCCCCCTCAGTGCAACCAGTCCCACCACCTCTTGGGGATAGCTGGGTTCCTGCTCCCCTGGTGCTCACTAAAGTACATAGGGAGATTTTCAAAAGCACCTGGTGCTCACTAAAGTACATAGGGAGATTTTCAAAAGCATTTTAGGAGCTCAAATTCCATTAGGACTTGGTAAAATTTTTAAACACGCCTAAGCAATGTAGGAGCCTAAGTCTCATTCAAAGTTCCATACAGTGACGCCTGGTTCATAAAAACAACGAAGGAGATATTCAAAAGCACCTGTGCTTCTAAATCTTTTCCCTGCTTTTGAAAACCTCTCTCATGGTATTTACTGAGCAGGAATGTTAACTGGCGAAATATTGGGTTAAGTGGAGAAATATTGGGTTTTTGTCTTATCTCATTTTTACTCAGAACTGAGTCACTGAAGCTGTGTGAAGCTCAATGAGTCAGGGAAGCTGTGGGCTCGTCTTTGGTGGAATTGGGGGAGTACCATCTTGGACAACTGGACAGGGGAAGAGGAAAAAAACTTCCCTCCAAAGTTCTCCGTCTTTCCTTGCGCAATTATTAATCATGTACACGTGGTATTAATATGCCAAAATATTGTAAATTAAAAAGGTTAATATTGCCTCATTATTTAATACCAAATATAAGAACAAAAATGTACAGTGGAAAATAATGAATAATAAAACAATATTCTTTTAGGCCTTAAAACTAATTAAAAATGTTCCAGATCATGTTAGGCACAAAGTCATAAATCAGCGCATCAGCAATCCAGTTTCCTTCATTTAAAGTTTGTTCTGAAAACATACCTTCTTTTGGAACCCAATCCAACTCCCATCAAAACCAATGGAAAGATGCCCAGACTTAAATGGGAACTAAATTGGGGGCCTTAATTAACTGTTACTAAACCTATAGGATTATATACAGGTTAATAACACAATATATATTATTTTAAAATTGAAACTATTAGTTCTCTAAAATAAAGCATGCTTCATATAATACTAAATACAGTTTCTCATACTTTGCCCATTTGATTTGGGTTGATTCTAGACAACTTGAGATGAATGCGATTCCGATGACTTCGCTGTCATCCCTTTTTCAAACACAGGCATTTTTTTTTAATTTTAGACAATGGCTCTTTCCTCCCCAGTCAGCACAGCTGGAGCACCTGGGGCCTTTTAAGGATGAACTGAAAAGGTTTTGTAAATGAACAATGAAAGAATGATCTCTCAATATGTGAGTCAATTATAGTAAATACTGAGTATTGTCTTTAAAAGCCACCTTTGAATTCAAACACCAAGATGTGCATGTAACTGAATGGAGTACCTGTGTGATCTTATTGTTGTAATTCTCATCTTTCCTTGCCTCTTCACCTTCTACTCTTTGTTATCAAACATGGTGCCTTTTCTTATATTTTACGCTCCTCAGAGAAGGGACAATGTCTTTCTCTCTGTGTTATACGGTGCATAGTATATTTGGTGCTAATATAATAAATGACATCTCAGGAAAGACTGTTGTGGTGTCAGTAGGTGTGACAGAATTCTGTTGCGAGATTTAACTATGTCTTCAAATTTCAGTGGCACAAAGAAATAGTTAAATAAATATTAGACAAAAATGGTGAGAATGTGGGTGTAAATTACATGCAAACCAGTTAAAAGAAAATTACTTATGGACAAGTAAGAATGGACATTATAAATTAGAGACATTTAAGTAGGATATGGATTATCTAGGCTTACTAGTCTAAATAGCAACACGTTCCGCACATTCAGTTGATTATTTCAAATACTTCCCATGTGTGAGAGTGTGAAGTTTAATATTTTATAGTATACCCAAAATATTCATTAAAATGTACTTGGTCAGGGCACAAAACTAAGACAAACTAGGACTTTTTATACTCACCCAAATAAAGGAGAACTTGCTTTCCTCTAAAATCCCCAATATCTTTTTCAAGCATGGAGGTTTTGCTAAGAGCGAGTCTTTCCTTGGCTAAATACTAAGGCGATTATATTCTACCTACCTGAAAATGAGTGACACCACATCTCTGCCATGTATACTTTTATGTATCCTGGTATGTGGTTTTCAATCTTTACTATCTAAGGATCTTATTTTTAGTACTATCCAACAAAGTGCTACTATGACAGCTAGCTTGTTTAGTACTTATATGGACTCATTAGTGTTGTTACTGAAGCCCAGATTCTCAAAGATATTTTGCTGCTGATTTCAATGGGAATTAGACACCTAAATACCTTTGCATATCTGGGCCTGACTGTCTTCCAAATACTAATGAATTTATCCTCAGAAGGAAATTTGGAATGTGGGTGATTGATGAGTATTTGCCCTAGAGATAGCATAGAGCCTTTTAAGAGCAGATGGAAGAACCAAGTGATTCTCTCCTGCCCCCACACCTTCCAGTTTTAGTCAGAATCTAATGAATTATTAGAAGAGCACAGCTGCCAGTAGTCCTGGATTTTACACTCCAACCCATGTATCTTCACTATGTTAAAACAAGGCAAAAGTAAAAAAAAAAAAATTTACAGAATGATACCAGTCAGCTCTGTGTTTTTGGTGAACCAGGGCGCAGTATCTAGCCTGTCTGACTCATGAAAGTCCCCCCTCCCCCCTCCTCTTCCCCAGTCTCTGAGCCAGAACCAATAAGAGAAAAGGCTTGCAGAGAACAGTGAAGGGCGTTGGGAGATACACCTAGACCCCTCCTGACAATGGTGACAGGATTAAGACATCTCCATTTTCATACAGAATGAAGAACAAAGACAACTCCTCTAGCTTCATCGGCATGAAAGATTTGACAGGGATTAACATAAAGAATAAGGAACAGAGAACTGCACTGAACTCTGGGACCAGAAAAGCAGGGATGCACTGCATCATGGGAATCCCTGCTCCAGATGCTAATGAACCTACATCTGCACACACCCAGCTCAGCAATTATCAGACCAATTTTAGTAATAAATCTTTGATATTCAAAATACTGAAGCAGCCTAGCTGCCTTGTGGGCTCCCTGGAAGAAAACACCACCCATAGCCAACAGTGATCAGCTCCTATTGTTTAACCTAAAGAAAACCCTTGAATCATCAGTTTACCCATAAACAGATCTATT
>ML677349.1:41200314-41287698 GCA_007922305.1 Dermatemys mawii | reverse complement strand
GACGAAGTGGGTATTAGCCCACAGAAGCTTATGCTCTAATACTTTAGTTAGTCTTTAAGGTGCCACAGGACTCTTTGTCACTTCTGCAATTCCAGACTAACACGGCTACCCCTCTGATTCTTGACAACATGCAAGGCGCATCAGTTCCACTGGGATCCATCTCCTGACTGATCATGCTGGGGGCTCTACCTGTCTCCAGCACTCAGTACCATGAGCTACTACTATCACTTGGGAACCTCAACCAGTTCGAGCCTCATTGTATTAACTTTTAGAATGTAACTGTTATGTTTGTTTAGCCTTCCTTGTGTAGTCATCACTATTATTCAATAAATAACTATTATGGTTAAGCTGGTGGCTTCTCTCTCGCTCTCTGAATTTTACTCTTTTGTATTTTTAAGCTTTCCCCATTTACTCTGCAGCAACACTTCTTTTACCTAAGCTAAAGATCCCGGTAGTGCCCCAAAATACTGTGGGGTTTGCTCATCAAGTGGGCTACTACCACTACAGTTGTAATGTGAAAGTGGGATAGGGATGTGGGGCACATAAGCAGGCGTGATACGGGGGGACAGCTGAAAGTGCTGCTCAACACAGCCTACTGAGAGCAAGGGCACATAAGGGTACCACCTGAAAGTACTGCTTTACCCAGCCCATTGCATACAGGGACACATGAGGGGATCAGTTGGAGGGTGCTGATTGACCCAGTCTGGCAGACTTGCTCTGAGAGAGAGAGAGAGAGAGAGAGGGTGTGTGTGGATGTGTTTGTGCGCATGCATGTTCATCTAGTTCTAGGGCTGGAGGAACCCAGCCCTGGGGAATCTAGGCCCTGCGGGATAGCTCCATTGGGAGGGGACTTGCAGAAGGAAGGAGTAGAGCTCCCTATGAACACGCAAGTGACATAAGCAGCACATTAATAGAATTATAGCACTCCCCCGTCAGAGGAGTAACCCTAATAAATGAGCATACTCCAAAGTGACAGGCACATTTGGTAATAAGAACTAGAACAGAGACTTTCCAATCCCTCATGTTAAGGTCTTCTGGAAGGAAGTCTGGAATGCCACTTACATCTTCTATCTCTGTTCCAATCAGCCCCATATCCTATGTCAGATACAGCACCAAACGGAGAAAGTTTGCTAGTAATTTCAAAGCCCTCTAAACAGAACAGATGCCAGGAATCTGCCAAGAATCCTAACTGTGTCTGGTACCAAGAAACCTTTTTTTCCTGTGTGTGTTTTCCTATGCCTAGAACCAGGTTTCAACTGGAAATACCGTGAACGACAAGCTGCTCCATGATTTGTCCCTCATTCGCACCACTTTGTCTAAAAGATAAAACTTATTTTTTTAAATTATGTCTATTGCACCGTAGCTATGCATGGAGTTTTGCTGCCAAATACAAAGCTCTGTGAGGAATATGCAGTCTAAATAAGGCAACAAACTCATGATGGGATGACAAATTAAATATGTGGGTGGGGGTATGGGTACACAACATAAAGACAGAGTGAGGCATGCTTATTATTAGTTAAGTTGCACCATGCAAAATTTATGCAAACATTTGATGCAGGCCCAATATTTCACATTTACCTACATTTGTTAGAACCGCTTAGATCCCTGCCTTTGAAAAGATAACCCTTACAGATTCATACCAAAGATCTCAGCTTTTTTACATATCTGCTTGCAGAATTCCCATTAACTTCACTTGTGGGTTCTATCTGTTGTACAGGTATAGGTATAAGATACCCAGCAGAGTCTTGCCTTGCAGATAAGAATGTGGTTGAAGTGTAGTATAAAGAATACCTATTAGCACTTTCCTTCTTCAAAGGACTTCACAAAGGTTCATCCAAGATCCACTTCTAAACAGCTTGCCCGATATCGCAGAGGTCCCACTCCTAGTGAAGTCAATGAAAGTTTTATCATTGACTTTAAAGTTGTCAACATCCCTTCTCCCAAACGGAATTGCATTAATGAGGAGTTAAGTGGAATCTTGACTGAGAACCTCTTGTCAGTTAACCAGGACTTGATTTCCTTTGGGGACCAAACACAGGTGGATCCAGTCAACCTTAACTTCTCCTTGTTACATTTTATCCATGGGAACTAGGTCCAGGCCAAGCTTGCATGTTTTTAACAAGCCTTGGTCTTCAACAATAAGGAAAACAATAAGAACTGAGAAAAAATAGAATTGAATGAAATACAAACAAAAAGCTATTGTGCAATTTTTGAGTTATCTAGGGACAAATAAGCATCTGATTTTTAAGTATGAAAAATTGGGCTTTCCTTGAAAGAATAACTCCAAAAATAACCCAATGTAAGGTCATTCAATTTACCAAATATTTCACTCTCAGACTGAGACCAAATATGCGATTTCAGGGCAATGGATTTTTTTTCATGAAAATTGGCAGTGCCTGAAAATAAAGGTTAGTAATAAAAGTGCCTTTTCCAGTCTCAGTGCTATAATATGATACATACAAAAGCGGTTTTTCAGATGCGGATATTTTTAGGGGGACCTGGGCATCTCAGACTACATTCTAATAAATGACTAGTGATTTTGGATGCCTTACTTTTTGTGTGTCCAAAGTGACATGTCTTGGAGGGGTCTGATTTTGAAAAAGGGGCTGAGCTCCCACCATCTGAAAACAAAACCATTTTAAGGTGTCTTAAACTGGACACCTAAAATCCCAAACACCGCAAATAACTAGCCATTTCAAAAAGTTTAGGGCAAGATATAATTTTGAGTAGCTCAAAGCACTTCCCCTCAAGAGACATATACTGGTTCCATAATAAAAAATTACAACTGTGTCAACTATTCTTTCCCATCAAACTGCAAATTAACCCACACAGTGAGAACACACAGCAAGACAAGTCTTTCAGGGGCATTATCACACTAATTTCATAGAAACTCTCAGCTGCTGACTGTGCAGTTATGCCTCGTCATACAGAAAATAGATATTCAATTCCCAGGGAAACATTTAATTCTTTATGGACAATATCCTGATTCCTTAAGCCATGGTCCATGTTAGGGCTGTGCGGAAGAAGAGAACCGTGGCCCCATGACAGTGGTGGTTCTAAGGGTTGATATATATGATTATGTCAGAATTCCTCTGGGGGAGCACACATCAGAGTGGGAGCTGCAATACAGGGTGCAACATATGCCTTATGAGGTGACCTCTACTCTCCCTTGCTTCTACTTCTTTCCAGACCCTTTAGATCATCTTTGTACTTGAACCTGTGACAAGCCCAAGCTGAAGTGCAGAGGGATGGGAAAAGGCCCCTTGCATCCTTCTCTATCCTGTGAACTCTCTTGTAGGGCCAACAACAATAGAGCCCTTTACTTGTATTATAACTTCGCGTATTTCCGAAGTTACCATTCACATACACTGTATTGCATTATGAAACAGGGCTGATTTGGGCACTTCTGGTGTTGAGAACTACATGAGCCACAATTTAGCAATCTACCATCCTTGTAATGACACACTCTTTCTCCAAAGAATTGACTCATGGAGCGGTGCCTCTTACTGTGTACCATGTCATTAATGTATATTTACAGAAGAGGGTGGCTATTACATTGAATTTCTCAAGCCTGGAATTTCTCAAGCATGTGACAGCACCAGAACAGTCCATAAGAATATTCATCTTATTTGCATATTTGTTTCTCATATACTATTTTTAGAAAATGCATTGAGTGGGTTCTTGCAGATCCACAACATCCAGTCTGTTACTCTCGTCACATTTGTAGTCATTTACATTAAGGATCTATTTAATTAACATGGATTTTTTAAATAAGAAACTACCTGAATGATCACACTAAAATGGGTTTCAGAGAGGTAGCTGTGTTAGTCTGTATCAGCAAAAACAACAAGGAGTCCTTATGGCACCTTAGAGACTAACAAATTTATTTGGGCATAAGCTTTCATGGGCTAGAACCCACTTTATCAGATGCATGTAGTGGAAAATACAGCAGCAGATATAAATACAAAGCACATGAAAAGATGGAAATTGCCTTACCAAGTGTGAGGTCAGTCTAATGAGACAATTCTATTAACAGCAGGATACAAGGGAGGAAAAATCACTTTTGCAGTGATAATGAGAGTGGCCCATTTCAAACAGTTGGCAAGAAGGTCTGAGTAACACTAGGAGGAAATTAGTATGGGGGAAATTAGGTTTTGTAATGAATGACCCAATCACTCCCAGTCTTTATTCGGGCCTAATTTGATGGGAATATTTCAGTGTGCCTGGCCACTCAATAATAGGCCTAAAGGTGGCAATTCTTCAACAAAAAAACTTCAAAAACAAACTCCTGTATTCCACTGTAGAAGTGGAATTAGGCCATGGTTACACTGGCACTTTATAGCGCTATAAAGCCGTCAGGAGCGCTATAACTCACTACCTGTCCGCACTGGCAAGGCACGTAGAGCGCTATAACCTCGGAGTTATAGCGCTCCTGGTAATCCACCTCCGCACGGGGAATAAGGGCTGTAGTGCTCCCGCTGTAGCGCTACATAGAGAATGTGGACACCCACTGTGCTACAAGTGATCTCTTCAGATGCCTGGAGCCTTTAAGGTCTCTTCCCTTTCTTTTGAACTCGGCTGGAGGAATGCGGAAGTACCTTTTCAGCGTTTCTCTCTTAACTCGGCAGATAAGCAATGCAAATGTTTAAGGAGGGAGCCTGTGTGAAAACAAAGCCTGCTAATCTTCTCTGTGAACGGACATGCGCTGACGGGCTCTCAGAAGGATGGAAAAACCACTCGCTCGCTCCCTCCCCATACACACAACACATCCCCCCTCACCCCTCTTGTTTGAAAAGCACATTGCACCCAGCTGAATGCTAGGATACCTGCCCTAATGCGCTGCTCCCAATGCCGCCTGAAGTGCCGCAAATCTGGCCATGCTATAGCGCTGGCGGGTGTCAGTGTGGCCACGCTATAGTGCTATCCCTATAGCTGTATATGAGGACAGCTATAACCAATACCGCTATAAACCTGCAAGTGTAACCATGCCCTTAATTTGCAAACTGAACACCATCAAATTAGGCCTGAATAAAGACTGGGAGTGGTTGGGTCATTACAAAACCTAATTTTCCCCATATTTATTTCCTCCTACCATTACTCACACCTTTGTGTCAACTCTTTGAAATGAGCTACTCTCATTACCACTTCAAAAGTGATTTTTCTTCCCTTGGTATCCTGCTGTTAATTGAATTGTCTCATTAGACTGACCTCACAGTTGGTAAGACAACTCCCATTTTTCCACATGCTGTGCCTTTATACCTGCTACTGTATTTTCCACTCTATGCATCTATTGAAGTGAGTTCTAGCCCATTAAAGCTTATACCTACATAAACTTGTTAGTCTCTAAGGTGCCACATGGACTCCTCATTGTTTTCACACTTTGTTAGAGAGCTTATTCCTTCACCCACTCACTTCCCTGGTCCTTCTCACATGAACAGAGAGCAACTATACATGAAGTGCAAAGGTTCAAACAATTCAATGTTTATTGGGGTGAACTTCCAGCAAACATGATTCCAGTTTCCTTCCTCAGTGTCCCCTTTCCCAGCTCTGACACCACAGAGCCTTGCCTTGCCTATGTCCCTGCTCCTGTTCCCATTCCCCCCTTTAGCAAACATGATTCCAATTTCCCACCCCCCTTCGTATTCTCCCCTTACTTCCTGATTGACTGCAGACTATAGAGTAAAACTTGAGTTCTGCTTAGCTATACCTCAACCATTTTACTGAAATTTACCTAACCAATCCTAACATATTGTAACATGATTGTCTAACCAATTATATCTCACCTCCTTAATTAGCTTACAACCGGCAAAATTAATTATACAGCAGAGAGAATCACAGAACCACACAGAGATTATACAGATAAGCAATAGGGAAATGGGGACTACAGTGATGGAAAAACAAAGAAATGAGGATTTCACATCCCAGCTATTGATAAGTGAGTTCTTGCCAGCTAGGCTACTATTAAACTAAGTTTCCTTTTACTTCTTCTAGGCTCTTCCCTTTCTCTGGAGGTGACATATCGGATCGCCTTTCTAACAGCCCAGATTGCCTTATTTCAATGTAACTAGTTTGGAACATAAGGATGTGACCATACGATTCCCAGTTTATGGCTGCCTCTGCTGCTTAGTCACAGATCTTAGCCCAAGAACAGGGCCTCAGACTGTTACAGTAAGAAAAGGCCCATAAACAAGCAGACTGGCTTTGATTCTCTCTTTTGTATCTCTAGAACTTGCTAAGTGATAAGAATACACCTAAATTCTTAAAGCATAGGCCTTTACAGACAGGCCTGAATATCTATATCTTAATACACTAAAACAGTTCATAAGAGTTAATCTAGTCAGCCACTGGATGGCACAATTGCCCTACTTAAATAATGCTAAACCAGTTTTTCTTTTACTGAATAAATAACCTGAACAAATAGCACGAACAGTCTCAATTTGAACAACTACTCTTAAAAAAAAAGTAATGAATATAAGAGCAAAACCAGCAAGGAAGAAGCACAGTTGTTTGAATCCATAAGTGTAGAGCATTCTAACAAATAAAAAAACTCAATTATTTGTGCAATAGACAAATGGCAGGATTCTGCTTTCATTTACACCTGTGCAGCCTCACTAACTTCAAGGAAGTAAACAAAGACGGAAACAAAGACAGGTGAGGCTTCAGTGGCAATACAGAAGTTTAACAGAATGAAATTTGACCTGTTTATTATCCTAAAAAATATTAAAACTCGTAAGACCTAATTCCGCTCTCTTTGAAGTCAATGAGAATTTCACAGTTGAGTTTACTGGGACAACGATTTAGCTTCTCATGTTTTGAGGACATTATTTATTATGCAATATACAACACAAACTATTTTATTTAGCTGCATAGATGCTGGAACTAGAGGTGCTTCCACAGCCTCTTGGCTTGAAGTAGTTTCTATCATATACAGGGTTTACAGTTTGGTTCAGTGACTTTCAGTACCTCTACTATACAAATTGTTCCAGCACCCCGCCTTGCTGTGGTTCCTTTTTTTTTAAAAAAAAAAAAGCAAGAAAGATGTGAAATCAATTTTACATATGCTGTGGTATGGAGAGTTTAGAATAAAGGCTACTACAGTCTGGTGGGCTATTGTGTTATTGGGAATGGAAAATTCTATAAGGTTGACAATTCAACCCTGTGTAGCACAATTCTTATGCATCACAAATCTCACTTAAGATCTCAGGTTTAAGTGTAACTAAGGAGGGGCACAGTCCTTGTGTTGAACCACTGCACAAGAGTGAATTTTGCTATCAGGCCCTGCTCTTGGAAGTTGTATCTAATGGGTGTATTGCTGACTTCAGTAAGGTGCATGAGAGCAGGTGTCTCCTCACACAAAACAAGGCACAGAAGTGGCGTCTAAGTGTTTATGACTTTAAATTGATGGGTTTTAAAATTTGTAAGGCACCTAGAATCCCAGACAGGCCCTGTAAAAATGAAAGGAAATAAATATAACCATGAAGTTGTAAAAACACAAAGCAACTATGGAGACTGAGAAAAACTCGAATTTACAGGTGGAAACAATGGCACATAGCCAGTTTAGAATCCCAGAGTCTCCCAAGCTGTAACAAAGCACATTTTTAATAGGCATAATTCAGAAACAGATGAATAAACAGTAGTTATATGAATATCTGACCAATTCCAGTGTGGAGGAGGGATTCCTTGATGAGGAAAGGAGTGTCCCCTGGAGATTTGAAACCACTAGATAGAACTGAAAAAGCCCACGTTAAATACTACCAAAAACTCCTCCACAGATCCAAGATCTCACTGTTAAGTAATAGGTTGTTTTTCATTATGAAAACAGCCCTTTTTAATAGAAAATAATAAGAATACAACAATTGCTGCACTAGTTGATGATGTTATAAAAAGGCATTGTGATGTTGCGTCTATATGATTTTTATGAAAATATGCTAATGAGTGTGACTATAATGTAACAAGAATATGCTTCATGCAAAAGGTCTCTTGTAAGGTACCATTACAAAGCTCAATCTACTGAGTGCGGTCATCCTATTTCTATAAATGTATCACTCTTGTGTCTGAAACTAGAAATAAGAAATTTAACCCTGGGGTCCTGTTGTAGTTATGCAAAGTGTGGGCCATTAATCATGGTTTGGAATTTTGATGGCTCCCATTAACCAAGTCAATTGACTGTACATGGCTCTGTTTGCTTGCAGGCCTTCCTGTGAGTCAGGCAGGGAGAGGAATGAAGGCTTTTGGGGCAGAGGGGGAATTCTCAGGACATGTGACCATGTCATCTGGTTCTGGAATCCATCTTAAACCTGGTGCTTTTCCATTTAGAAGGGGGCAGGGAGGAAGACTCAAAGACAAAAGATTCCTGCCTTGTGCTATATAAGAGGGTGGAACAGAACAACGGGGGCTACAATCATGAGAAATCCCCTAGCTACCACCTGAGCTGGAACAAGTACTGTACCAGGGAAAGGATTGTGCCCAGACTAGGAGGTAGGGTGACCAGACAACAAATGTGAAAAATCAAGACAGGGAGTGGGGGGTAATATGAGCCTATATAAGAAAAAGACCCCAAAATCGAGACTGTCTCTATAAAATTGGGACATCTGGTCACCCTACTAGGAGGGTGCCCAATCTGTAAAAGGAAGCTTCTTGGAACATCTCTGAGGGTGAGATTTTATCTGTATTTAGTCTTACTGTATTAGGCTTAGAATTGAGTGCATTATTTTATTTTGCTTGATAATTCACTTTGTCCTATCTGCTATTACTTGGAACCATTTAAAGCCTACTTTCTGTAGTTAATGAAATCACTTTTTACTTATTAATTAACCCAGAGTATGTATTAATACCAGGGAGTGGGGGATGAAGGGGGAAGCAGTGCATCTCTCTCTATCAGTGTTACAGAGGGCAAACAATTTATGAGTTTACCCTGTATAAGCTTTATACAGGGTAAAATGGATTTATTTGAGGATTGGACCCCATTGAGAGTTGGGCATCTGAGTGTTAAAGATAGGAACACTTCTTAAGCTGCTTTCAATTATGCCTACAGCTGTTAGGGGACATGACTCAGATCTGGGTCTAGGTTTGCAGCAGGCTAGTGGGTCTGGCTCAAACCAGGCAGGACACTGAAGTCCCAAGTTGCCAGGGCAGGAAAGCAGGAGAAGTAGTCATCTTGGCACATCAGTTGGCAGCTGCAAAGGGGTTTCTGTGATCCAACCCATCACAGGTGCATTGGCCATACTTCATTATAGATTTTTCCTGCAGGTTTACAATATAGAAGCAGATCCTATATTTAGTTCATGAAACGATGCTCATCTTTAAAGGAATAGAATCAATATTTTTTTTAAAAAAAATACATTTCTCTCTCTCTCAAAAAATCAATTTCTTGCAATTCTCCTGCTCCACTGGCACAAATTGAACCTGAAGCTGAGAGTGCTGGCTAGTGGATGCTCACTCGACAGTAGGAGGCTCCTAAGCTGCCATAGATCCAATGCACTGTAGAAGATGATGTTGCAGCGTCACTGGGTCACTGTATAAATCAGTGTGTTGATTTACAGCACTTGTACAACAATTGAGAAGATAATAGTTGATCTAGAATAAATATACTAAGTTATTCTCAGGGCTTTGCTGATGCCACAAACAGCAATCTATTCCTTAATGTGAATTAAAGTGCATGTTTACTTACAGTTAGCTCTTTACAATGCATATATTTTGGGTCTGATTTACCATGGCATTACTCCAGCTTTATAAATAGGAGTCAATTGAATTTGCAGCTGTGAAAATCATGTCACAGACCGTGAAATTTAGTCTCCCTCCTGAAATCTGGTCTTTGTTTGCCAGCTCTGAAGGCAAAGTGGAGATCAGTGGCTGATGGCCAAGCACCTAACTCTGAAGGCAACACTTCTGCCAGCAGTGGCATAGAAGTAAGGGTGGCAGTACCACGACCCCCAATAGGCTTGTGACTGCCTTTTGGGTCAGGGCCCCCAATCTGAGAAATGCAGTTGAGAAATCACACATTTTTGTGGTTTGGTCGTGGCATAAAAAACAAATGTCACGAATGTTACATAGCCACAAAATTTGCTACTTATGCTGTGACCCCAGCCCATGAAAAATGTGGGAGTTCTCTGGAATTTAAGTAGAGTCCTATTTATAAATGGAATTCACACTGATATAACACTGGAATAATGCTGGTATGATCCTGCTCTTTAATCTTCAAGTGTTTATCTTTCTAAATGTTCACAATTATTAACTATTCAAAGAGTTAAGGATTTTCACTGACTCCACTCTCTACCTTGCCAGGGAAAATGAATTGCAGATTTTGTCCTTCCTCCGGCTGTCTAAGAAATAAACTTACTGCCATATTTTACAAAACACAAATACTGAGGGCTCATCATCTCTCAGTGTGCCAGTACAACATGTGAACACTCTAATTATCCAGCAAATGAACATAGTGTCCATAGTTACCTTATATCAATTTCTCCCTAATATGGCCACACCCTTCAGGCTCCCTTGCTGAATGAAGCCCATTATAAATACCGGGAGAAATCCCAAGTTCATTGCAAGTCAATGAGAGATCTGCCATTGACTTTAATTGAAGCTAGGATAACGCTGTCCCTCTTTGTATTATAAATAAAGTATTAGACAATTTTAGGACATGCAGCTCATTAATACAAAAATGTTCCATTCCCAAAAACAAAAATTAGGACTGGATCCAACAATTGAAGGCACAGACTGGGCACACCTCTGCATCCAATTGCAGGATCAAGGCTTTAAAAGGAGAAACACTTTTGTCAGCAATCAGTTTGTGAAAAGGATTCTATTTCTGAGAAGTTTCATCAGAAGACCAGAAATTTCACCTGCGATCTTGAATTCTACCATGTCCTTATATCAAGTAATTCAAGAAAGCAGATGCCATGGTCTGATGGCTTATTGTAGTGAATCAATGTCCAAAGATGGACTATGGGCCTCACCCTTTAAAATGTGGCCATGAGAAGAAAATACACTTGGCACCCGCCCAAATCCCACATTTTTCCTGAGTTTATAATTTAGAATCAGATCCTATGTTCAGTTCATAAAATGCAGTCTATGGGATTACACACCTACTCTAGCTACCCAGGAGTACATGCAAGAGCAATTTTTGACAGGTATAGCCATGGCATCCATGTTTGGAAACTTGGTCCAATTCATTTAAAATACGAAGAGGAAGGGTCAATTTAATATACAAATCAGGCTAATAATACACGTTTCCAGGATATGTTCAGCTTGTGCACTAATTTTGGACTCATAGCTTCTTCCTTTGTCATAAAATTTCCTCTCCCTATTTGTCAAATGAAGTTTAAATGAACAAATAAGTCCCGAAGTAAAACACTGTCACCAAGAAATTAATTACAATTAAAAATCTTTTCCCATCTCACCATATCCAGGTTAGTATTATACATTATGAAATAATCAGTAAACTGAGGACTCCTCTACTATACTACATTGACATGTCATTCACCAAATCTTTACTTTTTTCAAAACACGGAACTAAAATTAGTCCAGTTCAGTTTCAATTTCCATCAGCCTGTCACTTTAAAACAAACTATATTAATTTTGTAAAATTCACGTTCTGTTTCTATGTTGAGGGAATTATACCACTGTAATTGCTTTGTATCTGAATGCCTCTTTGTTTAACACTACTGTAAGCAGTACTATGTTTTCCATAGTTTCTAGAACTCCTGGGTTGGAGTCTTATGTTTCATATTAAAGGTAGCTTTTACTCTGTAATTTGATGATTAAACAGAGTAAAATGTTGAACAATGGATTAAACTTTCTTGTACTTATACTTTTCTCTGCCAGAATGGATTTTTTTTTATATAAACCATCAGTCAGCAACTAAAGGCCCAACACTTTCTCCCAATTACACATGTGCAGTTGCTTTCACCTCTGAATTTTATGAGAAAAGGATTCGCTTCTTACAATTCCATTTCAATAAGCAAAATGCTACTTCTACACTACAATAGTTCAAGCAATGTTGCAGAAGCCCTGGAAAAAAAATCACTGTTCTATGACCTTGGACAACACATACGCAGTTCTGGTTTCTATTGTGTCTGGCCCAAGGTTTCTACATGGAAAAACTAAACTGTTTTTTCCAAGTCTGCTCAGTGCATGTTAGTTATGGCCTGCAGCCATACCATCCTGGATTGTGACCTCCCCAGATCTTAATGGGGTCGATCTGTTTTAACACCGCAATAAGAAGCCACCAAAACACCCCATCATTCAGTAGGAAGAGATGTTAGTGTAGGTGACATTCTTCCTTTGAGTCAGTACTATTATACCAAATGTCCCACTAGCAGAGCAATAGGGGATAGTGTGCTGATGAGATAAAAAGCAATGGCCCTTACCACTTACGCTCATTAAAGAGTCCATATCAGTTTTCTCAACATTAGAGTTATTAAGCCCAGTGTACTCCCTACATTTCACTATGTGGAATTACATTTAGCTACTCAAATTCCATCTGCAGTTTCAATTGGATAAGCAATTCTTCATATCATCTTGTCCTGAAGTATTGTGTGGTGTTACTATGCATAAACAGCTGTTGCAGTCCAACAACATATAAATATCTGCATTTGAGTAGGGGTGAAATAATTTCTGTTAAAATAAACAAAAAAAACCAACCCAAACAAAAAAAACAGACACAGGTATTATATCCAGGCATAACGCAGCTAAGACAACAGTGTTGCTATATAGAGCAGTAGTGGTTTCCAATCTGTTGTCTGCAGACCCCTGTGGGTCCGAAGACTATGTCTAAAATTTCCAAGGGGGGCTATACCTCCATTTGAAATTGTTTAGAGGTCTGCAAATGAAAAAAGGTTGTAAACAACAGCTATAAATTAACATTAGTGTCACAGAGAGCAGAATTTGGCTTATAATTTGTAAAAGTGATTTGGGTTCCTTTGGGCTGAGAACTTGCTATATAACATGTTCTTTTAATGAAACATACACACACAAGTTTGCTTGTATAAAAATTGAGTAAGACCTAGACAAGTCAAATACAAATAGTTAAGATAATGTCCTTTTGATTGTAAAGTGTGATTTGTAAATTTTCCCATTGTATATGCAGATTCCCCATTCAGATTTAAACGCAGACAGGGGAGAAAATGGACTTTTTTAGGCCTTGTCTACACTAGAAAGTTTTGGTGCTTTATCCATGTTGATATGACGCAACCTCCATGTCTGTTGCTGATGGAATTATACCACTAAAAAGTGCAGACAAATTCAAGTTAGGAATAAAGCATTTTTAACATTGACTGTGATTAACCATGGGAACAATCTACTAAGGGAAATGGTGGATTCCCTATCTTTTGAGGTCTTCAGATCAGAACTGAATGCCTTTCTGGAAGATGTGCATTGGTCAGACACAAGCTATTGGGCTGAATACAGCGGTAAACTGGGTGAAATTTAATGGCCTGTGTTATACACGTCAGACTGGAAGTGGATGATCTAATGCTCCCCTCTAGCCTTAAAAATCTGTGGGAAATTTACCACAGGATGGCTTATACCAGCATAATTATATCTGTTAAATAAAGTATAAATAAATAGATAAATAAAATCAACCCCCCTACCCTCCCAAACCAGCAAAGTTATAGTACCATAATTTTTTTTGTGTGGACCATGCTTAAGCAAGACTTTTTACCCTCTGCAAATTTGGGAATCATTATTTATATTATATATATATATATTATTTATATTATATTATATATATATTATAAATTATATTTGCAGCCAATTTAGGAAGATGGAAAAAGCCAGGCACTGCTTATCCTTGCATATGTGGATAGTGTGTAGGTTCCTGACCTAATACAAATAATAAAAAGTAATAGTAGTGAAATTGCAGCTTTACAAAGATTTAGCTGCTACAGATGTAATTTCAATAAAAATGGCAAGCGGACAAGTAAAATCCAACAGATGTTTTTATTGTTCCTGAAGGTGGCAATAGAAATTACCTTGTTTGTATTGAGACTTGGTTGGAAGGGGCTGCATAAGTGAAGTTTTCGCATGTGCTCTAAGAGGAAATATTCTGCAATTTATCCTCAGAGCTATTTGACAATTCCAAACATGCCAGAAAACTTTACACTGTTACAGGGACCCATTTTCCACATATTCTCATATTTTATTTATCTATCTAATCTATCTATATAAACTTCTTAAGGTGATACATAGAACATTCCTGACAGATGCAAAACCAGACTCTAATCAACATAACCCTGTGCACTCTTTCTGGGCCTTGTCTACACTGGAGATCTGTCCTGATTTTAGCCATTAGATGCCAGCCATAAAAAAAAGTGAATTGGTGTAACTCCCTACAATGGACACAAGCAAACCACTATTTTCGCCAGTGGGACTTACCCTTTTTGAAAATGACCAACTATATCAGTAGCTGGCCCCTGATGGCCAAAAAAGGACAGATCTCCACTGCAGGCACAGCTGGCTACTAATGGCTGGAATTGAAGCAAATAACATTTGGTCTTATTTTGATGTGTATTGTTTTTGGCTGGAGGTGGGCCTGTGGAGTTGTATTTCAGATTATCCATTGGGATCCTGGTCTTTCTGCAGAAACATAATAATATACTTCCAAGATATTCCCAATAAGGCAGATGATCACTGTAATTTCACCCGATGAAATGACACTGGCACCTGTGGGGGTGCAAAATGATGTATGTTACGAGAAAACCATGCAAGATAAAGAACTGTCTAGCTTTTAGGAGAACACTATGGGTCAAACCATGCTTTCAGCTATGCATGTGTAATTCCCTTTGAAGTTAGAGGGATTTGTACATGCCTATCGGCAGAACATAGTCTCTTGTTTTATACGTCATTGTGCTGAATTTACTTTTGTTTTCAAATGGACAGGATTTGGTCCTTTAAGTAGACTTTCAGAAATGCGAGTCCTCTGCTGCCCTTTCCCATTGTTTTCATGCTCAAAGTGAAACAAAAAGTGGAAACATCTCGATTAAGATGGCACTGCCTCACCTTGCAAAGGCCTCCACACTTTAGCCCCAAGTTACTTGCTTTATGAAGTCTCAGTGGTCTGGACTGCAGAGAATCTTCTCAGCCCCTTGCAGCAGGCCCTTAGATTTGTGCTTCATGGGAGCACCAACACCATTCCACTTACAGTTTATTCTGGATGTTTCAGGGATACCTAGTTATGAGTCTCACTTGTGATTTTACATTGGATAGAACTGCAGTAATCCAGGCACTGTAGTCATAACAAAATTATAACACTGCCTTCACTGCCAAAGTTTGCAAAAGAATAACAATTCCTTTATCTCAAAGGCCACTGCAGGCTTCAATTCGCTGGCAAACACCCACATTATACTAAGAGAGACATAGTAACCAGGTACTGATCAAATAAGCAAAAAGAATTTGGCAAGTTAAGGTACTTAAATTCCATGTGAACTAGGTCACTACTGTTCAGCATCATGAGATCATAATTGCTTGCATGAGATTAATTAAATTTAGTAACAACTTTGCCCATAAGATTTCTGTAGTGTTGCTGGAAGCATGGCCCATTTAATGAATTTTTATTTTTCAAGAAAATATGACTATATTTATTTCTTACTAATATACTTTAGAAAAAGTAACTAACCAGGATCCTTTTAGGAAAAAAACCTGTACTACTAAAGTGCACATTGCATTACAGTTTCAAGTAGTTCTATTCCAACCTCTCAGTTTTAGTGAGATAAATAGAGATAAATCTAAAATGCAAGAACCGTGAGGGAGGAGAAGCACAAACAAATGCTTCCCAATCCAATCAGGGACATCAAATTAGGCAACAAATGAAGTTTTTCATTTTTTGGTCTGCAAAATAAAAATAAATATTTAAGAATTTTACTTTTTACATTATTAGAGAATCTGAAAAGGTTTTACAAATATTAATTGATGCTGTCACTTCTGTAAATCAGATATAATTACATTATACCCATTTTCAGAGGTGAGATTAAGGACTTAATTTTCAAAGGTGATACAGCACCGATTTTTCTGACTGACTTCAGCTGATATTTTGGGTGGTTAGCAATTAAATCTGGCCTTAAGTGATTGTCCAATCCCACAGAGAACAGTCAGTGAGCAAGCCAGAATTCCCAAGTGCTAATTTTATGCTTCACTCACTTGACAAAAATTTTCTCCATTGTAGCTTTGGAGATACTTGAAACAAAATATAGAAGAAAATCTTAAATCAAGGCTAATTTAAAATCATTGAAACCAAAAGGGGCCTGGCTCTTTGGCTGGAACTTGATACCACTAATTTTTATTTTTGATAATATGTAACAGTAGATGGTCCGTTTTCCCTCTTCTATACAACAATGTATTTTCTTAATAGGAAATTCAACTTTCTGCTGATTTGCAGAACAATCTACATAAACATTCTCCTTCATATCTATCCTTGAAGAAAAATGAGAAAACACTGACCTAATTACTTGTCACATACAAGGTCACACTTTCAAAGTCTCGTCCAATAACTGAGCCAGGGAAAATATGCATGTACCCATTTCACATGCAAAATTATTTTTTCCTCTGAGTAACTCCATGTAATCCCATGTACATAGATACACAGAGAAATTTCATAGTTACACCTATGCATGTTTATGCTCACTCACAACTATGGTATTTGATGGGTACTGTGCATTGTGTGGCATATCCATTGCAGAGGCCATGAAACAATGGGACCCACAGACTGCAATTGAGCTGGAGCATCCCCATTTATTTTAGGCTGGATAGTCCCGAAAGAAACAACAGTGTCTTTTCCACGCTGCAAGAGATCCCGAAGGCTGTGGCTGCAGAGCAGGTCAAGTTGACCGATCGGAGAGTCACAGTGCCCTGCACAATAGACTTTCTTCTCATAAAAAAATATAAAATAATAATAAAAGGAAATTTTAAAAAAATACCAACATGGCTGAGAAGGCCTTTTATGTCAATGGGTAAGATATCTTCAGTGAGGAATCCTCACTGATGGAAATCACATTCTCAATTAGCCAAAATCAGACCTGTTTCAAGTGCAGTTCTGTTGATTTCAATGGAGTGGCACACTCCTTTACTTCAGTAATAAATCTGGCGAAATGTGTTGGTTTCTGTTTGCTAATTAAAATCTGACCAAATTTAAAACATATTTGAGAGCGTCCCTTCAGTAACGGATACCTGAGTGATTTGTTTTGCTGGTAATAATTTTATTGCATCTCTATTTACATTCACTAATGTCATTACAGAACAATAACATTCAACATTTGGGGCACTGTTTGCTTTGAAGGCAAGAGAATGATTAAAGGCCAGATGATGATCTGGGCTGAGTGGAAAGCCCAGGGAGCTGAAGTGGAGCATGACACACTCTCACCATGAAGTTTCGGTAGGCCCTGGGTCCAGGTATTAGAGGTTGGCGAGTGCTGTGCACCCACTACTCCCCAGGATGGGGAACAGATCTTTACTGGGTTAGCTAAACATTTAGGGGTCAGTTCCTTGGATGCGTGCACACATGCACTCTCTCCCAACAGCATCAACGGGAGCTAGCAGCTTCAGCCCACAAGCTATTTGCTCATACTTACAACACAGGAGACATTGCTCTCTGCAACAGTTTCAGGCCAGGCAAGTTTTCTATATATTTAAAGATGTATTTATTTTGTACATTTAAAAATTTTTTTCTTATAAACCCAGGGATGCAAGTGCATATTTCCAAGGTTTTTTCCTTTGTTGTACATCAACAAAATAACCCCCTCCCAACCCCCTCAAAAACCCGCTCTTCTGCTAGTAATGCTCAGTTCGATAGCAGCTTCTTCTCCTCTCTCCTCACGATCCTTTTTCATTCGCTATCGTGGCACCACATACTCCAGATCTTTACTCACACCATCATTGTTCTTTTTAGCACAGATCTTTTTGGACAGATCTCTCTCTCTCACACACTCACACAGACGACTCAAGTATGTTGGGTCAAATCTTGCCCTCAGCACAATGGGAATCACGCAGAGACTGAAATTACACAATAGGGGAGTACACCTTCATCACTGTTATCAAAGACATAGTTGAAAGCAGGGCCTCTTTCATCCCTAAGCTCTGGAGGCTGTAAGGTAGGTTTCCCTCCTCTTCTGAGAGTTTGAGCTACAAGCTTTTTTCTTGTCAAGGGGATCTGCAAAACAATACAAGTAGCATTAGATGAGAGCCAAACCACCTTAATCCCTGTTAGGGTCACTGACTGTTCAATGAGGTGAAGGACATGAATAACTGCAAGACATTATATGCTATAATGGTGCCCAAAATTATCAGTGTGTGGACAAGTAACTACGTAATAGTCCAATGTAATCACTGCAATTCACATCATACGTGGAAAAAGAGAAAGGTTCATAAAGCTCATTTACCATCATTCCACAATAGGGTAAGGACTGGGAGGTCACAACATAGCTTGGTACTAGGACCACTGTCGTTAATGGGGAGAGGGCTTTGTAGGTGCATATGTTTATTTGCTATAGCTCATACTTTGCCTCTAACAGTTCCTCAGCTTCGTCCTCTTCCACTGAAATTATGAAAATTGAGGTCATCATTCTAACTTTTGAAAGAAAAAATAAAAGAGGCAAAATGATACATTTTTTCTTTTCTTAACATTTAGAGCATTCTCTTCTTATGTTGCCCTATGTCATTTTCAAGGTTTTTTGCTTGCGTTGCTAAGTTCAAAGGCTCATGTAAGTGACACACAGATGGTCATGAACACAGCAGTTCTTGAATGCTAATTCTTGTCTCAGCACTGTTGTGCAATTTTCAATTAAGCAAAAACAGTTCTTGCCAGAATTAGCAATTTATGGTCATGATGAAAGAATGACTAAGGGCTAGGAAGTGAATATGTGAAACAAAACAGAGCTAAAGAAGTTAATTTTGGTGGTGTCACATCATGGGCAAGTTTTGAAAACAGCTCTGCTCATTTAGATTTTCTTGGCCCTCTGTTGGTCTCTGGAGTTGATTGGGTATGTTCTTAAAGCATAGAAGTCCTTTTCATGTCAGCGGTTTGGCAGAGCATTTTGTAGGGAGACTGTTATGACCAAAATCAACACAAGAATAAGTTCATGCCCCTTTCACAGTTTACAGACACCATTTTGGTCAGTGTTAGTAGAGCAGCATAACTGTGTCCCATGAGTGTACAGATGTATGCTCAAAAGTACAATCCTATTCAAGCCAACCCCAGCAAGCCAACTCTTACCCAGAGAGAGAGAGGGAGGAGGTATATATTTAGCCACATATTAATATCCAGATCATGCCTTCATGCCCTTAGCTATGCTATGTTACACTCCTCTGAGGCTCAGAGACAGTTTACTAAGTAAAGTCTCAGCAATGTTTCAAAGGGCACGTCTACACTGCATCTTCTAGCAAACTTCCCAGCCCAGATCCACAGACTTGTGCCAGTGGGGCTCCTGTAGTGCTCTGCAAATACATATGCAGGCCTTGCAGCTCAGGCTCTGCAACCTCAAAGCATTGTCTACAAAGCTATTTTTAGAGCACTACTAGCACAAGTCGGGAAGGCTCACTTCCAGATGCAGACATTCCCAAATGGGCCTGAATTCAGGGAGTCAGATACTATTCCAGCATACTCGGTCCTGTCCATACATTTGCTGATAAATTCCTAGCTACACTGTCAGACCGAGTCTGGACCATCATATGCTTTCACATGTTTACCTAAACCTAATGACCATGCTTTTTGAGATTTTGGTCCAGTACTCCTTATATAGCCCTCTTCCACCATAGATCAGTTCTAAGCAAACTCCTTAACATAGTTTTACAGGCCAATGAACTACGTTTATATTCCTAGAAGAAGTGTTATAGTGAGGATAACAAACATTTTCTTTAACGCATCAGTGATAAAATACGAGTGTATTACAAAACATGACACTTCACAGGGATGAAATACGGCTTTTTAATTTTTTTAGAGAGCAAGTACAAGAATGTTGCATTAACTTAATGCTATGTCATAGCTGTTACAGCTTTGATAGAAAAATAAACATCTCACAGTACACTACAGTGCCAATTCATTAATAAATATAATCAAAATAGAAGTTAGTAGTCAAATGAAATGAATAACCAGCTACAAAAGTATATTATTTTAAACAAAATAGTAAGAACATTTTCAGACAAATGTAAGTAGTGATTCATTTAAAAAAATGTCATTTCAAGCTGGAAATGAGCAATAAGAGTTACAAATCTATTACAAATCTGCTTCCCATTCTAAAATTTTCTACGTATCAGACTTTTTAAATCTAAAGAATCACTATATATCCACATACCTTATTTTTACAAAAGGCACCACATTAAACATGAAGATAACCCCCATATTATTAGTAATTAATTGTATCACTACTTTGCTAAATGAGACACTTTAAAGTCATTTTATTTTTTTAAAATGGTAGTAGTAAATGTGAAATAGATCTCAGCACAATGAATGTGTCTAAAACTAATGTGTCTGCAGACAGGAAAAAAAAGGGTAGGTAGCTGGGGTGAAGCCATGGCCCCAGTGAAAACTACCACTGACTTGAAAGGGGACAGGATTTCAACTCACATCCACACATGCCAGACATTTTACTCATTTTTTCCTAACTACGTACCTTGTTTCAAGAGTGTGCAACAGAAAAATAAAACAAAGAGGAAATGGTAGCTGAAGAGGAATTTCTAAAGCAAAAGAACTTCCTGGACATTTATTTTCAGAAAGAATAATCTCGAATAACATTAAAAATATACTGGGCTCTAATTCTAAGCTGGTTTGCACTCTGTGCAACTGCACTGATTTGTCCCATTATATACAAATTATTCCTGCTAGGCAATTTTAACCTATTGCTGACATCAATGTACAGTACACTCTAATTTCCCTTGACTTCTATCAGAGTTTTGGGTATAGAGCAATAGCTAAAAACAGTAACATTCTTCCTAACTACTGCTTCATTATTGTTTACCATGTAAATCTCATTTTTATATTTCAGATGCATGGCATAAACACTATGGCTACATTTAATTCCTAATTCAATTGGACAGTTTGTGTTTTATTCAGCACTGATAAATATAGTTCAGTGAATAAATAAAATTTCTTGCTCTACCCCTTGCATTTCCAACTGAAAACCAAAGCAGATGTATTTTTCAGAAGTGCATTTTTCTAACTGTGAACTGTACTGCTTACTTCAGGCCTGCTCTAAAGCTCCCTGAAGTCAATGAAAAAATTCCCACTGACTTCAATGAGCTTCAATTGATGCTCACAGGGTCCAGTCCTACAACCCTACCCCAAGTAGTCCCTCTTAGGGCTGGGCTACACTGAGGGGAGGGGTGGTCGACCTAACATATGCAACTTCAGCTGCTGCTCCTGTGTCGACTCCGTTTCCTCCTCTTGCTGAGATGGAATTCCAGAGTCGATGGGGAGAGTGTTCAGGGATCAATTTATCGTGTCTAGATGAGATGCAATAAATTGATCCACAATACATCGAACACCAGCCACAGATCCACCGGATAGTACAGAAGTACCTTAGTCAGCTACCAACATCGCCCTTTGTGTTTCCATCAGGGAACAGAGTTAGGTTCAGAGGGTGCAAACAGCCTCCTCAGGGGCTGGACACAAATGACCCTTACGCTCTATTATGCACACGGAATACTTTGTGAGTGCCTCTGCCAGTCTAGCCTCTTCCAAGTATATGTGAAGGGGCATGGTTTCCTGCACTGGCTAGTAGAACAGGTTGGGTGCAGAAGATGGATACTGTACTCTCTTCAAGGACTGCAAACAAACCTCACTCTCCAAAGCTCGTGGATGCATTCTGCCTGCTTTAGACACTGTGTCTCATCAAGCTCCTGCTAAGGCAGTACATTTCTGCACATCCCTCAACCCCGAGCTGTGCCTTAAAGGACATCATAAAACTCAGTGTGGCTAGCTGGAAGAATTTGTGTTGCCTGAATGTAAGTTTCACAAGTTCACTGCTTAGTTAGCAACACAGTCCCAATCATACACATGTATGGGAAAAAAGAACGAATTCCCCAGTGCGACTTGAGAAAGCAAGGGTATCATAATATTTTACTCGCTACAGAAAATGATGTCTTCTCATACAATACAAAACCACACTTTACACAGATGATTTTCGAGCCATCATACTGAAAAAAATTAACACAATTCAAATAACTGATAACACGTTAAGTAGGGCTAGACAAATGCGGTTTCTTTTTAAGGTCCCCTTTAAACATCACTTGTGAATATATGGGAGTATTTCAATCTGGAACAATGAAAATGATCACATTTTCTGAATGAACAAATCATTTCCTCATACTCATTTCTGACACTATAATAAATGTATTCATAGAGGTTGGAAGTTATTCATAGAATTACAATGACTCAGTGTCAGGGGTTTCTTTTTAAATCAGAAGTAATGTGCACATTTTTTACTGCATAAGCATCTGTCCTTTCTAAAATATATGTGAACAAGTAGTTAGAGATGAATAGGCCTCAGCCCTCTCTACCTTCAAGTATCTAGTTTAGAACTAGAATAATTAAACCATTCATATAGATGTTTAAATAAGGACCAAGAATTTTTCTGCAGATGCTCATGTAAAAATTGAGTATATAGGGCATAAAGTAAAACAAATAAAATTAAAAAATCCCCAAATGACCAGTTAACAATACAAACCTAGTACCTGTGTGTACATTTCCTTAATGAAGAACATTAGTTCCATATTTTGGAGCTGGCCTACTATCAAATTATTTGAAATTTGTTTCATTTTTCAGTGGGCTTAACTTTCTCCCATAGGTCTGTGGAGACTTTTGTTGAGGCCAAATTTTATATTTTTGTTTGGAGGGAATACCTTAGAGGCACAATATAGAGAGAAGAAATCACAATATGAATTATGCAGAACTATCTTGTTCACAACAGATCACACACTAACTGCTACACAAAGCACAGCCACAGTACCATAAGTGCTGATTAAATTTCTTCTGGATTATGAGGTGCTTTCTTATTTAAGGTTATGTGCAAATGGGAGCACAGATCCCCACCACTGTGAGGCTTTTGTTGGATCATTTCTTTTCTGCACCGTCCCCTCTGAAAAGCAGGGCCAGTGGCCGGGGGGAACAGCTAACAGGGAAAGCCACAGTTTCTCACGCATGGCAGCCATCCATGAGAATCAGGCAGCCGTCTTGAGGATCCTATTCTGTCTGACCTCCCACAGCCCTTTTAAAGTTTACCTCTTGGCCGTCTGCATTGTTAGCAGCTAATTCTTTGTCAGTAGCCCACTCGTAACCTCCTCCATGGTACATTAACACAGTGGAAGGGGGAGTTACAACTACTCAGGACAGCAGCAGCTTACAATGAAATTTATGTTGCAAAGTTCCACTGACCTGAGTGGAATATAATGCATTGAGCAGCAGCTCTGATGGCAACATGCTGGCCATGCCCCCATTTGAGTAGAGCTGGAGTTCCAACAAAGTGCAATAGAAGGAGAGAAACAGCGATAGGATGTATTTTGGAGGTAGGGGGGAGATGTTACCATAAAGACCCCTTTCTCTCCTGTATGTGAAGTCCCCAACTCCACTTCTGCTCCATAATTTGACACTTGTGAACAATGAAGAGAAGCAAGTTATTTTTACCAACTAGATCACTTAACTATATATTGTCTTAAGGGCTATTCTATTTCATTCCAAGAGAATTAGGTTAAAAATCATATTCCATTATTGAAAGAATAGGTTCACATCTTTTGTGAAGCACATGAAATCTTTCAATTAAATAAACAGTTACTGATATCCAGATTGTACCGTTTCCTCCTCTCTTTAACAAGTTGTGACCAGAGCAGTATTAAGTATGCTTATTTCTCATGGGCCTTTATTTTGTTCCCAGGAAAGTCAATGGTAACCATCCCATTAACTTCCACTGCATTGGACTGAGTCCCACACTGCGCAGTATAAAGAAAAATAATTCAAGTTAAATACAGTATAAATTTTAAATGTTTTGCTGTAGTATACTTTTCAATAATCTATAATTAACAAATAAAAATGAAGGCTATCACAAACACAAATAAAATCAGTGTAATATATTCCAATTTCTAGTGAGACATTTTTAAGCTGTCTGAACTGAAGTTCTGATACCACTGGGATGTGTGACATAGAAATCCTTAATAGAGGAGTTTAAAAGGTGGCTTATTAGGGGGAAATATGTAGTGACTACCACGGATATCTAGAGCTGTTAGGAACAATGACAATGGAAATTTTGAGCCATTGTCTTCGTAGGAATTTTTTTTCAAATCTTCGTTTGATCAGTGTATTAGGGAATGCTGTCGGTGAAATATAACCCATAAAGCTGATTATCTGTTCCAAATCCTGCATTCCTTTCACATGCACATTTCTCACAAATTTCAGTGGGACTTACTTGTACAGCAGGAATGCAGAATTAGGAGATTTTATTTTTCTCATTTCTTATAAGTATCTCAACAATGTCTATTCTGCTTTTTTTAAAAAAAATAAAAATATTTCCCCCTTTGTTTCAGTGAAACAAATATTCTTCGCAATAGGCAGAGATTAGTATTTAGTATTTAGCACTGATAACATATGTCAGCTCAGAGAATTTTTTGCCAACTAAATTTTAGTGCATATTTCAAAGAGCGTTACCAGGACTTCCTAACTTTATGACACTGTTAAACAAGCCAGTCTGACTACTGGCTGTGCATTTTATATGGTATATAGCAACAAGATGATGGCCTCCATTATTGCAGAGCTTGTTTTATGGAGAAGCAGAGTGTCTTTGCACAATTTATTCTGTTGTATAAATTCTGCCCTCGAATGCATCCATATTGGTCCCATTGAATCTAGGAAGGATCTTGCCGACTTCTGAACGCAGAATTTGAATCTACATTAGTCAATTCATCTAGGTCTCATGGGAAAATTCCTCTCCTTTTTTCTGTATTCTTTTTCTTCTTTTGAAGTTGACACCTTCACAACCTACTGCATACATATCCCAGTGCACAGCAACAACAATTTAGGTGGTTAAATAAAGGATTCATGCAAACCGATTCTCTCAGCTAAAAAGTAGCAGATGTGAAAAAATCAGGCATATCAGATATTTAACAAGAAGAGAGTCCCTATTTGGCAAAACATTGAAATGTAGCTAGCAGACCAAATACAGCCCTGGTGTAACTCAACTGTCTTCAATGCAGCTCCTCTTGCCAACCCCAGAGCTGAATTTAGCCAGTGTGTTTAATTATTATGTAGAGTATTCCAGTCGGCTAAAACAAAAAATAAAATCACACAACTCCTCTCACCCTCCCTTTTCATACTGACTCAGTTTTCACATATCTTAAAATATATATAAAAGCCTCTATTTTGGAACAAAGGGAAATACTAAAATGTATACACTTTATCACATATGAAGAATAAATCCTGTTTAAGTGACATTATAATCTGTAGACTTTTAAAAATACCAGTAGTAACCAAGAACTCATTAAATCCAGTTATTTTTGATAAGTAACTATAAAAAGATAAACTGATGTCAAAGTAAACAGGATCAGTGAACTTTGAAAGGAAAACTATAAAAGTTTTAAGAAGTATAATTTCTACACATACAAGTACTCCAGTAGCTCCATCTATTGCCATAATGTACAGCAATGTTAATATTTTAATCACAGTTTTGCCCATTCGCACAGCACACATCAATACTGGCTACATGTAAAGTGAGATCAGTGCTTTGTCACCCCTGTTTATATCTACATTCTATGCCAAACTAAATAAATTATTTTACATTAAAGTGCTACACCAATACTAATGGTTTTGAACAGTAGTAATGCACATTTCTCTTTCATAAAATACAGCAGCCATAACTTCAAACATAGTCACATTATGTGATTATGCTTACATGTTGGTTTGTTACAGTATTCAAAAAAATGCATCCCACAAAAACAACAGTAACAGTCAAGACTCTTACACAGTAAAAATAAGATAGCTTTTTAAAGATTATAAAATGATTGAAATAGATTCGCAGAACAGTCTTCAGAACTCGCACTTGTAAGTTTCATTTAATCGTAACTTGCTTATGTCGATATTTATTTCTTCTGGTTTGTCACGTCGGTATGTTACTGTTCTCGTACAAACAGTAGGCAAAAACATTTTATCCTTGAAGGAGAAGATACAGTTTATGAACAAACAGCTAACACTTATATGCAAGCAAGAAATGTACTGAATATGATTTTCTTTAATCAATTACCTTCTTTGTTGCAGATGCTCTGTAATCTGAGGAAGATTTAACTTTATTGCTATTCCACTGTAGAATAATCTGCCTGATGATAAGTACATTAAGCAACCCAATCAGAAATGTAATTATAAAGATTATGAAAAAGATTCTAAAGTAGCTTGGGTCAGAGAAACATTCTGCAATAAAAGGAAAACAAGAGTGTAAAGCCTAAAATATTGATAAGGTCCATCCATTAAACAAGTTTGAATTTAACACAGCACATTAATTTAGCATAGCTTCACTAAACCAAATTCTTAAAATAACGCCAAACAATTTTATGTGTGAAAGTATTTACTGAAGAAGGAATAATTATTCAGACTGCCATATGCAAACTATTTTTAAAATAGCTTTATTAGGAAAAAAATTCCAATTAGGAAGATCCTGATATATGGTCAGAATTTTTTTATTCTTTAATGTTACAGTAGCACCTAGAGGTCCCAACTAAAATCAGGAATCCATTGTGTTCGGCACCATAAAACAGAGTAACAGACAGTCTCTTCCCCAGACAAGCCAGACAAAGGATGAAAGGTAAAACTCAGGCTTGTTACTTTCCCTGCCGGTCAGTAGCAAAGTCAGGAATAGAACCCAGATCTCCTGACTCCCAATCCCATTCAGTGCACCAAGCTGCTTCTCTCAGTAGTCTTGGCCTCTAATGGTTTTGAAAATTTACAGATCCTTCTCATAAGTCCCAAATAGAATCACTGTCACTTTTAAATGCCTCTTTAAAACAAAATGTCTACGTAAAGCTATTAACTGACAAAAAGTGATTACATAGATGTAATTTTCTTTGCAGTTTGAGTCCTGTCACGTGAATGGGCTTTGGATGTGTTTATTAATAGAGAAAAACTTTTACACAACCTCATTACCTTACAGCTGTGTACACTTAAAAACATATTAAAATGTTTCATTGAGCTATGCTTTCTACTTCATTTGTTCAGCTCTCGTAATGTGAAATAACGTAAACATATGAGTAGTAGTAAAACATACGGATACCATAATAGATTTCTGTAAATCTTTCTTTAAACATTACTGAGGCAGGATTCACTGTTGGACGCAACTTCTCAAGGATCTGGGAAATCTGATGTAGCAAAGCTTGCCAATCACATTTCCTGTTATTATTTATCTTTCATTTCCCCTGAAGCAAAACAAACTTTCTTCAAACAATCACAATCTACTCTTGAAAGAGAATATAAATGCTAACTAGAGCAAGGAATGTTATTACAGAAATATCTGTGCATCTGTGCCAATTGTTAAATACATCATTCATACGAATATTTAAGCAGGATGATAGCAGATTTAATTCTGTTACAAAATAACATGTCAAGATGTACCACATTTTGCAGGGCTGAGGAAGGCATAGGGGAAGGGAAGAGTGGAGACTTTTTTACAGTTAAGTATTAACTGTTAATTAAGGGAAAAAATTCACCCCAATGCAGAGGGCCTATATCAAATCCTATACATAACTTACGCTCAATTTTAAGGAATTAAATGGTTCTTAAGTGATGCATAGTGTGTTGTGTGGGTCCTCTATGGTGGGGGTGAATTTCACTATGAATTTTGATAGTTTTCACACTTTTATTAAAGCGATTAGGCAAAGCTAGGTTTTTACATACCTGATACTGGATCAATATAATGCACCATATAAGCACATGAGGTTTTGCAATGGTCATGTGTAGCATTGTTAGAATAATGGCACTGAACACAATTCCTGAAAATGAACATATAAATATAGCACTTCACCACTACTATAACTTCACTGCATTTTCCTTAAACAATTAAATCAACAGAATAATTATTGTGTTCAAATAATGTTCTCTTGCTGCTAGAAAAATACTGAAGCATTTATTTATTAAGACATGCTGTCTCTCTCTCCTTGTTATTTGCAGTGTTGTTGTAGCTGAGTTGATCCCAGGATATTAGAGAGGCACGGTGGGGGAGGTGATACCTTTTATTGGGCCAATTTCTGTTGGTGAAAAAGACAAGCTTTCAAGCTACACTGAGCTAATAAAGTGACCAGAGGAAGAGCTTTGTGTAGCTTAAAAGCTTGTCTCTCACCAGCAGGCCCAATAAATGATATTACCTCACTCACCTTGTCTCTCTTCTTTAGCTCAAGGACATTTCTCAAAACTATTTGGTGAAAAGTAGTGAAGTAAAATAGTCAGATGCTGGCTCAAAGCCACCCTCCTAGGCCCTGGACTACACCTTTCATGCTATATATCTAAGGAGGTGCAGCACAGAATCTACCCCATGGTTTCTTTATCGAACAGATCCACAAACTCAACATGAACTACTAATAGAAAGGAGGGTTCTTTCCTTTCATGTATCATCAACAGTAATAATGATCCTGCAATCCACTCTTCCCCCCTTATACCACATTTTCACTGTGTTCAATGGGATGCACAAGAATAATTAAAGGGAAACATTTAGCCTTGCAAATGGAATTCTTTTGATGATACATTAGGAAAAATACATATGAGCACCTTCTCTGCACAGGGTCTGCACAGGCCTTCAGAAATAAAGTAGCAAACAACTTACTGTTGTCACTAAATGTCAACTGATCAGATTCTGAATACAAACAGGGAGTAGGTAGTGCCATTTTTACTACTACTTTCAGAGTAGAACTGAACTTTAAATGACTACAGAAGACAAACAATGTTACTGTAAAAATACAAATGACTTTTTAATTAAGTTGAGACAGATTGTTCAAAGGCATGGACACTAACTCCCTTAACTTTCAGATATAACCCACATATTCTATTTTCACATCATTCTGCCAAATCTTAGTGTCCACCTTTTAAGACATGGTCTGGGGTTTAAATCCAACAGCATGTATACCAAACAGCTCAGAATTTAACTGAACAGTATCAATTCTTTCTATTTTCACTGTTTACTTTTTTAGATGAAGGGTTAAATTGCTCACAATGGGGATTGCAGAAATATGCAACATTCCATCAGGAGCTTTTGGAAGCTGCGTGCCTGAGCGACTGGCAAAAGCCTTCAGTAGCATGTTGCTCTTGCTACAATCTTTGAAACAGTGGAGAATTTACTCCCCCTTGTTAGCCCAGCTCTGCTGGTTACTGGGGAGGGAGAGACATTGCTGAGCCCTGAGCTACAGAAGAAAATTAGGTTGGCATAAGTATGTTGCTCAGGGTGTGAAAACTCCACACCCATCAGTAGCACGGTTTAGTTGACCTAAGTCCCTGCAAAGACAGCACTAAGTTGACAGAGGAATTCTGTCGACTTGCTATCACTTCTCAGGGAGGTGGATTATCTACACTGATGGGAGAATCCCTCTCGTCAATGTAGGTTGTGTCTAAACTGAAATGCTACAGCGGTGCAGAAGCCACAGTGTTGCTGTAGTGCAGGGGTTGGCAACCTTTCAGAAGTGGTGTGCTGAGTCTTCATTTATTCACTCTAATTTAAGGTTTAGTGCGCCAGTAATACATTTTAACATTTTTAGAAGGTTTCTTTCTACAAGTCTGTAATATATAACTAAATTATTGTTGTATGTAAAGTAAATAAGTTTTTTAAAATGTTTAAGAAGTTTCATTTAAAATTAATTTAAAATGCAGAGCCCCACCCCCCATACCAGTGGCCAGAACCCAGGCAGTGCGAGTGCCACTGAAAATCAGCTTGTGTGCCACCTTTGGTACGCATGCCATAGGTTGCCTACCCCTGCTGTAGTGTTTTGACTGCAGACAAGCCCTTTGTCTCCAGGCTCATTCTTCCTTGTCTTATTTCGGGAGAGAGCACTAGGACAGGGTTGTAACTAATTCCTCTACAAGGGTGAGCATGGCAACAGGATTGATCCCTTTCAACCCTTTTGCACATGGGAGCAGAACTAGTTAACCTAAGTATTCATCTTTAAAACTCAAGGTGCATCCCCACCGCACCCAGACACTGTAGATGATGTATTTAGAACCAAATTAATGAATATATTACCCTCCTTTATTACTCTGTTCTCAAAACAACAGTGTTCCCTTAACCACTTATGAATGGCCTTGTTTTCATTGGCCGGAATGTTATTTTTTACGTTTTAACCTTTCTAATAAAGGGTTAGCGATCTGTGTAGCAAATGCCACTTTCAGACCATCTTTAAATTATTCCAGCTTAGTAATAATGCAGTGGGAAAATATGTTGCCATGATAATTCTGTATTTATGGAGAAATATATATAACACAACCATCCTGACTACAATTAATGGGATATTGTGTTTGTTTGTTTTTTAACCTGTAGTAAATTTCAGTGCATTGCATGCGGATCTGGACACATCAGCATGAATACCTCACTGCAAATGAACTGTATAGTCCGAGCCTCAAGTTGAGACTCAAAGCTTCATGTTTAAGAAGGTTACACTGAGAGTAAAATTCTAATGTATACAGTATCTGAACAGGAATATTCTGGGAGAGAACAACACAACATTAATAACGGAAATTAAATTAAGATTAGAAATTTACCTGTTTTCATCACAGGCATTGTTACAAGTAGGGCAATATTCACAAAACCGGCCAAAACTCCTTGGATCAGTGCACTCGCATTTTCCACATATGCATGCTCCTCTTCCACTGCAAATCTGGCCTTTGGAATTCATGCAATGTTTTGCTTTCAATGATGAACACTGACAGCGGTCACCTTCCCAGCCACGAAAGCATTTACATACACCAGCTTCACATTCACCATTGCCTGCAACATCAGAGAGTATCTAAGTGTTGAGTTAAACCCCCCATCTGCCTTAGTAACCTTGGCTAGTATTCAAAATCCTTAGCATTCTCTAGATTTCTCAGAATCGGAAATGATTAGAGTTAAATTTAGAAGTGTGAAATCCCTATTCAAGCTGAGAACAGAAGATATTAATAAGCAACTGTATATGGCAGTTGTTTCTATTTCAAATATGTCACCTTAGTTTTCCCTTATTAAAGAGGCTCATGGGTATGCCAGATATTTAGACAGTCTGTTTAATAACTCTCTAAGGAGGGCCTTTCAAACCATGCAGATAGCTTACTTAGATGGCTGATATACTGACATGGAGAAACATAATTGTTGCTGTCCATGCAGTTCAGGGTAAGGGGAAAGATCTACCCCATTATTTATTAGGTTGTATTGCCATTTGAGGTCAAAATAGCTTTCTGTGTTTTTGTCTCAGATCCCTTTTTCTATGAGCTCTCAGAAATGAATGAGTTAGAATGGAAAAACTAAGTCAACCTAAGCACCTGTTTTGCTCATAACTTACTGAAATTTTCACCTTTCAGGCTGAAATTTCCCCAGCATGATATGTACCTACCCTTTTGGGGAAAATCTGAAAAAAAGCAGTTATATTGTTCTCATCATACAATGTTACTCTGAAATTTTCTAAACAGGTCTCACATTAAAGCAGGTAGGGTTAAAAAGGGCACATCTAGAAAGGAGACAGTCTTTAAGGATGAAAAATTCATTTTAGTGCTTTAGTGCAAAACACTTTGATATGCCAAGCTCTAAAGATTTGAAAAAAATTATGTACGAATTGTAGTGTTTTTGTTTTTAAAGACAGGACTAAAACAACTATCTCCTAGAGTTCTAAATGAAAGACAGATGTATCTAATTTAGAACTTCTGCTGCTTTCCTTCTGTTGTAATGGTGTTTTGGCATTCATGTCACACTCCTGCCTCAAGCAAAATTTTTATTTTCACATTTCTTTGTGAACAGAATTTCACCCCAAGAATGGAATGAAGGTCTCAAATACCAAATCAAGAACTCATTTGGTTTCATACTGCTCACACTGGCCTGTTTTTGGCTTGGTTGTTCTGAGCAGCTTTAGTCTGTTTGTTAGCATATGAAATTGAAGATCAACCTAAGATCTGATGGCATTAATTTGGGGTGACTTGTAGTTATACTATGCTATGAATTCGCATCTTCTTCAGAAACTATGTCATAATATAACCAGAGATGAGCCCAAGACAAAAGATCAGATCCAGAAATATATTTCCCAAAGTTTAGTGGTGTTTGCACACACTCATACGTAGAAGTTGTTTCTCTTCTTTTATAGAAATAACAATATTGGTGTCATGTATAAGCTCTCTCTGGAAAAAAATGTAAGAGTTTAGTCTTGAAATTCTTGAATTTAGAGATTGTTTAAGTCCAGGGTTTTGGCTCAGACAATTTCAAAAGTGTAGGAGATTTTGAGACACCTGTAGTTAACAGAGGACTTCAGTCTCCAGAGCTACAGACATTACCAGATTTTAAAAATAAATAAACTAACTTAATGAAACATTTAGTGTTTGACAACCATATTATTGTTAAACTACATACTGTGTATAAACATATGGTTTAGCAAAAACACACTTAAATTCTGTAGCTTACCAGCACACAGGTTTCCATGGTAATACGGGCAAGAAAAGTCATCCATTTCACAGTATTTGCCATACACTTTGCCCAGCTTGGTTTTGTGACAGAGACATCTTCCACCTATGCAGTCTCCTTGACCACTGCAGATGGGCTGGTCCGGGTGCAACTTACACCTCTCAGAAGGAAACGTATCTTCTCTGGAACTGCAGTTAGTGTCTTCGCAGTGGGTGCTTTCACCATCAAGAAAAGTTTCATCGACACATATTCTTTTGTGCCTTGCACTGTCCTCACACTGACAGGCACAGTTTTTATATACATTAATTATGGTGGTTTCATTGAAACCAATAGGTTTGATTATCACATATTTCCTTCCTCCAGTTGTACCACATCCTCTCATTACGACTGATACATTAAAAAGCACCTAAGACAAATAAATACTGCATTTATAATGTAGTAATTATTTCCTGTAAATTGTTTCAACATTTTCTCATAAATTAAACAAGAAATCTACCACTTATAATACCTACCAAGCAGTAAGACTGAAGACACAGTAGCAATTGGTGAATGCATCATATTTTAGTAACAAAAAAGTAACAAGCATAGTGAAACCCAATAGTACAAGACAAACAACAGCCTACATTTCATGTTGAAAAGGCATTGTACATGATCTGCAGAATGCAGGTTTAAATAAAGGAATACAGAATTTACAAAGGTAGCTGTTCTATTTCTAACTTCTGACAATAATGTTAGAAATTTCTTTTCTTGTTATTATTTACATCCTGACAGCCCCTAGAAACCTCGATCATAATTGGGACTCTGCAGTACAAGGCACTTTACAACAGACATGTCCCTGCCACGAAGCATTATAATTTATGCCAATACAAACGTATGAACCTTTCAAAGTAGTCTATCATCAGTGAGTTAACATACTGGTAACCTTTGTGTCACTTTAAGATCTAAATAAAAGTATTTGTTTGAACAACATATACATGCCTATTGCACTGTTAAGCCTGTAACACCACATACACTTTTTAGCATTTCACCAGCACTAGCTCAGCAAATAAAACGAAGTTAAAATATTAAATATTTGAAGGGTCACTATGCAATCTGAATTATACCACATATTTGTTTCCTTTGGAGACCTGACCTGGCTTTTAGGACTTCTGCATGAATACCTTAGGCCATGAATGACCTCTGCTACTTGAGGACTGCATATACTTAGTTTCCAATATGCAAAATATGATATCACTGTGACCCTTAATACTGTGTGTTGCTGGCAGCTTAATGAATGCATGGGTAAGTTCTTCCCTTCATGACTCATAAATGAGCAAGAAAAAAATATAAGGATTGTAGACTATAGACAGTGAAATCTTTCTGGCTGCCAACTCATTCCCATTATCTGCAAATAGAAACCAGGGACCCATCAAACCTTCTTCCACCAGACAAAACCCAGCTCGAGGGGATGATGGAGAAGACCACCATCCTCTAAGGAATCTTCAACAATATATCCCCACTACTTTCAAGTAGTTAGGCACTCCCTCCAACCTCCTTGGATCTTATACAAATGTTACAAAAACAGCAACAAGAACCAGCCTGAAATCTGAGCCCAGGACACATCTAACTCTTGCCCTGTGGTGCAGAGAGGGTTACTGGAGCTCTCGGTGGCTATCCAGATTCTAGCAGAGGGCAGGAGAAGGACAGACGGACCCAGAACATAGAACTGTGGAGAGCTAAAAGCAATAGTAGTGCTGCAAATCACTTCTGCAGAGCTGTCCTTTTTTTTTTTCTGGTCCTTCTGTCATGGGATACTCATCTTCTTTGATATGCCAGCCCACTGATGAACTAAAACCCATGGCCTTTGGAAACTTTGAAGGCAACAGATATTTTCCCATGGGTTGAGTCAACTGAGTATTAAAACCTTTACATTTGGTGCTTGTCTTCTTCATTGGTAGGGTATTGCCTATGAAGGCAACCAGGCACAGGGCCCTCTTTTGAAAAGCCGCTCAGCCTGCTGACTGGAAAGAGAAATCTCCCATCTGTGTTCATCAGAGCAGGAATATAAACAGAAAGAAGAAGTGGTAAAAGAATTAGGGAAGAAGGAAATGTTTTATTTTAGCCTTCTCCAGTCTAAGGAGGTAACTAGGTCTGTAGACTTCCAAATCAAAGCCCAGATACAGAAAATAAGAAACTGACTATTGTATTACACAAGAAGTTGAACTAAGTATAAAAAACTATAATTGTTTATTTCTCCTTTTCTTCTCTCCCCCCGCCACCTCTCAGACCCCCAGCTAAAGAAAGTCAGCCTTTGTTTGGCAGTTACCTCTATCTTGGGACCAGACTGAAGAAAGCAGATTTGTACTAGCTTGGATTGGTACAAATCAACCAGCTTAATTTGTACAAGTTGGGGACAGACTGAAGAATCGTGGAATAATCAGGGTTGGAAGGGATCTCAGGAGATCATCTAGTCCAACTGCCTACTGAAAGCAGGACCAATCCCCAATTAAATCATCCAACAGATTTTTGCCCCATATCTCTAAATGGCCCCTTCAAAGATTGAATTCACAACCCTGGGTTTAACCGGCCAATGCTCAAACCGCTGAGCTATCTCTCCCCCTGAAACCTAATTTGTACATGGATATCAGAGGACAAAGGCTATACCTCCAAGCAGCAGCCCAAGGTACCTTGCCTTTCTCCTGTGTTTTCCTGATGCATGATCCTAAAATCCTGGGCCACCATTGTATAACATTTAAAGGAATAATATGCTTTTAGGACACAGTATGAATACCACCAAACATTACAACAAGCCTTACTAGAAAGACTCGCTGAAGTGCTTCTACCCTGAAGAGGTCACAGAATCTTCCAAAGCACAGAACAATTTTGCGTTTTGGTAGAAGGAGAAAGGAAGGAGGATTGTGCAATGAAAGGAATGTGAGAATTAAGGAAAAGCATTCTCCAAGTAAACAAATACTGAAAGGAAGATTTACTGTTAAGTTAACCTCTTGAAGAAGGTTGATTTTCAGCTGCTGCTAGTTTTGGATCACATTTGCTATCTTTTACAATCAATTGGCTTTTTTTTTTATTAAAAGGAAACAGATAAACATTTGTTTTTCTGTTCATCAGACATCACTAATTACAATGATACTACCTATGGCAAGCATAGGTGGGAACACTGTAGCTGAGCTTAAAGAAAATAAAACCTAGCAAGTCCGTCTGAAACTAGTCACGCAAACAAAATCTACACAAGTATAAACTATGGTGTAAATTCTAAATTTCACACAGCAAATCCACTGATTTGTGCCTGCCTACATACATGAGTGACTTTAGCTAAGATAAATAAACGTGGTAAGAGGAATAAAACTCCTTGAACTTACACTCCAAAAAACAAAGATCTTTTCTTAATGAATTAAATAAATTACTTTGCCAATTTAAGCAACGGAATAAAGATACAAATGCACATTCAAATAGAACCAATTACATCCACTAGAGGACATAAATAGACATAAATTGACACTTTAATCTGATTTACACAATATACCAATTACCAGGATCTCTGGGCATGTGTAGAAAACACTCTGTTTATGCAAAGAAGCAGAAAAAAAAATGCCCCAAGCCATGGCCAACCAACAATCAATCTGCCTCTAATGACTATTCTCTTCTTCTTGCATATGTTCAAAGCTCTTCAGCTGAAGAGACCTTTCATATAAAAGAGCACATTCAGTGGTGGGTTGTGGGGAATGGTCCTCAAATATTATTTAGATGGTTGACCAGAATGCTTTGAACCTTATCTCTAAGAGATCAGTGAGAACAAACATTAGCTTTTGATTTTAAGTAAAGTTCAGGAGAAATAATGCCAAAAGAGAAAGTGGAGACTTGATGATCAAGAACTCAGAAATCTACTTTTAGTCTTAAAAAGCTCTAGAACAGCGGTGTCCAATAGAAATTCGATACTAGCCACACTGCTAACCACACTTGTGGTTTTAAATTTTTGTTATTAGCCACATTATAAAAAAGCCACATGCATTAGCCACAATTCAATAGCTTATTAGCCACATGTGGCTAGTGGTGAACGTATTTGACACCTCTGCTCTAGAAGATACCAAACAGCTAAGAAAAATACAATAAATGGCTCAATTCCTTTGCAACTGAGAAACTCAACATACTTCTTCATTATAGGCCACATTTTTGCATCCTTCCATGCCTGTTTTTCTACTTCCGTCAGGACAGATTGCAGTTATGTTAAAGTGTAGATCTTGGTTCTGGTTATCCACCTGAATTTTCACTTCAGAGATTAGTTTCTGTAATGAAAAACAATTTTTAGTTACATTGCATTTCAACATGTAATATACATTAGTGTCTAAAACATGAGCATGCTTGATTGAGTGGATTTAACTGAAATGAATAAATCTTGTCTGTCTGTCTGAATAAAGAAATGAATTAAAACACTGTTTTCCATATAAAGACCCAATTATATTCCAAATACATACAACCAGTTAACTAGTAATCCTGAAAAAGAAAAAAACAGTTACTAACCTTTCTGTAACTATTGTTCTTCAAGATAATGTGTTGCTCATGTCCATTCCAACATAGTTGTGCATGTGTTAGGAGCACCATCACCAGAAGTTTTTTCCCCTAGTGGTAACCGTCAGGTTGATTATGCTGCTCCTTGTAGTGGCGCCTTCATGGCACGGTATATATTCACCTGATGCCTTGCCACCTCCTCAGTTCCTTCTTGCCAACAACTCCAACAGAGGAGTAGGTAGGCAGGTTGTGGAATGGTCATGAGCAACACATCCTGAAGAACAGTTGTAGAAAGTTTAGAAACTATTTTTTGTTCTTCGATTGCTTGCTCATGACCATTCCACAACCCGCCCACCTACTCCTCAGTTGGAGCTGTCGGCAAGAAGGAACTGAGGAGGTGGCAAGGCGTCAGGTGAATATATACCGTGCCATGAAAGCCAAGTTCAGGAGTCCTTACACTTGCTCCATGCTCCTGGGAAATCAAGTTCAGCAACACCGAAAAACTGACTGGCATTCCGGTGCTATAAGGATTATGTGCATCTTGATCCTCCTTACCTTGAGCAACATCCTATGGATGAGCAGCATGGGAGGAAAGTTGTAGAGAAGCCTCCCTCTCCAGGGAAGGAGAAAGATATTCTAAAATGAGCCTGAGCTGCGCCCTGGATACAAGCAAAACCGGGGGCATTTCCTGTTAAATCTGGTTGCAAACAGTTCCACCTGGAGAAACCCCAACCTCTGGAAAACTGCATTCAAGATGTCTGGTCAGCTGAACCACTCCTAATGATTGGTGAAGAATCTGTCAAGGGGGTCTGACAGTCTGTTCTGAGTGCCTGGTAGATAAGAGGCTTCCAGGGGAATTGAAGGGACTATGCTATAGCCTCAGCACTTCTTGCCCCGAGGAGAGGAGCGAGCCCACCCCCTTGTTTGTTTATATAAAACATTGTGGTTGTGACATGCATTTGCCACATAGGTTGTGACAAAATGCCCGACAGGCTAGGTGCATCGCTCTTAATTCCCTGACATTGATATGTAGGGCTAATTCCTCTGGCGTCCAGAGGCCCTGAGTCCTGAAGGGCCCCAAGTGAGGTCCCCTCCCATGTCCAAATTGTTGGTGACCTGCGACATCGAAGGGATGGGTCTTGTGAAGGTGATACTGGCACATATGGTATCTCAGTCCAGCCACCACTGGGGAGTGAGCATTCCTGCTGAGGGAAAAATGATCACTTTGTCCAATGCGTGATGGCCTGGTCACCTGATGCCAGCCAGACTTGGAGAGGATGCAGTCTGAGCTGCGCATGCTGCACCATGTAGATACAAGAGGCCATATGTCCCAGAAGCCTCAGGCATCTCGATGCCCTGGTGATGGTAAAGGACTTCAGGCTGTTTATGATATCTTGAATGGCCCTGAAGCAATTCTCCGGCAAGGAGGTTCTGGCCTGGTTTGAGTCGAGAACTGTTCCTATGAACTTTATCCTTTGAATAGGAGAGAAAGTCGACTTGTGCTCGTTTATCAGGAGCCCCAGGTTCCTGAAAGCAGACTGTACGAGGTTCATATGTTCTTCCATCACATCTCTCAACCAACTTGTCCAGGTAAGGGTACACCTGCACTCCTTGCCTCCTGAGAAAGACCGCCACCACTGCCATGCACTTTGTGAATACTCATGGAGCTGCTGACAGGGCAACAAACCAGTCCCCTGGATCTTAGGGAAGGGATATTAGAGGCCAGGAAGACCATATGGAACTTCAACTTCTTCATGAACTTGTTGAGGTTCTGCAGGGTCTAGGCTGGGTCCGAGATCCCTGTTGACCTTTGGGGTCAGGAAGTAGCATGAGTAAAACCCTTTGCCTCTTAACTCCACAGGAATCACTTCCATGGCTCTCACACTTAGGAATGACTGTACTTCCTGGGCCATAAGTCTCAGAGTCCCTGAAGAGGGACAGGGAGGAAGGTGGGAAGAAGGGGAAGAAATGAACTGTAGGGTATATCCCACTTCTACCGTGCAGAGCACTCAGTGGTCCAAAGTGATGTTGATGTAGGCACAGTAAAAATGGGACAAAGGGTCCACAAACATACAAGTAAGATCCAGGCTTTAGTCTGGTGTGCCATCCTTGGGTGCACCCTCAAAAGGGCTGCTTAGACCCTGCCGGTTGTTTTGAAGGCACAGACGTGGATGTTGAAGGGGCGTGAGGTGTATGCCTCCTCCTAAAGCCCTTATTCCTCCGCTGACTGAAGTACTGCCTCGCTGTTGATGAAGCTGGTAGAATCAGCCCATAGGTGGGTTTATAATGTTTATGAGCCAGGGCCGGTGTGTGAAGTCCCAATGACATCAGAGTGGCCCTGAATCCTTCAGATTATGAAGATGGGCACCCATTTAATCTGAAAAGAGGGAGTTTCCCTCAAACAGCAGGCCCTGAATTGTTTTCTGGATCTCATTGTTTTCTGGATCTAACTATTTGCTATCGATTAACTGAACTATTTACACTCTATTTTACAGGAAATCACTAAGGAGTATTTGCATGCAGAGAAAGAGAACGAGAAGGTTCTAGTCACTGTCATGGATGGGAAGAAGGAACTGAGGAGGTGGCGGGTCAGCAGGTGCCTATATACTACACCATGAAGGCACCATTCTAGGGGGTACCAGAATCAACCTGATGGATATAACCAGGGGAAAACCTTCCAGTGACGGTGCATGAAAGTATATTGGAATAGACATGAGCAAGCACTTGAAGACGATTAGCGTATCCACATTCAAGTTTCCTGCTATTTTTACATAGTTTTGTGACTGTATTTATGACCATTGAAAAATCTATTCTAATGATTGTGTGTAACAAAACTGGTTATTGCAGTGACAATGCTGTCTTAACAGCACTCTTTTATTTAAAGAGCAAGTATGCATCTATTGTTATCTAGCAGGAAAGGTTCCAAATTAGCTTGACAGTTTCCTCTTCTGACATTTTGCATCTGCTTAGGAAAAATTTTCTCAGGACGAGCCTCAGGTTATTCTAAATAATACCGGATTATACTAACTGATTTATTCAGGACAGATGGTATTAAGCAGGCAACTAGCCAATCCTGACTGGGGCATTTGAGTGCTACAGTCGTATGAAAGAGAACCCCAACATAATCAAAAATTGCACTACTGTGCAATGAGTCCATCTTTTCATTTTAGAGGGAATATTGCCTCTATTTGGCTTATTACAGATTTATTAAAACTGATTGCTAAAAGCTATTACTATCTGTAGAAAGGTGGCATGTATAATTTCCCCTGTTTTAGTAGGTTTTAAATATTTGTTTAATTGGCCATTTTCACTGTTATAAAAGGAAGATAAATTACATTAATCTGAAAACATGTTTTGTAACCTGTAAAAATTAGTGACTCATCTATGGTTTTTTAGCCAAGGATTTTCAGGCAGTGTTTTCCATAAATAAGCAAACAGATTTCCCTGCTTAGAACACAAGTGCAAAAGACTTACTAACATTAACACTATGTTTACTTTCTTATATTAACACATTTGCTTTCAGGAAGGTAAAACATCCAAGGTCAGTTCACAAAGTATTTGTGTAGCACACATGCTAGACCCATGTTAAAAACTGAAAGTACCAGATCCACAAGGATGGGAGGAGGGAAGGAAGAAGAGAAATAACGAATATTGAGAAGTAAAAAACAGGATGAGAGAGTGGGTGGACGGAGCAGGAAAGTCCCAACTAGTCTTCGATGAAACAAAAAAGTTATACTGTGAAATTTTAATTTCTTCTCATTGTGTTCTGGGGTATCTTCTGGGGTACGATATTTGATGACTAACACAAATGTGCCATGTTACTGGTCAGAAACTGCATAGAAAGAAATAATCTGTTGATATTATGGAATGCTAAAAGAGGACAGTGGTCTTAACCAAATGATGCTTAGCATAAATCTTGAAAGTTTTCTGGAAATCAACTTTCAAAATTAATGTTATCAGAGAAGACACAACACGGATTAAATTAATTGAAATAAACTGCTCTGTATCAATTCAACTCCCACTATTTTGTCTATCTTTGCCTATTTCGTAGTGCCTGTCTTTAACAGCACTGCAAGTTAAATGTGCACTGACATATTTTAGTGACTTATCTGGTATGCCTTGACAATCCTCGGACCTCAAAAGACCATGGTTTGTAAAACTTTTTCCTAATACAAATGATGGCAAATGCTCTGAGATCTCCTCGCTAGTCCAATTTTAATATACTTATCTTGCTATGGCAAAACCTACTTTAAGACTATATCACAAGTGGACATCAGTAAATAAGACACTCCCAACTCCTACAAGTTAAAAAATGTTGTAATATACAGCCATATCGCAGATGCAATGTCTATAGTTCTGTACTGTATTACATTTCTTAGCCTTTATGGAATATCAGTTATGGGGAAAAGAGCTAACAAAGAAATCATATGTGTGGGAAAACAAAAGGGGTAAAAAGTAAGAGGATAAAAGAGGGAACAGAGACAGAATATAAAACTAAGAGGAAGAAATAAAGAGACACCAAAAAGGAAAAAAAATAGAGAACGCAGAAGTGATAGAACACAGTTAAGGAAGGTGGGGACACAGAAAATGCACCTGAATCCACAAACAGCTTCCTAGGAAGTAGCATGGCAACCAGTGCAAACGATCCCTGGGGGCAGTTAGGAGCAATTAAGGCACCAATAAACTGAGAACCCATCCTAACCATCAGAGGACTAAGTCACTTACAATGTTTACCATATATGGACCTCATGCTAAGAATTTCAAAGGAGTCAGGCATCCAACTCCTATGGACTTTCAACAGGAGTTGGGAACCTAACTCCCTTGGCACCTTTGAAAATCTCAGCCTTAGGTTGTAGTTTATTATATTTAAGAAAACTGCACAAACAAGAAAAAAGCTATACAAAATCTTCACGGGAAATATACCTGATAGGCTTCTATCACCAAATCATTGAGATTAGCTGCTCGTGATTCTATTTGTCTTGCGACAGTACCAGGCAACAGAGGCAAAAGATCCTATGAAAAATGCAATAATTTATTCATGAATTATAATTTTAAGATTGCATTTTTTAAAAAGAAATCTATTGCAATTACAACTTTTATCACACCTTATACCAATGAAACTGGTTTCCTTGAACTGCAAAGATAACATTGATGTTGTTGTCAATCAGTTTTTCAGAAAGCTGCCCAAGTGATGGATGTTCCTGAAAAATATAATAAACTATAAAAGATGTCAGTTTTGGTAGACAAAACCCATGTTAATCATATTCTGTGGTCTCTGCGCAATAAAATAAACGTTCCTGGGAGTTATTCCAATCTTTGAATACTTAACAAAAAATAAACTAAACACATATGGTGGGAAAATACAGGGAATTAATCAGGACTTGGTTCAATGCTTCCCAACCTTTTGATAGAGACACCATCTTCCATTGTATTGCTTTATGGACCCTGATCCTCTGATGCCAATTGTTGCCTATTAACCTTCCTCCCCCACATCTCTCTTGTATTTTTCTAGGCCTGTTTTCTCTTGCCACAACCATCTCTTGTCTCATTTTTCAGTTTGCTCCCAAGCTTCTACATTCTCTTGTTTACAAGAAGACAACACATTACTCAAGATGCTGAACATGGTAAGGACATAGAGGTTGGGGTATTTGTTGGTGTTTCTATAAGGGCAGGCTGCATATGCCTGTCATTGACAAATGAGGTGGTCATGGAAACAGAGAATATCTCTGCTAGTGCCAGTAAGCAGCTGCTTTTACTTGTGGCAGAGAGGGAAGGGAGGAAGCTCATAACTCAACCAGAGGAGGATGCATCTTACCCAATATTGTTGGAGTAAGATAACAGGAGTTATAGAACCCATCCCTATCATTGCTTTCTTCCTATTGACATCACTCCCATCCACCCCAGACTAATTTCGCACCATCCCTTGGGGACCACAACTCAGGCAGACACACGCTGGCTAAATCAAACTCTTAAGTCCTACAAGGAAATCAGATCTAACAATGGAAAATTACTTTTTTTGCACGTTTGTAGCAAATTTTGCAATAAAAGTTATTTTGGTAGCCCCATGTGGCATTTCCATAAAACTCCTACTGTATAAACTACTGAAGAAAAACTAATGAGAAAACTGAAATAAAGTCTAGTTATAATAGGTCTCTGTGCCTTTATAAGATGGGAACACCCAAACAGCACTGTTGGTCTGTATGGATAGGGAGAAGGGGAAGAAGTTGTGGAGATGTTATTTACTAGGATCACTATGGGATATCAACGGGAAGACCAACTGTACAATTGCAGCTGCAACCGCTCCTGTTTATATTGGCACAGCAGCAAAACATGTTGGGTGAAACAGTGCTTAGTTTTACTCAGAGCAAGTGCAGTCACAACAACAGACTGAAAGCCCATTCACCAAAGGAGGAATTGTGTGAGTGGATGCAAGATGCATTTTACAGAGTTGCAACACCAAAATGGTCTAATGTAGAAAAGGCTTAGTTCAGCTGGTAAAATGTAATTTACGAATTTGGGTTGAATTCAGTTTTGGCTGAATTAAAACAAATAAATAAATAAATAAATAAAATAGGAAAACATTTTTGAAAGGATCAAAACAGTTTTGAACCAAAACTGATATTTTCCGGGGGAGGAGGAATAAAAAAAAATCAACTGTGATTTGAAATAAACCAATTTTTTCCCCAGATTTTTTGATTTGACCACTGAACTAAAAAATCATTTATTCACTCAGCTCTGTCTCTGAGTTTGTGAGGCCCAACCCAGTAGTCAAACTGCAGGAACAAACCTTCAAGCAAGGTCAGCCAGCGGCAAGCCTGAAATCAATGGCAAAAGTTCTTAACAAGTTTTATGGGAGCAGGACCGGGCTCCTAGGCCTGATGACACAAACTCTTACTTAGATGGGGCTCACTGAAGTCTTATGCAAGTAACAGTTTGTAGGATTGGGTCGCAATTCTATGCCTCAGGTAGTTAATTTATAAGCACAACTACAGGTTACCTATATTTTCATTTTAATTCATTGTAATGTCCAACTTTGTTATGTCATGTATTAAAAAATCTTTTTAGATGAGTTTGAAAACCTATTTCTTATTTTAAAAAAATAAGGCCAAAGTAAAAAAATGTTAACAGAAATTCCAGAGAGAGCAAATTTTCTAACATATTACTATATCATAACAAGGCGCAGCTGGCAACAGGATTAGTCATCTTACCCTATTCTGTAAGAATCTTACTATATATTTTATGCATTTTATCTTATCTTTTCTCTCTACTAGCCAAGAAAATCTATTCCCCTTTTAGATAGCTTATCTAGTTTTAATTACATCATTGCTCTTTCCCTACTCGACCTAATGTTTTCTTGAGTTCAGAAGATAATTATCAAAGATATTAAATATTTCAGGGGAGAAGGGGAGGGAGTGAACCAAGGACATTTCTAATTAAAAAAAGGAAAGAATCTCCTTTCCTCCCATCACTCATGCTTTCTTGGGGACCTTTAAAAGCCAGAAAGAAGGAAAGGAAAAAACTGACAAACTGGAAACAATTTCTGTCTTAAAGGCAAGTATTTGTATGTAAACACAGCAGAATCCTCTTAACTGGCACATCTAAGTGAAAACAGTACACACCAATTATGTGCTCTTTTATTATTCCCTAGTTTATTTCTAGAGGCCAGTAGGAATATAGCTGATGGCAAATGGTTCCTCTACTTTGTAAAAATATTGTTGGAAAGTGATCTATAAGGGAGAAAAATAAAACCGAACACAAATGGGTGTGAGTGCTTTTTCTTTTGTAGGATGCATTTTCAAAGAGGAAAAACAGTCATGCCTTCTTTCTACACCAAAGCAGAAGTTTTTTTTTTGTTTTTGCTTGTTTTATTAGAAAGTTAGGTCTATGTCTGTTTTTCTTGGAAGGGTCTCTAGGTGACTAGAGGATAAGTAGGATTATCAAAGGTATTAAGAACGTAAAACAATGGTGAGGAGATTTTCCCAGATTTTAAAATATCTTATTTAAAAAGAGAGTCCCTCTAGTCCCTTAATTAAGGGCAGAATAAAAGGAAACCTCCATCAAAAACAGGGTAGACAAGATGTGACAACCCTATTCCTACAGTAATTAAAAAACCAGAATCACCTAACTATTCAGTCTGTCCAGGTGTTCTATAAGCAATAAACAGCATCAAACCCTATCTCTTCCAGCACCTAAGCATGACCAGCAAGAAGAAGCCATAACAAATTTGATTTATTAAAAGGGCAGGGAAGCAGCCTGTAGTGCAGAAATGTGAACCTAATGATCTACTAGATCAGCGGTTCTCAAACTTCATTGCACTGTGACCCTCTTCTGACAACAAACATTACTACATGACCCCAGGAGAGGGAACCAAAGCCTAAGATCTCTTGAGTCCCGCCGCCCCAGGCAGGGGAGCGGGGGAAGGGAGAGGAGTGAAACCAAAGCCAAAGCCTGACCCAGGTGGGGAGGAGAGGGGGGGCTGGCGCAAAACTGAAGCCCAAAGGCTTCAGTGGCAGGTCGGGGGCCTGTAACCTGGGCCTCGCTGCCCAGGGACAAAGCCCTTGGGCTTCATCTTTGGCCCTGGGCAGTGGGGATCGGACTTCAGCTTTAGCCCTGGGCCCCAGCAAGTCTAACGCTAGCCTTGGCAACCTCATTAAAACAGAGTCCTGACCCACAGTTTGAGAACCATTGTACTAGATCTTTTCCATCTCTAAGCTCAGGCTGGCAGGGACCACCAAACATGCCATATACTTTGTATGGAGAAAAATTACAGAGAAAAACACAGCAACGATTTGTGTAGGAAACTGCACAGCAGCCCTGCATGGATTAGCATTATGCTGCTGCATCACATCTATTCCAAAAAGTCAGATACTGTGAAAGATCCACAGTGTAGAGAAACTTTCTCATGTTTGCTGCTATACAACTTCCCACATGTCTGCATGTATCAGCCAGTGGCAAGCCTGGAAAGAGGGTCAGCAGAGCAGTTGTATCAAAACATGCCTCACGGTGGGAAATCCACGGATGACTTGGTTTGGGAGGCTAAACCTACTCCCTATTCCACAAAAACTCCATTACAAAAACTCAGGGCAAGGTTTGACCCCATTTGGAAGTATGACCCAAAAGCCTTTAGTTCAGAAAGATCATTTAAAACCCTTTCAGCAATCAGCAGCCATTGTGGCTTAATAGAATAGCCATTTTTTGTTTTGTTTTATACTGGTGTCAGTTTCCAGTTGAAAACTTAAGTATCAGCTACATCCTCGACAATCACAGAAAACAATGGTCTTGCTTCGTAACAAATGGACTATCTAGAACATCAGAAGAATCTTTGGCACCAGAGAAAAGTTCTCTATTTAAAGCAATTGTTTAATATACAGAGCCAAATTCTCCTCTGTTATAGTAGTGCAACTCCTCTGAAGTAAAAGGGGTCACACACCAGTGGAACTGAAAAGATACTATAACTCACAAGTATATAGTCTTCTGTTCTGATGAAGGGATGCCTGTGGATTACTTTCATGAAACAAATTAAATGCAACAGTTGTTTACATCACTGGGGCAGTATAACAATACTGAAACCAAACAGGCTAGCCCAAGGGGAATAAACAAGCCTGATAAGCACGGGGAAATATACAAAAGGTGACAGAAGGAGTAAATTAATGAAAGGACATTAGATAATCTGAAATCCAAACAATCTTCCAGTAAGTCTGCCAAGCTTCTAAACACCCACTTGTTCCGAGAAGCATTTCAGCTTCAATGGTCACAGAACACAAAGTGGCTGTTCTGGAAGGTATTCTACTGCTTTTGTACGTATACACTGTTAGCTCTATTGTGCCATTCCTACGTACACTGGGCCTTTGGGATCAAAGTCAGTCCTGGCATAAACAGACGGCATTCCTACTGAGTTAAGGGGGAGTACTGCCATCTTACACTACAGCTAAATGTGTGTCTTACAGTGTGAGCTCCTAGAGGCAGCAAAGTCGCCTGCTGGCAATGTTTGTCTCATGGACGATGCTGTGCTGCAATGGCACTGGATAACCCACAGACACACCCATCATTTCATATTTCTGGTATCTATTTATTTGATGGTACTGTATGGGTTAGGCAGTGATTCCTATTCCCCACAGTGAACTAAGATTAAGCAATTTCACTAAACCCTACAAATCTGAGAAAATTGCTTTCCAAAACTATAGAACTTTCATACATTATTGAAGACTTTTGAAAGCTAAAACAAGCCTGCTGAATATTAACAGGTTATCATTGCATGCCAGTGTATTTGACACATTTTATATATGAATACATAAAACAGTAAGTCATGCCATGTGGAATTCAGATGTATCTAAATCTGTGCTAACTCTTTAAACCCCTCTGGCACAAGACTCCTTTTAGTGAGCCAAGATCAAATTAGTTTCTTACTATTATACATCATCCTTCCTGCCTGATTTCTACAAAGCCCTATCCTCTACTCCCTTCAATGCCACGAAGCATCCTCTCTGACCTTAAAGCACCATCATCACTGTTTGATTTACTAAAAAGAGTTTCTACCATATAATGCAAGACTCCTGCAAATTGCTAGCATATTCTAATGCAGAGTAATGAAACAAAATGATGATTTCCCTCCTTCCCTCTTACATTCTATACAACAGATGCAGGTGATCTATTAGATGGTAACTTACCTCCTAAAAATATCTTATTATATTGTGCTTTGCAGAACATTGCTGACCCCACCAAAACGGATTACTGAAATATATTACATCAGATAGAAAGGATGTTAATAATTGTACTTCCATCACACTTGTTCTTGGTCCTATACATCCTGCTTAATAAGGCAAATCTTACTTTTTTACTAATTTAAATAGAAGCATCAGTTTAGTCCCAATTTAAAAATCTTGTTTTTTAAATTTGACAATGCATTGGTTTCCTGAAGATGAGTGTATGATCTCTATCTTACCATACTTGTAGCTTTGATGTACACATTATCTTTTAGATGGCAATTTCCATCATTGGGAATTACTATCCCGGCCAATTTACTATCAAGGGCCAGATGAGAGGTCTGATCTGTCATCACAAGAAGTAATCGCTTTGCTTCTTTGCGCCAACCAATTTGGCTCTAAAAGAAAAAAAAATTCATGATGATGAAATTTAACTCAATTCTATAATGGTAAATATGACTATGGACATCCAATGTAAGTCTACTTTTTATTACTGCACTGCTTAAAAACAAAACATAAGCACTGAAGCGGAGTGCAAGCACACACTCAAGGCAGATGAGGTATTTAAAGTACTAATTCTTTACATATGGGGCTGAGTATTTATCTTGATCCTGAAAAGCACTTATGTGAGCAAAGTTCTGCATATGTTTAAATGCTTTGCAGAACTGAAGCATAGGGTTAGCAAGTCCACATGAAATGAGTTCTGTTAGTTTCAATCCACCTTGGAGCGGATAACTTTATTTTCCAATGACTTGTCTCCTCTCCCACGCCCTGTTTTGTTTTGTTTTTTTAAAAAGGGGCATCACCCATAAAAAATGAGCCGGAAATATCTGTCGTTCAATATACAATGTGCTGGTACAACACAACTGCAAAATTCCACTTGTGATGTTAGTACCTATCAACTCAACAGCACAGTGTTTCTAAAATTCTTTGATCTGAAATCACTACATACAAGAAACACACAAAGCAATTTTCTGAATGAATGCAACACATTTTTGAATATACTTAATGATACCAGAGTTAAAATAAGAGAAACACTGTTTTTTTGTAAATTCCTTTTACTACACAGCTTCTCAAAAGGGACACAAAACATAGCACCAGTTAGGATATTGCACCCATTCAACTAAACAAAATTTAATGTGAAAATAAAACAACAACTATCAACCATGGGCGCCAGGTTTGTCAAATTTTTGGGGTGCGGAATGGGTCCAAGTAGAGCGGTCCTGTCCATAAGACAGATCTGGCCAACCACCCGGGGCCATGTGCTTTGGGGGACCCCACACTACAGGAGGACACGGGGCCCCAGGCATATTGGAGCGATAATGGGGGGCCTGGCGTTGGCAGCAGCGAGTGACCTGGCCCCAGCCCGTTCCACTCGATGGCTCCCAGCATTGCTCGGTGGAGAGAGAAGAAGCCGGAAAGAGGCGGGGATGTAGGAAAAGGCTTGTAATGAGGCAAAGGCAGAGCAGGGGCAGGAAGAGGTGGGGTTGGCTGGGGTCGGGTTGCTCGCTGCTGCCAGCAGCATCACGTATGACATCAAGTTCAGCCTCATGTCTGACACCCATGCATTTGGCAACCCAGGCATACATTCAGCTGGGCTGCAGAGCTGGCCTGTGGCTCTTTCTAGCTGCAAAGGCGTGCTGTGGTGTCTGCTCTGCCAACATTTGTCTAGCTCCATGTCCTACCCTGTTCTAAGCAGCGGTAGGTTATGTCGACAGTAAGATGAAGTTTATGGGCATATGCAAATTAGTCTATTCAATAAAAGGATACAATGGCACATGGAGCCGCACAAAATTTATTAGCTATAACTCTGAGAAGCACAGACTAAAGGATGATGAATTGTAGGATGGGAAAAGAGTGGGCTGTGAAGTATTATCATAAATAATTAAGCTAAACTACACTTGTAAAAATTAAGTGACTGGAAGATATATTGTGATATGGTATCTTATTTTTTCTCTCAGAATGTTTCATTCACTCTCTAATTTGTAAAAATGGTAATTGGCAATGAGTCTCCTACTCAAAGCAAGTTAGCAAGTTCTGCTCTATGAAAAATTAGTTCATATTAATTAACTTACAGCTCACACTTGTTATGAAATGCACATTGCTCTCATCCATTTTAGTCCATTTAGTTAATTCAATTAATGGGAAGGACTGTCTATACTCATGAATGTTTCCATTCTATTATTTTTGGAAGCATATAACCCCTTTCAAACTTGAACGTCAGAAGCATGGAATGTATCCAGTGATCAACATTTAAATGCAAGAAATCCTTTCAGTGCTTCAAAGTAACTTTTGCAGCAGCTGTGAACAGGATATCTATGTTTTGTGTTTATTTTCCTGCTTTATGCTATTCATCTTTTAAATATAAAGAAGCCCACAGTTAATCTGTTTTTGGTGGGGTGTCCGATTATTGTGTGATTATTTTCTCAACTCATTCCCCCGTCCTAAAAGAAAATATATAAATGGATAAGAGAGAAGAACCATGAAAAAGAAGCCTGATCCTCTTGACATGAACAGTATCATTGTCCAGAAGTCTTACTTGCTAAGCTGGACAGGCATTGCATTGCTTGACAAAGCAAAAAGCAAGAAGACTGGTGGACAGTCAACTTTATGTATTATGCAATTTTTCCCCGTTCGAGGAATATGAAGATGTTTCTGTAAGCATCCAGTAAGGTGGGTTGTTTTTTTTAAGTGCAAACTCTTTACAAGATTTAACTGACACTGAAATGCATCTGTATGCTAAAGCGGTACAAGGCAATGACAATTTAGTACTCAAATATTTTCTGCAATGGAGGATTTTAGAAGTTCAACCAACTTGCACAGCCCTTAGAACAAAAGATAGAGGGAGGACTCTCTTGCTCAGTGGGATCCTTCTTTGGTCAGCTGAAGAGCAGGTCTGCTCTTTAAAGAGCCTAAAACTGTTACATGGGATTTTATCATTCTTGTGTCTCAATCATTCACAAATATCAAATATGTTCAGTTTATATTTTTACAATTAGTTTTCTCTAACTACCAACCCTGAAAATCCAACCCATGATAGGAGAATAAAGATGGGAATTTTCCAATACCAATAATAAAAGTTTTCAGGCCAAATCTGATACTCAGTTACACTTGTTCAACTCCTGACTATAAATTACACCTTTAATAACTTGTGTAAATGCAACTGACTGGAGCTTAGGAAACAATACTGTTGATGCAGGAGAACTTGCTTCCCGCTCTATCTCCCATTGCAGTGTTGACTCTGCTGTGCTAGAAGGAAAAAGACATAGTAAAACTTATTTTTGTCACCGAAATCAGCACTCTTGCATTGGATCACACACATATGGACCAAATGTTAAGTAGGAAAGTGCTATTTTTACAAAGGCTGTCAAGTTATTAACAAAATGTGTCACGATTAATCACACTGTTGAATAACAGAATACCATTTATTGAAATATTTGTGAATGTTTTCTACATTTTCAAATGTATTGATTTCAATTACATCACAGAATATAAAGTGTTCATTCCTCACTTTATATTCTTGATTACAAATATTTGTGCTGTAAAAAACAAAATAAATATTATTTTTCAATTCACCAAAAACAAGTACTGTAGCGGAATCTCTTTTTCATGAAAGTTGAACTTACAAATGTAGAATGCTGTACAACCCCCCCCTCCCCCACCCCGCAATCTTCCAGTAAAAGGAGAATGAACTTCAAGTGGACACTTGATGATGGCTTGGAGATTGAAATTGGGCTAGGGGGAAATTTCATGCCTCTGTCAGGCATAAAGTTGATAAAAAGCATGATTACTATATTATAAAGGGCTCAGTATCATTGAGAATAGAAACAATGATAAATACAGATCCGTTGCTGAACTGCCATTCAGTTGTTTCTTCAGAAATCTCCTTACCTGGCACACAGCTGCCTGAAGCATGGCATCAAACCCCCCTTCAGGTGTATCAATATTCCCAGAGATCTTTTGTTTATTCACTGCATTTTTGAACTCTCCTATGTTGTCAGTCAGGGACAGCACATGAATGTAGCCATGAGGTGGCATGCAATCTAAATTATAATCTCTGTAGAAGAAAACAAAGAAAGCCCAACATATTCTATTATTATTTTAAAATAATTTTAATAACTACCATACTGAGTGGGTTTTATGGAACATGCAAATATAGATATTTTGAAAAATACGTATTTTGGTTTTTTATAAAAGAATCTATTAAACTCACTGGAACTAAAAATTTTTCTAGTTTATGTTGAACAAAACATAGTTCATGTTCTTTTTTCTTCTAGATATGTGAAAAAAGTGTACCCAATCCTAACTGCTTTCATGCAATCATAACAAAAAATAAGCAGTGCTGAAGTATACAATTTAATGTACAGCAAAATATGGCAAGAGACAATATAACCTCAAACAGCACATTATCCTTTTGGAATTCCTAAGAAAGGGAACAATTAGATTCACATTCAAAGTTTCCTTGTCCTCATAAACTACTACATACTAAGGACTAGATTCTGTACAATTTTACATGACTATGTGCTACAGAATCAAAACCTAAAACCCATCAACTCTAAAGGGCATAAACACATGCATATACCTCACACTGACATTAATAATAGGTCTATAGCCACATGGATGGAAGACTAAGTTCTCAAATTCCCAGAGGTTAAACAATTTTTATCACTTTAAGTTAAGGAAGCTTTTAGTAAGAGATAGCTGAGCTGATTCCAGAACCCATAGATTAGGCTCTTCTTCTGCAACACAGTTAAGCATAGATTTCAGAGGGACTGAGGCACTTACATAAGTTATTAAATGACTCAGAAACACAGCTGTTTATCCAAAGCCCATGAAATAATTGAAAAGATGTCCACTGATTTAAATGGACTTGGTCTGGCCCTTACAAGAGAGCCAATATGTAGCAACAAGTATATATGATGTAAAAAAGATTAATATTCAATTATTCATAAACAATCTGATTTACATATAAGGGTATTTAGATTTGTTGTGAGGAGTCTTGTTCTGCAGAGGTTATGGACAGTGATCCCTCATCTTACATGCATGTTGAATACAAGGAATAACGTCTGTGACACGAAAAAATAATTGGTCCAATCCTGTACTTCTCACTAAGGGAAATGGGGGTTTGGCCAAGTAAGAATGGAAGAAGAATACTCAAAAAGTTCTTATTTTGTTTGTTAAATAGTTGGGAGAAATACGTATTACAGGGATGAAAGGGAAATTTTCAAAGAAAGTATTTTAACACAAGTTTTGAAAGTACTGTAACTAGGAAATAAACATACAAAATAATCAATCACAATTTCTGACTGTACACAAAAGCATATGTAAAATGTACAAAACATATGTCTTAAGCAGTTTTGAAATTTTAAAAATAATCACCAAATACTGCATAAAATAAGCCTTTTTTTCTTAAGAAACAGAACACTGATATCAGCTTGGTTTCCCAACAAAGAGAAAGACTCATTATGAAGTTTTAAAAAAATTATAATGTAGCATAACATGTTTAATTAAGTTAACATTTATGCATTATTTGTCACTAGCCATTACCCAGATACACACACATCATCATTACATACCGGCACTGATTATGGATTCTTTCTGGGTGAATGCTAATATAAGGTGATGCAGTCTTGTCCACATATGATCCAAAGCCAAGTCGAAAATCAAGGGAAATGTTTGCCATCTTTTTAGATAAATCAAATCCAACAGAATTTAATTTTTCTATGTTGTCACGCATAGAAGCTGAGACATCAACTAAATAATAAAGGTCCACCGGATACTTCTCTAGAGGATGGACTTTTAACATAAAGCTTGCTTTACCTCCTGGTTAAAAGGAAACAAACAAGTTTATTATAGATTTTCAAATGCACCCTTTAAAAAATACTGCAAATTTACCTTTCATGTTTCAGGCACTATAAACATTTGCAGGCAAAGAGAAAAAATGAATTAAAAAATTTAAAAAGGTTTTAAATGTACATTAAAAATAAATCATAGAGGGTCTGTTTACAAAACTTATTTAGCTGGTCTCCTATGTGGGTTATTGTTAAAATGGGCCTTTTAATATTATCTTTTAAATTCTTGATTACACAATCCATTTGACATTATACCAGACAGGAACAATGAGTCAAAAACAGAAAGAATTTCAATCACTTCACAGTTGATAGTTTCTAAGGGCATGTCTACACTTCCCTCTGAAGCGATCAATCCAGCAGAGGTCGATTTATCACATCTAGTGAAGATGTGATAAATTGACCGCAGAGAGCTCTCCCGTTGACTCTGGTACTTCACCGGAGTGAGAAGTGTAGGCTGAGTCAATGGGGGACTGTCAGCAGTCAACCTACCACAACCAACCTACCAGAAGACACTGCTGTGAGTAGTTCTAAATACATCGACTTCAACTACATGATTCACAAAGCTGAAGTTGCATAACTTAGACCAATTTGCCCCCCGTCCCTGTGTAGATCAAGCCTCATTGTACCATTTTACTTTGCTAACAAATGAGTCTGTTATCCCCATGAGGAGTGTGTCCAACTCTGTAAGTATTATATATACACAGACCCCAAAGAGAACAGGACCTGAAAAGCCCAGTTATGTAGGGCTTCAAGTTTTCCATTACATTGTTGCTAAAGAAGTCAATGAGAAAGCTTTGAACGATTAAAGAAAAACGAAATGTGAGTTTAAGAAGAAAAATCCCCATGCTGACCTCAAACAGAAACAAATACAGGTAATTTTTTATCTCAGGATGTCAAATGTCTGTCTGCGCCACAGAACCACATTGCAATCTTTTATGTAACAAAAATCACTAACCTTTAAAAAGATCAGCCTATTGCATTATTATTTGTTGTTTTTGAAATGCCAGCAAAATACAGCAACATGAATACAGAACTGTGTAGCATTTAATTTCAGCATTGTGAGGGTTTGAATTATTTGTTATTTCACAGCGCTCAAAAACATGCTAGACACTTCACAGAAAAAATAAGCCTCTAAAATCCTTATGCAGTGATCATGCCATCTAGTATGACATGACACAATGAGGAAATAGCAAACCAACAGGGAGGGACAAGTGCAGGATAGAAGTAGGGTGACCAGATGTCCCGATTTTATAGGGACAGTCCCAATTTTTGGGTCTTTTTCTTATATAGGCTCCTATTACCCCCCACCTTCTCTCCCGATTTTTCACATTTGCCTCTGGTCACTCTAGATAGAGGTTACAGCAGAAATCATTGCAGCTGCTCAACAAAAGCTGGTGTGGAACATGCCTACCAGAAGCTATTTTGTAAACTTAAAAAATGTGGCTATGCATTTATTCCATATATTAGTCTACAATGACATTACTAGACAAGATACTCAGCTCGTGTTCACTGATGAAGTTCCACTGATTTTTAATAGAGTTATTCCAACTTATAAACTGAGGATCTGCCCCATTGAGTTAAAGTGAAAACTGCAAATATATCTACTTTAAAGGCAATTTACCTGATGATTTTGAGGAGGGGGAAGGGGGAAGGTCAGGGAGGGGTATATATGAACATTTTCAGTCTGAAAAATTCAGCTTTTGTCCATGATCAGCAATTATATGAAGAAAACAAAATTTCAATATGCTGAAATTCCACCTATATGCTTCCCACTTACAAAAAAAAATTGTTTTCATTGGCAAATGAACCTCACATAGTCTTTAATTTGAAATGCAACTCCCACAATGTAAAGTATTTTGTCATAAATAGAGCTTTTATTTTCTTCCACATAAATCCTGGCTTTTCTGATTACATAAGTGAATCCTAAAAGCCAGGATTAAAAACAACACAAAATTTTTTCTCACACACACACACACTTTTATTCTGCATAACATACTATACAAACGCCATACAGCGAGCCAAATTCCTTCCACAGTTACACCTATGCAACTCTACTGGATATAACTAAGGGCAAAATGTGGCAAATCTATTCAATTCTGAGTCTTAGCACCACGGGCAATTTCAATTTTATGTCTTTCTTGAGCAAGAATTGGCAGCAGCTCTTACTCTGTGAAATGTTGTAACGTGGACAGATGTTCATTTAGGACTAGGAGGTCTCTAAGCTCATTTTCATGTTTCAATAAAACATTTTCAGAAGGTTGTGTTGCACATTAGCTCAAAACATCTCAGAGCCTTCCTAAAATAATTTAATTGTATCTGCTAGATAGACTCAAATTCTGAGACCTCCTACTCAGCCTGAATTCCACTTTACTCTACAAGAAGTCCTACTGCAGTCAATGGGATTTTTAGAGAAGTAAAGTACGATTCAGCGTGAATAAGGGCATCAGAATGTGACCCATCATTTCAATAATTTGAGGGGTGGAAAAGGTGGTCGGCTAACATTCACTTGTACTTCATTCCTGCAGTAAGACTTAAAGATGACTCAGACCTTAATTCCCTTAGTGCTTTTCTAAAAAAACACCTATCTTCCTTGTTAAATGCCTAATTGTTTTTGTGACGGTAGCTATAATTTGTATAGAAGGTTTACAGTGATACATTTTTGAAATTATAAAGATACAAAAATCTCCCCTCACTTCTCCTCTATAGGCTACAGTGAGTTGAAGGACACAGGATCTCACATATTTGAGTTTGTGAGATAACGACTTTCCATGCATTAGAGGGCAAGTTTAGGTGTACAGAGGTACCTGGGAAATTATTCCGTATATCAGCTTTAGGTGCCTTTGCAAGTAGATAGCAAATATGACAAAAAAACAAACAAAAATATAGGGCAATTAAAAAATGAATCACGATTAATTGCACGATTAAAAAACATTAATAACAATTAATCATGGTGTTAAACAACAATAGAACAAAATTTATTTAAATATTTTGGATGTTTTCTACATTTTCAAATATATTGATTTCAATTACAACACAGAATATGAATTGTACAGTGCTCGCTTTATATTTATTTTTTATTACAAATATTTGCATTGTAAAAAAAAGAAAATATTTTTCAATTCACCCAATACAAGTGTTGAAGTGCAATCTCTTTATTATGAAAGTTGAACTTAAAAATGAAGGATTATGTAACCAAAAAAACTGTATTCAGATATAAAACAACGTATAACTTTAGAGCCTACAAATCCACTCAGTCCTACTTCAGCCAATCACTCAGCCAAACAAGTTTGGTTACAATTTGTAGGAGACAATGCTGCTCACTTCTTGTTTATGTCATCTGAAAGTGAGAACAGGCATTTGCATGGCACTGTTGTAGCTTGCATCGAAAGACATTTATGTGCTAGATGTGCTAAAGATTGGTAAGTATCATCAGCATGGAAGCATGTCCTCTGGAATGGTGGCCAAAGCACGAAGGGGCATACGAATGTTTAGCATATATGGGACATAAATACCTTGCAACATAAGCTACAAAAGTGCCATGCAAATGCCTGTTCTCACTTTCAGGTGACATTGTAAATAAGAAGCAGGCATTTATCTCCCATAAAGGTAAACAAACTTGTTTGTCTTAGCAAGTGGCTGAACAAGAAGTAGGACTGAGTGGACTTGTAGGCGCTAAAGTTTTACTTTTTTTTAGTGCAGATATGTAACAAAAATAATTTATATTTCTAAGTTACACTTTCATGATAAAGAGATTGCACTATAGTACTTGTATGAGGTGAACTGAATTGTTTATCATTTTTACAGTGCAAATATTGGTAATCAAAAATAACAAAGTGAGAACTGTACACTTTTATTCTGTGCTGTTACGGAAATCAACATTCCTGAAAATGTAGAAAAACATCCAAAATATTTAATACATTTCATTTTGTATTCTATTGTATAACAGTGCCATTAACTTTTTAAGCACAATTCTTTTTAGTTAATCGCGTAAGTTAACTGTGATTAATTGATAGCCCTACAAAACACCAAAACCAAACGAATCTACAATCTAAGAATTTTAATTCACAAATTTATTTTATGGGTTCATAAGTAATACAGATAATGTATCCTCAAAGGAAGATTCTTTATATAGGAGAATCTAAATTTAGAAGATAAAGAAAGAACACAAAACAGAAAAGGTAAGAAAAAAAGTAGTAGTTATGTTAAAGTTAGAGGACCAAATTCTCCAGCCGCTGGTGAGAGTTTTCCTTAGTCAGAGGACCACAGAATTTGGCCAACAGTAACTAGGAAACAAAGGGACATATTAAAACATCTAGTTTATCTCCTGCCAGGGCAGGTGTTCCCTATGGTGCTTTGTCCAATCTAGTTTTCCACCACTTCTCTCAAAAGTCTTTTTACAGTCTCAGGACCGCCATCTACAAAAATAATCCTGTTTGAACATGACTGTGAAACATGGCTGTGGCCCAAATGCATTATAAAAATACTCCCCACCCAATTAGATTATAAACCTGTTAAAAAACAGTGTTTAAACTCAGGTTAACATCCTGGATACTAAATATACTAAAATTCCATAGTATAGATATAAGAATTATGTTTTGGTCTAGTCAATAAAGAAGAACTATTATTACAACAAAGCTGAGTCCCAGCGATATTTCCAGCTGTGCTTAAACAAGTTTGTTTTAGTATCATAAATAGGCCCTAACAGATATCACCATAAGTCTCTTCCATATATTTAGCCTTAATCTTCTCTTTCTTCACAAATTGGACACTCTTCTCTTTGTTCTGACAGATCCATGTGTGGGAATATAGCTGTGGGAGATGATTTCATCTCTCTGCTTCTCCCAAATACGGTCAGTGTTTAACCTAGATCTATGACAATGAATTTCTATTATGAACTTTTTAAAATCTACTGTTACGCTGGGTTTCATTCTAGTTGTCCCATTCAGCAAAGACTTCCTCCCATTTCTTCACCAGATAAGAGACACAAATGTTATAAGCATTGTATCTAAAAATAAGTTTAATGGTGCACAATTTATCCAATATATTTATAAGGAATAGCATCTCTATTTTTCATCTCTGATCCATGACTCTTGCACTGACAGCCAACATGATCCAACAATACCATTTATTTGGGAAGTACGAACTGCAATATTTTGCATTAATTTGGAAATACATGGCTTTTCTGAGAGAATAAAGGCATATTTTATAATTGTGACAGACCACAAACTGAGAGGCAAGCTTCAGTAAGAGAGTGGTGTACCACTTCATTGGGATGCACAGCAGAGATGTATAGTATTATCAATTTTCATTCAGTTGTGGTCTGAAACAGTTAAGTAAAATGCAAATTACTGTATTTTTAGTCACGTGGATTACTTATTAAATACATATGAAAAAGTCTGCTCATATAAGTGCACATAATCCATTTAATGATTTATGAACCAGAAGTGCATAATAAAGCTTAAGTGTACATAATGACTTGGGTTTTTCAAAGGGAGCAAAAAGAAATAGGTGCTATTCCCACTGAAAGTCAATGGAACTTGGATGCCTAACTCCCTTAGGCCCCTTTGAAAGTTGCAGGTGACATCCCAAGCTTCGCAACAAACAATACACACTTTAGCACAGTGCTACTTTTGAATATGCACATGTGCCAGTGAGGTGAGGAAACAGATCACCTGTGAGAGCTGCATATGAAAATTGTGTAGGAAAAGGAGCAGTTCCCTTTCCTTTAAGGTATCAACACCGCTTTGGCACTACTGTTTTGCAGGTGGGACTGAGGCAGTGCTACCAGGAAAGAATGTAGCAGGAGCTGCAGTTCTTGCTATAAAGAGTGTAAACCACTTGGGAACTCATGAACTTTCTCAATGATGACATCACTGGAAATTAATGCTATTCAGACCAGTATTAATCTCTAATACATGATGTCTATCCCCTTGTGAGAAGTGGGGTAGAGTGGATGGCTGTAGGCCAGAGATGAATTGAAACATGGCCACTGAGCTAGCCAGGAGCTTGGGGCTGAAGGAATAGGAAAATGGTGGGGAGCAGTCTAAAGGGGCAGGTGTTCCAAGCTATGCTCCAAAATCCACAAGGTTGGGGTCATCCATACAGAGCCTTCTTGAGTGTTCATGATTAAGCGACCTACAACCACTGCTCCCATCCATGAAGTCACTAGATTCTCCCCACTCCTTCTGGATGAGGGAATTTCTGGGGTGCCTTGTGGCTTCTAAGCCAGGTATATATTGTATTACCTTTTCCCCTTCTCGGTAGTTTTCATTAAATGGGATGACATGCTCATATATTATGGCACGGTTAAGATTATATATGGGAAAATAATTATTTTAAATTGCATGAGAGTCAGAAAATTCTATGAGGGCTTTTACAACATCCCTCTTACTGTACAGTCTTCTACTCTGTTATAACAAAATATATTCCAGCATTCTCACTCTAGCACTTCCGGGCATTAAATTTACACTACAGAAAAAAGTAAAAAAATCTGATTTCAAGATGAGTTTATCCAAAAACCATCCTAAAATGTCTTTTTTGTGTTTGGGTGCATGAACTAGTAAGTCACTTTGTAACAATTTTGTTAGATAGTCAACATTCTGGACCAAAGAATGTTTTGGTATATAGCTTAATGAGGTGGGTTTCATTCTTCCAATTCCAGGATAATTCAAACAAAAGAATTAGAACCTGTCTTTTGTAAGTGTCTGGAACTTAACCTGTATTTTTCCAAGTGCAAAACTCCATTCTTGACATTACCTTGGTGGATCAGGATGGAAACAGCTAACAAATAAAAATGAGACAAAACACTGCAAAAAGTTTTCCTCTTCACCTCCATGCAACTGTTTGAGAAACTCAGTAGCAGCCCTGATCCTGAGTTAACGGGCATAGCTGCTAATAGATATAATTTTTAGCTATTCCCACAAGAACATTCCAGTTATACTTCTATAAATAGTTCTATAAATCAAAGATGATTAGTTTCATTTAGGGTGACCAGGTTCCTATTACCCCCCCATCCCTGTCCCGATTCTTCACATTTGCTGTCTGGTCACTCTAGTTTCATTCTTCTTTACATAATAATTACAGCCATTGCCTCATAAACTGGATTGAAGCATCCCTGTATTTAGTTTAGATTTAATACAGTAGCAGTGTTTTAGATAACCAAACCTGGACGCAGTTGGATTGAAACTTCTCCTGGTGTTACTTGTGTATTTGCCTTGTGGTCGCTGGGTATTGTTACACGAATGGTAGAATTTTCTATAAATTCTGATTGGCAGCCTTTTTTAATTAAATTAAAAACCACATCACATCGTCCTTTCTGTGTTGCTCCTGCCATGAAATCCTGGTTGAAAAGAGGCAAAAAGTACAAATCATTTTAAGTTAAAAAAAAAAAAAAATCTAATCTTCAAAGGAAACCAAGTTACCAAATAACAAGTGTTTCAAATAACAGAACATGCTACTATAATTGCAAAGGCTGTTGTGCAAGGCCATGGAAGACACATGTTATTAATAAAGACAATGACAAGCAAATATTTAAAATAGAAGTTAAATCTAAAAATATTATATATTCTTTACAGGACAAAATTTTTTTTGACTAGAATGAGGATTTTGCACTATTAGAACAAGCTGCCTTTGGAAAAAGGATGGTATGCACTGTCATTATGTCAATGTGAAATTGTTTGTTGTGCTACATTCACTAAAGCAGTTCCACCAAAGTAGTGTGATCCACACTTACTATTTTACTTCAAAATGATCATTTCTCAGAAAAAGTCTACTGGAAATTTTGTTGAAAACAATATTTTAAAAACTAGGACCAATATCTATATTCAAGTTGTCCAACAAGTGGCCAGCTTTTCAAGTGTGCTGGAAATTCAGAAGCTCCCACTGAGACCAGTGGGAACTGCTAAATTTCTGAAAGTCTTTTGTAGGGCATATGAAGGGTTATTTAAGTGTTTGATGAGGAGGAAGCCTACTACAACTTCCTAGCAATTGCACAACTGTGGACAAGCTGTACTGGACTCAGAACAGGGGTGAAGTTCTATGACCCATGCTATACAGGATGACAGACTATATGATTTAATGGTCTCTTCTGGCCTTAAATCTATAAGCTGTTGAGCCCATCTGTTCCCCCTACATAAGCCAGAAGAGATAGATAGACCAGCATCCTCTTTGTTTTGTGGTTGCCTGTGTATGGCACAGGAAGTGTTTTAAATAGGGCTGTTGATTAATTGCATTTAACTCACGCAATCCTCAAAAAAATTAATCACAATTAATCAGTTTTAATCGCACTGTTAAACAATTTAAATTTATTAAATATTTTTGCATGTTTTTCTGCGTTTTCAAATATATTGATTTCAATTATAACACAGAATACAAAGTATACAGTGCTCACTTTATATTATTTTTATTACAAATATTTGCACTGTAAAAATGATAAATAGATATAATATTTTTCAATTCACCTCATATAAGTACTGTAGCAGACTTCATTGTGAAAGTGCAACTTACAAATGTAGATTTTTTTTTTGTTACATAGCTGCACTTAAAAACAAAACAATGTAAAACTTTAGAGCCCACAAGCCCACTCAGTCCTACTTCTTATTCAGGCAATCACTAAGACAAACAAGTTCACATTTACAAGAGATACTACTGCACGCTTCCTATTTATGTCAACTGAAAGCAAGAAAGTGTGTTTGCATAGCACATTTGTAGCCGCTATTGCAAGGTATTTACATGCCAGATATACTAAATATTCATATGCTCCTTCATGCTTTGACTACCATTCCTGAGGACATGCTTCCATGCTGATGACACTTGTTAAAAAAATAATGCGTACAATTTTTGACTCAACTCCTTGGCGAGAATTGTATGTCTTGTGGTCTGTTTTATCCACATTTTGCCATATATTTCATGTTATAGCAGTCTCAGATGATGACCCAGCACATGTTGTTCGTTTTAAGAACACTTTCACTGACAAAATGCAAAGAAGCTACCAATGTGAGATTTCTAAAGACAGCTAAAGCACTGGACCCAAGTTTTAGGAATCTGAAGTGCCTTCCAAAATCTGAGAGGGATGAGGTGTGGAACATGTTTTAAAAGAGCAACAGAAGTTTTAAAAGAGCAACACTGTGATACAGAAACTACAGAACCTAAACCACCAAAAAAGAAAATCAAACTCCTGCTGGTGGCATGTAACTCAGATGATGAAAATGAACATGCATCAGTCAGCACTCCTTTGGATAGTTATTGAGCAGAATCCATCATTAGCATGGATACATGTCCTCTGGAATGGTGGTTGAAGCATGAAGGGACATACTAATCTTTAGTGAATTTGGCATGTAAATATCTTGTGACACCAGCTACAAAAGAGCCATGCAAATCCCTGTTTCTCTTTCAGGTGACATTGTAAACAAGAAGCAGGCAGCATTGTCTTCTGCACATGTAAAAAAACTTGTTTGTCTGAGCTATTGGCTGAACAAGAAATAGGACTGAGTAGACTTGCAGGCTCTAAAGTTTTATATTTTTTTGTTTTTGAATGCAGTTATAGTTGTACATAATTCTATATTTGTAAGTTCAACTTTCATTATAAAAAGAATGCACAACAGTATGCATACTAGATAAATTGAAAGATTTTTTTTACAGTGCAAATATTCATAATTAAAAATAAATATAAAGTGAGCACCGTACACTTTGTATTCTGTGTTGTAATTGAAATCAATATATTTGAAAATGTAGAAAACATCCAAAAATATTTAAATACATGGTATTCTATTATTGTTCAATTACGTGATTAATCACATATTTACTTTTTTAAAATGCTCGACAGCCCTAGTTTTAAATTATCAAAATACTGCAAGATATGGATGACAGTAAAAGGGAGCTGCTGCAAAGGAGCTCTCTCTTGTATATCACTCCAAAACTTTTAAGACAGAGGTGGACTTGGGTTTGTTCCTCCCCCACATTCCACAACTTCAGGGTTGGCTTGCGTGTCAGACTAAGCAAACTATAGAAAGAGATGATCTTTTGTGGAACCTTACTCAATTCACTTCTGGAGCCACAGATTTTTTAATGGGTTACTTTCACAAAATAGGTGGTTTTCAAAAAATAAATTATATGTATGAGAATTTTTTTAAAAATATCAAGCGGAAGTGAATCAATCAATTTTTCTTTAATTGACAAAGGAACTCAGGCTTTATTTGCTAAAATTCATAAAATACTCTTATAGTAGCACACAGAGTTAAAGAAATGCAGAAAACATAAAATGGGAAAGAAAAAAGGGTGTGGTTGCAAAAAAATTCTCTTATAAAAGGAGTTTTGAAAGATGGTTATAACAGGCACAGACAAAATGTAATAATTAGTTTTGATGCCAGAATGTCTTATTTAGTAATATGAGAGCTAGTTGAAGTGTGTCAAATGTGTGTGTTTACATGCAAATAATGTAGCAAATTATCATTTCTGGGGTATGTTAATTGTTGTCCATGCGTATGGATGCCACCAGTTATTTATGAAAGGACTGGCAAATCCAGAAAGTTTAATGATTTTTAAACAGGAATCGTGATTCAGCTAACATATTTATACTGAGAATGTGTTATTCATTATTTGCGTCACTATCCGAATTCTCTTCAGCAAAAGAATAAAACAAGAAAATCATTCAATCAGGGAGTAGTAACAATACCATCCACCTCAGATGACCAACTACACATGGCAATGAGAAATAACACAAGGGTAAAAGACATTGGCCTGTTCTACATTTAAAATGTAGGCTAACATTGCTATGTTGGTCAGTGGTGTGAAAAATCCACTCTTGAGTGCCGTACTGACGCACCTGTCAGCTAGGTCAATAGAAGACTATACCCATTAACCTAGCCACCATTGTTTGTGGAGGTGGTGTTCATACAGTGATGGGTTATGGCGGAAAAGCTACAGCACTGTACCTATGGCAGTATAGTCCCTAAAATGTACACACACCCATAGTGAAAGAGAAAGGGTGGAGTTTGTTCACAAACTACTTGATGTACACTTGTGGGGGTAACAATTACACACATAGAAGTTGCAGTCAGTGAATAAATAGAAAGAGAAGAATAGTACCATCAGTTCTAATTAAGAACTTTAAAACAATCAAATTAGCAATTTTTGTAGTATATTGATGAAACATAGAAATATACTCTTTAAAAATTGCATATATACACTGGAAAGTTTAAAAATGATTTTGTAACAAAACAATATGGAAAAATATGCAAAGATTAAATGTAATAATGTAGTATTTTAACTGACCCACCATTCAGCCTTAAAATTATGCTGGCATGAAGTGGAGAGAGACAAACAATCTTGTAAATAAAATAAAATAAAATAAAAACCTAAAAATCACCCTTATCATCCTTCAGAAACATGAAAATTCATAACTGGGTATATACAAATTGTAATTAAGTGGTCGTTTGTCAAAAACAGAAACCTGTTTTCAATACAGTACTGATTTAAGAATAATTCAGCTTATCATGAAAGCATTACAATCTCTGGTAAGTCACAAAACTGAAGGTTTCTTGTGTCAAAAATAGCAAAGCATCAGTTTTTCCATATATGACAAAGGAAATGATGTATGATGAAATTAAATTGACTCAAAAAAATTCAAAACCAAAACATTACTAGTAAAGTAACTTGCTGAAATGTAATAAGCATAGATATGAAAATGATTTGCTTCTGATGTATAATGAGAGTGTTTAATACAAATTACTGATAAGTAATTTTGTATTGTTGAGGCCAAAAATTTTTGAACTCCCCAAAGTTACTTTTAATCTGCCAATGCTGTCAATAAAGAAAATGGAAAACATAAAAAGGTTCACACTTTATTTAAAAATTACTGTAATTTTCCAAATAAAAAAAACGTAACATTTTCTCTTTTGGCAACCAAATATATTTCACATGATTTCTCAGGTGCTGTCTCCAAAAGTAAATCTAAATAGACTTTCCCTTGTTATTTCTCAATATCTTTCTTTTTCATATTTTGGAGTTCATTCATCTGTGTAAGAAGCATCTAAAATAAATAAATACAACAACAAAAGAAAAAAATAGCTCACCTCTTGAGAACACCATCCACACTCTGGGCCTTGGGCAAGGCACATTGTGCATGTTTGTGCACTTGAAGTGGTACACCTGTTTTCCGCTGTAATTAAATATAAAAACAAAACCGTTAGTGATTCATAATGGTATGTGGGAACTTTGTAAAATGCCTAATTTTAAACTCTGAATAAATAAATTACTGTTTAGCAGATTAAGACTGATGACAAAGTTTTTGAATAATAGAAGAACAGGATAGAAGACAGGCAAGTAGAGAGCACCTATACAAATCTTAATGATACTGGAAATATTCTTCCCACACATCATCACACTGCTTAGCATATTGTTCCGTGCCTGTGTTTTTGGAGGGCACAGTGTCAGCTGTCACTATTCTCAAACTTCTCATGCAAAGCATCGGCAGTTTGCCCCTGAAAGGAGATCTATTCTTCTTGAGTCAATCAGCCTTCTCTGAGCATCAACTCTTTCAGCGTATTCAGTGTAAGGCAATGTCTACACTGTACTTTTGTCATTAAAACTTTTGTCAATTCGTTGGTGGTAAACACTCTCCTGATGACAAAGCTACCGCCCTTCATTAGGGGTGGTTTTATTTTGTCATCAGGAGAGCTCTCTCCTGGCAAAAGAGAGAGGCTACACTACCTATCTTACAATGGCACGGCAGTAGCAGCACAGCTGCGCCACTGTAAGGTATGCAGTGTAGACATAGTCTAAGGGCATGGTTACACTTACAGGATTATAGCACTTTTGGTTATAGCGGTCCCCGTATACAGCAATAAGTATAGCGCTATCTTGTGCCCACACTTAGACGCGCCAGCGGTATAGCATGGCCACATTTCTGGCACTTCAGGCGCCATTAAGAGCAGCGCATTAGGGCAGTTATCCCACAAAGCACCTCTTCTCGATCTGGTGCAATGCCCTGTGGTAAGGGGGTGTCGCTTGCAGGGCATTCTGCATCCTGTTCTAACTACCCATGATGCTTCGTGTCATATCCCAGCAATCCCTGTGTTTCTGTCCACCTCAGGCGCCATCTTTCAACAGTTTCAGCAAGGTGCGCTCCGTTGTTCATTTTCGTGTGCCGCAATGAATCTCCAACTGCTGAGGAACATGCTGACGACTGTCGCCAGCACGTCTCAGTGTGCAGTGGAGTTAATCCTTGACATGCAAGGTGACAATGATTGGTTTGAAGACGAGATCGAGGCAGTGAACGCATTTGACATGAAACTTCTTGTCTCATTAACGGACATGCTCACGGCCATGGAACGCCGATTCTGGGCATGGGAAACGAGCACTGACTGCTGGGATTGCATCGTCATGCAAGTCTGGGACGACGAGCACTGGCTGCAAAACTTTTGCATGAGAAAAGCCACTTTCATGGGACCGTGTGCTGAACTTGTCCCTGCCCTACGGCGCAAGAACACCAGATTGAGAGCTGCCCTCCCAGTGGAGAAGCAGATGGCTACTGCAGTCTGGAAGCTGGCCACCCCAGACAGCTACCGATCGGTGGCCAACCACTTTGGGGTGGGAAAGTCGACCGTTGGAGTCGTGTTGATGCAAGTTTGCAGGGCCAGTAATCGCATCCTGCTACAAAAAATTGTGACTCTTGATACCGTGCATGACATCGTGGCTGGCTTTGAAGAAATGGGTTTCCCTAAATGTGGAGGGGTGATAGATGGGACCCATATACCTATTCTTGTGCGCGACCACCTAGCAGAGTTCTACATTAACCAAAAGGGGTACTTCTCCATGGTTCTCCAGGTGCTTGTGGATCACCGTGGGCTTTTTACTGACATTAACGCAGGCTGGTCTGGAAAGGTGCATGACGCATGCATCTTCTGCAACACCGGCCTATTCAACAAGATGCTAGCCAGGACTTTTTTCCCCAGACCAGAGGATCCCCGTGGGGGAAGTCAAAATGCCCATCGTGATTCTTGGCGACCCCGCTTACCCTTTAATGCCCTGGCTCATGAAACCATACACAGGGAGCCTGGACAGCAGCCAGGAAAGGTTCAACTACAGGCTTAGCCGGTGTCGAATGACTGTGGAGTGTGCTTTTGGGTGTCTCAAAGCGCGCTGGTGCTGTCTTTACGGGAAGCTAGATTTGGCTGAGGGAAGTACCTCTGCGGTTATTTCTGCATGCTGTGCCCTACATAATCTTTGTGAGAGGAAGGGCGAAGGCTTCACTCAGGCATGGTCCTCAGAGGTTCAACACCTGGAGGCCACATATGCACAGCCAGAGAGCACGGCTCTTAGAGGGGCCCAGCGTGAGGCTGTAAGGCTCAGGGGTGCCTTCAGGGAGCATTTTGAGGCTGAAAGCCAGTTCTAATGGGAAGTGCAGAGGGAGGGTGCATTCTTTTAATAGGAAAAGGCATTTGGTTTTCTGTAGCCATTATTAATCTATGTACACTGAATAAAGAAACCCATTTATTAAAAAGACAATTCATTTATTCTACAGCTATTTCAGTTGCTGAAATAAAAGGTTATGAAGAATGTGTGGGGAAAGCGGAGGGAGGTGCAATTGGGGTGGGATGGGGTCAGTCAGAGATTGGAATATGTTCAGATCTCAGACTCTCCAATGCCCTCCGAGTTGCCGTGTCCTCCGAACCCCATTTCCGGAGGGCAATAAGGCATATTATTAGGGGTTGAGTGCAGTGGATAAGAGTTCTGGGTTTGGGGGTTGGTCGGTGAAGACAGGTGGGTTGGAGGCAGCTGTGGGTGGTAATAACCAGATAGCTGATGATAGTGGCCCAGAGGGGACAGAGGGCCAGAAGGGGAAGGGTTTTGGGGCAACTGATAAAGGAGGGGGCAAGCGCAGTGCTTCTCCTCCTGAATGGCGGCAATCCACTGCATAGTCTCTAATTGAAGCTGCAGTAATGAGAACAGCTTATCGGCGGTTTCCCGCCGGTGAATCGCGTTCTCCTGCCACGCCTTCTCCCTTAACTTGCTCTCATTCTCCCTCCACTTCTGTGCAATTCGATTCTCGGTTACAGCCTGTTGCATTACTTGCTGTACTAGATCCTCTTTGCTCTTTCGTGACCTCTTCCTCAGTCGCCTCAGCCTGTCAGCTGTTGATAACAGTGATGGCACAGGGCTCAAGGTCGATCCTACACAGGGAAAATGAAACATGTAACAGAGGCTCCCTTTTAAGCAGCAGACATGCCGATGATTCCCCCGCATTCCCCGTTTGCCTGTCCCACAGAGAGCACAGAGACAACAACGGAGCCCCTCCCATGGTGAGTCCTCTCCAGATACAGGGGGAATGATTGTTTCCCTGCCGTGCTGTGCTATGGCTTGGGGGGAGTGCAGGGAAGTGGCAGGAGCTCTACTCTGAACACTGTCCCAACATTCTCCGTAGGTGTTCGTCCTGGAAGATCTCTCACTGCTGCGGGTGACCGATGAGGAAAGGGAGGGCATTCTAATGAGATGCGGCTTCCGCCCAGGCCCATATGCAGCTTGCCTCTGTGCAGCAATGCTCCCCCACCCCTCATAGCACAGTGGTGGGGACTAGTGACCGGGACCGGGACGGGGGCCACGCTGACTCTCCCAAGAAACCTGCACAGGCACATTGCAAGCGCTCTTACTGAGACCTTTGAAGAGATTACTGATGACGATTACTGAGATGTGATAGACTACATCAATGCACTATTCCACATGTAGGCAAGCATCCCTTTCCACCCTCGCCCAAGCTGCCCGCCTTCCCAATAGAAAGGCAGCTTTACCTTCGCAATCCGCTGCTGCGCTGCCCCGGCAATCACCGGACGCTGCGGCTGGCTGCCCTCCTCCTGGCTTGAGAAGAGCTCCTGGCTGCATGCGTCCTGGGACTCCTCCAGCCTTGTGTCACTGCTGCTGCCACCTCCTCCTCTTCCCCCCTCCACTTCACTGGTGGGCTGGAAAGTGTCCGTGGTGGTCGACGGAGTGTACATAGGATCACCACCAAGTATCGCGTACAGCTCCTTATAAAATCTGCAAGTCACCGGGACTGCCCCGGAGCGGCCGTTTGCCTTGTGGGCTTTGCGATACGCATTTCTAAGCTCCTTGACTTTTACCTGGCACTGCAGAGTGTCCCGCTCATGGCCTCTTTCCATCATGGCCCATGATATCTGGCCATATGTATCATAGTTTCTGCGGCTAGACCACAGCTGAGACTGAACAGCCTCTTCCCCCGCAACAACTGATGAGGTCAAGCACTTCGCTATTGCTCCACGTTGGGGATCACCTACTGTGAGGAGGCATGGCGCGTGGAGTCATGGCGAAGCAAAATGGTCATCTGCAAAGATTCCCTGAAGAGCACTCCATGCCTGGCTGGAGCAAACAGGAAGAGGATTTTCAAATTTCCCTGGAAATTTAAAGGGCGGGTCTGACGTGTGGTCACCTGAGGACAGGACAAAAGAGTTTGCAAGTGATGATCAGAGTGGCTTGAATGGGAATTATGGGACGGGCTGGAGGCCAATTAATGTGCAGTGGGCGTCCACATTCCTGCTGTAGCACTACAACAGCTGCGTTATAGCCCTTATTCCCCATGCGGAGGTGGATTACCAGTAGCGCTATAACTCCGAGGTTATAGCGCTCTACGTGCCTTGCCAGTGTGGACGGGTAGGAGGTTACAGCGCTCCTGGCGGCTTTATAGCGCTCTAAAGTGCCAGTGTAACCAAGGCCTAAGTGATTCTCACATCAGAGTATGTCTGTGGCAGCAGAGAGTCTTTCTGACAAGAGGCATTAGGAAAGTGTGTATCTTATGGCTCTTCAGTACTCAGAGAAGTATATTTAAATTGGAGTGCAGCAGACTCAGTGATCAACATCACTGCTGGCTAATGTCACAATCAATTTGCACAGAAGCCGGCAGAGACTCTAAGACTAAAATTTTGGAAGATAGCATTTTAGCTTCACATGGTTCAAATGTTAAAACTGTAATTTGTACTGGCAACAAAGTCAGTAAGTCAACTGTAGTAAATTACAGCCTCTTGGATCCACTAGTACACTGTGCCTATTATATCTTGCATCCATTATAACATGCATGTGGTGCTTTAAGAGACTTGTTTTTCATTCAGGATTTTGATTTTGTATAAACCAACGATTCTCTAACTTTTCCATAGCACTGACCACACCTTAATAACAATATTGTTCACAGATCACCTCCTTCCCATTCATTATCATGCAGGCCACTTCCCCTCCCAGAACAAAATCCTTGGGACCATTAAAAAAAACAGCTCACACTAAAAATAATATTGAGGAAGTATTTAATATTTTAGCTTCTTTTAATGTGAGTTCAACAGCTTGATTCAAGGAGGAGAACCAGCATTACACAATCAGCCTTGCTCTCCGCAGGCAACCAGCAAGAGCTCCTTGCATAACTGATGCTCACTTGATGACAGCTTGGGAACTATTGGTAGAAACAAAATAGATCAATGTCTAATAGAATACGATCTTAAGGTCTTATCCTGCTCAAATTTTTAAGTTAGTGGCAAAACTCCCAATGACTTAAAAAGAAGCTTGATCTGCCTTCTATTTTATACAAGCTGTATCCAAAATGTTTTATTATAATAAAATAATAATAATAATAATGCTGAGAGAAAAATTAACACATATACGAAAGAGAAAATGTTATCAGATGACTGAGTGGTGATAAACGGCACAGATACAGGAACACAATTTTAGAGGGCAAGAGATGCAGAGGAGAAGGTTCTTGCAACAGAAGAGAAATTGCTTGAAGAGACAAAGAGGATGTCAATGCTAGGTAAGTGGAGGGACCATCAAGGAAAGTAAAAAGTGGGGCGGGGGGAAAGGTCTATGAGGTATATTTTAAAAAAAGAAACATGGTAAATTTGGACTAGACCTGAAGTGAGTGCAAGGCAGGGCATTTTTGTTCTTTGTTAGCATCAAACATCTTTGCATTTGTGAGAAGATGGGTAGCAACATTCTCCACGTGCTGAAATCTAGAGAGCTGGAACTTGGACGCCACGGAGAAGGTGGCACTGCAAAGTGAAAGGATGGGAGAAGACAGCACAAATGAGGATTTAAGTGAAAGGATGGTAGAAGACAGCACAAATGAGGATTTCAGTCAAAGCAGTGCACTGGCAGGGTTGTGAAGCTGGTGACAGACAGATCTGCAGGAATAAGAGGGCCCAGAATAATGCCAAGGTGTTGGAGGAGGAAATAGAGGACATGGAGTTGCATTTGAGGATTTTCTTGCTCAAGAGAATCCCTTCTCTCTTCAATTCAATGTCTATAGAAGCAGAGATGAATCCAGAAGTTTATTTGGTCATAAAAGACAGAGAAAGGAACAGAGAGAAGTCATTAAAGGTACCAAAGGATATACAATGGCTGATCATCATCATAAGAGTGGCAACTAAAAGAAAGGGTAGGGAGAAGCTGGATAGAAGAGAAAAGAGGCTAAGACCTAACCCTTGATGGGATCCACTGATATGCAGCCACTTCTAGCAGAAGAGTTGTTTGACAGGTAAGAACAAAAAGTTTACAGGTGGAAACCAGCAAAAGAAAGTGATCCACAATTCTGAAGGCTGCACTAATGCCAAGGAGAACCAGGAGGGAGAAAGTGCCTTCAGCAGAAATAAAGAGAAGGTTGTTAGTTGCATGGAAAAGATCAATTCTACTATTGCCATTTCCCTTAAGAGCTTTTAATATGATGTATTGGCCTGTATGACTAAATAGACAAAAATGGACCAAATTAATCCCTTTTAATCAATGGAGTTAAACAAGAAATGAATTTGGTCCAGTGAATTTCTTATATTCATTTAAAAGAGTCCCCACTATAGATGTAAACTCCAATATGCATAATATAGGTAATTTACTTGCAGAGTTCTTGTATGTATTTCTTAAACTTTTCCCACAATGAAATTTTACTGCATGTGTATCACACGCACACACCTGCCAAGAAGGACAATGAATGTCAATCATCAACAGGATGAGTGGACAGAATCAGGAAGCTGAATAGGCACAAAATTTCTTCCAGATTTTTTTATTAATGTTATTGTTGGTTATGAATACAGCTAGAGCCTATTTTGTTAGAAATAGCCAGGAGTGAAAACAGCAAGAAAGAGGAGAAGAGCCTAAAATTCCAGTTGGGGTTTTCCATGTGATAGTTAACACATGGAAGACTGTTAACAAATGAGATCTAGAATACTGTCAGATGGAGATCTTTTTGCTGACGACTCCTCTGTCTCAGAAGTTCTGTTTTCCGATCATGAAATTAATGAATGGCAATTGAAAGGCTTGTAATCACTGACTGAAAAGTTAATTCATTTGGAATGAGGAGGAGGGAAAACTTGAAACTGATTTATTGATACCCAAAATAGACTCTGGCTAGATCATTAATGATGTTCCTAAGTTTCTGTTTCAACATGATCTCTTATAACAATTACATTTATGGACATGTTTTCATTCACAAAGTATTTATTATTTAGTTACAAGTGTATTCTAAAACTTTAAAATGAAAAGCTTATACTAAATCAGTTTTTAAAAAATTCTTATTCCAAAAAATAAGAAACATTTTTATGAGTTGGCTCAGTAAAAAACAGAGAATTTTCCTGCCACTTCACCAACAACAGAATCCAGACAAGACTGACTTACTATACAGCCAAAGTTAAGAGCAAGTTTCAATTGGCTTAGTTAGAACTAATGTATGCCAAAAGGTATTTTAAACAAGAAGGGACAAATTTTGGCTTGAGAACCACAGTTTTTATTATGTGCATATGCCTAAGTGTAGCAGGTTAAACTGCATATATCCAGCCACACACACAAAGAAGAATTCTCCACACAAGTCATAATTATCACAGGTTTTGAAGAAGTGAATGTATTGCTTTTTGGAAGGCACAATCTTTGGATGGCAAGCCAAAAACATAACCATCAACTTATACCTTCTCAGATTGTTTAATAAATGAGTACATGGAGCTGAAAGTGAGAATGGGAATTTATGATCATGTAAAATACATAACAGATAAAATTTCACCCAGTCACTCCTGTAATAAGACTGGAAACTTTCAGGGAACTAGAGCACAGCTTTTAGAAAAACATCCAATCTTGTTTGAAAGACTTAAATACACTAACTCCTTATCTGGGCCTCTCCGTAGTTACTATGGTCCATAATAACCATTATATGGCAACACTTTGGAAGAAGGCCACAACATTAGCAAATCTAGAAGATTTTTAAAAAAAGAAATGTGGTAAATTTGGACTGGACCCTAACATATATGGCTCAGCTGTGCCTCCTGTTGCTTCTACCCATCCTACCATGGCAACACTGCTATTTATGCTCATGCTAGCACAATGAGAGCATACCTAAGTGAGATGGGGAATCACACCCCTAGCTCATAGTATAGACTTAAGGAAACTAGTCACAGAACATCAGGGTCGGAAGGGACCTCAGAAGATCATCTAATCCAACCCCCTGCTCAAAGCAGGACCAATCCCCAATTAAATCATCCAACAGATTTTTGACTCATATCCCCAAGTGGCCCCCTCAAAGATTGAACTCATAACCCTGGGTTTAGCAGGCCAATGTTCAAATCACTGAGCTATCCCACCACACTGCCCCATAGTCATAACCCTGTGGGCAGCAGCAGTCAAACAGCAAAGACTCACCTCAGTTTCATGCTGCATGGGAAATCTAGGCAAAGCAGCAGAGGCAGTCATAGAAATTATTAACTGGGAAGATCAACCAAGGAGACAGAAGTTAGGGGAAGAGTAACCAAGATCTTTTTCCACCCTCCTTATAGCCAAAGGGATTCGGGGTAGAGGTAGAGTGGCAGAGACCTCTGCCAGCACAGCATTCAAGAGGCTGTGAAGGAAAGAGAGGAGACAGGCAGTTGGGGATGGAGGGACTGGAGCAAGTTTATCAGAAATATACTACCCTTAGGCAGACAGAGAGAGGTGGAACCACCAAGTGGTGCTCAGAGAGAGAACCCTCTCCCTCTCTAGTAGCAGGGCGATGACCTTCATCAGGATGCTGCCTCTGGACCTACTGTTGGCCTTCACATCTTCTTCTATCCAATAGGTTTAGTCCTACAGCTAGTAGGTGTCTGCAGCATTTTTCAAGTCATCCTTAAAGTTGTGAATATCCCCATCATTCACGTCTAGCCCTTCTTCTCTCCCTGCATTTTCTTGTGGAGCTGTCTGCCTTTAGACAAGATGGCTACAATTCCTTGGTATAATGCATGCCTGTAAACCAGAGGTCAGCAACCTATGGCACAGGTGCCAAAGGTATCATGCACGCTGATTTTCAATAGCACTCTGGGACCCCAGACTGGCAGCAGCCACCGGCCCCTGACCAGCTGGGGTTCCGGCCGCCAGCCCTGTTCAGCCCACTGCCGGTCTGGGGACACTGGAAAACTCAGCAAGGAAAAGCAAGGACAAGGATCATACTAAACTGATAAGATCTACGTTTTAATTTAATTTTAAATGAAGATTCTTAAACATTTTAAAAACCTTATTTACTTCACATACAATAGTTTATATATATAAATACAGACTTATAGAGAGAGACCTTCTAAAAACATAAATTTGTATTACTGGCACGCAAAACCCTAAATTGCAGTAAATAAATGAAGACTTGTCACAGCACTTCTAAAAGTGTTTACAGCAGGGTTCAGAAATCTAAGTCAAAGAATATTCTGTTTCTGAAGCCATCTTATTCCGAATCCATCTCTCACAGATACAAGTGTATACAGTAATTTAAGATGATCATATCGTTTGGAAATACTCATCCCACAGCCATTAGCTGCTGTGTCCTAAAGTTTGTTGGGTCACATCCTTGGATCTACTCAAGTTGCTCTGCACCAAACTGATGGTATAAAAGTACCAAGAAAGCAGTCTTAACTGCATCTTTGAGGATTACCCTGGTGTAAAAGGAACCTCAGAATGCACAGAGCCGGCCTTCCAGCTACAAGAAAACACCCTTGGCTCCTGCTTTACTGGCATTCCTGGAAGAGAATGTGGATGTGGGGGTCTTTATGCCCTAATCTCCAGATGCTGGAATGGTCATTTGCAGCTGCATATAATTTAGAGCAGACTGAATTCTACTCTGTGTTGCACTGGGAACAAGGAGCCAATATCCCAGCTACGCCTAAGTTCCTTTTCTAGCCTAATATCTATGAGCAGCACTTCTATTAGCACCTCATCAACATGGAAACAACAGCAGACCCTTTGAATGTAGTCTAGAATAATATGGGGAAATACATGTTTTAGAATCACACATTTAAAAACCACTATTTATACAAACAATAAAATTTATATCAGACAGGCTGGACCCCATCCTTCAGGGACTCTGTGTTCAGTGGCAATATTTAACCTTTTGAAGATACAGTCTGTTTGTGAGGCTATTTTAATGTTTTTATTGACTAAGGAATATAGAAAGAAAAAGGAAAAACAATGCTTGGTAATTTTTTAATGGACTTTTGTAATCTTAAACTATGGGAAACGATTAACATGAATTTTGGGGAGAATGGTAAATAACATTTCAGAAAAGATTTTCAGGTGTGAAACTTTTTTGGTTTGGTTTTTCACCCTTTGAACTTAGAATAATTAATTAAGAAATATCCTCTTCAATTTGTGGTACGCAAAGCAATAGACAGTGCCTACAATCGATGAATTGCCTAAGCATAAATTCATAAAACTGAGCCAAGCTACAGAGCTTTTGTAAGTGTCTGGCCTTAAAATTATTGAATATGCTACTACATCTTATAACACAACACTGTAACAGCTGTTCCTTTTATTGTTCTGTGAAGTTTTGAGTTCAGAATTTGTGCTTTTGTTGCAGCAATTCTTTACCTCAAACACATCTAAGAGTAGGCAGTTCCTGTGTTCTCTTTTAGGTTTTTAGAATCCTCTTCTCAATAACGTCAATTAGGAGATTTGTCATTGTTTTGAAAGGAATAAGGATTGCACTCTTGAACGCATGGTTTAACAGGTAAACGATGGAAGAGATTACAGAATGTTTTTTAAATTGTATTTATTGCTAATGTTGAGGCCAAGCTTAAAAAAAAAAAAGGCCTAATTTGTGGCCACAAAATATGCAGACTCTTACACTCCTTGTAATCGTATGTGCAAACACTTTTTTAATATGCAATTTTCCCGTTGTGCTTGCAAATTCATTTGTTCATTACTGTGTTTTGCAGGTGCAGTTTAGGTATCCAATGGAGGAAAACAGACAATACATTGCCAGACTTTAAAGAGTTAATTAATGTTTTAACATTTCAAAACCATTCCACAGCACTTCCAAGGCAAAATGAAAATTTACAGTTGTTTAGGTTGGAAGAGCACACTTAGTTATGTCATGAGCTTTGTTTTAGCTAAAGATATTCTGTGTCATTCCTGCCAAACTTCAAATCCCCGATAGACTTCATACTTTCTGGAGTGTGGAGGGGTGTGGGGGTCTTTGTACAAGCACAGTGGATCCTATGTTTTCCCTGAAACTTACTAAGCTCTCCATTCTAGGATTGATAGGGGCCATGGAGTGACAAAGAATTCCCACCCCACAGAAATGTGATTTTGTCACAAGACTGCAAAACTCTTATCAGTCTTAAAAGCTGAAAATGGGAATGAAACTAGGTGTCAAGTACAGCAAAAATGTACATGACTCACCCCAGTTCACCAGCACAGATATCTGTATACTGGAGGGATCCACTCTGGGAGAGGGGAACTGCCTGGTTGAATCAGCTACTCCTCTAGGTGCCCTCACTAGGCCCAGCTCCAACCCACTTTTGCAATGGCACTGGCCAGCCACCCCAAAAATGGACAAAGTTATCCTGAATTTTCAAGTAGTGCCAGAAAATACTGACGTTTCACCAGACTGAAGGGGGTGGGAGGAAAAGACCACTGTTCTTAGTAGGATAATTGCTATGAATTTTAGAGATGATGACAAATCCTTTGGCCCTACCAGTGCTACCACCTCTGCAATAAGAAGTTTGCTGCAGCTTAATCAAATCTTTAAGGAACCCACCCCAATCCATTGCAGCTACCCAATCCCAGCCTGCCTAGAGATGGTGTTGGACTCCACCCTAACTCTGAACTATAAGGGATGTTTGAGAGCCATTGAGAATGCGGAGACCCCCATACCAGCTTAGTGGAAGAAAAGGGTAGGTTCCCAAATAACTGACAGTCTAGGTAAGACTTCTGCTAGTTGATATCTGAAACAGAATAAAGTATAGGCAAAAGTAACCCCTTCACCTCTACTGATTGGGATTACTACTGCCCTAACATGGTAGTTACTATGGCTGTCATAACTTGGTAAGGGAGGAACCAAAATTTATAGAGGACTATTGCCTGAGAGAACAGGAGTTCACTCCTTCACCCCCATCACTCTACAAATCCCAATGGATCCCTTGCACCAGGTCCCAATGCCCTCAATATTGGCTGAGCTAATACATGCCATGATGAGGGGCTGTTGTACCTATCATTATTGTGTGAAGCAAAGTCAGACTGTTGTCTTACATTTGCCCTCGTCTATTTTCAAATCTGTCCTTTTCCCAATACTAATGTAAAATATACAGCTGTTAAAACTAAACCAGGAGCCACCATTTAGGCTTGATATTCAGTACATAACTAAAGAACCATCTATTGTACCAGCTATTACAATACACATGTTTTAGTCCCACAGGAAATTGATTTAACAGTGTGGACGTGAGAGAGAAGGAAGAATGATTCATTACCTCAGTTGAGCCGTCCTGAAATCCTTTTTTGTTCTACACTGACCTTAAACTAACGTATGTCCACTATTATAACATGTCCTCTGTACTAGCCCAGCATGTCCTTTTTAAGTATTACAATGCAGTTCCCATTATCAACATAGACAGGTATTTAAAATGTCTATGCTGGTTTCAAGACAACAAGATCATCTTTTACATATTCCCTTGGGCAAAAGTGAGCAAAAAGGTAATAACATTTTCATTCCACTGAACAAGCTATACAGTCTGAGTTCTGGTGTTCTCTCATCAGATCATTTGTGCTAGTCCAGCACAATGTACTGTAATTTTTCGTTGTTAAATAATTTTATTTTTGAAGTTGCCATGATAGAAAATGTAAAATAATTTATAAAAGAAACAAATGACAAATTACAGCAACTAAAAGAAAACACTAACCATTCTTATGGAAAACAAACTTAAAAACAGAAATATTTCTGTCTTATAGCACATCTTCCATATGTCCATGCTAGAGTACTCATATATTTTATTGATTTACTAGAATTAGGCAGAACACACACATATTATCCTGATCAAAATCAGCAGGCAATGCAGTAGGCTAGATTCAAAGATGCTGTAGGAGAGAGGATCTTGTTCTTAAGGCACTAGATGTGCTTAATTCCTGGCTCTGTCACAGATTTCCTATGCAAATTGCAGTCTTAGTGCCACATGTAATACCTTGCCTACCTAAGGAGGTGGGAGGCAGTACTGGGAGGTGCTCAGTTACAACAGTGATAGGAAAGAAAGAGAAATACTAGTAAACAGGTGTGATTCAGAGTATTTTACATATGAAGTCCAAAGGTTTTAAATTAAAATAAATACTTCAAAATTTACAGTTTCCTGTTCTTTGCTTTTCTGCTAACTCTGCTCTTTCAACACCTCAACATACAACTTCTATTCACCTTTCAACTTGTCCCATTGTGCATGTACATATATACACAATTTATTGCAGAAGTGAGATGTGCTATATATCACTTATCACTAATTAGTGGATCTTGCAGCATAAAAAGGCTGTAGCAACCAAGTTAAAAAGACCTGAAAATTGGGTTTATTAAAAACTCATTCGGTATTTTCACACCAGGGTCCTAGATTTGATTCCTAATTCTGATCTTTACCAAAACAAATAGCTGCCAGCAGCCTTCATCTCCTGAGGATACAGGTATCTTAAGTCATTCAACAGTGATCCCCTCAGCCAATTAAGCAACAATTCTGTTGTGTAGAGGAATATAGGCACCACACATGGATGTGGTCTGAAGGGAAATCAGTGAAATGGCTGGAAGCAAGGTGGCCATGACATGGGGTTTTGAGGACAAAATATACTGCAAAAGGGGGAGCAAATGGAGGATCCTCACAACTTGGACAGAGATATGGAGGACCTTCAGCAATGGGGGGAATGTTAAGAGGAGACTCCTTCTCCTCATGAACAGAAAATGGAACATAATTATTTTAATTACCCTAGTACTAAAGCATAACATGCAGATATACAAAAGGTTCAAAAGCAACATGCCAAAAACTTTGGGTATTTTAAAACTTTCAGTCCAATCCTGCAAGACAATGAGCATCCTTAACTCCCAAAGAAAGCAAGGGGAATAGAAAGTACTTTGAAAATCTGAAAAATCTAACTCCTTGAAGTAACACCCTATTGCCTGCAGCAAGGGCATATTCCTTACCTGAGCCACTAATTAAAGAAAATTAAAGGAGGGAGGAAACTGCACAGTCTCCAGATTTTTTCAACAGTTATAAATTATTCTTACTCATTACTGTTGCCTATTACTAGTAATAACAGGCAGAAATTACTTCAGACCCATAACAATGAAGCAATGGAAAATGCAGAAACATATGAAGAGAATGCTCAATTATCAACTTTGCAAATACTTGAACTTAGGCGAACATAGAGGTTGTTTCTTGGCAGCTTGCTGGTGCTGTAAATTCCTATCCTCCTGAAATTCTTACATTTTGCTCAAGGGGTTATTCTTTTTCTGCCACTAGAACAAGAGAGAATCCTGAATGGCTGGCAAGGAGTTTACTTTTCTTCCCGAAAGGTTCCATTACAATGGACAGTACACTAATTCATTAGAGCTGTTCTTCCCTCTCAAAAGACTGCACAAAATAGCCAAGTCCATTTATATTAATAATCAACTTCAATACTGAACTGCCAGAAACGGAATGATTTTAATTAATAACATTCAAGCGGTTTAGAACAGAATAACAAGGCATATTCTATTTTGTTCATCATAACTTATGCCTGTTCTAAGCAGATGGGAAGAAGGCATGGAGTCTTTTAATTAGGCTGGAGAGAAAGCAGAAGTTAGGACAAGGACTTTGACTTTAGAGTTGGCTAGGAAGGGAGATACAGAATTTGGAATGGAGACTCTTGGATGCTAGAAGTTTGATAAGAGTCCAGTTAAAAAAAAATCATGTTGCCCTTCAGTATTTTATTTTCAAAGCATTAGGCTTGATGAGTCAGCTTTACATCAAACCGCCTTGACTACCAGTCTCCAGTACAAGCACAGGGTATTTTCCATACACTGGCCTTCTGATTTTAGGTTTTAACCAAAAAACACTGATAAAAAAACTGATAAAACACCCTCAAAATAAATAACACGCACTGAAATTGGTGTTTATCCAATAAACAGAAATATATCAGAAATAGTTGCTCAGGCTGTGCTGATTTCACCCCTTTCCAGTGCAGTTTGTTTATTCAGGAGCTACCTAGGCTCCCTGGCTTTCATCTAGGGGCTTGTCTACACAGAGAATGTGATTTCCAAAGCACACTAACCTGTCATACATAAATACATCCCTGTAGATCTTGCTGGTGCACACTAAAGTTTCCTAGTGTGCTTTAACATTATGTGTTACAGTATAATACATGTATATACCAAGGGAAATTCCCCCAAACACCCCAGTTTGTGGACACCTTCAAAGAACTCAAAAATTGCAAAAATATACCCCCCAAAACTATGCCCCCCCAACCCCCCCCCCCAGAAGCTATGTTCATATACCACTATTAAGCATATTATATGGCTTTGAGTCTTTAGTGTTTGTACAAGTGCTTTGGAGATATATTTAAGAGTGAATGATCTCCCAAGTGGTATAGCTGCCAGAACCACTAAATTTTTCTTGTGGTTCTTACATCCAAAGCACTCATAAAGTTACACTCACAGCAAAAGATATACAACGGTCACAGTATTTATATAAAGTATTTGATCTTAAATACTAGGGTGGAGCACCTTTTAAGGTGTATATCCGTCATGCAAAAATTATCCCATGTTTATGACCTCAGTTATTTTTCTGCATTGTGGATTTAACATTTGTGAGCCTAGTTTAGTGCTCAAGAAAGGAAGTAAGTTTCCATTCACTACAATGGAGTTACAATCAACCATGCTAATGATTAATTTGGCCTTGTGACTGTACTCTCAAAAAATGCTAGCAGCCATCAAATAAGAAATATTTTAAGCTTACGCAATCTAATTACACTGTCATGTGCTTCCTCCCTCAGACTGCTCAATATCTGATAATTAGCATATTAATGGTAATTATTTGCATCTTGATTTTTAATTTTTATGGTTCTATTGTTTGTGACCTTATATTATTATATTTGTGCTTATTTCTGGTACTATGTGTTTTCATTTTCAGGAGTCATCTTTGTGAAAGGTGTTCCTAATATTCTTATTTTAGGATTCTTAATTCTTCTCTTTGTTTTCTTAATTCTCTCTGTAAAATATTTCAAACCCTTTGTTAATTCAAAGAAAGATTATAATATTCATTGATTCCATGCGTTAGTCACCTTTGTTGACTGGCTGAGCAGGTCAGAGTTTATTTGATGCAGATTTTCTTAATTCTGTTAAACGTCGTGATAAAGAGCACACTGCAACATTTTACTCTTGCTCTGGAGAGGATGTTTGACCTGGATTCTATTTTAATGATGAGAGCCATTCATTGATTGGCAGAATATGACTGTCATTTCTAACAGAGGCCATGGGACTGCAGTTCAACTCTCTTGCAGCTATTATTCCAGTCCAGAACCAGAAAAGCAACTACCATCCCTTGGACACCTGTTAAGGGTATTTCTGGCCAGTGCAATTTCTACCTTTCATTCAATGCTCCCTTTCGCAATGGCATGTTAGTTACATATAGCTAATGTCAGTGGCGCATAAGGAGTACAGAGGGGCCCCTTCAATAGACAAACACAGCTTACACCCTACCCGATTCTAGAACAAATCTATTATAAGGCTTCTGTAATATGGAGCACAGTGCATGGGCCCTCCTCAAAGGGGCTAGTTTCTTTCATCATGGACAAGCAATAGAAACTAGAAGAGAGTGCATTAGCAGTCCACGTAAAGTGGGTATCCTGAAATTGAAACAGTTTCAGCAATTCATGTCTTTGGTAAAAGGTATTTATCAGGCATAGTAGAAGGGAAATAATGAATAGGTGAGCAGAAAAAACAGAAGAACTACATGTCCTATAATATTTTTTTCTCACTTAGGCTTGCTTACCCGAGGAGGTCAAGTCTCTTCCAGAAGAGAATCACCCAAACAGGCTCAAGGAAAATGAAAAAAGGGATTTTTCTTCTTGCTGGACTGTTTTCATTTAAGACTCAGGAAAAGCAGAACTGTCTGAATACTGAGTATTCTACACAATACAGCTTTCACTAAGTCCTCAATGGAAATGAGCCAGAAAGAAAAAGAATCAACAGGCAGGCCTGTCCACATGCTTTAACTACCAAAATACAGTATTTGCTTCAAATTTTTCTTCAGGGACTCCTCCTTTAAAATATATTTCCTTCATGGGAGGCTTGAATAGTTTTCCCTATACTTTAAGTCTAGTCTACACTGGTGGGGGGGGAGGAAAATCGATAAAAGTTATGCAACTTCAGTTATGTGGATAACGTAGCTGAAGTCGACATACTTAGATCTAATCACTGTGGTGTCTTCACTGCAGCAAGTTGAGTGCTGCCACCCCCACCCCTCCGTCAACTCTGCCTGCATCTCTCAAGGCGGTGGAGTACAGGAGTCGATGGGAGAGCATTCAGGGGTTGATTTATCACGTCTAGACCAAATGCAATAAATCGACCCCCGCTGGATCTATCGCTGCCCGCCAATCCAGTGGCTAGCATTAACATACCTTTAGAGAAGTAACACACTAACGAAGTAGGAAACATTTGGTGCTAGAACAGACAGACATGAGAATGAGATCTGATAAGACTGGCAAAACACCAAAGGAGCAGAACAGAGAACACTTGACCATTACATTTGAAGTTAGAAATCATTCTATTAAGACAGACCAATAAACACCTGTCCATACTATGATCAAAGGATCTTCCACTCTCCTAACCCTCCCAACCAGCTCCTCCACATGAAACTTGAAAGAGAGAGAATATAAACTCCAAAAATGTTGTTAACCTTGGATGCTGCAGCAGCAGCCATGGAACTGTTATGTGAGTGCTCCAAACTTTTGGCTCCAAATTAGAGATAAAGATTCCACGCTATCCAACCCATGCATGGGTAGTCAGGGTAAAGCCTGCTTACTTAAGGTTAACACCGGGATCATAATCTAGGTATTTCTAAGGCTCCCACAAAGACCGAAGTATACGAATTCCAACAAATGTAAAGCTTATTTTGAGTCACTGCTGGGATTTAAACTCACAATCTTTTGTTAATCTTTACAACGATTTCTCAGAATTTAGCTCTTTGAAAAGTTTTGTATATGTACTTAACTGACAAACTGTAGAATTATTGTTCTATATAGTTTGTCAACCAGATGAGTTAACTGATGCACTGTTTCTATAGAAGCCAATAGCATTAGCTAACTGATTAACATGGCCCAGTATAGCGATGTCTTCTATTTATCTTTTATTCTCTTCAGTGGTTTACTAAATTAAGAGGTATTTGTTTTTTAGTATTTTATAAGCCCAGGATCTGTGTAAATTGCTACATGGCAAATTTCATTTAGCAAGTTTCATTCTCGTGTCAGGTATTTGTTTTATTTGGCTTAACTGAGCTGCAATTTCCTTTGGTAAAAGTTTCTGAACAAGAGATCCTTTGTCAGTGGCAGGAAAACTAATCTTTATCTGTGCTTTGAGGACATTTAGTGAGACATGCAACTTTGCAGTATTTTCTCAGATTTTATTTTGTGCTCCAACCTTAATCCAAATGACGGATCAAAGTCTACCTTCATTTACATACCCATGCAACTCCCCATGCCAGACTTCCATGGTTATAAGTGAAGGTAGAATTTGGTGCTACTTTTAATGCAACTGTTAAGTAGAATGACAAGCAATAATTAAATAGAAAAAAAAATAGTATTTCATGACACGTGTTAAAAAGAATGAGTGAAATTCTGTGTTTTAAATTATAGATCTCTATGCAAGCATGTTTCTTCTTCTCTTTCGCAGGTACAATACAGCAAATACACAGGTCTGGATTGTTGCCTTCATACACCAGCTCTGAAAACATACAAAAGCCATAAACCAGAGGATCTCCTCACAAGGAAATACTTCCATTGGAAGACGGCTGTATGGGAGGATGGAAGCAAGAAAAATGATCATCTACCTGTCTACCACACCTGGCATAGGGGCATACCAGGGAGGGAGCAAAGAGGCATGACTGCTCCAATTATTCTTACTACTGGATGTCTCCATTGGGAGCTGTTGCAGGCAGTGAGAGTTAGGGAAGGGATGCGAAGAATTCGATAGTATAAAGATGTCTTAATCACCCCACTCCCTCAAACCCAGCCTAAGCTGAACTCAGCTCAATCACAGACCAAAATATCAGGACCAATGTGCTCATTCATATTGCGTAGAGGATATAAAATACAGGAAGTCATTGTTTCATAAGCAACTTGATATTAAACTTTTTTTCTCATTGACACTTAGTTTGGTTCATTTTTAATTAAAAAAATAAAGCCAAAAAGAAAACAAAAAAACCCACACCATGAAAGTTAACTGAAGTTATTCCATTGTTATGTCATTTAATAGTACTGAGTAAATCTTATTGAATTAGACATTAGCTTATTACATAAGCAATAATTAATTAAAGCTAAGATGCTGTTCCCACCATAAATCTTATTTTATAGGGTTATAATTTGGACATTTTAATTAACTCCATGCTGAAACTTGGCATACAATTTTAATACATAAGAGCACATTTTAGTCTACAAAATTACTGAAATTGGTTAAACTCTCTTCTAATGCAGGAGGTTAAAAAAGGGGGGATTTAATTTCATGACTAAATTGCTTTATGAATTTAGAGCCATTTGCATGCATGGCCCTTACTCTACATGCAGAACCCCTACTGAAGTCAACGGAACTTCTGCTTATCAGTGCCCGATTGCCTGCACTTTTGGGCTAATGCCTGTTTATAATATCACCTGTATGACGTGTGTAAGGAATTTAAGTGCTCTCTCAACATTAATGTTCTTTTCTCTTTCTTTCTTTGGGGAGCGAGCGGGGAAGTATGAGGCAAGGAAACAATCACCCTCTACTCTGATCAAACACCCTTTACTGAACAGTAAAGATAAAACAGTTAATGTTTTCACTCTGACTCTAAACTGTACCTTTGCTCCATCATTTAGCGCTCCAGTGACCTGTATTATCCATACTGAAAACAGCACATAGGAAGAACACACTGCAAGTGCAAACAGAGAGTGGCACCATGAAACTCTTTATCTGAGTTTCTCTCTCTCCTTCACCTTACGGGCTGCTCCCATGGCACGTCGTTCCTCCTGCAGTTTTCCATAGAAAGTCGATTCAACGACAGGGACAGGAATTAGGTAAAATGAGCGAGATGTTCGTGGCCTCGAGGGAGGAGCCCGTTCCCAAGGCGCACGGGGAAGGATCCTGCAGGATGAACGTATCTGTATTTCAATCTACAACCCTCCCGCTGTCAAGTGCAGGTTTCCCAGCGTTTATGGCTCCTGCTCGCAGTTTCTATTAGCCAAGAGCCACTTTCTCCAAACCTGCCCGGCAGCTGCTCACCTGCCCTTGTGCGCCCCCATAAACCCCGACCCAAAACAAAGCCCGGTAACTTACGGCGCTGGCACAGCCCCGGCACAGCCGCTAGCACACGGGCGGCCCGCAGCATGGGGCCCGGCCCTCGTTGGCATTTCTGCAGCGAGACGATTCCAGCAGTGAGAAAAGCCAGGAGTGGGATCCACATAATGCGAAGCAGACGGCACCTCTCCCGGTCCTGGCGGCCAAGTCTCGGCCGAGCGGCTCGCTCGCTCTCAGCCCCGCCGGGGGCTCGGGCGGCTGCGGGGGAGGACGACGAGGAGGAGGAGGAGGAGGAGGAGGAGGGGCGCACCCTTTGCAGGTAGGAGGCAGGGCAGGGGCAGCGCGCGGCGCCGCATGTCAGGGGGAGCGGAGGGACCCCCGAGCCCGGCGCAAAGCCACTTGGCGGCAGCAGGAGCCGGGTCCTTTCCGCGCAGGGACGGCGGGTGCCTCCATCCGCCCCCAGCCCGGCGCACAAAGGGCTTTTGTCTCTCTCTGCCCGGCGGCGGGGGAGGCACTTGGCAAGGCCCCAGCAGCGACGCGTGAAGCTGCCCCCCGACTCGCTGCACCGCCCTCCCCCGGGGCCCGGCCCGCCAGGTGGGCTCTGCCGGGGCAGGGTCGGGGGCCCCGGGCGGCTCCTCCCCGGGAGCAGAGACGGCTCCACGCGCGGGGGCTGCCGTCTCCCCGGCCGGCGTATCCGGCTCGCGGGGTCCCGCGTTGCTAGGAGACGACCAGCGGCAGGGCAGGCTCCAAGCGCGTCCGGGTCTGGGGGGCGCTGAGCTCCGGCTGCGGCGCGCGGGGCGGGGCGGGGCCGCATGTCTCCGCCCCCGCTCGGCTCGGTTTGTTGCGCGGGGCTGCAGCATCCCGGCGCTCTCCCCGCTCCTCTTCGGCGGCGCTGTTGCCTGCGGTGCCTTGCGCCAGCGGGGCCGAGCGGGCCCCTGCCTTGCACGGCGTCCCCAGTCCTCCGGAGCCCTCCCACCATTGCACCCCGGGGGACCCACCCTCGCGAC
>ML677349.1:41094247-41192436 GCA_007922305.1 Dermatemys mawii | reverse complement strand
CTTTCTTTCTTTCTTTCTTTCTTTCTTTCTTTCTTTCTTTCTTTCTTCTCTAAAGCATAGTACCATGTAAATTACCCAAACATTAAAAGACTAAATTAAAACAGCTCTAATTCTGTAAAGGAAGGTATAACTTTTATTATAAAATATAGATTAGCTCAGTGTTTCTTACACTATCATTCTATAGATAACATCACAGGCAGATCTCCGCGGGAACCTTCTTTCCAACGTCCCAGTTCCCCATTCAAAATTCTACAGTCCCGCAGAACAGCTCTGTGGGTACAGATGATCAAAGGACCACAGTAGGAGATTCACTGTATTAGATTACCCAGTCTAGAGAGATCTCTATCAATTTGACTATATAATCTGCATAATAAGTGTAGCATTGCCCACAACAACTTTTATAAGTTCTTCTTAAGGGATGTGCAACATGCCTCACGTGGCATGTGACCAGGATTCATCACTGAATTTGGTCGGCTGGTTGGATCATTATCTTCCCCGGCCCAGCTGGGTACTGATGGGGAGTGTGACATGAATGCTGGCACCCTTTTATAAGTTACCTACATGCATATGATTCCATCATATAAAACTGACTTTTTATTGAAAAGTCCTAATTTATAATGGATTTCAGACATCTCTGAAGTAGGCAGGTATTATTCCCTTACTACAGATGGGGAAAATGAGGTACAATGTGGCTAAGTGGCTTAGCGAGGGTTACCAAGGCAGTTATCATCAGAGTGGAGACTGGAGTTCTGCAGGAGAATACACAAAGGGACCATGGCTATGGTCCTGCCTCCTCTGAACTGCTGGAGTGTTTTGCATTCCAGAGGATACATGGCGGGAGCAGTCTAAGGACTGCAACTGTGCCTGCCTGCTGTGAGTGGTGGTGCTTGTTCCACAGGGTCCCTGTGCAAAGCTCATTTCTGGGGCCCCTATCTGCTCAGAAGATGTCATTTTCCTGTAAAATGGCATCCCCCGCATAGGTAGGGCACATTCTGGCGCCTCTTCCATTGTGTTTGTCACTAGGTTCAAGTAACTGAGTTACTATGTCAGAGGGCCCCTTACTGCCTCAGGGCACCCTGTGATTACACGGGCTGCAGGTGCCGATCTCCACAACTGCATACTGCCCTCCTCCTTTGCACAATCCAGGAGGTAGTCAGACACACTTTGGCCCTCAGTTAGCTCAAGAGCCATCTGTTGCTTAAAGGTGTGGGATATTTTTGTTTTTCACTAAAGCCAATTGATGTGACCAGAAGTTTGTCCTAATTTTTAGATCTGTCATCGCAAATCCAGAGGATATGCAGATGGGAAGAGTCATACTTTTTGGAGGGCTGCCAGATACATATGGGATTTAATTTTTTTCATTTCAGTTTTGTCCCTCTAATCTCTTACAGCTACAGTGACCTTAGCTGTTGCTTGTAACAACAACAGAAAAACATTTTCCATGCATAAAGAGTGATTTTTAAGATTTTTAAGATTTAAAGAGTGATGGTGTCCCTTTAAAGCAACCTATGAAACCTTTAGGTGGCAGCCAAGGGCTACAATTTGAACTCCTAGATTTACTCTTGTGTGTGGTTTATGGACTGTAGTTCTAACAGTGTTGAGAATACTATTAAAGAGTGAGTTTCCAGTCTACCCAGAGGCAAAATTAAATAGAAATTTAACACTTAAAGCATGATGTCTGCTAAATATACATTTGGACACATTGGAATGTAACTGGGACCTCCCTTCCTGGCCCAGCCAGCCATCATGCTTCCGCTCTGTTCTCCTGCAAATCGCTTCTGAAAAAACACTTCTCCATGAAGCCTAAAATCCTAGTTGTTCTGCCTCTCTGGCCTACTACCTCTGGGTCAGGCTCTTATTAGTCCTGGGACTGCATCCATGGGTGGGGTGGAGGCATACAAGGAGGTATCTATCTCCTCACCTTCCTCCTGCACACCACCCAAGCGCCCATAACAATAACAGTTTTTGTGAGCCTGTCCTCTCCATTCCTCCAAGTCATCTGGAAAGGGAAAGAAGGAGGAGGGTATCACTCTGCCTTCACCTCCTGCCCCGGCACTAGCCAACAGAGCAGGGCCAGAGCACAATGATTTAAAAGGAATAATCTAACTATAGTGAAAATTATGCCTTTGTGGACTTGGGGTGAAAGTGAGTCACCAGGGAATCATGTATCTCAGTGCTGGCCCATTCAAGCAGGAGGGAGTTGTCACCCCATGCTGGCTAGCTGATTATGTAATCTATTGCTCAATTGTCTACTTTTGTACCAATCCAGAAAAGTCAATGGAAAACCATTGAAGATAAACTATAAACATCAAAACCACATGGAGGTACAAAGGAACATTACAACCAACCATGGATCACCCTTTCTGGGAAGAGAGACAAAAGACTGACTCAGTATAACACAGGATGGAGAAAGAGACTCTGTATCCATTCACTGAGGAAACGTCTTGTTGAGCAGTGGTGTTTCATGAAAGATTGGATCCTGGTTCTCAGGGAGCCAGCCAGCTCTGCAGCAGACTGAACTTTGGAAGACTACTTTATTAGATAGGAAAGGTAACTGTTAGTAAGTGTAGGCCCTCATTTGCATTTTATGATTTTGTTTTCTATTGTATCCATTTGTTCCCATCATTCTCTCATTTCTAGTAGAAACTCTCTTCTTTCTAAATAAACCTTCTTTTGCTTTATTATAAATCCTCACAAGTACTGTGCATTATACAGGAGCAGTGATTTGAGGTAACACTGGTAAACTGAGGTACACTGTTCCTTTGGGAGCAAAGGATCTGGGAGTTCTGTGAGTAGCCAGCGTCTGGGGCTGGAAATCACGGAAGAATGCTTTAAGGGGACTTGGGGACTGGGATGCACCTATTGTTAACCTGAAAGGCAAAGATAGGGCTAGCATAGCCCAGACAAGGAGTGGCTGAAAGGCTGATGGTGTTAAGAAGATAGCACCCAGTTACCACACACAAGACTCCCGCTTGCTAGAGGCAGGGGTAACACTGTAATTCATAGTCCTGGGTACCCAAGATCTGTCACAATAAGGACTATGTACTACCATTTTGACATAAGAAAACTGGTAACGCTGCAGTGTATACTCTGCTGTTCCAGAAATGGGAAATCTGAAAGACTTTCAAATAGCGGAAAATATTTATTTTATAATCTTCAACACTCTTGACATAATTAACAACTATACGTGGAAAAGAATCAGTTTGTTACTCGGTAGCAAAATGCAACTCCCTCTAAAGTAAAATGCAGCATATGCTCTGTTGCCATCTCCAGGATAAATTGCAGTATTCATTATAATGGTACTAATAACCTTACATAACAGGGATCAGTGATCTGAATTCAGCAGTGATATAAGTATTTGTATGTGTTCCACAACAGAAAACATGTATAAGGGGCCAAGCAGTCTATACCATTTTAACCATGGCCGTGCAACTTCCATTTCAATGGCTTGCAACATTTTATGGTGGGCTGAATTTATGGGTGTTTGTTAAAGTAAGAAGGGCTTGCTTTATCTGACACCTTCCACACAGTTGATTTTCCTACTACTTCTTCCACTCTGCATATTGACTAAACTCATTGGATACATCCACTAAATTCCCAGTGACTGCAAGCTTAGCAACAACTTTGCTTTTATTATCCCTTACACCCACTATTGGATCAACTCTCCCCACCTTGCAAGTGAGAATTTTGTTTATTCCTAGATGCAATTTGCTGAATTTGGCCAAGGAAATGAAGAATACCACATCTAATCAAAGTAACAAAGGAACTTAGGTAAGCAGAATGTTGTTATCCATTGTAGAATTTAACCAAGACACAATAAAAGGTTCCCCTACATTTGCAAGAAGTGCCATAGGATATTTAGATTATTAGAAGTGGCTACTAGAGTCTTCCACCCAGAAGACCTGACAACAGTTTCTTTCATGTAAATTTTCATTGATACTGGCACTTTATGTATGTTCACTTACATAACAAAACATTGCAGAATGAATTCTTAGGGTTTGTCTACATTTACAGTGCTGCAGAGGTGCCACTGTAGCATTTAGTGAAGAAGCTACCTATATACCAAGAGAAGAGCTTCTCCCATCAGCGTAGGTACTCCACCTCCTCAAGATGTGGTAACTATGTCAATGGGAGAGGCCTCTCCATCAACTTAGTGCTGTCTATACCAGCAGTTATGATGGTATAATTACATCCCTGGATTTTCCACACCCCTATGCTGACACAGGTTTGTAGCGCAGACGAAGCCTCAGAAACAGAGCTGTTAAATGCACTTGTTTTTAATTAAATAACTTGTCACTGGGCAACCCTCCCATTCAGGCATGCAGTCTCTCAAGGAATAATATTTCTTTTGATCCTATGTTTCATATTGCAGTGATATTCCAAATACCTGTGATCAGTGGATCATTTATTTGTTCTCTCTCACGCTGAGCTAGAATAAGGGTTCTGGTGTGATACATTTAACTTCGTAGGGAATGGCATTCCATTTGTTGTTAAATGTGATTTTAAAATGCTAATCTGAGAAACAGGATAAAAATAATCTCCCAAATTACAGTATTTCTGTTGGATTGTAAAATCCTGCCTTGTCTGTGAGAAATAATGGTACAGTTCTAGTGTGACGTAGAAGGAATTTGGCTGTCAGGTCAGATAAATAATAATATCAGTTGTGAGTAATTGCCCTGTGGTGAAAATGCCTCCTGAAGTAGCTACATTCGAATTTCTAAGCAACTCTTCCTAAAATGCCACATTTTAAGTGGTTATGGTTTTCAAGTAATTAAATACAATAGCAAGAAATGCTCTGATTTCATTCCTCTCCCTTTAGTACTCCTCTTCAGTACTCCTCTTCAGTACTGACTCACTTCAACAAATCCTTGCACAAGGTCTGCACAAATGAAAAAAATGGCTGCCAATAAAGCAGAACATCAAAATACCAGTATTTTGATCTGTTAAATGTGTGGGGTCCTAACATATTAAATAGCTCAGATTAGACATTTTCTGAATGACTCTTGTACACTCCTCTGTCACAATGGAACTCTATAATAAGAGTAAAGAATCTATACAGGAGACAGACCTTTCTCATGGTTCAGTCCGAGACTGTGGAATGAACTCCCACAGCAACTAACAACCAGCACAAACTTCACCACCTTCCACTCCAAGTGAAAGACACATTCCTTTGTCCTATCTTTAACCTAAATACATAGCAACATGTATATTTTAAAAAAATACCAAAGCAAGATACTCCTCTGCATACACTTCTCTCCTGGGGAGAGAATGAGAGAACACACTCTACATGACAGATGTTAGTCACATAACTTAACAAACTACTGGAAAGTGCTTGAATACAACGGTGGTGAGCACAGTGTAAGATATTATATAGAACAGAATAGTATGTATGTCTATATAAAATAGATATTGTCATAATCTTATAAATAAGAGGCTGGTTCACTTGATTCAATTGACTAGTTACTGTATATGTTTACCTTCCTATATGAATCATACGTACCCCAACCTTTGGTACACCATAGGTTCCAATATGACTACAGCAAAAAGGCATTTACTGATGTGATCCAAAAATACACAAAATTCCCATGGGCTTCCAACGATGTCTCCATACTTTTAGAGACAGTCTAAATAAGAGGAAGTTTATTTAACCATTGCTTTATGTGATTAACTAATGACCATCCAATATTCTTTTAGCATGAAAAAGCTACTACTTCCTCTCCTTTTTACAAGGGGAATCTCACTGCCGTGCATGCTCCTTGTTTCATATTTTTTTAAAATTGTAGATACAGTATATTATCCACATCCTTTTTTGCAACGTAGCCTATTGTTAATTTTGCTTTTTCACGTATTTCAAGACTTTGCGTCACTCTTTTTATCTATTTGTTTGTTCTATTTCTCCACGTAACATAAAAATGTGTCTTTCAATGCTTCTCTGACCTACTTTTAGTTTTGTTCTGTCCATTTGGTGAGTGTTCGTGATTCCGCTCCACCATGGCATGGTACATTGATGTTATACTACGTGAGATATTTATTGAATGCAAGCATCAGGACATGAGAGACTCAAACACTATGGGTTGAACACAACTGTAACGTCTTCAGTTTCCTCAGTTCTGCTGAAAATCTTTTCATTTTTTCTGTATTCTTCACATATCATTCAAACAAAAATTGTTAAATGACAAACATTAAGTGGACTCTGCAAGAGAAAAATCCTTTTTATGCATTGAAGTTCAAATTTTCAAAAACAGCTTATAATTCTGAATATTTCAGTTTTAGGATACCCAACTTTAGATAGCTAAGTCCTGATTTTGAGAGATGCCCAAGTACCCTAGACACCAACTAAAATAAACTGGATGAAATGTATGCACATCAACCACAGAGAGACATACACAGATTCTTTTCCAGGGGAACTGATGTTCATTCCTAACTAAGGCATCACTGTAGTTGCATGTATATTTTTCCCTAGATAAACTCTATCGATTTTCAGTATATCCCGCTCTAACTGATTATACTCAAAGTTAGAAATCTACTATTTTGTTTAAAATCTAATAATTACAAACAGTTGTCCATGTCCATTATCTTTAGTTTTCACACCAGAGAAAAGCAAAGGCACGTATCTTTTTTAAGATCACCACCCTTCATCAGGATGCACAACATTATCTTTCTTTCTTTATTAATGATCCCTGAAGCTTTTTCATACCATTTAAGTATACTGTCCTAATTTATATCTAGAAATTATTTTCAGAACTGTATATGTTTATCATATCAAGAAGACTTTAAAAACATTTCTCTATTGGTTGATAGTGTAATATCTGTCTTGTAATTGATCATGCGTGAGAAAGACAATAGTGCCTCTAGACAGCCTTTATCTAAAGTTATCAACTAAATCATGCACAGTTCATTTTCTCCTTTTTGTTCGTAGTCTGTGCTGGAAAAACAACAGTGTGAGTCACTATTATATAAAGCGGGTCCATATTTTCTTCTCGACTGTATGTCTCTTGTCAAAGAATCCACATGCCAGCACTAATGTGGAAGTGGTATCACTGGGAAAGAATGTGCAGACAGAATAACAGTATTTATTTCTTTTGCCAGAATATTCTACCTATGTAAAGATCTTAGAGCAGGCAGATGGGAAATGCCTAACAAAAATACAGGCCAAGAGGATGTAGAAAGAACAGGTTAGGACTGCCCATCTGTGAAAAGTTTTTGAATGTCAGATGTAAGACTTGGATAGTTAGCATAAAAAAATGAAAGCCCCAGTATCTCCAGATGATGCATATGTTGGGTCTCTCATAAACTATTACAGAAGTGCTTTGAATTTGTAGCAGTAACATAAGATAATGCTGGTAAACATTTACTATTATCACCTGAGTTAAATTCAATAGGTTAACCCCCTCACATTCTGCCTGTGTAAAAAGAGGTCTCTCTTTTATACTAGTTTATACACAGTTTTTTCTGTGTTGATATATTGTGCAATGCAAGTAGGCTGATTTTGGTCAGACAAATTTGGCAATTCTATGTGAATTCCTGAAACTGTTTTAGTGAATATCAAAGTGGATGATTTTACCACTAAACTTACAAAGACTTCTAATTAGGTACATGAAATCTTACTATAAAATAACAGAGTATATAATTAGGGATTCAATTTTTCTCATTTTCACTGGCTATTTTTGTGCCTAGTAAGTTTAAAATAAAGTAATTTTTCTAGGTTTAAGAATAGCAGCCATGTTAGTCTGTATCTGTAAATAAAATGAGGAATACCTGCAGCACCTTAGAGACTAACTGGTTCATTTCAGCATAAGCTTTCGTGGGCTATAGCCCACTTCATCGGATGTATAGACTAGAACAAACAGAAATAAGGTGCATTTATGCACACAGAAAGCAAAAAAAGTTGTAAATTACCATACCAATTCTAAGAGACTGTTCAATTTGAATGGGCCATTATCAGCAGGAGAAAAAAAAAACCTTTTGTAGTGAATACCAATGTGATATATGCCATCATGTGCCAGCAATGCCCCTCTGCTATGTACATTGGCCAAATCGGACAGTATCTATGCAAAAGAATAAATGGACACAAATCTGACATCAGAAATCATAACATTCAAAAACCAGTAAGAGAACACTTCAATCTCCTTGGCCTTTCTATTAAAGACTTGAAGGTGTCAATTTTAAAACAGAAAACCTTCCAAAACAGACTCCAATGAGAAGCTGAGGAACTGGAATTAATTTGCAAATTAGACACTGTCAACCAAGAATTAAACAGGGACTATGAGTGGCTTTGTCATTACACTAATTGAATGCATTTTCCTAGTTAAGTCTCTTTCACAGATTCTTATCAATTGTTAGACATAGATCCACTAAATTTTCACTACAAAAGTTTTTTTTTCTCCTGCTGATAATGGCCCATCCAAATTAAACAGCCTCTTAAAATTGGTATGATAATTTACAACTCTTTTTTTTGCATTCTGTGTATATTAATGCATCTTACTGCTGTTTGTTCCATTCTATGCATCCGATGAAGTGGGCTATAGCCCATGAAAGCTTATGCTGCAATAAAGTGGTTAGTCTCTAAGGTGCTACAGGTATTCCTCGTTTTAATTTTTCTAGGTTTATCTAAATTGTGACTGAATAAATTTTAGCAAAAAATCAGTTGTTTCACTAGCATTGAAATAAACATAAAATATTAGAAAGCAATAAAAGCTTGAAAACAATCTTATTATTTGCATCTCTCAAAACTGGATGATTGGGCAATAAAATGGCAGATGAAATTTAATGTTGATAAATGCAAAGTAATGCACATTGGAAAGCATAATCCCAGCTATACACATAAAAAGATAGGGTCTAAATTAGCTGTTACAACTCTGGAAAGAGATCTTGGAATTATTGTGGATAGTTCTCTGAAAACATCCACTCAATGTGCAGCGGCAGTCAAAAAAGCAAACAGAATGCTGGGAATAATTAAGAAAGGGATAGATAATATGACAGAAAATATCATATTGCCTTTCTATAAATCCATGGTATGCCCACATCTTGAATACTGTGTCCAGGTGCAGTCACCCCATCTCAAAAAAGATATATTGGAATTGGAAAAGATTCAGAAAAAGGCGACAAAAATGATTAGGGGTTTAGAATGGCTTCTGTATCAGAAGAGATTAATAAGACTGGGGCTTTTCAGCTTGAAAAACAGACGGCTAAGGGAATATATGATTGAGGTCTATAAAATCATGACCGGTGTAGAGAAAGTAGATAAAGAAGTGTTGTTTACTACTTCTCATAACACAAGAACTAGGGTCACCAAATGAAATTAATAGACAGCAGGTTTAAAACAAATAAAAGGCAGCATTTCTTCATACAATGAACCTGTGGAACTCCTTGCCAGAGGATCTTGTGGAGGCCAAGACCATAACAGGGTTAAAAAAAGAACTGGATAAATTCATGGAGGATAGGTCCATCAATGATCATTAGCCAGGATGGGCAGGAATGGGGTCCCTAGCCTCTGTTTGCTAGAATCTGGGAATGAGTGACAGCAGCTGGATCACTTGATGATTGCCTGTTCTGTTCATTCCTCCTGGGACATCTGGCACTGGCCACTGTTGGAAGACAGGATACTGGGCTAGATGGACCTTTGGTCTCACCAAGTAGGGCCATTCTTATGTTCTCTGTTACCATACAATAAAAAACCATATTGGCCATATTGTTGCTATGTGTGACAAATAGTGAACCACAGAAAGCACGAGTAGAAAGTGATACCAGCTGTAATTTACAGCAGACAATCTGAAGAGGACCTGTCTTTTCTTAAAAGTCTTTTAAAAGCTATCTTGCCCTCCTCCTCCTCCGAAGTTTTTTAAACTAAGATCTTAATTTCTAACCAAAATTTGGAATCCCTGTATGATACCACAGTTAGGGAATACAATAAGTCAATCTTTCAAATTGGAATGAACAAACAAACAGATTTTATAACAGCTACTAAAGTCATGTATATAAACCTGCTCCCAGCCTGTACATCAGGGAAAAGAAATACCAAAGGATTGTTTATAGCAAATATCTAGGACAGAAGCCCAGGTAAATAGCTATATTTTCTGTCTTTTTTATGCTCTTCTTGTCCAGAATTATTCCATAAAAAACAAAATCCATATTTTAAAAATTTCAGGCTCAATTCAAAATTATTCATCTTCTTTCTCTATGGGAACAAACATGTTGCTATGGAGATGGACTGTAGCAAAGACAAAATATAGATACAGATAGATTCCCTGGAGGAACTTAATTCATGACATAAGTTAAATACTTGAATAGTATAAGCCCTGTCCAGACATGTCTTGTTTTGGAGAACTGCTTCAAAGATACAGTAAAATAGACACAATCTTCCACTATTAGTGGGAACTGCTTTAGGAACAAGATTAAGCACCGTTTAAAAATAGTTTCTCTCTTTTTAGATAAAATGACAGTACAGCAATCTTTTTATGGCTACATCAAGCTTTATTACAATATAAGAGGCAATAAATAACAAGTGAACAACCCCCCACCCCAAAGATAATGTTTGCAGAGAAAAGCAGAGGTTGGAGCTTTATTAATGCAAAGGGAAATCTATAGCCATCTAGTACATCCCTGCTATCACTTTGCAAAAAGGCTATTTGGAACAGAGAGAGCAGAGAAAAAGGTCAGATGCTCCTGCTCCAAAAGACCCCCTACCGCTTGATCTAAGCAAGAATCTCCGTTCGTTGTTCAGATTATAGGATTATAACTAGGCTTGGCAGAATTCAATTTTTTATTTTTTAAAAAATAATTTTGATGGACAATAGCAATGTTTATTTTTTAAGCATGCGATGGGCTGAGTTCCCTCTAAGCTGCGTGGCCAGGTGACTGCATAGTCTACTATCGTGTGCCACACACTTCAGATATCCCTCCCCGACTGCTGTGCTGCTCTTGCCCTCTGCCTTCAAGCCCCTGGCCAGCTGCTCCTGGGAGCCTCCTGCTTGCTGTGCAGAGTAGCGCTGATATCAGAGTGTCTCCCTTCTCTTGCCCCTGTACCGCATCTCCACGGAGCAGGGGAATGGGACATGACAGGATTCAGGACAAGGCTCAGGATGGAGGGAGCATGCTGGCAGCTATTGGAGGCTACAGACTGCTGAATGCCGATCTTCTTAAAAGAGCAGAGTACTTAAAGGGGAAGCACATGTCTCTCTTTGTTGCACGCTCTCGCTCTCTCTCACACATGCACACACTGTGTGTCTCTCTGTCACATATGCACTGTGTCTGTCTCACACAAACACACACACACTGTGTGTGTGTGTGTGTTTCTCTCTCTCTCTCACATGCAGTCTTTCACACTTACTTCCCAACACGGACTTGTATTATCGTTGTTACTTGGTACTTCTTTCAAATTGTGTTGTTTTATTTTTTTTTTGACTTCTTATTTTTTCATAATTTTTATTTCTCTTATGCTTAAATTTAATTCTCCTGGGTGGTGCTTCCTCCCCTTAGGCCGCTAGGCCACAACACCTAGCACAGGAGGACGGCCCTATTGATGCCAGCCGCTGGGCCACGCCGCCCTGTGCAGGAGGGAGGCCCTATGGACTCTGGCAGTAGGTCATTCTGTCTGAGAAGAAGAGCAGTTATTCGGACTTTGGTGGCAGGGTCATAACATCCCTAAAAGGTGACAGGGTATAACTACCTCGTGACAAAGCATTTTTCCAATGATTATCGATTTATAATCATTAATACACTTTGTGAAGATTACAGATAAAAATGTACAAAGTAAATAGCTTTAAATCCATCTCTAATAAGTTCTCATGCAGCATTTTTCTTACTTTGCCTATCTGTACATTTTGATTATTATTGGTGGATGTATTTTTTTTGTTGGATTGTTCATGGAAGCTAGGCCCATCAATTGCTATTAGCCAAAATGGTCAGAGACACAGCTCCATGTTCTGGCTGTCCCTAAACCTCTAGCTGCCAGAAGCTGAAACTGGATGCCAGGAGATGGATTACTGGAAGTTGCCCTGTTCTGTTCATTCCCTCTGAAGCATATAGCATTGGCTACTATCAGAGACAGGATACTGGGTTAGATGGACAATTGGTCTGACTCAGTGGGGCCATTCTTATGTTCTCTATTTCTCTGGAAACACCATGTCATCTTTTTATCCCCAGTATCACTCATAACACCCTTTCCAAAACTTTTTGCTTTATTATCTTTCCCTTTATTGTGCTTCCTCGTTTTCCTCCACAGTTGCTACATTTTAATTCTGCCCCTTCCACACAACTGTCAAATGAATGCTCTCCTCCACGTTTACTGCTTCTCATTTCCCCTTTACAATTATTCACCATACGTTGAAACCTTTGGCATCTGTAGCATCTCAAAAAAGGAAGGATATATGGCTTAATCCAGAAAATCTGGTACCCTATTGTCATTCTTTCTGACAGAGACCCTTTTATATATGACTAGGACAGCTGTTGAGGGTTTGCCTCCCCTCCTCTCCTGCTGTTTAACCACTTAGCATAAATCACCTTATCATTACCTATACCTTCCTTTATTGTATCTTCAGTCACTTCAATCAGTAGAGCACAATCTATCCCTCTGGTTTCCATCAGAAATTTGAGCAGCTGGCAGTTTATTTTCAGTTTTCCTAGACCGTTAACCTTGTTCTTTGTTTTTACATTCCACTAACAAATCACCACCTGTAGTTTCTTAACTCTTACTATATCTCCATCACATTTTGAATCCACTCTGCTCCTCTCAGGGGGTTAATATCCCTTATCTTCACATCTGTTAGCAGGAATTTCACAGTTATGAAGTTCTCCCCACTGCTCACTCCTTGCTGCTCCTTCTTCTGGATCAGACACATCCACCTTTTTCTTTTTTCTAACCTTCAACCAAATCTTCTTCCTGCCATCCCCTTCTCCATTTTCTAAACTAGCTTCAGTATCATTCATTAAATGTTCCCTCTCTGTTTCTTCTCCTTCCTAGTCCTGGGGAGCTGCGCAGTGTTCAGACCAGGCACCTTTTGCCACAGGGCCTCCTCCACTCCACAGCTAGGTCTGCCTTTCCTGATCCAGCCATCACTCTGGTTCTCCTAGCTGCTATCTAGACCCTCAGCAACCTGGTCATCAAGAAACCCAAGCCTCAGCCTTCCTATCTATACTTAACTGTCAAGTCCCTCTTTGAGCAGATCTTCCTGTGATGTTTTCTGAACAAGTTACCAGCTCTGTGATGCAGACAGACCACCTCAGATCAGAGCAAGAGGGCAATTCACTTGTGTATGAATATCAAAGAAGAGTTGAGTGTGTCAACATGTATTCAGGCCACTTCACTTCTGCCGATAGAAAGCAAGAGAGATGTTGACTGAATTGTTTTCATCTGTCTGTATCCTGTACTTAATTAGCCTTAGATTGAAATGTGTGTTATTGTTTAAATGTGAATTTCCTTGATGTGTAAAGCTGCATGAAAACTAATGAAGAATTGTTTTTGTTTATCACATTGTGGTTAAATCATGGTTACTTACTGGAGATTGGAGTCTTTGGAATTTAAAAGAAGTAACATGTTGACCTCAAAGTGTGCGTCCTTGTGTGTTCAGCAATGGGGAATCTATGGATCTGTGCTGTGATGGAAATTCTTGACAGACAGTTTTCAGCTATAAGAAGGAACCTTGGGAGTGATTCTGAATCTCCGATCTATTTGGATGCTGTCAGGGGTCATTCCAGATACAAGACAGGGATCCCCAAAGCCATTTTGGGCAACCCTGAGAGACCCTTGGGAAACTACCAGATACCACTTTCACTGTTATCACTTGGACTTACAAACTCTGCCTCATCTGTTATGTATTTTACCTGCTTTAAACTTTCAATAACTCATTTCTTTTTATAAGCTAATAAATCTTTAGTTAGTTTACTAAAGAATTGGCTACCAGAGTTGTTTTTGGTGTGAGATCCAGCGCGTTCATTGACCTGGGGTAAGTGACTGGCCCTTTGCGGCTGGGAGTAACCTAATGTGAGGTGATTTTTTGTTTTAATAACCTTTCATCACAGAAGTCTAGCTTGTCTAAGGTGCTGGAGAGCTTAAGGGGACTGAGTGGCTCCATGGCGAGACTCCTATAGTAATCCAGAGGGCACATTTGTTACTGGCTTGGTGGAATCTATTTACAGAATTATAAAACTCCAGTCTGAGGTGTTGGCCCTGTTTTCTGGCAGTCTAACCTAAGATTGATACGTGACTCACAACTGAGAGTGCCAGACACCAGGACACCTCCCTTTGGAATATGCTGCTGAGCGGCAGGGCTCTGTTAGCCCAGTATTGTTCCTCCACTCCCTTAGCCCAGGTCTACACTATAAACTTATGTCGCTATAACTATGTTGCTGAGGACAGCAACTCCTGGTGTAGACAGCGCTATGACAACAGGAGGGCTTCTCCTGGAGGGTGGAATACCTACACTGATGGGAGAAGCTGTCCCTTTGACATAGGTAGAGTCTTCACTGTACTGAGCCACTGTAATGCTGTAAATGCAGACAAGTCTTTGTTTGGGGTCTGTAAATCCCATCACAAGCTACATACATTCTGCTAACCCCTACTAATAGCATTAGTGTGCAGGAAAATCTGATTGCTTATAGAAGTTATTTTGTCTGAAAGGTTTTTATTCCTGCTCTTGAAAATTGTATATGTCTCCAGACAGACCACAAAAATCAAAGGTCAAAAAATAACACAGCACATTTAGCCTCTGAGAACTGGTAGCAGACACAACCCTATTAAAATTCTATCAAGCAGAAAGTCCACACAGCAGATACAGAGCAAGGCAAGAGAAGATAATAGAGTTCATCAGGCATAAACAATATATTAAACATGATTAAGCCACCAGACAGGTTGAGTTAGTATATTCAGAATAAAACCCTATTTGTATTAGACAGAGACAGTCAGGCCAGATGCTCACTTCTTAATTCCACACAAACAATGCCACACTGGCAAATACTTTGGAATGGGCACTTCAGTTTTGTGTGTCCACATCATAATTTTTTAGTGACACTAAACCCTAGCAAATAAAATAATAATTAAAAAAAAAGACACTTATTTGGGGATTTCCATTTGACATCAAATTCCCCATTCCTTATATCAGACAGATCTTGAGCACCATTTGTCTAATTTGAAAGCAGAGATAAGAACAAATAAAGGAACCGTTCAAAAGAGAAAGTAAATGCTAGGCCATAGTAACCGTTTTACAGAACTTGCCTTCCCCAGCATAGACATGAAGTATGAGCTCCAGTTTCAGTAAATCCTCTTTTTAATAATGGGAGACAACTCAGTGAAATATTTCCCACAGTCAGAGAATATTGAAAATCAATGGGCAGATCTTGGTCTCCACTGTGGCTCTTGTTTACTCTCCTCTGACAGCATATAGGACTTGTAAAGGGAATACAAATAGCACCTGGAGGAATTCTCCTGGTGTTGGAGCAGTGCTGGGAAAGTGAATATCCTCCTATGCTGCCTCTCTTCATTCCAGTGTAGAGACTTCTGGGAAAACAGAGCCTCCCACCTATTCTGTGCTGCACAGCAGCCCTTGTGGCATTTACCTTATGACTGCCTAAATCAGACTAGCCCCTAACAGTGGAGGTGATTTTGCCATTCCAGCTTCAAGCCACCTTTCCCTCCCCATGCCCACCTTTCCCCTCTTGTACTTTGGCTTCTCTATTCCACTTCCTAAAAGGTTCAGCAAAATATCTTACTCAGTATATAGGAAACCCAAGAGGAGTTAATCGGAATATCAGATATGAAAAGACTGGTTTACATGCAGAGGCAGTAGAAGTATCTGTAATATCTCAATTTTAAAAAAATACATTGTGGGCTATCAAAAATGGAAGGTCCAATGTTATTCAGAGTATTTGTTCTATAAATAGAAAACCACAAAAGGTCTAACTACAGAAAATAGAATATGACAAGGCATACAGTATTGTAGTTTGCATGAAATCTACCTGATAATGGAAGTGATTGTAAAGGATACAGTCATATCTAGAAGGACAGAAATACTAAACTAATTTACATGTCTGACAGAATGGAAAACAATTACAGAGAAACTTTGAAAAAGGAAGTGACAGCTTGTTGATATATGCTAATTATTAGAACTGGTTGAGAATTTTCCATCAAAATGTTATTGCTATAGAAAATGTGATTCCCCAAAATCAATATTTTCTGAGGGTAAATTTTGTTTTTGCTAAAATGTCTAAATTTTCTGTTGGGAAAATCCAAATCAAGTATTTCATTTTTGGGTTCAGTTGTCTTGAATTGAAACATTTCAGTTTGTCAAATCATACTGAAATATTTTGGTTTGGGTCAGTCTGACATTAAACTGTGTCCACCTGAGTTGTTGTGATGCTTCATAAGAGCTGTAGTTCAGTAACTCATGCCTCTATTCTTCCCCATGAGCGAAGGCCCCATGACTAACCATGGAGTTTCCTCTAGTTGAACTGCCATGAGGTATGATGGACGTGCTGTGAATGTGGTGCATCGTGGGAGATATAGTAGTCTGGACAATTAGCCTGGCCTACAGAGGAGAATGGGGGCTGGAGGAACCCAAACTACAGTTCCCATGAGGCATTGTAGGAGGTCAGGGGAATTCCATATTAATGTCAAACTGACCTATATGAAACAGGTTGTTAAAACACGTCAAGAATGTTAAATTGTTTTGGAAATGTTTTAATTTTGACATTTTTCTAACAAATAAAAAAAAATGTAGGATGAAAATTCTGATTTTCGATCAGGTCTACTGATCATTAACATGACATTATAGGCCCAATTTTCCTTTAACTAATACCATTTCAAATCAGCAGTTGGTCCACTGGACTCAAGAGAATTATACTATTGTAAAATTTGGGTATCAGAGATGGGAGCCCATGGTACTAACAGTGTAAGTGACCTTGATGCATTTGAAAATGCATTTTAGGCTTCCAAGTAATTTAGGTTCTTTTGAAAATGTTATCTTTTGTCAAAAGGATTTACAAACCTAGTGAGAGAAGATGTTATCTGGCAGGTGAACAAAGAGAGCCAAGATAAAGTTTAGAGAATCGTGTAGGAAGGTACATGGGAGTATAACTAGGGAGTAATGGAATGAGATGATATTGAGAAAAAAAAATAGGCAAATATCAGTAGAAATTTTAAAGACTGAACATGATTTGACTGTGCAATTAAGTCCCACGAGAAGTAGTAACCCCGCCACACTTCAGTTCTTTGGAACACGATTGCCTAATAATAAAGATGGCCAAATGCTTTACAATGGCAGGTAAACATCATCTCTATTTCGCAGATGGTGAAATTTAGCCATACAGCATGACCTGCCCAAGGTCAAACATCAGCTCAGTGGCAGAGCCAGGAATGTAATCTGCATCTCTTGACTCTTAGTTCAGAACCCAAAGAACTTGAGATTATATGCAAGCACCTGAATAAACAAGGTGAGATCATTTTTCTTTGAATATAACAATGATTTTTATTATAGGATAATGCCAACAGTGCAAGATTATTTCATCAAAATAAAGGGGACCAGACTTTAAAATATGGTTCAAACAGATATGCTGAAATTCCTTTGGTAAGAGTTCAATAAAGTCTTAAACCTCCTGCATTTCACAGAGAATTGGTCCAATGAACAATAAATACTGTCTAAAATCATATGATGCAATATTATTTAGAAATACATTGTGTCCAATGTCAGGACAGATTTAAAGCCAATAAAGTTGTACTATTTTATATGCTACAAATGGAGCATGTGACTGAAACTACTGTGAATATTTATCCTTCCGGCCAAGCCACTGGTAACTGATTGAGTCAGCAGGTATTTCACACTTGGATGCCTTCGATAAAAAAAAAATAGTTCTTCAAGTAAAAATTTGAGACACTAGCAGTGATAAAATGGATTCTGTTTACATTACATTTATAGAGTTCAGATTGCAAAATATGTACCAAAAAGCATAAGCCAAGCTCTCCAAGCCCGCTAGCTGGCATCAGATCTCCCCCATTTTTCTGTTTACCTTCTATAGGAGGTCCTCCATCTGTCTCAGCCTTCTGTTCTTCAGGTCTTGGTCTTCCCTAAATCTAGCCTCTTCTGTTGCTTTCCGACTGTAGCAGTAACACTTGTTTGGCACATCTTTATTCTATATTCCAGTGTGGATAAGTTCCACACCATTTTGCAATTCTGATACCAATGGATACTCTGTTGTATCTGAATGAAGGGGAGAAACCACAATTCCTTAGATTCAACAGACCTTAATCTCTTTCTACATGGACACTTGTCACCACAGTATTCTCAAGTAGTAACAATAACAATTTACAAAAACATTCTCCCTTCCCCAATTGTAAGAATAAAACTTGCATGGGTAGTAGATTGAGAGTGTGTGTGAAGGTAACTATGTATGTGGAAAGCTATTGTGAGAACATTAAGACAATGATGGACTTTGAATACATTTCTGAATACTGAAATCCATGGCTATTACCCTATGGGCAGTTCCTGTGAATATTCTCTCTCTGGCACTCAAATTTCATGCTATTGGCTGATACATGCAATAGTTCTATTGGTACATAGGTGTGGAGGAATGTAATGGTCATGAAGGCAGAGAGGAGATCTTTCAGGTAGTTCAGGTCAATCCCATTGAGCACTGAGAATATTAGCACAGAGACCTTTAAATACAGAGTTCATTAACAGTACAGAGGTTGCTGTGTTGCCAAAATAGACCCACTGCTGCATTTCTACCCGTTGGAGCCATTTCGGGGAGCGATGATGCTTCAGTGATATAAATGTTGAGATGCAAACCTGAGTAACAAACAGATGGATCACTGGGGCTAAATCTGTGGGGTGTGGGGCCCTATCTACCTACAAAAGCAGATGTCTCCCCTAGAGCTGGCTACAGGAAACAAAGCAAAACCACTTAGCTTCTGCATTCCCTTATATCATCTCTCTAGCCCCACTCATATAAAGCTAGTGGTGAGGGGGCAGCATTGCAGTACAATTAGGAAACAGCCCTGAAATAGTTGGACAAGGTGACCTGACAGGTCTTTTCCATCTCTAAACTTGCAGCTATGGTTCTATAGAAGTTGAATTTTGATTTTCACTTTGTCTTTCATTTTATTTAATACAAAGCTGTCACCAACCAGTATGGGTATGAAGAGCACTGGGGTGCTATTTAACATGAGCTAATGATGTACTCCCCAAAGGAGTCTTCAGGAAGAGCAAACTGTCAGTGCAATTACTGGAAAGCCTACCTCAAAATATTTCTGATAAGGAGGTGTTCATTCTTCTTTCCTCTCAAGAGAAAGGTATCAAAAGGCAAAGCACCAAGATCAAGGGACACGGCACAAACTGGAATAACTAAGCATTTGCAGGGATTAGATATACACTAAAGCAAAAGATGTTTCAAAATTCATTGGAGAGAGAAGTGAGGATTTGAAGCAAAAGTTGGAGCCATAATGAATAGATAGATAAGATTAGATATAATATCACACTGGCTGATTTCATGGAAATGAAGTGGAGAGAGCTATGGAAGTAGAATTGGTGGAAATATTTTGATGAAATGTTTTTCACACACTTGGGCCTGCAGGGTCCTAGGCAGCCTGCCTGATGGGCTGTCAAGGAACAGGAAGCCTTGGAAACCCTGCATCCAATTTCCCAGGGCTGCCAGTCTCCCTGCTCCTCAGCAACACACCAGTCAGGCTGTCCAGGAGCAGAAAGCCGGGAAGCCAAGGAAACATGGGAGCATATTTCATTTCAGAAATATCGTTGGTGTTGGTGTTTCTGAAATGAAGAATTGTGGACTTCCAGTTTCAATAATTTTGGATTTTCAGTCTGATTCAGGACAAATGTTTTTATCAAAAAACCCACAGTTTTTTAAAGGAAGTTCATTTTCTGGCCAGCTCTAGATGGATCTCTCATCACAAATCAATCAGAGATGGATGAGAAGAGACAAGATGAACGAAATAGAGGCTTGAAAGAGAGACTACACATCTGAGCTCTTACAGAATCAAACCCTACCCCCTCAAAAAAGTCCTGATTTGATCCATAACATGTAAACTCAAGCTACCTCTTCTCTGTCCTCTCTCTTTCCTTCATCATAACTGTTCTCTGCATCACGCTTTGTTGTATTTAACTTAGGGATCAATACTGTAAATACTAGCAACATAGCAGTTACTACTCTGAGTGATCCCACTGAGGTCAATGGGAGTATATTTGTGGCTTTGCGCCCTAGATTGTAAACTTCATGGGCCGGGGCTGAAATTCTGACTCTACTGAAGTCAGTGGCAAAATTCCCATTGATTCCAATGGGGCCAGGATTACACCTCATGTTTTTAGTTTCTACTTAAAGTGCCTGCACAAATATGAACATATGAAATACAAATGTTAACTAATGATGTCTCTGCAAAGAGGATATTCAATCAACAGTATGGGTCCAATTTTTACTGAGCCTAATTTACTGAGCTCACAACACTTGCAAGTCTTATCAATTTGCATATGAAGTTCAATTCAGATTTCACAACTGGGTAACCTTTACAAAATGCTAATCTATGGGTACATACTTGTCCCCTATGTTTCTCATCCCATAATTGAAAATTATTTATTTTCAAATATTTATCAAAGTTTTCGTTTTAAGATCAGTTCTCTAGCCAGAATCCTAGCTTCTAGAAACAATCCAATGTTCTAAATGACAGCTCTTACATTGATCATTCTAATGGGGAAAGCAATTCAGTGTTTATTTAGACTATAATAGGTAAGAGAGACACTCCCCCCCAACCCATAAATATGCTTCTGACATAGGGAACTTCTTAAAACATATGATTTTGGGAAAGATATTTTAGAAGTATTAAAAAAGCCAAGAATAATTTTTAAAATGTCAATATATTCTCGTATCAAGCTAATCTACAGTTTTGCCTCTCCTCCCTAGGCTTTGCTCCAGAATTCTTCCTATCTTATGAATACATGATGCTGCACTCTGGGTTGGAAAAATAAAATAAAATAAAAAGTACTGTTTATTTCCAGTATGGCATACTGTAGCAGAGAAAGTTGTGATGAGTCTCATTCATTGGCTACATAGCTTCACTTCTGGACTCAAACAGGAGAAATATGGTACAGTTAATATACTGTGACTGGTTTGTCTAAGTGAAACATATAAACTCAAAGAAGTTATATTACTAATATCTGAGGAATCGAGCAGCAGCAGGATATTGCAGGACAGTATTTTTTGGGACTTTACATGCTTCATGTATATTCAGTCTCTGGATTCAACCAGTGAAGGGATGTTCTGTGGCCCCAAAAAACATTCTTAGGACATATTCATTCCCAACATTGATGGTGAAATCCCATTAAAGCCCGTGGAGTTAAGTCTGCTTACACATGCAGTAAATTTGGATCCCCCATTCTGATGATTAAAATAAAAACCAAAACTGGTTCAGGAGAGAGAGAGAGATCCTTCAGTGGAATGATTACCATATATAGCATATTGCTCAAGTTCCACACAATTCAATAAATGGAAGCAAGGTTTCAATATACAAACAATTCTCGATTAGCTGGTTACTGGGTTGAGAGATAGACAGTTTTCTCATGATATCTAGAACAATTCAGAAGATGAGTGTTGCCAGTGACCTTACTCCATTCACAACACATAAATGAATGGGTGTTAATGCCAAAGATATGGTAATAGTAGGTTCTTCCTCTTGCTTTTTAGATAATCTCGTTGAGCCAAAACTTTAGAAGCAAACCCAGAAATCCTAATGGACAGAGGGTCATGCTAATTTCCTCCTTGATGAGTATATTACCCATCAAGTAGGTAAATTGGGATTAAACTATAGAACTACACATATACTGACCAGAGTGCCAGGAAAGCATTGCTAAAAGTGGCAGCAATTGGTCAAGAAGCTTTGGTGGAGTTTTTTTAAATGCAGTTATTCCTTTGCACCGTGCATAAATTAGTAGATGCTAAATTTGGGCTTCCCCCATGTCTTATTTATGTGTAAACCTGTGTAAATCGCAACTGTTATATATTTTCATATTTGCTTTCCTTAGGTTATCCATAGGTCGAACCTCCCTCTGAGTTAGAAGTTAACCATCAGTCAAAAATGATGAACCAAGGACTCGAAATGGGGTCACTGATGTTGGAGGTGAAATCTTTGTGATGATACAGCAAATTGAGGCCCAAATACCGATGTTCGTTAAAGACAGTCATTTTTCCTGATAAGATCATAAAGTACACAGCTGAGGAAGGCTACGACACTCATAGGTGCTGGCTCTGTTAGCTGCACACTGAATACCTACACACTGAGTACCCACACATGCAACATGCAAGCAGAGTTTGTCCCATTTTACATAATTCATGTCTCACTCCGCTCTAGTCATAACACCAAGTTTTTTGACCTTTTTAATATTTCATGTTTTGAGTAGTTAGTAAGGTTCTTCCCCACAGATTATAAAGATTGAAACAAGAGAAGAACTAAAATATCCATTGAGTCAAATGAAAAAAAAATGACAAAATACTGAACAAGTTAAAGTAACACTAATTAATACAAAATATGAGACACTGTTATAGATTTGATCTGCTGTTCAAAGTTCTTAGTCAATGCAGTTACATACATTAGTCTACACATAAGTACAGATTGATTCATAGACATACGCAGAAAAAAATCTTTTTCTAGTGCACGTTTGAAGGAAGCAGGCTCAGCGTGAATCGGAACCAATTAAAAAGTGTTTCTTGATTTCACAGCAGAATGAATGCATAAACCAGCATATTATGGGCCAGACTTATTGGTAAATTTCAGAATCAGAGGGGTAGCCCTGTTAGTCTGGAATTGCAGAAGTGACGAGTCCTGTGGCACCTTAAAGTTAGTCTTTAAGGTGCCACAGGACTCTTTGTCACTTCTGGTAAATTCCAGTGTTTTGTGCCATTCTACTGAGGCAAACCAGTTGTAAACCACCTGAGTTGGTCATTTCAGGTGGTTTTACTGCTTCTTTACATCACGAGAGCAGTGTAAAGTCTACAGAAGATACTTAAAAATCTGGCCCTAAGTGTATAACAAAAATGAAAAAGTAGGTCAACCACAAGCACTGACGTGTGCACCATTATGTTCTGTGGTTTCATAAATGTATTTTTGTACTTCATGAAAGATGGATAGAAATCCTGTTTCTGATAAATTCATATCACAGACATATCAGTTGTGTAAAAACCATTCTATTGCTTAAGTGATGACAATTTAATAGATGTGATACAGATGCAGAAGCTCTGTTTGCGAGGGGTCTCGATGTTGTAGTGATCTAGTATGCCTTCTACTAGAATCAGAAATGCTCATCTGTGTTCATAGACCCTTAGTGCTAGCAGATGGCAGAAATCCTCCTTTAGCTTTAGAAGTAGGGGTGTGTGCTTTTGGAGCAGGAGAATCTTCGTCCTCTCACCACAGTTATTAAGAAATTTGAGTGACAATATTGTGCACTATAGACTCAACTGTGAACTCAGGTAGCGATGGATTTGTTATAGCATAATCTACCACTTACAAATTTCTGTTTACATTACTTTAAACAGTTGTATAAATCTTGTAAATGTTTTACTGTACAGTCTATTCTTTTCTATACAGGAACATTAACTCCCACTGAACTCTATATTTATTTTTACTAAAATGAAAAAAGAAAACCCACCCAACAACAAAACCTTGCTACTACCCCCAAATTGCTCACTTCCCAGGGCTCTGTTGCAGATCACATTATCAGAAACACAGAATTTACTGTTGTAATTTTTACTAGGAGGGCAGTACTGCCAAACCCAGCCATTCAAAATGTATGAGTTAGACATCCCCCTCAAAATCATGAGAATAACTTAAAAATCGTATAATTAAAATAATAAATGTTTGGCTCTTTTTGTTTGCCTTCTGCTTTTTAGCCTTTAGGGTTCATGTTTCCCTGAAACTTATTTAAAAATAAAAATTAAAAAATGAAAGCAAAGATTCTCCCCAATCACTTAACTCCAGCAGCTGGAGGGTTTTTTTTTCTAAAACACTCAATATTGCCAGACTTCCAATAAAATTGCAAAAGATGGCAATACTGCAGGAGTCATGAATTCATATTTCAGGTCTGTCCCTTCCCAATTTCCCTAGATACTAGCTGCTGTCAAACTATACCATCTATGTTTAGCATATTGAGTGGAATAACTGCAACAGAAGGGCTCCACTACAGCTCTGTAATCTTCCTGTGGGCTGAAGATAGGGGTGTGTGTGTGTGTGTGTGTGTGTGTGTATTACACACATTTTTCACACTAGCACATATACACAAATGATAGACTTTGCATATGTGAACTCATGCTCCAAAAGTAACTGTGTAAAAATAGCATCTTCTTGCCCAACAGGTCTACTCTCTGAGTATATTCAGCATCACTCCCACTTATTTTAGTGACTAATATAAGGCCGTGTCTACATAATTGGGATCATACTGGCATAGCTATGGCACCATAGCACTGATGGTAGCATAGAAGGTTCCTCCCTCAGCCCTTTGGCAGTGTAGGAACACAACCTCCCCAAACATTCTTCCATCCACCAAGATCATCTACACTGGGAGTGAAGTCAGCATAGCTATCTGGCTCAGGAGTGTGGATTTTTCACACCCCTGAGCAACACAGCTATGCTGATTTAAATTGTAAGTGTATCCCAGGCCTTAGTTTTTAAAACTTTTCATTCGTAAGCCCTGTATATTTGCAAACACTTTGGGGCAGAGTTGGTCTGCCAGTACATGTGTTTTCCATACTTAGCACAATAGTAACCTAATACCCAGAGGCTAGTGGGCTACCATAGTACAAAAATAATAAATAATAGAATCAACAAGTTCTGAGAGAGTGAGCTAGATTTTAACTGGGCTCACATATCATGTGCAGAATTGTTAACTGAGTTCCCGCTGTAGAATTTTTAATGCTGATGCTGTGTGAGCCTGAAAGTATGCAGTTTGACTTGGGTTCCAGATAGTTTTCTAACTGCCAACCAATTAAACTCTGTTTTATTTTTACATTTCAGCAGGTTTCATCTGGAAATCATTGAGAAGCATGCATCTGATCGATCAAGTCTTAACATGTTAAGCAGCTTTAGGATAGCTCTCTCCAGGTCTAAATAAAAATATCAAGCTATTGTCTATATATGAGTATACTCCTTTAGAGAATGTTTTATTTAACCATAATAGACTAACCGGTCTTGAATGTAAAAAAACCCCAAAACCCGACGGTAAGCATTCAGGGTGGGGTGGGGTGGGGAGTGTTCCTTTTAAAGGAACCAAACCTTTACTATTTCTGATTAATGTACTGGAATTATTGACATTGGTGGTGAGGGGGCAAAGAGGGGACAGGGAGGGAAGGAATAACTACTGCTCACTCCTTCATTTATAGCTGTAATCTATAGCTTTCGAAAAGGATGAGAGTAAGCAAATTTCTAGTGACAACTCATTTAAAAATAGCTTTAAATGATAGCAGGCCAAAAATCACGTTACAAGTTAATGGCTGAAGTCAATGGAAACGGTGTCTGGAATTTGAAGTGTACAGACTGACTTTTTTGTTATTGTAATTTATGATTTCATTGTCCTCTCAAGCGAGGCAAAAATTTGGGGAATATATAAATCAGTCTGTAATGTTTCATTAATAGTGTAATTTTTGCTTACCATGGCCCCCAGGATGGTAGCATCGGAGTGTCTCCAGTCTTTCATGTGTTTAGCCTCACAATACCCCTGTGAGATACAGAAGTGCTATTATCACAGTTTTATGGGAACTGAGGCATAGAGACACTAAGTGACTTGCCCCAGGGCACATAGGAAGTCCATGATGGAGCAAGGCCTCTGGAATCCAAGCTTAGTGCCCTATTATTGAGTAATATATTGTTTTATGGGATTGTTTAGGTGCCTTTTCAGGAAATTCCCTCCTCTGGAAATAACTGTATAAATGTTTGATTCTGTCAGGTATTAAGTGCCTTCATCTCCCCTTGGCAACAGTGAGAGTTGAAAATGCTCAGTACCTTAGAGGGCTGGACCCCAAGTCTGTTAATTCATAAGGCTGGAATGCTTCCGTGCTTCTGTTAATACTCTGGAATGTGTTTATGCTTGTTAATCTGTCAGATGAAAGCACGATATACAGTACTATCACTAGTACAAGGATTCTTCATTACTCTCTGTAGGAGACTTTCCAGTCATCTGTTTGAATTGTTCTTTTCTTGGAATAAAGTTCCACATTTGGATTTTCCCTAAATCCTAAGTATTTAGACAAATCACTTGATTAAAGGCTAAATTTTCAAAAGCAGCCTAAAGTCTTGAGCTCACAATTTTTCATTCCTATGATTCTGATTGTGCTCCCAATGGGAACAGGAAGGGGCTCTTGTTTTTCATATGTACAACTCAAATCATACACCGAATGGGTTAACTATCTGATTTACATGCAGAATTCAAGTTTTTGCACATGTAAAGGTTGGATATGAAACTCTGCTAGAGTAATTGTAGAGGGCAAGATGAACGCCTTTAGGAAAATCTGACCCGAGAGAAAAAAATATATATATTCAGGAGCCATCATGACAGTTCTGCTCCTCTGGAGCAGATACAAAGGCCAGAATGAAGAGTGCAAAGGAGAGGCTGTGAAACAAACTTCTAGAGGAAATTAAATTAATAAAGACTTTGACTATTATTAGGAAATGCTGCAAACAGAGGTGCCGACTTTCTAATTACCTGGGGTGCTTGATTCCCCACACCCACCCCAGGCCCTGCTCCCACTCTACCCCTTCCTCAAAGCCACATTCCACCCTCCCTCTTCCTGCCCCCACCCACCCCACTCTTTCTGCCCTGTTCCGTCCCCTCCCCCACGTGCACCCCTCCCTCACTTTGCTCCTTCCCTCCCTGCACGCCATTGAACAGCTGATCCACATTGGGTGTGAGTGCAGGGAGGTGCTGGGAGTGACGGGGAGAAGCTGAATAGTGGGGCCAATCAGCAGGTGGGAGGCAATGTGGGGATAAGAAGAGGAGCAAATTGGCAGGGTGGCCAAGAAGTGCTGAGCACTCACTATTTTTTCCCCTGTGGGTGCTCCAACCCCGGATCACCCACAGTGTCAGTGCCTATGGCTGCAAAACCTTTTTTATTAAACAGTTTTTCCACCTTAAACAGAATAATAGTCACATCACCTCCTTTTATCTGCCCCCATTTTGGAAAAAAATACCCAGCAAAAACCTACCCCAAGTAAAGCTTTTTATAACCCAAAAGAGAACAGCCATAGACTTCATTGAGTTCACCACAAGCCATTTTATATGGAAGATGCTCAGATACTACAGTGTTGGCCAAGAGTACGAAAACCTAAGGTGCAAGGACATCAGCCATCTAAAGCTTAGTGCTATTGTTATGGCTAAAACTGTACTGCAGAGTCTTTGGCACAGATAGTACTCTGGGCATCATATTGTCCGGCTAATAATGTTACTGATTTTGTTTTAAAATGTGGTCCTTTAATTCCATTCACAGATTAATGTGACTCTCCAACTGAAGCTGTCCCAACAGATGTACAGTAGGCTGTTCAGTGAACAAATCAATTTTGGTACATTCCACTTTCACTTTACACTTGGGCTGGGGGTCAGATAGAGCTGAGCTGCTCTGTGGGCTACGTCACCCACAAAGGGTATGTCTACACTACCGGCTGGATCGGCGGGCAGTGATCGATCCCCAAGTGCGCTTCCTGTTGACTCCAGAACTCCACCTTGGCGAGAGGAGGAAATGGTGTCGATGCAGGAGCAGCAGTGGTCAACTCGCCGCCATGTGGACGGCCAGGTAAGTCGACTTAAGATACGCAACTTCAGCTATGCTATTCACGTAGCTGAAGTTGCGTATCTTAGGTTGACACACACACACACACACACACACATACCAGCTGTGCACAATCATAGACAATGCCTTCTATGTGGGTTTGGGGATGCAATATTTTCCCCATAGCATCACATGCCACCAGACAGCAGACGTAGCCAGACAGTCAACCCTGAAGAGAGGCATTAGCAGTTGCACTTTCCCGTCAGTTCAGGGAGCTCTGCGAGCAATGGCTCCTCCCTGAGGTGGAATGGCCAAGAGAGGACTCCCTGTCATGTGACTGCTCTGATCTGCATCAATGTGGGGCTGCACCTAAGCAGCTTGACTAGTTAGACCCTGGATTTGTGTGTGCCATCTCTGCCCATGTGTCCATCCTGATGCTAATGAGAATTATAGACACACAAAAGACTATAGGAAAGTTTGCTTTTACTGACAAAAACATCCTTAATTGTCATGAGCTCACTTAACTACACAAGGCTTTGCTGATACTATTATTAGATGGCCTCAATTTACTTAGGCTCTGATCCTTCAGACACTTATTAGTGAGCATAGTTCAGTTCCCCCACCCCCACACCAATCATATTTCCATGCTGAAGTGAGCCACTTGTCATCAAGAGCAGTCATAATCGCTAGCAATAATGGCTTCTATTGGCACTGAGACGTATGAGAAAAACGTGACACTAAAAACTGAAGAGGGTCCCAAGAAGGGAAAGAGTTGATTGATTTTCCTGTAGACTGAAAAATATGTTGAATGCTAATCACGCTAAAAAATGACATTTTCATAGAATGTCTGATTTAATACAATCAACTCCCAAAACAATTTCATTTAAAAGCAGCCCTCTCTGTTTCAAATCTCATTGATAAACTGTGCACTTATTTTAGCAAGAATACTGTCCCTAGCAATGGGAGCACTTCCAAAGGTTTCTAGTTCAGTTTAACTGAGGATAATCCTCTAATGGGTCAGAGTTACAGGAGGCTTGTTTGAAAATAGGAAAAACTTTGGTAAAGCCCCTCTGGACTTATTTCCCTAACAGTTCCTTACAACCCAAAGGGTCCATGACACTAACCCTCCATCTGCAGGCCAATACATTGTGTGGAGCTCATGTTATCATAGGGTCCTATGATTTATAATAACTGTAGCTCCCCCTTGCCTCCCAGAATTAGTAAAACCCCATTTATTTCTCCCTCTAAGGGGCTCTGTTGTCTACCTTTGGATCAATGAGCCCCCCGGGTCCAATGTCATCACATATTTGCAGGTCCAACTGGGAACTTACTAAGGGCTTATCTACACTACTGCTTAAGTTGATGCAATTTATGTTGCTCAGCGGTGTGAAAAATCCACACACCCCTGAGCGACAAGTTACATCGACCTAAGTGTTGTCCACACCAGTGTTCAGCTGATGTGGACAACGCTTAGGAGACACTCTCCTGCCAACATAACTTCTGCCTCTCGCTGAGGTGCCATAATTATGCTGATGGGAGACCACTCTCCTCTTGGCGTAGTGCGTCTTCACCAGACGGGCTACAGCAACACAGCTGCATAAGTGGAGTAGCGCAGTAGTGTAGAATAGCCTAAAGTGACATGACGTTTGTGAAAGGGTTGGGGGGACGCCATCTAGTGTGGGGTGAGTGTGCCTCAGCTCCCTTAGGTGTCAGCAGACAGGGTGTATGTCTCTGTAACCAGAGTCAATATATTTGCCTCTATTAGTGGGGCAATGAGGTCTAATGGCTAAAGTTAATGTATTAGTTCTGCTAAGTGGGGCAGTATTTCCCAATGGCCAGAGTCAATGGATCCTCCCTCTTGGCAGGGCAGTAAGGCCTAGCAGCCAGGGTCAATGGATTTGCCCCAGTTTGCTGGGTTGCAAGGCCTGGAGACCAAAGTCATTGTATCTTCCCCTGTTAGCAGGGCAGTGTGGCCCAGGGCCAGAGCCAATAGATTTGCCCCTCTTAGCTGGGCAGTAGGGCCTCATGGCTGAAGTCAATTAGAAGTGCCCCATTTCACAGGGCAGTAAGGGCTAATGATCAAAGTCTAAGGATTTGTCCCCATCTGTAGGGCAATAAGGCCCAGTGGCCTCAGTCAATGGATTCACCCCGTTCGCGGGGCAGTATGGCCCAGTGGCCTCCATCAGGGTTGGGGGCCACCATGCCCAGAAAGGGGGGTAGTAACTTCCCAGGTAGGGGGACTAGGCCCTCCCTCATCACTGGACCCCAGCCCAGGGCCCTGATAGTGACAGGAGCCCGTGCCACTGAGTCAGCGGGGGGCAGGGGAGGGTCCGATCAAAACACCCTGACTCCATACTCCAGTTCACCAGCCACTGGGCCACTGTTTGTTTCCCTTGGGTTGCTTCCTACCATGTTTCTTGCCATGGCGATCTGGACATCTTGGCTGTTTTTGGGTTCCCTGAGCTGTGCTATCCCTGGGAACTCTGGATTCAGGGCCTCTGTGAGTAGCCTGGCATCTGCCCGGGTTCAGATGTCTCCAGCTCACATGGCCTCCAGCTTTGGCTACTCTGTGGCTGGAGTCAGCAGTGCACGTTCTTGCTCTCCAGCAGTCAGCCCCATCTGAGTGGAGCTGCTCCCTTTTATACTGGTGCATTTGGAGCATGCCCAGTAGAGTTGAGGACACATGGCTTCCTCATCCTACAATGTAGGGTTAACCCCTCCCAGAATAGTGTGGGGTGAGTGCACCCTGCCATAGGTTTCCTTAACATAAAATTCACAGAACAGTTTTACGGTTGCATTATTCTGATTAAGTGCTACTGAAGTCTGGTGTGCTTTCACTTGCTGAGAGGTGGGTGCAGAGGTGGAACTCTGAAAAGATTAAGTCACATAACTTCCTAGAAACTTTTCCTTACAGCACAAACTTCAAACATTTCAAGATTGATATGTAAAAACAATTCTAGTGAGTGATTTTCACAGTAGCAGTTATGTTCCCAGCCCCCCTTGAAAGTCAATAGAAGATGGATGCCCAGCTGCTGTATGTGCCAAGAAAACCTCCCCCATAATTACTGGCTTTCCGGAAGGTACACAACACAGGCAACTTCATTTAATCAGCCTGAGAAATAGCATCTGTTTCATGTCTTTTTTCTTACCACTCAGCAGTTGTCTCCTCCTGCTGCTAGAGCCTGATCCTTTACAACCAGGTATTTTCTCCCAAACACTGTGGCTGTCTAAATCTAAACTCAGTGCCTGTGTCTGCCTGGACCCAGGCTTTATGCAGGCAATCCTGGGCTTACAGTTAGGAGTCACGGTATGTCAATTGGGTTCTTGGCCTGGTAACTCTGCCTTCGTTTCCCTGGCCTACTCCTCACACACAGGCTGTCCATGTCTCAAGCATACAGGTTAGACAGACCTTTGGAGTCCGTGCAGACTCACTCCTTTCTGAAGGCTCCGGAGAAGCTTCCAGTGTCATCAAACAAACATTTAATTTTGTCTCCCCTCCTCCCCCAGTCATTGCTTCTGAGCTGGTGCCTCTGGGAGCTGCTTCTAACAGACTTTCTACTGGCAGGGGCCTAAATCTAAATTCCATTATTTACCAAAGTTAGATGCTCACTAGGCCAGTCTATCACTGATTTTCTCTAAGAGCCATAAGCTACAATCAGGTTTTATGCACTGCATTATTTTCTCTGACTTCAAAGGAAGTTCTGTGCCTGAAATGATGGCAGAATATGGCTCTGTGATACTTGCACTGCTTTGTATTAAATGGTCAAAACCTACCTGGTCACCCTATTCATGTGACAAACCTCAGTAATGTCAATATGACTATTTGAGTTGGTGAGGATTTGGCCTAATTTTGTAAACAGATTACTTGAATTCAGTGATGTAGTGATTAGAGGGTAACTTTATCATCCATATTGTACACTTTGAAATAATGCAAAAATCAAAATAAAACCCTTTTATATTTGGAAAATTCTAAAATGTTTTAGAGTGTTATATCAACTTTTCATTCATGTTATTATTTAATTCTACATCTAGTCACCAGCATGAATCCTACTTTTATAATATATATTGATTTGTTGACTGAAGTACAAAATACATTTTAATATGGTTGACTTACTTGGGTCTGCAGAAATCCACATTCTTTTCAGCTGATCGAGTGTAATGTGTTCCAACCCTTGTATTTCATAAAGATTTGCTGTCTCCATAGGAAAAAGCTGGCAAAGTAGTAATCTCTGGAGCAAAATTTATTCTACTATAAAACTTATGTGAGGTTCCAGCATTTTTGTATGTGTATAATAAAGCCCTTTTATAGCAGCTTTTTTTATTACCAAGCTTTTAAAATACAAATCACTGGTGTTTTGTCAATGGAAATAAGTGTAAAAAATGTTGTAGTTCTCTTTTAAAAGTGGGTCTGTTAACCCCAATTTCCACTATTTATATGCAGATCACATTAAATAATAACAAGATTAAAATAATTCTGACTATAACTCATGAAAGATAAATATCACTTCACATCTTTGGTTCAACATTCCACGTGGCATCTATTACAGTGTATTAAAATACTGACAATTTTTCAACAGTATTGAATCTCGGCCATTTAATTCTGTTTGAATATCCCAATTCAAGAAAGCACATACTTAACTTTAATCACATACTTATGTTTAAAGTTAAGTACTTTCCTGAATCCAGGCCTAAAGGAAAAGGAAATTAGCCATCCAGAACACAAGTGAATTAAACTAATTGCTAATGGAATGGGGTACTGAAAAAACATGCATAAAAGCATATTTATGCTGTCTCATATTGATAGAATCATTAAGGTGTGCATTTAAAATATTAAAGACATTGAAATGCCTGCTCATACTATAAAGTAACTTAATAGTAGATAGTTGAAAAATCTAACCATACCTGGTTAAAATTTTATTGTGATTTTCAACTTATAGAATGCTATTCTTTCCTTTCCACTGTATTATCCATAGGTCTCTAAACTTCTGCTCTATGACTGTTCACTGAAGTAGGGACCATTTATTAGTGAAATTAAATAAGAAGAGAAGAAATGAGGGTGAATTATGTTTTAGTCAGGAAAAATAAATGCTACTTTTTTGTTTTTTACTTTTCTAATTAGATAAAATAATTTGTCATGATGTTTGTGTATCTCAGATTCATCAGTATTTCTGTTGATATTCAGTGCTATAAATGCACATTTCCCTTCTGGCTCTATTGCCCTTTCTGATGAAGATGAACTGGAGACATTCAGTTGTGCATTACCAAAAAGAGTTTGTTTTCTTCAGACCTCACTCTTTTCCTAATTTCATGATTTTCAGGAACAATAAAAATGAATACAATCAGAGGAAAGCTGGCACTTCAGTGAATGCTTGGAGGTATAAAATTAGGAAACACAGAATGCAGAGGAAGGTTGATCTTAGACTGGGATTTAGAAAATTTGGATTCAGTTCCTCAGCTCTGCTACCAACTTTCTGTGTGACCTTAGGTAAGTCACTTTAACCACAGAGCTGGTCAAAACAATTCCACCGTTTTTTTAAAGTGCTAAAATAAAAATGTTTGTGAATAAAAATCGATTGTCATCATTTCTACCCATTTGTGGACTTGTAGGCTCTAAAGTTTTGCATTGTTTTATTTTAGAATGCATTTTTTTTACACAATTCCACATTGTAAGTTCAACTTTCATGATAAAGAGATTGCACTACAGTACTTGTAGGAGGTGAATTGAAATATACTAGTTCTTTTGGTTTTTATAATGCAAATATTTGTAATAAAAATAAATATAAAGTGAGCATTGTACACTTTATATTCATGTTGTAACTGAAATCAATATATATGAAAATGTAGAAAACATCCAAAGTATTTAAATAAATGGTATTCTATTATTGTTTAACAGCGTGATTAATCACCATTAATTTTTTTAATCACTTGAGAGCCCTAATTTCTACTGGAGATTCCTGCACCCTTTAAGACCAGCCTTCCATGGACCACCAGTGAGGGACTCCTGCTTTCCACCTGTACAAGGTACAGAGAGGCTGGAGGTTTCCTCCACAGTTCCTTCTTGGCCCATTGATCATCACACCAATTATATCCTATAGGTTTTTCCTTCAGTTTACTTTGCTTCTGGCTCGTATCAATAAGGGCCGGCCCACAACATTTTGGGAACTGAGGCAGGGAGCTCAAATGATGCCCCCCATGCTCCCTCACTTAGGCCAAAACTTTGAAAGTTCTCAATTCTGCCCTGTTCCTGTTCTACTCCTCTCATGGTACTGCTCTTCTACCTACCCCAATAAAGGAGATCAAACAACTTAAAATGCCTGGTTCAAAAATGTTAAGTAACACTTACCTTTCAAATGCCTGAACAGCAAATGTAACTTTTCTTGTCTGCATAGTAAACACTGGCATTTTTATCTGTTTGAATAATCAAAGTGGTGCTTTCCATGCCTTCTTGGTTGCAAAGATTTGAACTTTTCTTGAAGGTCCACAATCTGGGCCAGCTCATGCTCTATTGAAATGGTTGCAAGGCCGACCAGCCTCTCCTGTGTCATTGTGGAGCGTAGATGTGTTTTTATTAACTTCAGTTTAGTGAAGCTGTGTTCTCCACTGGCAACTGTTACAGGAAGTGTTAGAAGTATGCGCAAAGCAACAAAAGCATTTGGAAAGAGGGTGGTCATCTTATTTGTGCACATATTCCAGAACAGTCTTTGGAGTTGATCCTGCTGAAATGTATCTTGAAAGGGCTTTCAGTTCATCACCTAAATCAGTGGTCGGCAAACTGGGGTGTGCGCACCCCAGAGGTTGCGCAAGACCACCCACAGGGGGCTGCAGCAGCCCCAGCAGGAGGAGCTGGGGGCCGCGGTGGCAGGAGGAGCTGGGCAACTGCAGCAGCTCCTTGGTAAGCGCCGCGGCGGCCCTGGCCAGAGCTCTTTGGGTTTAGCCGCTAGGCGCCTCCTGCCACCATGGCTACCACGGTGCTTGCCAAGGAGCCACCGCGGCTCCCGGCTCTTCTGGCTGGGGCTGCCTGGCTCCTCCTGCCACTGGGGCCGCCACAGCGCCCTGGAGGCAGGAGGAGCCGGGCGGCCCTGGAGGCTTTTCGGCAAGAGGAGCCAGGCGGCTCCAGCAGCAGGAAGAGCTGGGCACCACAGCGGGACCGGTCCTACGAGTTAGGTGCTGTGGCAGCCCTGGCCCTAGGAGCCTAGTGCCATGGTGGGACTGGCCCCGGGAGCCGGTTGCCACGGTGCCACAGCGGCCCCAGGAGCCAGGCAGCACGGTGGGACCAGCCCTAGGGGGGCAGTTAGGGTGGTTAGGGGACAAGGAGGGGGCAATTAAGGGACAAGGAGCAGAGAGGCTTAGATGGGGGTGGGGTCCTGGGAAGCAGTCAGGGGCAGGAGTCCCAGGAGGAAGCAGTCAGGGGACAAGGAGGGAGAGGTTCTGAGGGGGACATTTGGGGGTGGGAAGTGGGAGGGAGTGGATGGGGGTGGGCTAGGGTGGGGCTTCCCCCATGGAGGGGTGTGCTCAAATTTATTTTTCTGCTAGTGATGTGTGATCAAAAAAGTTTGGAGACCCCTGACCTAAATCACTCCAATCGATATCGCACATATCATCATGTATCAACACTATCTCTAATGCCCTGTATGGCTGGTATAGGTCTTCTTCAAGTATAATAAAGAGTTTGGGAATATCATACAACATCCCAAATATACTGCTGTGTTTGTTGAGCGTCATGAAAAGTTCTTCAGCTGACTGTATTGCACAATCTAACACCTGGTTAAAGAATTCAACTTTGAATTGTTGTTTGGGGTCTCTTATGGGATTATCCTGTGCCTCATAATCAAAATGTCTTCTTCTTTGGTGACTCTTGTATTCTTGAATGGGTGGGAAAATAGCTTCAGTGTGAAGTTCCTCTGCCAAGTTCTGTGCACTCTTCAGAACATTTTGAAATCCCTCATCTGACCAGTAAGACTGTAGGTCTGACTTTAGTTTGTCCAGTTGTTCTATTGCTCCAGATATATCAAGGTCAACACCATGGAGTCTCTTGCTTACAACACTTATTTCAAACAGTATGTCATGCCACAACACTAAGCCACACAGAAATTTGAAGTTATGTATGTTTCTGATGATTCCATTTCCCTCTGCCAATGTTTTCCCACGAACAGTTCCTGTCATAGCATTATCCTCCATAATGGCAGCTATGGCATCTATCTTTCCAATCTGGTGTTTGATAGGCTTTATCGCCACCACTCGACTTTCCCACCGTGTGGCACTCAGTGGTTTCAGTGTCAGAGAGGATGTTCCCAAATGTTTCTTCAAAATTTGCCATCGATGAGTTGATGCAGAGAAAAATACATAGATGCTTTGAATTGCATTTAAAAATTCAGCAGCTTCATTCGACGCGGATGCTACATCACTGAACACCAAGTTTAATGAATGAGAACTGCATGGGACAAAAAAAGCTCAAGGGTTTAACTCTAGGATCTGTCTCTTCACTCCTCTGTTCTTTCCTCTCAAGTTGGCACCATTATTGTAGCCCTGACCTCTCCTGTCAGCTATCACAATTCCCATATCTTCCAGCTTTTTAAGAAGCACGTTTATCTTACCAGCTCCTGTAGTATCATCAATGCCAATAAATCCTAAAAAATCCTCTCTGACAGTCACCATTGCAGGGACATTTTCACTAGGTTCTGTTGTTACAAAAATGCACCTGGTCTAGCACAGCCTGCTTCACTGCCCCCTGCTTGCACTGTTCTCTTCCCCACAAGTCCTCCAATATGTCGGTTTTCTCCAGGCTTGTTACGCGAAGTCTAGAGTTATTACACATTGAACTGCAGTGACCAGGGTACTACTGCTTATAGTGCCCTATTACAGTTCCATAGCAAGATATGTCTACAAAAAGGAGATTTTAATGAAGAACATCTTCTATGATCCAAAATGTCTGATGCCATGTTACTCAGCCCTGATTGATTTGCATGAGTGAGTTTTCTGGAAATTGGGAGTTTATTTGTAATGTTTTAAGAAAAACTTACAATCCTTTTTATTTGTTGTTGTCACCAGAAATCCAACTCATCTGGGCAAAATTACCACCAGTGTAAAACATCTGAAGTCATTGCAAAGAGTAGCATCAAGGCTGAATCTGGCCCAGTCTCAGTTCCATCAGCCCTGAGTAATGGCATCTGTCTCACTTTCTCTCTGTAGGGCTTATGCTGTTCTTCTGAAAAATCATTTTGAAAGTGCCAAGATAATTGTATTCTACACTTCAAGATGTTAGCTTCAGAGATCACGGATTGTATTGTTTTGTTGTAAAATGTTCCCTGAAACCACCATGTCATTTAATAAACAAAATTCAATGTACCTAATTATTTCTTCTTATCCCTCTCCTGTGGGTGTTTACAGAAATAAATCAATCTCAGAATGAAGACAACACACTACAAAGTGTCCCTTCTCACTAAGGCAATGAGAATTGAAAGCACTCAGCACCTGGCAGGAAGTGCTCAGTAGTTCACAGAATTATTGCCATAATTTCCTTAAATAGGTCCCCCAAAACATGCCACTCTCAATTAATAAGGGCCGATATGTACGTAAGTTAATTTTGGTAGATGTCGTACATTAACAGTACAATGAAATAAAGAATCGCTCTCCAATAGACACCCTGATACTATCCTAGGGAACCACTTTAATGATTTCAGATAATATTTCCAGCACAATTTTGTTTGGTCTTTGGCACAATGTACAATAACAATTATCCTTTGTTGTCTTGAGCAGTTTCATAAAAAGGGTTTCACAATATATTTATATTTTTTTTCCCAGAATCTTCCTTAAAGTAAGTCCCTTTAAATTCTTAAAATCATTATTCTCCTTCTCTTTCTCCTCCTTCTTCAATTTGTTCTAGAAGCAAACAAGCTGGCCTAATAACCCACTCCATAGCCATTCCAAACTTTCAGTATACATCTGGGGACTGAACTGGCACGAGAACATAAGAACAGCCATACCGGGTCAGATCAAAGGTCCAACTAGACCAGTATCCTGTCTTCCGACAGTGGCCAATGCCAGGTGCCCCAGAGGGAATGAACAGAATAGGTAATCATCAAGTGATCCATCCTCTGTCGCCCATTCCCAACTTCTGGCAAACAGAGGCTAGGGACACCATCCCTGTCCATCCTTGCTAATAGTCACTGATGGATCTATCTATCAAGAACTATCTTAACTAGTTCTTTTTTGAATCTTGTTATAGTCTTGGATTTCACAACATCTTCTGGCAAGGAGTTCCATAGGTAACTGTACATTGTGTGAAAAAATACTTCCTTTTTTTGTTTTAAGCCTGCTGCAATGGTTTAATTTCTCACACCACTTTTCCATCACTCCATGTGTAAACAAACTACCTGGACAAGTGTGACTTTTCCATATGCTGCAATGGGTTGCTTAAGGCTTGTTCACTTTTTTAACCTGCTAATACCAGTGTACTGCCTGTCTCCTCCTGCATATGGGGCAGGAAAAGCACCATGTGGGGATTGTCAGCTATCAACCTCGCTACATTCTGTACATGCAAATGGCTGCATACCAGACTTATTTCATCCTGAGGCCAAGAGAAGCAACTGTTGCCCAGTAATTTCACATGATGCAGTATGTCTGAACTGTATGGGCCAGAATTTGTCCTTGCAGATACCTTAATTACTTTCACTAACTTCAAAAGCAGTAATCATGTGGACTGAGCTACTTGTCCCGACCAGCTCAGCCACATAAGGCTTTGCATACTGTTAGGATAAAGATATTCAGGCCTGTTTGTAAAGGCCTATACTTTAAGAATTTAGGTATATGTTTATTATTTAGCTAGTTGTAGAGATATAAAAGAAAAAGATAAAATCAGTGTTTGTCTGTGTAAGGGCCTTTTTTTTTACTGTGGCAGTTTGAGGCCCTGTTTTTAAGCTAAGGCCTTTGGCTAAGTAGCAGGAGCAGCCATAAATTGGAAAGCACATAGTCACGTCCTTACACATTCTAAACCAGTTATACTGAAGTAAGGCAATCTGGGGCTGTTAGAAAGGTGATTCGATCTATTGTCTCCAGATAAAGGGAAGAACCTAGAAGATGTAGAAAAGAAATTTAGTTTGATAGTTTTCTGTTTGGTAAGCACTCACATAGCAATTGACATAGTTGGGAAACCCTTATGTCTTTATAGATGTAGTTGTGAAATCTTCACTTCTGTATTGTTTTCCCTTTATAGTTCCCACTTTGTTATTGTTTATTGCATGGTCTTCAGGGATGAAAGTAACTGAGGGGTCTTACCAGTACGGGGACTGGGCTGGGCCAGCTCTGGCCCCCAGAAGGGGTGGGGCCTCGGCCGGAAGGGGCGGGGCTGTGGGCAGAGCCAGCCCAGCCCCCGTACCGGTAAGGGGCCTCCCCGCCTATCCTCCCTCACCCTATCCCTACCCCCCCCATCTCCTGGGGCTCCAGCAGCAGTTTTAAGTGCCCGGGGTGGCAGCGGCAGCCATCCCTGGGCTTTTTAAATAGCTGCCGGGGCCCCGCAGCAGCCTCCCCAGGACCCCGCGGGAATGGGAGCCCTGTTGCAGGAACCCTAGGGAAGTGGCGGCAGGGCTCTGGCAGCTATTTAAAGAGCCCGGGGTTGGGCCGCCACCACCCCGGGCCCTATAAACTGCCCCCGGAGTCCCGCCGCAGCCTGCCCTGGGCTCCCACAGTCCGGGCTCTGGCAGCAATCTAAAGGGCTTGGGGTTCCAGCCGCTGCTGGAAGCCCCAGGCCCTTTAAATTGCGCCCGGGGAAGCTGATCCGCCCCGATATGGTGCACCGGCTCTTGCCAGTATGCCGTACCGGGGCATACCGGCTTGCTTTCACCTCTGATGGTCGCTGTCTGGTTCTGTAATTGTTTCTGTCTGCTGTATAATTAATTTTGCTGGGTGTTAACTACTTAAGTGGTGGGACATAATTGGTTAGCTAATCATGTTACAATATGTTAGGACTGGATAGGTAAATTTCAGTAAAACGATTGGTTAAGGTATACTTGAGAATATTACTATATAAATTAGGGGCAAAGAGGAAGGGGCAAAGAAGAAGTAAGTTGGGATTCAAAAATAAGGAAAAAGGAACTTGGATTTAAGCTTGCTGGAAGTTCACCCCAATAAACATTGAATTGTTTGCATCTTTGGACTTCTGGTATTGTTGCTGCCTGTCCACACGAAAAGGTCTAGGGAAGTGGGAGGGTGAAGGAATAAGCCCTCTAACACATAGTCTGTCCTTATCTAGCCTTATTTGTTATATGCTTGCTGCAGGTTTTCTTCTAGTGTTTGGGAAATCTTGTTTTTAGAAATACTAAAAGCCCATCCCTCCTCCTTCAAATGTAACAGCTAAAACTCAAACCACAGACAAGTACAAAATTGACAGAAAGCCTGATGAGCACACGTTACTTTCTTCTTACTAGACCCAGATGTGGAACAAAGTGTCACATGCAGAGAGTGTGCACATCTCCTCCTGGCTGTGAAACTCTTCCACAGCCAGATGTGGAAATGGATATTATATCTATCTATATCTATATTTATGTAGATATAGATATAGATAGATATCTTTTACTTAGTACAAGCAATTGGTAGAACTGAGACATACACTTTGTTATTTAAATCTGTGCTCAGAGAAACACTTAAGTATATATTTAAAAAATTAAGTCAGATGTTTCCTGCCCGATGCAGAAAATCACGTAAGCACATGATTAGTTTTAAACACGTGATTAAATTGCATTGACTTCAAAGGGATTTAAGCATGAGATCAAGTGCTTCTCTGAATCAGGGTCTTAATTTTGCCATCTAATTTCTTACACAGTTTAAATGTGTTCTTATCAAATGAAGTCTTTTTCTTCTTTTCTTTACACTGTTACTGTGCCCATAGGTATACTCATTCAAGTTAAATAATTTGCCTTGTTTTATGTAACTAGCACAATTGTAAAAAGAGCAAGATAAGAAAAAGAGATCAGATTCACAATTCTTCACTTAAGGCCGCTGTTAAAGGCACAGAACAATTTAATTAATTACTTTATTGATATAAATATGATTTAATGATCTAGGAAAGTAAACAAGAAGTGCAACTGAACTCCTGAGTATTTCATCTATGAAACTGATGTGTATATTATCAAAACAAATTAATATCAGCTCTGTTCTAGAGATTCATGTTAACCTTGCATGAATACATCTTTTTCATGCCCGAGACATTTGTAATAGGATCTACAAACCCCACATGGAGCATAGGCAGAAGCGGGAGGAGAGCCATACATGTTTACAAGCAAGCAGCTTGACACCATCCCTATGCAGCTGCCAGAGCTGTGAATCATAAAGGCAGGCGCACATAGTTGCAGCCAATCGAGGAAACAAGGTCTGCTATAAAAGGGACAGTGCAGGGAAGGAAAGGAAGGCAGAAGAGTCTTGAACAGCAATGAGTGGCATCTTTGCACCAGATTGCATCCAAAAACACAGCCAAGAAACAGACTGCTAGACTTAATTAGAGGTGAGGGTCCAGGAACTGCCTTGACCAAGGGTAAACTAAGGAGGGCCAATCAGGAGCAGCAGAGACCCCTCAAAAGACCACACCAGGAGCCAGTGATACATTACTTAAACCTTTAGTTCTATTTACAGTTGAAGCTGACATTTGAAAGGCAACTCCTTATAGTTCCTTATCTTAAGCACCTACATGGTAAATATGACGAATGAATAGTGAAGGTGCTTGGCACAGACCTTTGTAGAAAAAAAAATGTAATGGACAATATTATTCTCTCAGTTACCCAGGTAGAACTATGGTATAATTCTATTTATCTCTGTTGAGTAAACACACATTAGTGTAAGTGACAGCAAAATCTGGCTAAGTGATGACAAGAAGAGACTAGAAGTCAGCACTCAAATTCCATCCTCAGCTTCACCACCGACTTGTAGGGCAAGTTACTTAGGCCCCCTGTTCAGCAAAGCAATTAAACGTGGGTGTGTGAGTAAGTCCAAGTGCAGTTAATGTGAAGCAGAAGCTGAAATGCCTGGCTGAACACGGTCTTAGCCTTTCATATGCCTTCTTTTACCCAGCTGTAAAATGAGAAGTTATACTTACCTATTTTACTGGAGTGCTGTGACTCATGGTTTGTAATAAGCTTTGAGAGCTTCAGAAGAAAAACACCATGTCAAAATGCAAGTTATTTTTTCATAGCTCTAGATATTATAATTGTGCCATGATTTATGTACATTTAGGAAAAGATTGTAGAACCTGGTAGAAAGTTATAATATGAAAGTACTGTATATTTCCAGATTTTTACTTTTATTGCTCACAATTAATAAATAAAACTCTAGCTGATAAATACATATCGTTTGCTTTCGGTTATTTTGAACAAGAGAAGCAAATAGTCATTTACACAGCAAGGGCAATTTTTAAGAGACATGGACACAACAATTAAACATCCGTGGCTGGCCCAGGTCAGCTGACTTGGGGTTGGAGGGCTCAGAGTGTGCGCTATAAAACTGTGGTGGAGTTTTTGGGCTGAGACTGGAACCCAAGCTCTAGGGTCCTCCACCCTCACAGGGTCTCACAGCTTGAGCTCAAGCCTAAGCCTGAATGTCTACACTGTAATTTTACAGGCCCAGAACCTGAACCTTGCAAGCCAGAGTCAGCTGACCTGGGCCAGCCACGGCCATGCCGTGGGTCTTTTATATCCATGTAGACATGCCTACTGACGTCAATGACCCAGGCTTTCTAAACAACTCAGGGGCAGATTTTCAAGGACCCAGCTCTCATTTAGGCACTTAAACGAGTGTCGCATTGTGACACTTATGGGCTAGATTTTCAAAAGAGTTCAGCACTGTAGTTGTTTAAAATTTGTCCCAACTGAACTATTCATGTGATGAAAGTTAGGCCCATGTTTACATACTTTGCTGAATCAATGCTTCAATCTGGAGCAATTCTGCTTACTTCAGTGGAGTTACTCTGGATTTACGACGAGATCAGATTCTGGTTCTGTCTACACTACAAAATTATATTGACCTAAGTTACATTGGTATATGGCTGTCACATATTTAAATCGCCTGTGTGTATGTCCACACTACATTCCTTATGTTGGTGGAGCATGTCCTCACCAGAAGCACTTGTACTCACTTTGCTGGCAGTGTGGGACAGTTTCTGAAAGTTAGTAACAGCCAACATAAGCAATGCAATGTCTAAATTGACACTGTGTTAACTTAACTACATTGACCACCACTGATGGCAGGGCTGTACAAGCCAGAGGCTGTGACTTAGTACCATCGATCTGCTTCCAATGTGGAATAATTATTCTAGACTAAAGTCACTTTTACTCCACAATAGAGTGTCCACGTGGGGAGCTATTCCAAAATAGCCAGGCATTTACCTACATAGACAAGTCCATAGTGTGCTGCTCTTGTCACTCAAGTGCTCACTGCTTCTCATACTTGTTCTGAGAATGTAGGCTGTAAGAGCCAAAATTGAACCCATTGATCCCATTTTGCCCTGAAATCCTCACCCACATCTCCCATTGACGTCAATACATAAAAGCATATCGAGATCTGAAGAGCCAATCTAGCAAACAAAAATGTGGAAATATGTTGCCAGATGGATCAGTGAACATCTGCTATTGCTTTGCCTGTGTATACAGCATGTGGGTTTCCTCTGTATACAAACGCTGCAATTAATTAAACAAACACATGAAATCACTTATTAACAATCGGCACAATACTTAGCATTCCTAAGAGATAATGATCTAAATCTGCTTTATGGAAGATTTTTGCTTAGGAAATGAGGCAACCTTTGTGAAAGGCAGTAGTGTCTCATCACTGGTTTTCAAAAGGAATATGGTCTTGGGGCAAATAGATTTCAGTGGTATCTGGAAAGAGACACTTGACAGGTCAAATCTATTTTTATAGAGATAATGAAGAATGTGGATTCTTTTGAAACACCTACTGCTGATGACTGTAATATAAGCTTCCATCAGGTAATACTATAAACACACCAGCACATGCAGGCATTGCACTGGTTTCATAAGAATAAGCATGTATCCCATACTCATTCACCCTTCTGCAGTGGGCCTATATAACTATATGCACCACATAAACCCTATTGTGAGATTTTAAGTGGGGCTGAAGTAGGGCATATGCAAGTCTGCACCGCAGGGGTTAATTTTCACCCCTATTGAACAATTCCAGAACCAGAGGGAAGTATGCTCAACTGATATTAACACCCGAGATGTATTTTAATATATTTATTAATATACTAAAAAAATGCATACACCAGATTGGTTAAATATTTTGATTCATTTCCAGGAAAGGAGGCTGTTTAATGTGAATTGAGGGCCCAATCCAAAGGTCCTAGGTAAAACCGTCATTGATTTCAATAGCTTTGTTTTTAAATGTAAGGAAGGACTGACAAATGGTCTAAAAATGCCTTTCTAGGGAGTGCAGAAGCAACAAAGAGTCCTGTGGCACCTTAAAGACTAACAAAAGTATAGAAGCATAAGCTTTCGTGGGCTAGTACCCACTTCGCCGGATGCATGCAGTGGAAGTATCCAGAGGCAGGTATAAGTAAGAAGGCAAGAACCAGGTTAGAGATAACGATGTTAGTTCAATCAGGCTGAACTACCTTGTTATCTCTAATCAGGAGGATGAGGTGCTCTTCTAGCAGCTGATCTGGGGGTGTGAACACTGAGAGAGGAGAAACTGCTCTTGTAGTTAGCTAGCCACTGAGCTGATTGTGTCAAATTTGCAAATGAATTGCAGCTCTGCAGTTTCCCAACTACAAATTTGCCCTGAAGGCCCTTAGTCTCCAAGGTTGGACCTTAAGAGGGGATGCAGAGGGAGAAAACCCTTTCTATTTCCATAGGCAGAGTCTCAGCAGAAAGCCAGGTCCTGTTTGTGGGCATTGTTCTGACCATCCTCCTCAGGGGAACAGAGGAGAGCCCTCCCAGGGACTGCATTATCTGGCACGTGGGATTTTTTAAACAGGATTTCAGAATTAAATCCAACTTAAATCAAACTATGGTTGTAAACTAGAGGCTCTTATTTTCTAGATAGTGGGTTTTAAGATGAGAGCCACCATTAATTAATTGAAAGCAAGTTAGTAGACTCAGTACTGGGAGAAATTCTTTAGTCTGTGATATAGAGGAAATCAGGTTGAATGGCCTAATGGTCCCTCCTAGCTATAAAATCCATGGAAAACATTAATAAACTACATGCTGAGCTTATGTAGTTCCATAAGATATTTAGATGTCACCATGATGGTATTGGCAGATTCATTTCCTTCTAGGGCTCTATCTCAGTGTGACATTTTGAGTGAATGGGATTGAAAAAGAAATGAGTGAGTTTTTAAATGTCTCACTGAAAAATAGGAACATTTTTCTCTTTGCTGGAGGGAGACACTTTAAAAATACATTAAAGAAAACCTCAAATGAGGGTGTTACTCTCCCCAAGGGCCAAGTCTGATGACCCAGGGAAGTAGCCAATGAGTCCAGTGGAATTGGTGCTGCTCTGGTGAGTGGGGAGGGGTAGGCCACTAGTGCAAACTGTGCACTGTGCAGCTGTCACAGACTGGTGGAGGGGAACTTGTGGGAGGCAGCATGGTCAGGGGATCTGGACGCAGTTTCACTAGCTAAATCTCTCTCCTCAACTGCTGTTGCAGACTCATTGGAGGAAGAATGGTTTTGTGGTCAAAGCAGCAGACTGGAACAAAGAAGATTTGGGTTCAATTTCTGGTTCTGTCGAGTGTTCCTGTGTGACGTCAGTGAGAAACTATCCCTCTGTGTCTTCAGTCCCCATCTGTAAGACAGTCAGAATGCTGCCTCTCTGTCACCCCCGTTGAGTCGTGTCTATTCATATTTTAAATCTTTGAGGCAGGGACTGCTGTGCCTAGTACATGGGGCTGTGATTGCACTAGGTGCTCCTGGAACACAAATAATAAATCAGGATGGGAGAGGTAGCTCCTCTCTGACTCATGCCAAGAACTTCAGTTCAAAGACTATTTACTTGGGCTGTGGCCGGGTGCATGATTTGGACCCGAGTGCACTGAATTATGGTACGTACAAGCTTCCAACTGTATGGTTGGCCGTTGTATCCGACGATGGATTTGCGGCAACACGAGTTGATACATAAATGTCTGTGCATGAAGTTTTAAATTAGAATGCCATTGCAGACAGAGGCAATCTCACTCTCTCCGTTGCTGAAGTCAAAAACCAGTGGCACAAAAGGTTGCAATGACTGGAAACATCACTAGGTGCAATGGACATCCATCGACATCTTTGTGCCTTGCCAAACCTTGTGTATGCCACATAACATGGCTGTAGGGCTTTTCCATCTGTTGGAAAAGGAGACTAAAAGGTCTCCTCTGCCTGGTCTGCCAAGCACACTAAGTGTGCTGGGGATAGACATTTTCCCTCACTACAGGTGTTCCTCAATGGCTTCCCTCAACCTGGTTTAACGCCCCCAATAAATATGATGTCCTGGAGTGTGGTTGCTGCTGCATGCTAGCAGCTACTTGGAGCTACAGGTGACAGCTGGGTGTGAAGTGGGGACTGATGAAAGAAAACCACTCAAGCATGTGACTTCTCTGACTTTCAGTAGCACATCCTCTTCTTCTGAACCCCGTCACCCCAAGTTCTTCCAACCAGAGTGTGCGAAGAACTGATTTTTCAGTTTGGTATCAATTCAAACTTTTAAATTAATGTTGGGAAAACCCAACAAAGAATTTGGTTTAGGAATTTTTGGCAAATCAAACGTGTTTTGGTTTCAAGCTTTTCTTCTTTCTTTTTATTTTTGTAACTATAAAGCTTAAGGAAATTTTGAAATGAAAATTCATTCCAAATCGAAACATTTCATTCTGACTTTTTCAGAACATACGGTTTTTGTGATAAATAATGTGGCAGAATCACATGAGCATGTTAAAAGTTGCAGTGCTGCCAAAGGTGTATCTTTTATCAAAAAAAGTGTCAACTGAAAAATGTTACTCATCTCCACACATACTAAAGTCTTCATATATTAATTTGTTGCGATGACTAAGAAAACTGTATGTAATTTTACTCTTGGAATCTTTACATCTGTTTTGTCAAGGAACATGGGGTCAGAAAGGCTCTGTTCTCTTTCCTGGAATATATTTCTGTATTTCCGCCACCGTTGATGACTAAAGGTTTTGGAGCCACCCCTAGCTGAGCTCATTCAGTAGCTGAGAGTGTGTCTCACACAGATAGACGCAAAAGCAGTTGTGCAGGTTTGTGCTATTTTGGGTGTAGTATTATTTACTTTGAAGATAATTGTTTTAAAATTCAACACTAGCACTTTATCCCCACTCCCTTTATCTGCCCCTTCCAGAGAGCTCTCTATATGTTCAGCGTGGCACAGAAGAGTAAAAAAATACACTGAATGTCTTCCAAATGCACAAACTAAGCATATATTACTTTCCCTTTCCCACTTGCTTCTTTCTCTCCCTCCCTAAGGTGAAACTCCAGCAACCAGACCTGCTCTCCTGGTTTCAGGTATAATCAGAAACAAACTGAAAGCAATCATGGGTAATGTAGTTTCTGCTGTCCCCATAATCTGTTTAAACAGGTGATGCTAAGCAGCAGTAGGACTACGAGTCCCAGAGGGCATTGCTCACAAGCCCTGAGAGAGACAAGGTGTGTGCGGTGCAGCTAACCTAACCCTGTTGTAGTGACATTCTTCAAAGCCAGCCCGGAAATGGGCACGCTTTATACCTTGCAAACCTCCCAAACAATGTCATAATTTGGACCTGAACAAAAGCAGTTGCTGCTTGTTTCCATAACAGTAAGTGTTTTTCTTTTTTTTAAATTAACTTTGTTTTATTATTTCTATTTTAAATGCTATGAAGTGCTTGGATATTACGGTGGAAAGAGACTGAGAACCTAGAAAGACTCATGAAAATATTGGGGGAAGATGGTGCAATTTCATAAACCAATGTGTTATAGGAGGAGATTCTTCCTTCATGAATCCGATGGAGTAAAGTCATTACTCATTTGTTAGCCTTTTAATGGTATTGCCAAAGTCCATTGGATTCAATGGAAAAACTCCTGTTGGCTTCAACAGGCTTTGGATTAGAAGTGTTTTTTGTATTGGTGACCCCTTTCACACAGCAAGTGTGACCTCCCATATAAATTAAAAATGGGGGGGATTTAATTTAATGGGGGCTCGGGGCTGTCAGACCCACAGAGCTATTTGCTTGCAACCCTTCATATAACCACCTTGCGACTCCACCATTTGAGAACCCCTAGTTACAAACCCAAGTCAGTGAAGTCTGAAGAATCCCAGCATCATACCGATTAGAACCAAAAAGTATCTCAGAGGCCAAAAGAACTGCAGTAAAGAAAATGTATAGATATGAACATTAAGGAAAGGAAAAAAGCTAAAAGCTAAATATCCTCAAGAGTAAAGAAGGAAAAGACTGACAGAAAATGAAGGGATATTTGCATAACTAAAACATTATGAGTAGGCTGGTCAAAGTTTCTGATTTCAATGAACAACTCGGGGGGAGGAGAATCAATTTTTCCATAAAACATTTTCGACCAACTATAGATCCTGTCAAAAATTAATAACAAAATTCAAAAGTTTGAATTTGGTGAAAATACTAAATAAAATATGAAAACAATGATTATTTTTGTTTTTGAGCAGCTTTCATTATGAAATATTGAACAATAGGCACATGGCCTCCCAAATATTTCTAGAACTAAATACCCTATCTTTAGTGGATTTTAGGAAGATAGTCTGATATCTAATCTGATAGCTTGTCCTTTACAACTGCCTGGGCCAGATACTCCTGTGGAAGGTATAAAACTCTCATGTTCTACCGCCCCACCACCCCCACAACTCCAAGAGTGTATCTCCCTTGAGATGCATGGAGTTCTTACTGTCATGAGTAAGGCTATGAGTATGTCACAGAGATCACAGAAGTCATGGACCCCCCGCAGCTCCCAGCCCTGCAGGGCATGGGGGATACTCTCTCCCAGCTTGGTAGCTCCCACCCTGCAGGGCTGGGGAAATCCCCTGGAGTGCCCTAGCTGCCGCCAGTGGGAGACTCCACAGATCCCAGTTCCAGCAGGGGACCCTTGAGCTCCCAGTCCTGCAGAGCAGCAGGAGATCCCACCCCAGTTCCTAGCCCTGCAGTCATGTGTCTCTCCCAGCCACTGGGCAGGAGTTCGGGAGCTGCAACTCCCTGTCCTTGCATGCTGTGGGGCAGGGTGCTAGACTCTTCTTTCTCCCCATTTTGTCATGAATGCTTCTAGTAAAAGTCAGGAACAGGTCATGGCTTCTGTTAATTTGTGTTTATTGCCCAGGACCTGTCCCTGACTTTTATTAAAAACATCCATGACAAAATTGTAGCCATAGTCATGAGGAACTGTGCTCAATGTCTCTTTAAGATGTCTCCTGACATGGAAACCCCCTCCCTCTGCTCTCATCCTTTTTCTCTGTAAGTTTTCTTCTTTTGCCATGTGCCTTCTGAACTGTCTGTCCCAGAAACAGAACTCTACAGTGAAATAGGGCTATACATCAATTTGTCTACAGTAATGGCTCTATGTTTTCCTTATTATTTTTTGTCCACTGTCTAATACAGCCTAACGTCTTATTCACTTACACACTGAGCAAATACCCCCATGAAATTGCTCATAATGACATTTTGACTTTTCCTGAGATGTTACAGTTCATTCAGGATCCATCAGCATGTATCAGTAATTTAATTTGTGGCTTTCAAAAGGGCCTTTCTAAGATTTTATCTGCTGTGAATTTAATCTTCTGTCTTGCCCGGTTACCTGGCTGTGTTAGGCCCTTCTGAATTACTCACCTCTTTTTGAGCTTTAATTAACCTAAATAATTTGGGTCATCATTAAATATGACCGTCTCACTTTTCTCCTCCTCTTCCAGAGTTTAAAAGTATATGCACATTCTCAGTAGATGTAGATACATTGAGTAACAAGCCCAGGTGCTGGGGAACTTTACTGTAAATAGAATTTCTTAAGATAAAACAGGGCCCAGAATCATTAAATGTCAAGGGTTTCCCCAAAATATCACTCCACTATAGGATCCACTTAAAACACAAGAAGCTGGATTCTCAGGTGAACTGGAACACGTCCACCACCTCTCACATCCCAGATTCTAGGAGGAACTGAGGTCTGGATCAGCCCCTGGCACAAGTGGGAGCAGACTTGGGGCTGCCCCAAGCTGCACCAGCATGTACGGGCTCCAAGGATCTGTTTTTTTCTAGCAGGGACTACCTGAATGTAGCATTTTCAGCCTTAGCCTCTCCTACCTTGTATATTGAGATAGAAGACATAGTTGACTGTACTGGCTCCATGCTAGCCTAAGGGTATGTCTACACTGCAATCAGACACCTGCAGTGGGTCCATGCCAGCTGACTCAAGTTGTGGGGCTGTTTAATTGTGGTGTAGGCGTTCAGGCTCAGGCTCTAGGATCCTCCCACCTCACAGGGTCCCAGGGTTAATTGCAGTGTAGGCATACCCTAATATTCCCCAAAATAGGCCTGAGACATTTTCAGCTACCCCATTTAGGGCAGCTTTAGCTCCAGTGGCATAAACAAGGCCCAAAACATGTTAAAGACCCTCTTCCTGATTCCAAAATCTACTACCCTCTAGCTTTCACATAGCCCCAGTCCAGCCACCAACCCCCTAGCTTCTGCTTAGCTCCTCTCTAGCCCCAATCAACCCCCATCCTTGGTCCACCTGACTCCCAGGTCATGTCTAGCTACCCTATAGTTCCAATCCAGCCCTCCCATCCACCTGCTCCCACATAGCTTCCCACCAGCTCCCTCTGCTCCTCCCTTAGTCCTCTTTAGTTCTGCTCTAGCTGCCTCAGTTCTCCCACAACCCCCCTCTAGTCCCCTTCTGTCCAACCTTCATCTCCCTCAACCCCAATCTAATCACCTCCCCAGGCTTTAACATTCCTGTGGTGGGAACAAAACCTCAGCAGCCCAACACTGTGGCATTTAATTTCAGGAAGGGGAACTATGAAAAAATGAGGGGGTTAGTTAAACGGAAATTAATAGGTAAAGTGACTAAAGTGAAATCCATGCAAGCTGCATGGACACTTTTCAAAGACATCATAATAGAGGCCCAATTTAAATGTATACCTCAAATTAAAAAACAAAGTCAAAGAACTAAAAAAGAGCCACTGTGGCTTAAAAACCATGTAAAAGAAGCAGTGAGAGATAAAAAGTCATCTTTTAAAAAGTGGAAGTCAAATCCTATTGAGGTAATTAGAGAGGAGCATAAACACTGCCAAATTAAGTGTAAAAATGTATTAAGAAAAGCCAAAATGGAATCTGAAGAACAGCTAGACAGAAACTCAAAAGGTAATAATAATTTTTTTTTTAAATACATCAGAAGCAGGAAACCTGCTAAACAACCAGTGGGGCCCCTGGATGATAGAGATACAAAACGAGCACTTAAAGATGATAAAGTCATTGCGGAGAAACAAAATGAATTCTTTGCTTCGGTCTTCACGGCTGGGGACGTTAGGGAGATTCCCAGACCTGAGCTGTCTTTTGTAGGTGACAAATCTGAGGAATTGTCACAGACTGAAGTGTCACTAGAGGAGGTTTTGGAATTAATTGATAAACTTAACTGAAACAAGTCACTGGAACCAGATGGCATTCACCCAAGAGTTCTGAAAGAACTCAAATGTGAAATTGCGGAACTATTAACTAGGGTTTGTAACCTGTCCTTTAAATCGGCTTTTGTACCCAGTGACTGGAAGATAGCTAATATAATGCCAAATATTTAAAAAGGGCTCTAGAGGTAATCCTGGCAATTACAGACCGGTAAGTCTAATGTCCGTACCGGGCAAATTAGTTGAAACAATAGTAAAGAATAAAATTGTCAGGCATATAGAAGAACATAAATTGTTGGGCAAAAGTCAGCATGGTTTCTGTAAAGGGAAATCATGTCTTACTAATCTATTAGAGTTCTTTGAAGGGGTCAACAAACATGTGGACAAGGGGGATCCAGTGGACGTAGTGTACTTAGATTTCCAGAAAGCCTTTGACAAGGTCCCTCACCAAAGGCTCTTAAGTAAATTAAGTTGCCATGGGATAAGAGGGAAGATCCTTTCATGGATTGAGAACTGCTTAAAAGACAGGAAACAAAGTGTAGGAATAAATGGTAAATTTTCAGAATGGAGAGGGGTAACTAGTGATGTTCCCCAAAGAGTCAGTCCTAGGACCAATCCTATTCAACTTATTCATCAACGATTTGGAGGAAGGGGTAAACAGTGAGGTGGCAAAGTTTGCAGATGATGCTAAACTGCTCAAAATAGTTAAGACTCAAGCAGACTGTGAAAAACTTCAAAAAGATGTCACAAAACTAAATGATTGGGCAACAAAATGGCAAATGAAATTTAATGTGGATAAATGTAAAGTAATGCACTTTGGAAAAAATAACCCCAACTATACATACAATATGATGGGGGCTAATTTAGCTACAACTAATCAGGAAAAAGATCTTGGAGTCATCGTGGATAGTTCTCTGAAGACGTCCATGCAGTATGCAGCGGCAGTCAAAAAAGCAAACAGGATGTTAGGAATCATTAAAAAAGGGATAGAGAATAAGACGGAGAATATCTTATTGCCCTTATACAAATCCATGGTGAGCTCACATCTGGAATACTGTGTACAAATGTGGTCTCCTCATCTCAAAAAGGATATACTGGCATTAGAAAAGGTTCAGAGAAGGGCAACTAAAATGATTAGGGGATTGGAACGGGTCCTATATGAGGAGAGATCAAAGAGGCTAGGACATGTTAGCTTGGAAAAGAGGAGACTAAGGGGGGATATGATAGAGGTATATAAAATTATGAGTGGCGTGGAGAAAGTGAATAAGGAGAAGTTATTTACTTGTTCCCATAATAGAAGAACTAGGGGCCACCCACTGAAATTAATGGGCAGCAGGTTTAAAACAAATAAAAAGAAGTTCTTCTTCACACAGCGCACAGTCAACCTGTGGAACTCCTTGCCTGAGGAGGCTGTGAAGGCTAGGACTATAACAGGGTTTAAAATAGAACTGGATAAATTCATAGAGGTTAAGTCCATTAATGGCTATTAGCCAGGCTGGATAAGGAATGGTGTCCCTAGCCTCTGTTTGTCAGAGGGGGGTGATGGATGGCAGGAAAGAGATCACTTGATCTTTACCTGTTAGGTTCACTCACTCTGGTGCACCTGGCAATGGCCACTGTCGGTAGACAGGGTACTGGGCTAGATGGACCTTTGGTCTGACCCAGTACAGCCTTTCTTATGTTCTTATGCTCTTTTAACTCCCCTCTCCTGCTCCATTATTGCCCTGATGCACCCCCCTCAGCACTGTTTCTGGCCCCCAAAGCACTCCAGCTCTGCTCCAATCTCTCCCTTCCATCCCTATTCCCCAAGCTCTGGACCAAACCCCCTCCAAGCTCCACTCCAACTCCCTTCTCCCACCCTCAGCAGCTCCAGTCCAGATCCCCAACTCTACCCAGTTCTGCTCCAACCCCTCAGTCATCCAGCTCTGAATTAGGCCCCTCAGTTCCCCCTCAGCAAAGCCTCCCCCTCCTCATGCAAAGCAGCTGATACTTTTACCTTGTGCTCCATCTCTATTGTTGCCCCTGTGTTCAAGCTGCCTCCCATCACTGCTCATCCCTCATTGCTGTGATTCTTTCCCCCACTCCATGAATTCTCTGTGCATCCTTGCCACCAGCTCATGCCCAGGGCTAAGGGTTGCCCTTGCTGGAGAGGGCCCCATTACCAGCCTCCCCCTGCCCTGGGGGACCAGTGAGGCCTGCTCTCTCTGGCAGCCCCTTTGATAGGATCCCAATAACCTCGTGGTCTCTGGCATGACTGCATCTCTTGCACCATTGTAGTTACACCAGTGTTTAACTACCACTGGCACCACTGGAGGATTTCTCAGCCATCCTGTATAGTGAAGATTGGTGAAAAGAAATAATTTATGTTCTCTGTAGCCTCCATATTTTCACTGATTGTTCTCTACTCTCTGTTAGTCTAAGAGGTGCTGAGAGACTGCTGTACTTAAAAAAATGGAATTTTTGCCTATCTATATAATTGAGAATTCCTCTTGTTTTCTTAATATCCATTTTACAGTGACCTGCCACTTCACTTGTGTGTTCCTCAGTTTCATGTTACAGTTTTTAAACTATTGAACCTCTTTTTAGTTTTCATGTGCCTCTCGCTACTGAGGTATCCAAACACCTCGCAAGTTTTAATGTATTTATCCTCACAACAGCACTGTGAGGGAGGGAAATGCTATCATCCCCTTTTTATCCCAAGAGCAGGTAAAATGGAGAGGGACTCCGGAGATTTTGGATCAATCTCGGCTCTGCCACAAACTTCCCGGGTGACTCTGGGCAAGGTATTTAATCTCTGCATGCCTCAATCCCAGGGAGTACATGGGTATATAATACTTCCCTGCCTGAAAGGGAAGACGAGGGTGAATTCATTAATGTTTGTGAGGGGCCCAGGCACTTCAGTGATAGGAGTCTAAGTACTTACAAAGATACATTATCTATGCTGCCTTGGTTTGCCTCAAACTCTGAATAAGGGGGCATTTTTAGCTAAATTTGACTATTATCTTTTAGCTCACACTGTAAACAACAGTGCCTGTCCATTAGGAACTGTACTGAGGCAATCAACTCATTTCATAGATCACAGAACAGCTGCCACAACAGCTTTATCATTTAACACTTGGGAAAGCACTCTATACACATGTCAATTATTAGCATTACCATATTATTAATACAACTTTGGGTCACTATTGATACGGGCTAGAATCAGCCCTGCAATCTACCAGTGACAAGCTCTATGTCCTCGTGACAGCCCCCTGACTCACCCAATACCAAACCTTTGGATATTTTTCAACGGCAATACATTTATATAAACATTCCAGCATCAGCAGCACTGAAGCCTGCACAGGATTATATAATTAAGGGGAAACAGTTTTACCCATGGACTAATACTTTAGAGAAAATTTTTCAAGAGCACTTTTTTTAAAAAGCACGATTTCCTCCAACACCAAACATCTGAGCACGAGAGAGGAGCAGGGTGATGAACTCATCACAATATGTGCACCTATACCCCAGGATCCATTAGTCCCAATTTAATAGTATTTCTCTAAAGGCAGTTGTTGGACAAGGCTTGGAGCCTAGAATCCTCTATTTTATTCACAGAAGTGGTACAGTTCAGATGGTGTAAGCTGCCCTACATCATCCAGGGATGAAAGTTCAGTGATCTGAAGGAGAATAAGTTTAGCCTCTGTGCTCAGTCAATCCTCCTCCTCCCTACTGAGATTATTGAGTCTGTTTTTTTAATGTAGACTCCTGACCTGGATTGGTGACCTGTTAGAAATGAGTTAGTGGTCTCAATCAGACATCATATTGAAACTGAAGTCAAAGCCGCCAGACAGATGTGAAAACCTTATTTCTGATTTCCCAAGCTGTCCAGTCCACTCACATAGTTACTCTAATAGAAGAGCTTTACAGCCATGTAATAGGATAGGAAACAAACTCAGATTTTAATCTATTTAAAAAAATACTACCTGGCCTCCTACAGTGGGACAATTATGCTTTCATTGAGGATGTTTCCAGGTTCTTTGGGCAGCTGAGGGTTGTCTGCACCTTTAAATGAGCTCTGATACAGCTGGGGGCTAAATTCAAGCAGAAGAGTCTGGCTAATCTGGAAGGAGATAAGGAATTTCTCTCTAAATCTGCTCCCTGGAGTTCCCCTATGTAGTGGCTATCTACCATTCCCAATGAAGCCACAGGCCCTGTAACTGAGACAGGGTAGTAGGGAATGCTAAACTCAGCATTCAATTTGCATGCCAACGGGAGGCACTCTTTACTTAAAGAGTAAATTTTTGAATCAGATTTAGATTCTACTGGCCACACCTTAAAATCGTTCGTTCATTTCAAAGGGAATTTTCATATGAATCACTAGTAGCACATAACTACAAAGCAAAGGAGCCCCACAGAATGACAACCAATTTATGGCTGAACAAACCTCTTTGATAGGGACGTTCTATACTCAGTTATTAAATACACTGTTCACAAGCTGCAAGAAATTCTCTTTAGTACAGGCTTTTTTTCTGTATGCCGCATTTTGCCTGAAGCAAACAAGCAATCAGAAGGTTTAAGCTGAATTCTTTATTCAAGCAAATGCTTAAATATACAGATCCACCACCTTGATTGATTTGTCACTCCAAATCCCTTCCCCAAGCTCCTGCTAATGTTTTCAAGCATGTATTGTATCTATTGAGTGCTGCTCATTTCAAGTAACGCTGGCTACCTTCTTACAGAGTGCTGGTTACTGCAGAATTTAGATGCCATACAATAGATATGTATGATACAAAGTAACACAATTGTACGTTTGCTTTTAACATTGTCCATCATATTTTATTTTTAATCAGTAATACTCAGAGTGCTTTACAGATTGGATTTTGTTTGCTAACTTGCACTGAAAATATTTTGATTTTTTTTTAAAGGCTAGTGTACATTGATTAACAATATTATGAGTAGTAGTACAAATATGCTGGATTATATTCTCCATGGGATGTAAATATGTAACAGATCACCTAGACATGAATCACATGAGAATTTGAAAGGCACTTCCAGGTTTAAAAAAAAATGAAGTCATTTAAAAAAAAATAAGTTTCTCAGTGATAACCACATGGGAAGTAGCTTTTTCGTTAGTCAAGTGCACGTGTGTTTGCTTGTCTTTATTTTTTGGCAAAGCCTGTGCTAAGGCAGGGGGAGATACTGACGTAGCAAAAGGCTGGTTCCATTACAAAACAATAGCGTTCTGAGTTTCCAACTGAAGCAATAGACTAAAGTTTAGCCTGCAGGTAATTGCCTGCTCTGATAGACGTACATGCTACCTTTGCTCAAGCTAGCATGCTACACATAGTATTGTGCCTAGGGCAGTGAAAGTGGTGGCTTAACCTAGCTATATGAATATGTACCCTAGGTGTGAGGCAGGATTGTAGTGGGATGGCTAGTCCAAGATGCAACCCACACTGCCGTGGGCACGGTGCTATTATTAGCATGTTAGCTCAAGCAGAGTTAGGACATGTACACCTTCCAGACCTGGGAATTACACCTCTCAGTTGCCATGTAGATACACTATAAGACCCAGGCCTGGCCCCACTGAGTCTCCAATCTGCATGGATGAAAAGGAAGTTTCTTCCAAAGCACATTGGTAGGACTTGGGGGTGAAGGACTGGGAGAAGGTGCAGAATAGTGTCTTGCCTTTCTCTCTAGACAGGAAAAATGTCAAGGTCGGCTGAGTGTACCCCATGCAATTAACTATTAATAGCTCAGTGCTGTGTAGATGTGCATTTTGTATGTGTTTGAACAGGCCTCAGTGAGGCCCTGATCCTTATAGGAATGTTGTTCTTGGGATTAAAGGGCTGGACTGGGACTCAGGAGAGCTGCACTCAATTCTTAGCTCAGCCACAGATTTCTTGAGTGGTCTTGAACACGTCATTTGGGGCTAGATTTTTATAGTGCTCAGCATCCACTTATTTCCATTCTTTTTTAGGGGCTGTAGCAAAATGGCTACCCCAGAAAACCCCCTACTGGCTGACTAGGGCACTGCAGCAACTTTTGCCTCTGTTCCCCTGCATTGTCCTTCAGCCTACTCCAGGCACAGGAGTTTTCTGGCCTGCCAGACAGGCTACATTATAAAGTCCCGCCCCTTCCAGAGCCATGGAGTCCTGTATAAAAGTTCAACAGAAACACTCAAAACGACTGAATCTTCAGCCCAGCTGGACTAAGCAGGCTGCTTCTTCCTCACAAGCATGCCTTGACTGCTAGAGTTTGTCTCCATGCCTAGTCCCAGGCTCCTGAGCCTCAAACAACCCCATCGTCCAGGTCCTGGCACATTTCTCTACTTATTCAGGGCTTCAGCCACACTGCTACTCCTCAGGCTTCTTGCCTTGAGTCAGGCTTCCAGCTCATTCTGGAAGTAACCGACCTGCTTTTCTCTCCTTGCCTCATCTCAGCCATCTTCCAGGCTGCTTCCAGAGAGAGGTCACTTCCCACCTCTTCTCCTCTCTCCCACTGTGCTCACCCAGCTCGTTATGAGACAAGCCCCTTCTTTTCTCCAGCTGTATCTAATAATTAAGTTCAGCCACCTGATCTTCAGCCAGTCAGGATTCGCTTTCGGAGTATATGGGGGTGGGCAGTGGTTGATCTATCACAGGCTGACCTCTTAAGGGCCAGCCAGCTTGTGACGGTGCCCAAATGGGAGCAGAGCCCTTTTGAAATGTGGCTATTAATCTGTGTCCCCATTTCTCATCTGTAAAATAGGGATGATAATCCCTTTCTCCCACTCTTTATCTATTTCGATTGTTAGCTCTTTTGGGTCCAGGGCTGCCTCTCACTATGTGTTTGTACAGCACTAAGCACTGTGGGGTTCCTCTTTCACTTGGGACGCTTGCAATATGAATACATAACAAAAATTAATCCTGATTGGGTTCTGTGGACAATACCTCAATATGAATAAAAAATAACATCACTTGAAGTCTACTGATCAAGAGTGGATGTCTTTCTACATTGTATGCTTTAGTTCAACTGAAGTTATGGGACTTGATTAAGGAATTAGTGGGTAAATTCTAGGATCTGAGTTCTATTGGAGGAAAGATGAAGATTATTAGCATTCTGTTTAGAGTTCAAAATCTATCAATAAAATCATATTTAGTGTTGAATTCAGTCCTGCTGATGGAACAGGAATCAATATGGTTTAGTATTTAATCCTATTAGCATACAGGCAAGTGTCCTTTGATTTCCTCATTTTCTTAAGATTCATGCATGTCTTAGGACATCAGCAGGCTTAGAAGACTGAAGGTTTTGTCAATTCATTTAGGGAAATCACGTCCCTCCCATGATTTGGAGGATACAGAGGATGCAGATACATTGGAGAGAGTTTAGGGAAGAATCACGAGAATGATTAAAGGATTAGAAAATATGCCTTGTACTGCTAGACTCAAATATCTCTGTCTGTTAGGTTTAACAAAGAGAAGATTAAGGGGTGACTTTATTACAGTCTATAAGTATCTAGATGGGGAGCACATATTTAATAACAGCCTCTTCATTCTAGTAGAGAAAGGTTTAACATGATCGAATGGCTGGAATTGAATCTAGAAAAATTCAGACCAGAAATAAGGTGTAAAATTTTAACCACTGGAACAATTTATGAAGAGTCGTGGTGGATTCTCCACAGCTGACAATTTTAAAATCAAGCTTGGATGTTTTTTCTGGAAGATCTGCTCTAGGAATTATTTTGGGGAAGTTCTATGGCCTGTGTTCTACAAGAGGTCAGACTAGGTGATCATAGCTGTGCCTTCTGGCCTCAGAATCCACAAAAACTCTCACTTTCCCCCTTTGCAGGTAATTCAGGCATAGGGTAAAATTTAAGCCTTAGAGATTTTATACTGATCTTTAAATACCATTGAAATAAAAAGGTAATCTGTCTGCATGGACAGTGTTGATTCAGTGTACTGAATACTGAAAGAAACAGAGATAAGTTCTACTCTCATTTACCACTAGTGAGTCTCCACTAACGTCAATGGAGTTAATGTGAATTTGCACTACTGTGACAGAACTGAATCTGACCTTGTGTATCTAATTCTGCATTTTCATTGTTAAAACAAATTCAACAGTTAATCTTTTTGGCAAGATATTATGTGTATAGGTAGGAATAACTGCAATGTAATATAACTTTGCAAAGATATTTCTAGTCTAGATTAGCTGAAAGCATGATTAGTTGGCTTGTGTGTTTTCATTAAATAAGGACAAAGATATTTTTACATGGTGTCACTGATGGTTTGCTTACTAATGCTCCCTGCTTCTGAAGCCAGTAGCCTAGATATAACATGGTGACATAAAATATTAAATCAAATTATAACTCAGAACATTACATCCTCAACCTTTATGAGCAGGGCTAAGTTACTTTCACTGTATTGAAGCATTTAGATGGCCTATGGACATGTGATCTTAATAGCTTTAACACTTTAAGCTAAGTCAGGCCTGGTCAATTCTTGGATGGGAGACCTCCAAAGAAAACCCATGATGCTTCCAGAGTAAGCGTCCTGCCTAACCTTCAGTTTGAGTAACTACATTCTGCCTGAGATTTCATATTGACAGTATTCTTCTTCTCTACTGATCGTAAAGATTTGTATAGTATTTTTGTGTGCTGTTATATAGTAATTGCTCTTCTATCCCCCATCCACTGGAGGATCTTATGATTTACAAATATCCATCTGTTTAGCATCATAGCTCCCCTTCAAGGTAGTAAAGACATACCCATTGTAAGTGACTTGTCCATCATAATGAACTGTTACAGGGTGTCTGACCCTTCCAAAGGGAGATAAGTCAACCCACCAGTAATACAGCTGATTTGCCTCCCCAGGTGGATTGGAGAGAATGAAGCAAGTCATGTGATAGGAAGTCATGTGACTAAACCAGGCCTCTGAGGAGGTAAAAAAGCAGATGCTGGTAGATAGTCAAAAGGGGTGGAACTGTTGAATGCAGCTGCAGGGAGGGACTCCTGCAGAGGTCCCCAAAACAGGGAATTGTGGCTGGGGAAGATGCAGCTGAAAGTTTTTTGTTTTCCTTTTGGCAAGAAGGCACAGCAGGCCTTACATCTTCTCCGGGTGCTCAGACAGCAGGAGGAGACAGTAACTAAGGAAAGAGTGGCTGTGCCCAGTTTATGTCTGTATATGAAAGACTCTCTCTTTGTTTTGGAACTTTGTTTTAATAAAATCAGACCCCAAGAAGGGCTGTTATTGGAGTTATGAAAGCTTTCTGCGTGCTCTTTTTTTAATAAACCGAGAGAGGAAACTGAGGCAGGGTGCTGTAGAACCACCACCAGCCACAAGAGGGGATATATGTGAGAGTCTGCCATCCGTTTTACACACACATAGTCTGTGGCAAAGTCAGGGATACAACAGAGAACTCCTGATGCTCAAGTTGGTCGGAAACATTTTCAGTGGAAGTTTTTCGCTGAAATCTACTGTTTTGTTCTGACATTGTTTAGATTAATTTTATGTCAAATATTACTTTTATTATTTGTATATATTATATTTAATATCTATATGTAATTAATATAAAAGTTTAGACAAACTGAAATGAAACATTTCAATGGTTCCAAATAAAAAAATATTCAGAAGGTCTGTTTCTTGAGATATTTCAAAATTTTAGCTTTTCATTTTGACCGGGAGCAATTTCTCCCCTTTTCCCCCCAACTGTTGGAATCTCCCACAGAACAGAAATTTGAGTTCCCAACCAGCTCTTCCCAACATTGGTTTTTGGTGGGGATTAACCATTATACTGATCTTAAGTAGCTGCTGCATTTCACCATAGAGGTGGCTGTTTTTCTGCTGGGTTACCTACCAGCAGAGTGTTTTGGGATGCTTCAGGATGTGCTACACTGGTACTTTTATGGTTTAACAATAAACTAGTCCAGCCAAGGTGCTGCATCCTCTCCAAAGATCTAATCCTGCAAGACGCTGAGCACCTTCAATGCCTACTTCTTGCAAGAGGCACCGAACTTGTTGAAGGATGAGGCCCCAAAATTTTTGGTTCCTGGTTTTCAGGAGACTGTTATACCTGTGAAGATGGATTTACTGTGCAAATATTTTGACAGAGTGCATGACTGTCTACAGTTGATAAAAAGCTGGAGAACAGATACTAAAAATCCAGTGAGTAGATTTAAAAGTTACTACTCTGCAGCCCTCATCTTCTGCTTGGCAGGCAGCAATTTCAGTCATGATGAAAAACAGTGAAGCTTTCTGACACCGAATAACTGAAGTGCAAAACTGGGCACATATTTTGAATCAAGGCTTATAAACAACAGCATGCTGAACCTGGCTCCTGAGAATTCACGTCATGGTTATTCATAGAGTCTAAGGCCAGAGGATCATCAACTCTGACCTCCTGTTATTTGAAATGCTGTTTCACACAGCAGTTGGGGTGAGCTTACTAACATTTTTGGCTTCTCAAACTCCTGTCCAGTGAAGTCACAACACTATGCACCATGTCAGTTTTAGGAGTGTGGGGATGGTCGCCAGATGATTCATTGGGAACGTGTTTCATCCCAATTTCACTGACTCATTTTATACACAAAAGGAGGCTATTTTGCTGCCACCATAATATTCCTTCTATTTTTTTTAACTGTGTGGGTGAAATGAATGAGTCCAATCCATCTCACTCTACCATTTCACTGGTTCTCTCTGCTTCCTCCCTCACAGTATTGCCTCCCCTCCAGCACACACTTTCTCTCTTACTTTCACTGTGTGTGAAAAAAGGAAGAAAGAAAGGGGGTTACAAGGACTCTCCTGACTTCTCCAAAGCTGGCTGCACACACATTGGCTGGGGAAAAAAGAGAACCAGAACTTCCTCCTGGGTTGGTGACACAGACAGAAGCTGGGAAGGGGGAGGATGGTGGAGCTTCCGTGCTCGGGCAGGGATCTGCTGCTGCATGCAGTGGTTGCCAGCAGGTGTCACAGGTGAACAACTCCTGCTCGGTCAGCTACTTCTGTTCTCCCATGGCCTCCTGAACTCACTAGAGGGGCTCAACAGAAGCCCAGGGAGGAAAATGTGGCAGCAGGGCAGCAGTGGAAGAATGGGGTTAGGACATCAGTAGGGATGTGTAGGAGCATGTGGGGGGGCCAGGGTTGTTAGGAATAGCGATACCTCTACATGAGGTGAGAGTGGGGGCACTCAGAAGGTGAGTAGACTGGGCCAATCTGGGGTAAAGTCAGGGGCATAACAAGGGCTTGAAGAGGAGGAAGGCATGTCACTTCAGCTGTTTCTGGTGCTCTAGAGCCAGACCTGCCATGCAGACAGCTTCCCCAACCACCTCATCACATGAGCCACAGGAGGCATGTCATACCCGCACTGCTAGCTTTGATGTGAAACATCTTTCAGAGGAAGGGGTGTTACTGGGACTCAGTGCTAAGTGGTTTCATTGGAGGGCAGAGATACCTCCCACCACCACTTTATAAGGACATTGGGGTGCAGAAATATGGGGGGAATGAGGGTGGGTAGAGCACAAGGATGTGAGGGAAGGGGAAAATTGGGGATGTAGTGCCAGGAATATCCCTCCACTGCTGCCCCTATTTAATGTTCCCCCATTATACCCCCTTCATAACTGCTGCATAAAATTAGATAAGATGGGACATGAAGAACTGTACAGAATGACAAACAGTATGGAGAAGATAATCCCCTCTCCACATCATGCTAGAACAAGAGGTCAGTCAATGAAACGAGAAGGCAATAACATTAAAAATGTACTATATATTTTTTTGAAAACCCCCAAAATGCACCCCCATGGAACTCCTTGCTGCCAGATACCATTAAGGCTAAGGTCTTAGTAAGATTCAAAACATATTCTCTCATATGGAGAATGAGAACATCCACAATTAGATTAGGGAGGATATTTTAAAAATATAATAAGGGCTATGAGCCCTTCATATCTCAGATATAAAACTACCACTAAAAGTCAGGCTGAAGGAGAAATTTCCCATTTGGGCGAGTGTGTTCCTAATTGACATAGCAGGATTTTTTGCCTTTCTTCTGAAATATTTGGTACTGTCTGTGATGAGAGATAGAATACTGTAACTGAGTAGCTCACTGGTGTGATCTAATGTAATTTCTATTCCTGAGAGCTAAAAAAGCAGTGTTTTAATGAGAAGCAGAGAGCCAGTTGTCACCTTAATTTAATAGGAACAGACCAAAGTTGTGACCAGTGCTTCTGGTAGTAAGCAGTTAAAAACAGGATTCAGAGATTTCACATGCTCTTCATTAAGAAAGAAATTGGTTATTTAACATGAATCCTGTATGATAGAGAGAAGCAGATCTTTGATTGTCCAAAGTTTGTATAATTGCAACATGAAGAAATGGAGTATGCTACGTAATGATGGTTCTGGTTTTGGTTTATAGAAAATTAACATAGATAGTTGCATTTGATTTCCCTCCTCACCTAGTTTTGCCACTAAGAATTCCATTTTTTAATTTCCATCCTCCCCAACTGCATTTTCACCAAAGCGTGTCAAAAATAATAACTTTTCACTTGTGAGTTTAATTTTTTCTAGTAACAAAACAAATGGATAACCGATCAGTCCTTTTATTAACAACATGTAGACAAATCTTCCAAAGGAAGCCAGTTCTCATGATCAGAGAAAAGCCACAACCAAGCATCAGGCATTATTATAATTGCCATTCAGGCGAATAAAGAAATGCTTGCTTTGTACAGTTTTATCCCCAAAGGTGTCACAGGGATAAGAGTTCTCATTTTGATACTGTGTTCAGAGTCTGTACTTCCAAAATACCAGTGATAGAAAGGACTATTAAACAAGATCTTCCCCTGAACCAGATCAATACACACAAATAAGTATCATTCTTTCCTTGAAAATACTGTTACTGTCAGTCACATACAGTAATGTGCACTGTGACTTCTCTCCTGAGTCCATCAAGTAGCCAGTGTACTATAGATTGACATACATCACATGGCTGCTCTGGGGAATTATACCACATTGTTTTCTTCTACAATTAGGGGAATAACCTCTTTAAACTGACATCAGGTGATGGCCAGAAGATTCTATGTGCCAAAAGCTTGAATTCCCCTCCCATATTTAAGGGGACCATACTCCTGTGACAGATTATTTTTTGACTGATGACATGTGATCACATGTTGGGTGTTCTTCCTTCCCACAAATGTGCCCTCCTCACAGTCCATCAGATTTTCCAGAAGAGATTGAAGGAGTTCTTGCCTAGGGCACATTTTTCTTCCTCCCCACATTCAACTGTGATTTTGTCTTGGCTTGTTTATTCAGTGACAGCCTCTTGGGAGCTTGACTGACACAGCCTCAGGGCTGCCAGACATAATCCTCTGATTTAACTCTGCATTTGAGTAGAAGACCAACACCAGACTGAGGTACAGGGCTCTACACATCCCCAGAGTTCACTGGTCCTATTTCTTCCTGGGAAAGTTTCCTCATCTGATACAGTGGCAGATGGGACAGAAGGAATTCAGACACCTAGACATGAGTCCTGCTGTTCTTTCCTGAGCAATCATACCAGAAAAGCAGCCCACCCATGCCAATTGCCCTGAATGCCTGTTCTGTCCCTCCCTTTAGCAAGCCTGAGATGCCACCAGGCACAATCAAGTGAAAAATGCATGGCTGAAACCTATCACATTCCTATACCAGGGGTGGATTTACTCCAGAATTTACACTGCATTATATGTCTATGTGTGTCAGGTGTGCATAGCTGCAATATCTTCCCACATCAGGCTACCATCTCTCTACTTGACAGCTGACATGGCAGTTCAGTGGCATGTCTGGTGTCCACCAAGCTGGAAAGCTCAAGGCTATGTCCCATCATGAGAATGATTGCACTTTAGGCCCAACCCTTGGCTGTGGCAGCTGTATGATAGCAAGGCATGCTACACATGTGTGCAATGCATCCAACTGTAATAAAGATGTATACAAAACTTAGTGGTAATGCGAGGGTTAAAACCCAGCTCTAAAAGTGCACGAAGTTGCATTCTCTTTAGTGTTTTAAATTAAAATGGTCTGAAGCGGGCAGTGAATGACTGAAGCAGTGCCCTGTGTATAGAAGTGAATTCCGCGTCACCTTCCCCACCACTCCAAGTGCTGTCCTGACAATGATACATGGGAAGTGTAATTCTTGAGGATGATTTCTATTCGTGCATCACTGGGCTGGCAAGAATGTATTAATGTGGAAAGAGTCAAGATTTTTTTGTCTGATCTGAGCAGTGAAATTACAAAGGTAATTATGTTTATGACCATGCAACTCAGTGGAGTGCATAAATGTCAATCCCTTGTGGAGGACTAGCTTACTGCTCAACCCAAGTTTGTCTTTGTTTGGAAAATGTTATCATCTTACCCTTTGGGGTTTTTGTAAATCACACCAGGTGAATTGATGAGTGGTAGGGAATTGCATACTTTCTCTTGCCAGAATTCAGCCCGTGGGAGACAGGAAGCCCATCATCAGAGCTTCCCTCTTGATTTTGGAGACCTATAAATATAAAGGATAATCTCATCGATCAGTTTTTTTAAAAAAGCCTCTAGCTCTTTTAATTGAAAAGTCAGCCTTGAGGATGTCAGTCACTACTGTTTTTTTCTATTAAGACTACAGTTTATTTATGGGGCCTCACTGAGAGCCATCCAGAGCTAACCTTTGGCACCAGCATGAGTCTCTTTGTGGGAAGAGTGTGGATCAATTTACAGTTCGGAAGGACTAGCCTCTCTCCTAAACCGCTAAGATGGCCTCAGGGTGCAGCTTACAGTTGTGAGAATCAGCATGGTCTAGTGGACTAAGTGAGTAATATAGGAAGAGACTCCTGCACTCTCATTCTGACTTCCTTTGTGGCTTTAGTCTATTGATTTAACCTTTCTACCTATGTTTCCCCATCTTTAAAATGGGAACAATACTTACCTGCCCCACAGGAGTACTGTGCCAAGCAGTTAACACTTCTACACAAATGCTAACATTGACTAGAATTCACACAAAATCCTCCACTGGCTGAGATCCTTGCAGCCTCCATTCCTTCTGCTTGTTTGGAGAATTATCCTGTGAATACATTTGTTTTTCATGTTAAGGGACCTTAGGACAAGCACCAGGATTCCACTTCTCTTGCACAAGGCGGCAGAAGTCTGTCTCTTTTCATTCACCTACAGCATGTCACAGCAGTGTCTGAGCACTTCATTACAGCATCACAGCACCCCCTCTTATGTAAAACGAGTCTTAAAAGTGAAGGGGTGACCAACAGAATCACGTCACTGAGCTTTCCCCAAATCCGAAGGCTAGCTTTCTTTGTGGGAATGGGATCTCGGTGGGTGGGAGTTTGCTTGGTTTGGTTATGGGGAAGGCGGGCAAATCTTATCAGGAAGACTAATCTACACATCTAATACATAGTGAGGTGTGTTATGCCGCCTACTGAAACTTATGAGGAAGACTCACATACAAGCCGACATCTTGGTTCGCATCTATTTTCAATGATTTCAGGATGTTTTGGTGGTGTTCAGCAAATGGCATTCTGGGAGAATCACTCATAAACTTGTGGTATTTGTTATTCTGCTAATTAAAAAAAGCAAACACGACTATTCAAGCCACTTTAATTAACTGTTAATTGGCTCTAAATAGCAGGGCTACTGTTCTTCACTCACACCACTATGCAATGTGAATGTCAATGTGGGTTATTTTTTACACGGTTGAGAAAAAAAGCACACTTCAATATTTTATCCAAGCCCCTTCCCCTCAGCAATATTGAGAATTAACCACACTTTTTGGGGTTGCTGCACAGTTGTGTTCTAGAATCTAAGCTTTCATTTAACATAAAATAAGTTTCTAACCCCTAAGTTTAGGAAGACATTCTTCTAAATGCTAAGCAGTGGAACTGATGCAGAGATATTTTCCTGAGTCTGCAGAAAGCCTAAAATGCTAGCTGTGACAGAAGTGTGACTTGCCCCATTATTCCCAATTGAGGCAATACATTGCCATCAGGAGGTTTCAGAATTAAATCTCAACTTCAGATAGCCATCTGTGAAATAGTTAATGTAGGAACATCAAGCTAATGTGCTTCTCCTTCATTGTTGGATGTGGTGGCAGGTATTGAGGTAGGGAGCAGTGTCTGTAGGTGTTGTGTAGGATTGATGGGATGGAGAAATGTGGAATTCAAGTCACTATACCCACAAATTCAAAGCCATCTCTTTCTCTTCTCAAAATGGAGAAAAAGGTAAAGAGACAGTATCTCCCTTATACCAAAAGCCTAAACTTTGTCCTGTGCACCAGGCTGGGGAAGTAGATGATGTAGCAGGGGTTGGCAACCTTTCAGAAGTGATGTGCCAAGTCTTCATTTATTCACTCTAATTTAAGGTTTCACGTGCCAGTAATAAATGTAAACGTTTTTAGAAGGTCTCTTTCTATAAGTCTATAATATATAACTAAACTATTGTTGTATGTAAAGTAAATATGTTTTTTTACCATGTTTAAGAAGCTTCACTTAAAATTAAATTAAAATGCAAAGCCGCCCGGACCGGTGGCCAGGACCCAGGTAGTGCGAGTGCCACTGAAAATCAGCGCGCATGCCGCCTTTGGCACCGATGCCATACGTTGCCTACCCCTGTGATATAGTCTTCACCTCTCTCACTGAACAATTTTGCTTGCTGTTTGTCTGTAATGTTATGGCCATGGTGTTAGGTATAGCGTTATGATTTAGTTAAGTAGTGAAAGGGTTAATACAGTAAAATCTTATAGTATGTGCACAGCAATTAGTTGGATTCCATGCGGATTACTGTGTTCCCTGATATCTCTAGCCTGGAACAATAGAAGTGACACATTATTGCAACCAGTGTTTAGTTTGGAACTCTGCTTGATTTGTCTGAAGACAGAGCTGTGCTGTCAAGCAATCCCAGAGCTGCTGAAGAAGCATGTTGGCTTCCAAGACCGGTAGAGTACTCTGGATTTATTCTCTTCCATATATAACAGAAGTTAAGCATTAAGAGAAATCAATGCATAACATATATAACCAGTCGGAAGCCATTACATTTGCCTCTCAGTGGCTAGACCTAATGCCTTGGGCTGCCCATCAGGACTTTCATTTCCAGAAGTAATTAGAAGCTTATCAAGGAGGTTTGATAGTCAGGCCTTCATTCATCACTGAAGTGAGTCAGCCCCATCTCTGTCATCTTTGGTTGCTTGTCATGTCTCTGCACATGCTCAGACCCTCCCCCTATGAAAAAGGTCATGGATCTTTTAGAATGGTGATGAGATAGAGCAACATGCTGATACATGGTGTAATGTGCTGAAAAGAGCTACTACAGGAAAGTGTTGCTGTAAAGCAATCTGCTTTTGAAAGAAGGCCAAACACACTATGGGGCCACTCAAGTGAACGTACTCTGTGTAGTTTTAGGTGCAGAGTCAATGATGTGGGAGGGAGCTGTTTATTCCTTTATCACCAGTGTTTTAACCCTGGCAGAACATGTTGTAATAATTCTGAAGATCTCACCATTTAGTTTTAAAGGATTTAAAGATTTGTAGAAGGAGAATATCTTGCAAAACACCATGTGCTGAACAAGTCACCTCTTACTGAGTTCTCTAGAATTTCATGAACTTTTTAGTTTGAGAATATACTCTCTTCCTTTAAAGCATTTTTTCTTCCCTCAGCTGTTACTGTGGCAAGATTTTTGGAAGCCCTGTAAGCTCCTGATTCAAGTCTCTTATGAGGCAGGTGATACCTTACTGTTAGGGCAAAAAGTATATCACCTGCCAATGTGTCTTTTGCCCTCATACAGCACAGAACCATTTTCCCTGGCTATCTCTCAGGTTCTCTCACCAATCACTTGCATGGGTAATCTCACCCCAACCTCCACCTTTCAGTTCCTTCTCAGTACACACTATGTGCCGACACAAATAATTCTCTGCACCATTAAATGTTTGTCACTTTGTTTCACTTTGTATCTACAGTGAAATGCTTAGATCCCATTGCTTGCTACACATAACCTATTCTATCCAGCGGAATGTCGGTCCCTGCCCCTCCTGCACCCTCTACTCCAGTCCAGTATGTTTCTCTCTCCTCTGGTTTCCTCACTCAGCATTCATTCCTGCACTGTTTCATCTCTGTCTCTCTTCATCATCCCACTGATTACCAATAACATGCTTAAATCACAGAACTGTCTCAGAGCATTATCACAGTGAGCTCTTTATAGAGACCTCAGTATAGCTCTTACTTTTGAAAGGAGTCTTTTTCCTTCTATCTGTTTTTACCATCTTCATACTAGTCTAGTCCTGAGTAATGAAGACATCACTTGGATATTTTAAGGAGACCCCAAAGGGAATCTTTAGGGAATGGTTTGTTCCATTTGCAATTTTTACTAGCATTATAAACAGTCTGTTTGTGATTCTATTGTCAGATCCATGATGTCAACATACTCCCACTGTGCATCATCTCCCCAGGCTTTTGTTTTAGGATGTGTGGAATTTACAGCAATTAGCCACTGTGCATCTGTCTGATTTATGATGCTGTGTCTTGCTCTTCATTTATTTGGCTCTTAAACTTGTATTTGGACTTCTGTCAACTCAGAACTAAGTAACTCACAGCTAAGGCTGAAATGTTTAATACTCATTTTTATTTCTGTACTATAGACCATGTCCTTTTAGACCAATTTATATTTGCATATGTAAATGAATGCATAAATATGCTAATACTCCTAAACATTGCACTGTCTGTAGTTGCTTATAGTTTTTCTGTGCTGTTTATTTTGGGTTAGCTTGTGAAGCCCTTATTCAAGAAGTGCTCATGAATAGTTACTCACCCGGGTAAGATATTGACAATCTGGCCCCTAAGTGAATAAGCCCTAGAGCTAACAAAATTATAAATTTAAAGTATTTTATGTTGTTAGAATATTTTGGGGCACAGATATTGTACAATAAATTAATACACATTGACAAATCTATATACTCTCTCACCTCTCAAAGCTTTTCTATTGTCCAAAGTGTTCCTAGCATTGGCAGGTCATGGTATATCAGACCTTGAAATCACAGGATTCAGATTAGAAGATGGCTTTTAGTTTGCACTTCAATTCTCGCAAGATTTTAATAGCAGCTCTCATTAACTGCTAGAGTTAGAGATTAACATTTTGTACCTTCTGAAAGCTGGGCTTCTACGCTCAATGTTTTAAAGCAGGTCTGCACAACGGTGGGGATTGACGCTGTGAGATCAATCTATTGGGGATTGATTTATTGTGTCTAGTCTAGACAGGATAAATCGATCTGTGAGCACTCTCCCGTTGACTCCTGTACTCCACCACTGTAAGAGGCAAGGGGGAGCGGCAGCAGTCGATTCACTGCCATGAAGATGCCATGGTAAGTCAATCTAAGTATGTCAACTTCAGCTACACTATTCTCATAGCTGAAGTTGCGTATCTTAGATCGATTCCCTCCCTCACTCCCCGCCCAGTGTAGACCAGGGTTAAGATTTCTGGTATGTGCAATTCTTGATATAGAAGACACTAAACTCATGTTGGACTTCAGGTGGAGAAGAGAGGGAAAAATTAAAAAAAAGCATGAGGGTATTGAGAATTGTGAGTCTAAGGTTCAATATTTCAACAGGCACTCAGGACTAGAAATAAATGCTTTGTAATTTTGGAAAGCTAAGACTCCCTGGTTATAAAGCACTTGTTCATAGCCCTTATAATGTGAGAGAGATATTTAACACTGTCCATAGTCCCTAAGTCTAGAACAGAATTTTTGGCAGACCACAGACTAGTTTAGTTCTCCTCCCTCCCCTCCCGCCCCCGTCCTTTCTTAACACCATTGAATATTCATATCAAATGTAGTCAGGCAGTACAGTTGTTTCAGATGATTCTTATGTTGATGTTGCCAATGCCATAACCTCAAATAGATATAATGGACCTAACAACAGACAAGCAGATCTAACACCTTTTATAGACTCAGAGTCAATTCTCATCACACAGCAGTGTAAATCAGGAATAGATCCATTGAAGTCAATGGAGATACATCAGTGGACGAGAAATTAAAATGGGGGTGAGTCAGGCCCCAAATGTGTCTTGTAGTTTTGATTTCAGATAAGAGAGGGCAATCTGAAAGTTATTGACTGTGGGGCTGCTGTTCAGATGACAGGCAAACCTGAACATTAGCAAAGCTTCATTGCCTCTGCAGGTGTCAGCGTGGGAGCAGATTGTCACCTACAGCTTGTGGTAACTGCTGGTTAAAAACAAAAACAATGCTCTGAGCTTGTGATGAAGCCATCTGTATTTTACCACATGTGACAAAGCCCTGTTGTTGTCTCCATGGATCCTATGTTTCCTGGCGGATTTCATTAGCCTCAGAGGCTCACTGTGACCCTCCACGCAGCCCTTCCCTCTCTAGAGACAAGGGTCACAGCCTATTGAGCCATTTTCATCATAAGCCAGTGACGGAGGTGAGGAGAAACTATCCTTCCTTGCACAGTCTCTATTGTCTCCCAATCTCAATGATTAATTAGGGGAGGCAGAAATGGGGGGGAGCCCGGGCCCGCCCTCTACTCTGGGCTCCAGCCCAGGGACCCTAAATGTATTAACTATGATGGCTGACTTTTTAGCAACAGAACACATACAATTCCCTGGGCTACTTCCCCACAGCAGTGCCTGCTTCCTCAAATTCTTCTTCACCCTTACCTCAGGGTCTCCTTCTTTGCGTATGATATGGTGTCTACCACTCAGTCTCACCAACAGCACAACTTCCTCCCACAGCTCCTGACATCCACACCCACCTGACTAACTGGGAGGTTTTTTTTAACTGGTTTCAACCAGCCCCTGATTGACTTCAGGTGTCCCAATCAGGCTAGCTATTTCTACTGCTTCATAATTGGCCCCAGGTGTCTCGATTAACCTGGAACAACTGCATTTGATTCCAATGGTATCAGGGATTTGTTTAGCCTGGGACTAACATATCTGTTCCTTATCACTTTCCTATAGTCATCTGGCCTTGCCACATCGCATATAGTATGTTGCATTATGAAATGAAGTGTAAACTGAGTCAAGGCAGTGCCAATATCTCCCCTAGCATCACTTTCAATTAATGTGTTTCTTGCAGTTTCATAGCCAAACACCCAGACATGCAAGGCTCCCATTTTCTCATATCCACAGCAGAAAGCAAACACAACCCATCTTGTCTGTGCAGATGTGAGGGAGTGGTGGAAGAAGAGCTACTTAGCTGTCACTCTTGCTCTTGCAGAGAGGGGCAGCCTATAGTCCATCAGCCCCCGAAGCAGAGCTGGTTTAGTATTTTGAGATAGGCCAGAAGAATGATTCTTGTCACTGCCTTAAACTTAATTGGCTCATGTCCATCACCATCATCCTCATCCCACTACACACAGAACCAGCCTGAGGATTTGAGGAGGGTTAGCAAGGTGATCTTTGGAGATACAGACTTTCTATGTAAAATGAGTCTCTAGTGTATGTGGTGTACAGGGAGAATGGGTGGGTGGGTTGTTAATTTGCCCCCCATCCTCCTATTGCTGCTATGGAACCCAGCTGCTATTTTTTCCCCCAACTATAGCACTGTTTTTACATCTCTAGGTGTCTCTCTAGAAGGAAAAGGGATAGAAAGAAGGATGAATTCAAACCGGATCAGGCACAGAGAAGGGCTACTAGGATGATCCAAGGAATGGAAAACCTGTCTTATGAAAGGAGACTCAAAGAGCTTGGCTTGTTTAGCCTAGTCAAAAGAAGGCTGAGGGGAGATATGATTACCCTCTATAAATATATCAGAGGGATAAATACCAGGGAGGGAGAGGATTATTTGAGCTCAGTACCAATGTGAACACAAGAACAAATGGATATAGACTGGCCAGCAGGAAGTTTAGACTTGAAATTAGACTAAAGTTTTTAACCGTCAGAGGAGTGAAGTTCTGGAACAGCCTTCCAGGAGAAACAGTGTGGAGCAAAAGACCTGTCTGACTTCAAGATTAAGCTTGATAAATTTATGGAGGGGATGGTATGATGGGATAGCCTAATTTTGGTAATTTATTGATCTTTCACTATTAGCAGTAAATATGCCAGATGGTATGTTAGCTGGGGTGGGATCTGAGTTACTACAGAAAATTTTTTTCTGGGTGTCTGGCTGGTGAGTCTTGCCCACATGCTTAGGGTTTAGCTGATCACCATATCTGGGGTGAGGAAGGAATTTTCTTCCAGGGCAGATTGGCAGAGGCCCTGGGGGTTTTTTTGTTCTGCCTTCCTCTGCAGCATGGGCCCAGTTCACTTGCTGGAGGATTCTCTGCACCTAGAAGTTTTTAAACCATGATTTGAGGACATGATTTGAGGAGCTCAAACATAGGTTAGGGGTTTATTACAGAAGTGGATGGGTGAGATTCTGTGGCCTGTGTTGTGCAGGAGGTCAGACTAGATGATCACAACGGTCCCTTCTGACCTTAAAGTCTATGAGCTTATACTGATTTAACTGAAAGTGGAGATTCCCCTTCATATATCTAGCTCCTCCACCTTATGGTAAATATTGGCAGGACTGCATTTGCTGTTCCTTTTAAAGATGTAGCAAGATATCCCAGTCTACCCTCAACTCTCAGCACTCAGGAAACACTACATCTTACAGCTCTCCTCTCTAGTCCTTGAGGCACTGCAGGTTCAGCATACTCCTTGTGACCGCCTGGCTTTCAAAACCTTAATAAGCCCATGTGCACACACAATGCTGCAGAGTACTGGCTCCCCCTGGCTGTGGAAGAGGGGTAGGATTAGCTCTTTAATGCATATCTTGCTTGCCGCATTCATCTGGGTAAAGTTTCTCTGGTTACTTTGGCCTGCTATGGCAGATTGCTAATAGTGAGCACTCAGATGGCATCAGAGAAGGAGCAGAAATATCCCAACCAATGTAAAGAAGAGGAGGTGCCTGAATCTTGACTCATTTATACTGGTAGTAGGTCAGGCTATGTTCATTGACTATAACGGGGGTGTCTGAGTGGCTCCACCTGGAGCACCTTCCTGTGGTACAACAAGTATGACTGCCTCAGCTTCCCTCTTTCTGAGTCCCCAGTGACTCTATGCCAGGTTCTCTTGCCTCAGTAATACCTCTCCTGGTCTGACTTATTACAAATATTCCACAATGCATGTCCCCAAAGCATAGTCCATTTATCACCCACTCTGCACGTTGTCCTTCAAATCCTAGGACCTCTAGTTCCTTCAGTGCCCCACATCCCATTCTGGTGTCTTCTGCCACAGCTGGCAGTTGGTTGGTTCTCTGCTGTCCTTCTGCCAGGACAGTCACCCTAACCCTCCCTGCTGGAGTGCACTCCCACTCTCCCTGCACATGTACACCCACAGCCTCTCTGCTGGGGGAGTATCCCTCACTCCCTCTGGTCCATTAGCCCTCTCTGACACCAGCTCTCCAGCATGGAGCCATCAGCAGGTAAGCGCCTCTTCTGCTCCCCTGCCTTCACAACCCTCTCTGCTTCCACTCTCCAGGCCAGAGATGTTAGCAGGCAACTCCCTCTGCTGCTCTCTAGCCTTCAGCCCTCCAGCCTTGGCTTTCTGGTTTGGGGAAATCAGCCAGCAAACCAACCCTCTCTTGCTGCTCTTCTGCCTTGCTCCTCCTACAGACTTCTGGCCAATGGCTGTTGCCCCCTGTTGATCTCTTATTCCTAGTCATCTCTCTTCTGCCTTTTCCTCACTGAACCAGGCAACGTTCACCTGTCCCTCTTCCTCACAGCTTCTCCCTGATCTTTTATAGTCCCAGGTGCTGCCTGCTTCTTAACTGGCCAGACTGGGAGCACATGTTCTGGCACAGGGGAGCTGGACCTGCTTCATTTACAGGGGCCAGACATCCAGTGACAGGAGTTTGCTCCTGATTTATATTTGTGTTGACTAAGAGGAGAATTTGATCTGATGTTCACTCCAAAGAAATGCATAAAAAGAGCAGCTGAGCACAAGCGGGAGGAAGTTGGTTACCTGAAACTGGCAGGGGAATGGACAGACGTGGCTTTTCATTTTTAATGTTTTTCTATTCAATCCTATCTCCAAACAGGGACTGGGATGGTTATGCAAAGAACAAAAGGCTTATTTTTAAAATATTTATTCTTAGAGACACAGTAAATTGAAGTTATTGGATTTTTTTGTGTGGCAATGAGCCCCAAGTCAGCAAAGCACATGCATGACCAATAGGACTTAACCACTTTGCTGGATTGGGGACTTTATTGTTGTATTTTTACTTTTAATTTACAGATTGAGGCTCCCGTCTTGCAATGTGATGCACATAGGAAGACCCAATTACCCAAGAGGAAACCCCAGGGGCTGCCCACATGTGTCACATTGTAGGATTGGTGTTCAAGTATTCTTAGTAGCTTCTCCTTTCTCAAACTGTACACTTGCTAACATACCTTGTTATTTCCTAGGGAAAAAAAAATGTCTGTTAGCAGAACAGCTTCCTCTCACACTAGAGAGATTGCACGGAGGAGATCCGAAGGAACCTTGATTGACCTGGACGAGAGAAAACCTTCAGCAAGCTGCGAGTTGTCAGGTCTGTTAATATTTATTACAAAGGGTCAACACACCTGCAAGTCTCTACTCAGGCAAAACTCCCATTGGAATCAGTATCCAAGCAAGAACCACCCTTCTTATAAGTATATTGCCTTAAATACGATGGGACAGCTTCTCTTTTGTATTACATTTCCTTTGCACTACTCAGGCAGCGTAATGGGCAATATTCTAATTCCAATGCCTAGCAGAATACTTCCTTGGTATAGGAGAACTCTGCTGGGTATTATTGCATCAGATCCAGGTCTGTGTTACTGCCATCAGTATAGGGGGCATGTCAGTGCAGAGAGAAAGGGAGTACAGGATCTATTAAGGATCTTACATCAGTGGAGCCACTTTGATATTTGTCCAGCAGCAGCTGTAAGTACCACTGGGGCCAGAGCTCATCCTGAGAATCAGGAAGCTGTAATCAGCTCCATATCATCCTACCCCACTCCTCTCCTATGCTGAGTGAAGCTGGCATAATGACTGCTCATCTTGCAAGAATTACAGTAACCTTAGGGATGGAACAGTAACCTACAGGGACGGACAGCATTAAGGGAGGGGCATAGGTGTGCTGAAAGAGATAAATAAAACCAGGAGGAGCTGTTGCTTTCATTGTTTTTTAAATAAAGATAAAGGAGCTTTACTGGCAGGCTGTGTATGGGGAAGGAGGAAGAATCCCTTTCACTGTTGTTATATTCTCTACATGCAGGGCAGGGTTACACTTACAGGATTATAGCGCTATTGGTTATAGTGGTCCCCTTATACAGCAATATGTATAGCGCTATTGTATGTCCACACTCAGATGCACCAGCGATATAGCATGGCCACATTTGTGGCACTTCAGGCGGCATTAAGAGCAGCGCATTAGGGCAGGTATCCCAGCATTCAGCTGGGTGCAACGTGCTTTTTAAACGATGGGGGTGAGGGGGGACTGTTGTGTGTATGCAGAGGGAGAGAGCCAGTGGTTTTTCCGTCCTTCTGAGAGCCTGTCAGCGCGTGTCCATTCACAGAGGGCTTTGTTTTCACACAGGCTCCCTCCTTAAACATTTGCATTCCTTATCTGCTGAGTTAAGAGAGAAACTCTAAAGAGGTACTTCCACATTCCTCCAGCCGAGTTCAAAAGAAAGGGAAGAGACGTCAATTGCCTTAAATGGCTCTAGGCATCTCAAGAGATCACTTGTAGCACAGTGGGTGTCCACATTCTCGCCATAGCGCGACAGCAGGAGCGCTACAGCCCTTATTCCCCGTGTGGAGGTGGATTACCAGTAGCGCTATAACTCTGCGGTTATAGCGCTCTACGTGCCTTGCCAGTGTGGACGGGTAGGAGGTTATAGCGCTCCTGGGGGCTTTATAGCACTATAAAGTGCCAGTGTAACCATGGCCGCAGAAAACTTGTATAAGGCGACAGGAGTTGAAATCACTCAGCCAGTTCCTTGCAGGGGGTGATTAGCATCTCATGCAATGGAGTCTTTAATCAGCATATGCTGTCAGCATGCACATTTATTCATTTGGATTTTGGTTTTATATGAGCTCTACACAAAAGGGTCTCCCCACATCCATAACAAATAGATCTAGTAAAATAGATGTTATTGCTAGCATACATATTTCCATCTAGAAAGGTATTTAAATATTGAATTTATATATCTATATAGAAAACAACATTTTTCTACTTTTCACTCCTTTTCACTATGCAAATAATCAAATAAAAAATTCCCTTTTTAGTTGATTCCAAATTTAAAATGAGTAGTTGAAGCTATACTGGTGAGAGTTTTGAATTGTTACAGTGAAAACATCAACAAATTCTTCTGAGATTGAAACCATATGAAATTAACAATAAGCATTTCTAAGGTGTATTCTAAGGTGCTGGAAGAAAGGGAATCCTGAATGTTTTATGATCTTTTCTATGAAGTGTTTAGAATGTTTAATAGTTTCCAAAAGGTAAACATCAACCACTGTATTTCGGCACACTGCAAGCCAGTAGGCAAAAAATGCCAATGGCCTTTCCTAGTGGATGACATTCATTAGAACACACACGCTAAGGATTTGCTCTTGATGGGGCCCAGCATCCTCGACTCCCATTAATACTACTGGGAACGGCAGGTGCTCAGCAGTGTGCTGCAGATACTCCACCCCTTGCAATATCAGGCCCTATTATAAGGACTAATTTATTGGTGCTTTTTTTGTTAATATTGCTTCTTTAATCCCTAATTTAAATCTAACACATTACTGGCACTCTGTTGGTTATGTTTAAAACCTTAAAAGCAATACGAAGGTATAAACTGACCTCACATGACTTACAAGCTATACAAATTTTAACTTGGGATACATTTAGCCCTAGTGTACTGTAACTACATCAGTAGGTTTACTGCAGAGATGAATTTGGCCCATTTTGTCCAATAAATAGGTTTTGGGTATGGATAGGAATAATTATCTCCATTTTTTCTTAAACAGATGACAAAGAGAATAAATGGGATTCAATCATTGACTGGCCTGAGGTGTTCAAACAACATGCTCAGACCGTTTCCAAGACTAATCCTTTCCGGAATGAACTGTCAGCATCCAACCCATTTGTACAGGATGTAGCTCAGTTAAGTAACAGTGACAAGAACAATAAACACATTTCTATCTTAAAAGAAGACCCCTATCTGTTCTCCAGAGATTCAAGCAACAGGGATTCTTTTGCTTCATCGGGTGATGAGCTAGATATTGATCATCTTCTAAGAAAGGCTTCATCAGGGAAATCTGGGAGATCGAAGAGTGTCTCTGAGCTTTTGGACATTGTAGATGCCAGAAGATTTGATCCTGACAACACAGCATCCTCTGGCCAGATTTTAGCTGCAGACATGGAATGGCTTCAAAATGACCGTGAAGCCTACAAGATGGCTTGGTTGAGTCATCGACAGCTGGCCCGATCTTGTCTAGATTTGGATGTGATGAGTCATAGTCCAGGATGGGCACAAACACAACCTACAGACACTCATGTAGTTTGTAAACTGAATCATGAAGGGGGTTCAGTGCAGCTACCTGACTCAGATATCACTGTTCACATCCCTGAGGGTCATGTATCACCTGGGGAATTCCAAGAGGTTGGTTTAAGAGCTATTCTGAACCCTCCTCCATCACTTAATCATGATCTTTCAAGCACTGTGAGCCCACTGATAGAACTTACTTTAAGTAACCTCAACACAATGGAAGCCATTTTACTAGAAGTGAAAACTGCAGCTGAAGTGAAGAAGGATCCTTTTAGTCAAGTTATGACTGAAATTATGGGCTTTTATAGTTTCAACAAAGAAGGTCCCTTTGAAAAGCTACACAACTGCTACATTTACAAAGATACCATACAAGTGAAGTTGACAGACCTAAGTCATGTGTTGTACACAGTGGTTGCAGTACAAGTGAACCCAATTCAGTCTCTGGCTACGTCTGTTTGGGAATACATCAACAGAAACCTCTCCATTGGAATTTATGGGCCCAAATATATTCATCCTTCTTTCACAGCTGTTTTTATAGTCTTTGGTCATAACTACATTCCAGAAAAACTCACAGTTTGTGACATTAAAAAGGGTGGAAAGAGCATGCCACCAGTGGTGTTTAATCTTTGGGGAAAGCACACATTTTTACTTGATAAGCCACAAGATCTAAGTGTTTCTTTGATATCCTGTGATCCTGCTTTTGAAGTGAAGGTGGAAGATCAAAGCAAAGTAATTAAAGAAAAGCAGTTGAAAGCAGGTGAAGTTATCCAACAGCAGTTTCCATTTTCTGTACTGGGAACTGGGGAAATGCATTTGTTCACGTTCCTAGTTCAGATTAAGATCCCAAACAACAACACAGTGACCCAGTTCCCTATTACAACTCCTGATCCAGCCCCCAAATTAACTGGGATAACTAGTAAGCCAAACCGCTTACAGAAACGCAAAGAGATCAAATCTGCTCCTTTTTTATTGACACCAACAGTTATATACCCCAAGTTTCAAGATAAGACTTTAAATATTACCAGCTATGGAGTGACTTTGAAAACTGTGTTTCGTCAAAATAAGATTGACTATTTACTAGAGTATTTTAAAGGGGACACAATAGCATTTCTCGGTGAAGATAAAGTGAAAGCCATTGGACAAACTAAAGTCAAAGAATGGTATGTGGGAGTCCTTCGAAGAAAGATTGGTCTAGTGCACTGTAAAAATGTAAAAGTGATTTTAAAAGAACAAGCTATAGATATTACTGATAGCGTGCTGCCAACCAGGAATGTTCTGGAACAAATTGCACTGCCTTTTAAGAAATTGACATATATCTATTCCTTAGTCCTATCCACGGTATCGGAGAGAGTTTACAACTGGAAAGCTTTGGCTGATGTGCTAGGATATTCACATATGTCATTGGATGATTTCAGTGAGGTACCAGCAGATAAAGAATCAGAAAGAGTCGCATATGTGGTGAAGAAATTGAAGGAAGATTGCCATGCTAACAGACACAGAAGGCAGTTTCTTTATGAGCTCATTGTTGTAAGTACTGCTCAAGTGGACTCATCATCTTTTGTATGGATAGTAAATGAGTACTGTTTACCAGTAGTGATTTTAAATAGTGAAATATGATACTATATTATGTAGTAAGTACTGTGTATTGTGACTCTTTGCAAATATGAGTCCAGTAACTGAAAACTGTAAGCACATGTTTAAATATTTGAACAGATACTTGACATAAATTAATACAATATTCAGTACAAGCCACAAAAAATTATGCTAATTGATCCAGCCTATATATGATCAAATTTGTAAAAATTAGAGGAGTATTGCTCAGTAGTGAACTGGCTGTGATGACAAAAACCATCACTTTTTATGGGAAAAAAACACTTAAACCCCACACTTTCTATCACAAAAGTAGTATTTTATAAACATTGCTTTACTGGGAACTTTTTAAACTATCAGTCCACTTTGGATTTGAACCACTGACCTACAAATGAAAGTTCCATATCTCTTTATAAACTTAAACCTATCATAAACTAGATGCTTAGAATCCTTTTCTATTTTAAGGCAAGGCACCTTGCCTTGCACCTTGATAATCCATGTTGTTGCTGCTTAAAGAAAGGCAATTAAGACATTACAATTATTTTTAGAAGTTCAGATTTTCATGAGGAAGACTTGCAATATGCTGAACAAGTCTTACTGCATTCAGTGATGTTTTTTCTTCAGGTGAATGGTTGAATTACAAACCTTATAATCCTCATGTACTCCACATCTGAAAATGTGCACACACACAGCAATGTTTCTGTTAAGTCAAGAAAAAGTGGAGTTGAGGGTACTGCCTGGAGCCCTTTTAGAGTGACCAGAGAGCACGTGTGAAAAATCAGGATGGGGGGTGGGGAGGAGATTATAGGTGCCTATGTAAGAAAAAGCCCCTAAAATCACGACTGTCCATATGAAATCGGGACATCTGGTCATTTTAGGCCCTTAGACTGATAAACAGACAAGGCTTATTTAGAAATGGCAGAGAGCCAAGTTTTCTATTTGTTATAATAATGGCTCTCTGATGAATTCACAGCTGTAACTTTTCTACTAAGCCTTCCCCCTTCACAGGGTCCCAGCTTCAGCCTGAGCATGAATGTCTACCCTGCAATTAAACAGCTCCATTGCCTAAATCCTGCAAGCCTCAGTTAGCTAACATGGGCCAGCTGGGGTGGGAGTTTAATTGCAATGTAGACATACCCTTAGCCACTCCAGTACTGCAGACACACTTATAGTGCTACCTGACATAACTAATCCATTCCCTTTGAAAAGTCAAAGGACCTCAATACATACACTGCCCATAGGCAATGGCAGCAAAGGCCACTTGCAAACTGAGTCTTAACGTCCCGGGAGGTGATATAAAAATGAATTGGGTTCATTTCTGTTTCTCTTTATTCAAGAACAGTTAAAAGGGAAACTAGCCAACCTAACAAATGGAGACAGATATGTGTGAAGACCTCCTTCCAAAGCAGGGAACGTATACAGGTGCCAGGATAAAACATTAGAGGACTAAGGGAATATCCTATCTGTGAATGGTGTATGATTTCCAGCTCTGACATGCCAATTTGGCTTGCTACCTTTGTAAAAGCTACAGTTACAGATATATCATCTCCAAGGCCACTTACAGGAAGGTCATTTTAACATTTAAAATTAGATGAATCCCAGTTCTTCAACAGACAGGATCCAATGAGGCTCAATGGAGCATATGTAAAAAGTGCCTTTGTATTTTGAGCAATATGTCAGAGCTATCCAGCTAGCCAAAGAGTATGCAGATTAGGTATACTGGGCCAGACCCTGCTTTCCTTTGTATTGACTTCAGAGGCGTTTACTCTGGATATGCACCAATGTAGCACAACTTAGAGTCTACTAAATCTAAGGTGATGGATTTAGGAACTCTAGACAAAACCTATGGCTCCCATCTGGCAAAGAGGGCACAAAACTGTGGTAACGCTGTCAGTTCTGCTATGTGTGAAGCGAGAAGTCTAAGCAGAGACTGGAGAAAGGGGGGACGGACCAACCACTAGCTCCCTATTTTCTGCTGTAGCTGTCTCCACAGCAATGCATAGGAGTATTTAATAGGCAAGGTGAGCAGCGGGGGCGGGGGGGCAGCAATATGGCAAGATATTTTGTTAATGTGCTGATGGGCTGTCCAGAAAACCCTGTGAGAACAAGGGCTGGATGCTACTTGAAGCCTGAGAGTGAGGTGGCAGTTTTGGATCAGCTATGTCGATGCTCTTTCAGGTGGGAGGGAAAAGGAGGTTTCCATGCCCCCAGAGCTTCACAGAAAGCCAGTGTATTTGTACTTTGATCTGGGGATTTGGGATTTGGTCATTTATATGTAACTTGTGAGGTTCCCCGTCCCTACCCACTCAGTGCAACAAGGAACATACAAAGTTATTTATAGAGGCAGGAGCATTAAAGTAGTAAAGTGCAAAATTCATAATGGTGTTTTATTTAGTAATCTGAGTGTTAGTCCTGAAAGCCATAACAGACAACTCTCAGTGCTTTTAGTTGGAGTAAGGACTTCAGAACCAGAGCTATAATCATTCTGTATGAAATTTGCAACTAGCAATGAACACTATTACTATTTGTGTCAAATTACTCTTGTACATAAAAGGTCTGGCAGCACAGATCAGGGGTTTCATACAGCCCCATAAACTGCACTCCATTGAAAATTTTCCCTCAAAACTGTTTTTTTAACAGAAATTTGGGTTTTTAGCTAAACAAAATTTCCCAAGAAGTATCTGCTTTCTGCAGAACATGTTGATACTTTTACAAAAAAACTGAACATCTGAAAACCAAAAACAAATTTTTGGCAGCAAAATTTTGGTTTTTGGTATTTCACTGAATAGTTGATATTTTCCATAGAAAATTTTCTGCAGAAAAAAACATTATTTTTCACCCTGCTCTAATCTAAGCCAATAAGAAAGCAGAAGTATAACATGTATTCATTTCAAACTTTTCTACTGGAACCATTTTAATTTGCTTTGTTCCAAATAACACATTTTGTTTTCCCTTTTTGTGTCCTTATAAGTTTGAATCACAGTCAGCAAATTATCAGGTATTCAGAGGGATGAAATTAAAATGCTGTGGCCAATGTAATCAGTGATTTTCTGGAAAAGAAGTGAAACAAGGACCACACCTTATTATAACCATGCTCTGATTTCATTTTTAAGGTTCATGAAGCTAAATTTTAGGTCCCAAATATTTATGTTGGAGAGGGCTATTTTCCCTTCAGGATCTTCAAAGTTGGCAGAATTCAACTGACACTGGAATGCTGAAGCAATGGGATGCCAATTTAATTTTTTTCTTGAGCTTTTTGGCAACTTTCCTATAAAACTATTGGCGATCCCTTTTTGTACCAAAGGTGTAAACATGGCTACTTTTTTATAAAGAACCTAAAAAGGTTTAGCCTTCCTTAATGTTTGAATAGATCTACTGGATAGTTATAGGAACAAACAATAATTATTTGCTCTCAAATACTGACCAAGCTGCTTGATTCTAAAAATTGTTACTGCAGGCTCTGCTGAAGTTAGATTGCCAAGGATTAGTAGCACGTCTTACCCAGGACACTGTCCTTTTGACTTCGGCTGTCAAGCTTGGCAAATGCTGGCGAGAACTGGCAGAAAAATTAGCCCGACTCACAAAACAACAAATTGAGGCTTATGAAGTACCTCACCGAGACAGAAGTGGAGAAGTTGCCCTGGAGGTAAGGCTTCCTGCTCTTTACTTGCATAGCCTTGCTAAAATGTTTACAGCACATTTTTCTATGTGCAAATATTGTGTGAGCCTTTCTTCCCCATCCTTGTGCAGCCCACCTCTCCCTCCCTTGATTTTCCTTCTATTTAAACTGTGAACTCCTCAGGGCAGGGACTCTCTCTCACTATTTATTTATAGGGTGCCTAGAAATCTCAGTAGAGGCCCTTGTAACTACTGTAATCAAATAATAAATAAGAATGTACTCTGAAATTTTTGCTTCAGTACACCTTAAACCTTATTTCCTTTATCCCCGGCCCACTTTTCCTCCCTTGTAATCAGCCTTTTTCATAGAATCATAAAATATAAAGGTTGGAAGGAACCTCAGGAGGTCATCTAGTCCAACCCCCTGCTCAAAACAGAAGCAATCCTCAACTAAATCATCCCACCCAGGGCTTTCTCAAGCCTGACCTTAAAAAGGAGTTTCTACCACCTCCCTAGGTAACCCATTCCAGTGCTTCACCACCCTCCTAGTGAAAAAGTTTTTCCTGATATCCATCCTAAACCTTCTCCACTGCAACTTGAGACCATTACTCCTTGTTCTGTCATCTGCTACACTGAGAACAATCTAGATCCATCCTCTTTGGAACCCCCTTTTAGGTAATTGAAAGCAGCTGTCAAATCTTCCTTCAGTCTTCTCCTCTGTGGACTAAACAATCCCAGTTCTCTCAGCCTCTCCTCATAAGTCATGTGCTCCAGGCCCCTAATCATATTTGTTGCCCTCCTCTGTTTCAAGTTTTCCACATCCTTCTTGAAGTGTGGGCCCCAAAACTGGACACAGCACTCCAGATGAGGCCTCACCAATGTTGAATAGAGGGGAATGATAATGTCCCTTGATCTGCTGGCAATGCCCCTACTTATACAGTCCAAAATGCCATTAGCCTTCTTGGCAGCAAGAGCACAATGTTGACTCATATCCAGCTTCTCGTTCATTGTAACCCCTAGGTCCTTTTCTGCAGAACTGCTGCCTACCCATTTGGTCCCTAGTCTGTAGCAGTGCATGGGATTCTTCCATCCTAAGTGCAGGACTCTATCTAGGCTCCCATCTCTTCCCATCTTTCTGGCATCTGCTCCTGTCTTGATATCTTTGTGCTTCCACAATTTGTACATGGCAACATCTGAACTGATCACTCTTTTCCTCACCACCATTGAAATCTCCACTCTTTTTCTCAATCATTCAGGCTCACAATTTATGGAAATTTTTTGCTCCTCTCTTTCTTTCTCTCCTCACATCTGGTTCACAGCAATCTCGTTCCTTCTCCCTCACCCCTGGTGTAAACCACCTGCCTTTTAGAATCCCTGATCCTTCCACTCTTTCCTCTGTTTTATCTGCAGCATGTCGGCTAGAATGATAATCCTTTCATGCCATGCTGATCTTGTAATCCCAACCCTTAAAATCATTTGAGTGGCTCAGTTTCTATCAGTATGAAATTGAAACGCCTTGTCCTCACTTTCAAGGTTCTGTACAATTCTGCTGTAGTCTGAATCTCAGCCCTTGTTTTTTACCTACTTCCCCAGTTGCATCCAATGCTCTTCCGACTCTTCTTGCCTCACAGCTCCCTTTGCCTCCTCTTCTTCCTCATGTCTTTATAGCTATGCTCTACCTGCTCTGTATGTGCTTGAATACATACAATATGATGGGGGTTAATTTAGCTACAACTAATCAGGAAAGAGATCTTGGTGTCATCATGGATAATTCTCTAAAGACATCCACAAAGTGTGCAGCAGCAGTCAAAAAAAACAAACAGGATGTTAGGAATCATTTAAAAAGGAATAGAGAGTAAGACGGAGAATATCTTATTGCCCTTATATAAATCCATGGTGCGCCCACATCTTGAATACTGCATACAGATGTCGTCTCCTCATCTCAAAAAGGATATACTGGCATTAGAAAAGGTTCAGAGAAGGGCAACTAAAATGATTAGGGGTTTGGAACAAGTCCCAGAAGAGGAGAGATTAAAGAGGCTAGGACTTTTCAGCTTGGAAAAGAGGAGATTAAGGGAGAATATGAGGGGAGTATATAAAATCATGAGCGATGTGGAGAAAGTGAATAAGGAAAAGTTATTTACTTGTTCCCATAATATAAGAACTAGGGGCCACCAAATAAAATTAACAGGCAGCAGGTTTAAAACAAATAAAAGGAAGTTCTTCTTCACACAGCGCAAGTCAACCTGTGGAACTCCTTGCTTAAGGAGGTTGTGAAGATTAGGACTATAACAGGGTTTAAAAGAGAACTGGATAAATTCATGGAGGTTAAGTCCATTAATGGCTGTTAAGCAGGATGAGTAAGGAATGGTATCCCTAGCCTCTGTTTGTCAGGGGGTGGAGATGGACGGCAAGAGAGAGATCATTACCTTTTAGGTTCACTCACTCTGGGGCACCTGGCATTGGCCACTGTCAGTAGACATTATACTGGGCTGGATGGATCTTGGTCTGACCCAGTATGGATGTTCTTACGTTCTTAATGCATCCTCTCTGTTCTTCAAAATCCTTCTTCAAACTTACTTCTTTTAGTTAGGCACTGCTAGTGCCTAGTCCCCCACTAACTTTCCACTGAACAACCCAGGACTGTTTGTTCCACTTTTGCCTTATCTCATTCTAAAATTCCAAAGCCAAACAGAAAATAATCACTAACGACTACACAGGCAACTTAAATGTCCATAATATTTGTGCATCTGACTTGCTACAGTGCTTATTCTTCTCCTTTCTGCCCCCCATTCATCTGTTGACAACAATGCTATGTCTTAACAGACTGTCAGCTCTCCAAGGTAAGGACAATAGGTTGGATTTCATTTTTGCCTCTATAGACATAAATCCACTGATTTCCATGGCATTCCTTCAAATTTTCGCTTGTAACTCAGAGCAGAAGCAGACCTTTTTAATTTCTCTCCAGTGCCATGCAGACTTATGTTGCTATATAAATACTAAATAAAATGATGGAGAATAAACCATTTAAAGAGAAGTAGGGTGCCCATTTTCATAAAGCCCATATGGCCATGCATGGTACTAAAATGAAAGATTAACTAGGTGACAAAAACACTTTTCTTTTGGTCTAAGTTTTAAAAACAGTACATGCATTGTTTGTGGCAGTGGCTAAAGCACTGTCAGATAGCCCCTTCTGGTCATCAATCTCAATCCTTATTCTAGAGCACAGTTCTCAAAGTGTGGTCAACGGACCACTGATGGCCTAGAGAGCACATGCTGGTTGTCCTCAGAGAGAGTTGGCTCAGCACACTCTGCTACCTCCCTTCCTTGTATCCAGATGCTCAGTAGCTAGAAATAGACCAATACTGTATTTTGTGTGTGTACTTGCTACTGGGATGTTCTACAATTTCAGTTATGTGGGGCAATGACCTTCATGACTGCAAATGAGATGGTCCACACTGCAGTCTCTAGGAAGTAAGGTCTATACTGTGAGTGAAATTGAAAGTCCCTTTTCCAGAGGGACTAATTCTTGCATTGAGGAAGTAGCTCATTCAGGTCCTGGGTAGAATTACTTTTTGGAGCCTGAAAGCTGCCAAAACCTAGATTGCTGCTTTAAGACTATTTAGGTCTGAGGTCTCCTTTCCAGATACCAGACACACTGGTAATTTGTGGCCTATTCAATTATATTATTTTTCGTTTCCATTTGCACTACCAAAGAATCAGTACATCTTTGAGAGACATCATCAAATTGTCTTTTTTATATTAAATGATTTCCCAAAGTGGAATTCAAAAATCTACATTATTTTAACTGATTATGTTCTTCTCGCACCCAAGCAAATCTGACACAATGCAAGTAGTGTTGGGAGGAGTAATAAATATTTCTCACCAGATTCACTGTCAACAACTGAATGTACACTTAGGGAAAATGTAATAGTTATCTTGTTCCCATCAAAAGTTTAAGAAGAATGCCCTTTGGGTGTTCAAATGTATGCTGCTGCTCTCATTTGTATGACGAGGCATATGCTTCAACACTGGCAGACTGTGACTTTGATAGATACATTTCAAAGCTTAGAAGGAAAATTCCATTTAGTTTGCAGCCTGCATGATACAGAGAACATTGTTTGACACAAAAAGGAACTAAATTGTACAAGAGTCTTACAGTAACATCATGTAGAGGCATTAGTCAAGCTTTGATGTGGATGCTGGTAGTATTAAACTGTCACTATGAAACAGCAGATGAATATTTGCTGCAAACAAATAGCTGTCCTTGTTTAGCACAGCTGGGGGCGGGGAGGAAGGGGGAAACGCGACACCACACACACACACACACAGAGTGTTGGTTCAACACCCATGTCTCTTATTTTCAAGAGATTTGTATATTTTTTATGTTAAACTACATACAAAATTCTCTACTGTGCAGCAATGCTGGCTGCTACAAACAGCGTAGCTACCTGCAACATAAAAATAGCAACATACATTTTTAAAAAGAACATTGTAGGAAAAGCTACAACAGTCTATCAGTTTGTTTAATCATTTATTTATTGTGATGAGTATGGATTCATCATAGATGACGGTGTATTAAAAAAGCCAGCATACAATATTTTTAAGGTACATGCAATGATATCTAGCTGGAAACAGTGTCAATTCAAAAAAGACTTACAATCCACCAGAATGTATGACTAAATCCAATTCTTCTTAACATCCTTATTCTTCTATAATCAACTCCTCATGAAAAGTCAGTTAATGTAGGGTGTGTCCAGCTGTCACATGGTGAAAATTTTTTTAAACACTGGCCTCTAGTTTTGTGCTCACAAAATTCCACATGCATACATGAAATTATACATACAAAAATCAGAGGTCAGAATGAAAATGTACTGTCATCAACTTCAGTAGGCACAGGATTTCACCCTAAGTATCTTTACAATATTATCACACATCTTACAACTTATTTTAAAATGATTGCTAATGCTCATTTCTTAATATACGTAACAGATATCAGAGACTCCTGATACAAAACACTGTATTACAACTCGGAGTCCTCGCTCATAACTAGTTTCTAATTCATGACTGTAGCTGGCAATAACTGGACCTGGGGTGGGAAATTATTTGTGAATAATAATTGGACAATTCATAGGAAACATGAATTGAATTGATTATTTGCTGAATACTATTTACCCACCTGTAACATTGGCTAGATAATGAAAAAAGCATAACTGTATTTAAATTCAAAACAAATATTAGTAATGAATAATCATTCAGGCCACTTCAATCCATGAAAGATCACCTCTCACTATATGACCACTTAGGCCTGATTGACACTCAGATAAATAATAATAATGATACCTCCTACAGCTCTTGTCATCAGGACAACACATTATCATTATTCCCATCTTACAGATGGGGAAACTGAGGCCCCAAGCAATGAAGAGACTTCCCTCGGTCAGCTGGCAAACTGCACTAACTAAAAGTGTTATTTTAAAACTGGTTTAGTTCAAACCAGTGCAACACTGTGTGTGGATACTCCTCAGCTGATTAAAAACCTGGTTTACATCAGTGTAACTAAACCAACATAGGCATTTTTAAAGCAATGAATGTCCACACAGCGATTGCTTTACTGTAGCTGAACCAGTGCAAGCTTGTGCATAGACAAGACCTTATTGTAGTTTCCTTACTATTTCCTTGTAATAGACTCTGTCCAAGGGCTTTGGCAAAAAACACATTTTGTTATAAAGCAGATGCCATGTGCACCACATTTGTTCAATTTAACTTTTCAGAGTGAAAGATTAGCTATTTTTTTTCTTCCTCTCCGTGAATTCTTGGGCACATACACAATGAGTTGGTGTTCTCTTATCATGATTACAGTTTAGTATGTGAAACTAAAAGGCTCTTTCTTTTAAGCTTTATAGGACTGCATCTTATTAATGATCTTATATGGATTGGATTGGCTGGACTGAGTGGCTGGATTGGATCGCATTGGTTTTTAGATCCCTTGAACTTTTAAAAATATTGCTTGGAATCTTCAGCTTTCCAATTTGATGTGAAAAGTGCCATCTAACTCCCAGATCATTTTAACCCTCCAATTAACACATTCAGCTAGTAGTAGAAATGGAAAGCATTAAGCATTAGTAGTAGTAAAAAATTTTGCATGCAGATAGTAGCTGAGTTAGTAACCTTCACAAATTCATTACAGAGTTATTTTACACAATTATTTTGAAGGAATAGTGCAGGAATATGCAGAAAATACCATTTTGGCATAGCCTTTCTCACTCAACAGATATGTATATACACAGAGTGCTATCTGCTTACTGCAGCTTTATATTTACATTAACACAGCAGAGCCAAAGCACGGCTGGGAAAGAGAGTTGGATTCCATCCTGCCTTACGCATCAGCTACACAATTGCTAACTAAAGTTCCAGATGCAAAAACTTTATTACTGATGATGATCAGCAAGCCAGAGACAACACAGCCTGACTTTCACAGCCCAGTTTTAAGTTTGCAAAAGTAGCAGCTAGGAAAATAATCTTTTTATTTTGTAAACCAAGCAAACGGAGGGAATTTGATCTGGAAGTCCTTCAGAGATGGGGCTTCCCTCCCGCCCCCACCAGTGTCTATCTGCACTTTAAAAGATGTGGGAGCAGATCTTCAGCTGGTGAAAACTGTCATAGAAACAATGACTTCAGTGGAGCTATGACCCTTTAGAACAGCTGCGGCCCTGACCCATAAACTCTGCTTGTCATGAACTAAATGTTAAGGAATACTTTAGAAGGGATACAATCAACTTGAATTTTTTTAAATTAATAGAAGTTAATGATAGATTGTATGTCCTGATTTCTGGTTTTAAGTTTTTATAAAGGTTTTCTGCTCCCTTGCTGATATTTATAAGCATCTTTTATAGGCAAATCTTTATGCACGAGTGACTTCAGTGTTTCTAGCCACAGAGCGCAAAATTCCAAATATGCGTAGGCCTACCCCTTCTTTCTTCTTTTCTGGACACTTACCTGCCTACTGCCTCTTCAGTTTCAGCTTTTTGGCTGCTCTCACCCTCTGCAAAGCAGGTATATAAGCTACAGTCTGAGCAGTGCATGAAGGAGACACCATAATTCTGATTCACAAGACAAGAAGTGCAACTGACCATCAACAGAATAATGAAGTTCTCCATGTGCAAACTACTGTTGAATGCATACATTAAAGTGAAACAAGAAAAGATTCCTCCCCATCTTTTCACAGTTAGTGATATTTGGTATTACTTGTAACTATACTAGATACAAATTATTTAGACAGATATATGGTTGTCAAGTTGTTAGATTCTTCACTTAGAAGGGACACTATCATTTTATTGCTACTTATTTCATTAAAATGTCCATATCTGTAGAAAAGCTGACAGCATATATGGGACATTGCAGTTTTTATCTGAACATGTTTTACACAAGAAAGTACTTCAATGTGCTCAAAGAGCAAAAGTTAATTTGTTTCCTTTTCTATAACTTTTTAATTACTATGCCCATATAGTAGATCTAGAAAGTCATTGTACGTTGCTTTGTTTCCTCCTAATATTAAAAAAAAAATTCTTTGCAGATGATGTGGAAACCTGCATATGATTTTCTGTACACATGGGGCGCTCACTATGGAGATAGCTACAGAGACGTGTTACAAGACCTGCAGTCAGCTTTGGACAAAATGAAAAACCCTCTGACCAAACAGTGGCGAGAGTTAACTGGAGCTTTGATTCTAGTGAACTGCATGGAGATCTTAAGGGCAAATGCTTTCCCCAAGAAGGAGGAAGCCTAGAATCCAAAATTTTTTTATGGACTAGCTATTGGAAAACTATGGTGTTGATTTTTTATACTCTTCAATTATTTTTAAGACCCTGATTTTCCAAAAGAGAACAAATCCCTTCATTTTAGCTAATTTTTACTGCACTTATATGTGTTGCATACAGCACAGACCATATGGAACACAATTTACCTGAAGGACCCTCAGGGCCTTCAGAATAATATTTTGAGGACCATAAATGGGAGAACTGGGAGGTGAATTAGGTCCTTGAAAAGATTTTAATTCCATGGAACAATTCCTAAATGAAAAATTCACAAGACTACAACTATAGCTTATAATAAATCCAACTTTTTATTTTGAGATCAATTAAGCCCCATGTGTTCTGAACTGCTCTGACAGTATTCACTCAGTATGCCCAAAATTTTCAAAAGTGACGATTTGGACTCCAATCCCGCAAGTTACAACACATGGATCAGCCACTGAGCCCCTGTGGAAGACCCAGTGGAGTTCCATGTAAGCACAGAGGATGTTGTGAAGGTCAAGACTATAACAGGGTTAAAAATGGAACTAGATAAATTCATGGAGGACAGGTCCATCAATGGCAATGAGCCAGAATGGGGAGGGATTTTGTTGTTGTTGTTTGACAGAAGCTAGGAGTGGAAGACAGGGGACGGGTCACTTGGTGATTACCTGTTCTGTTCATTTCCTCTGGGACACCTGGCATTAGCCACAGTCAGAAAGAAGATACTGGTCCAAGCCAGTATGACCGTACTTATATTATGCTCACGCTGATGTGCCTTTTCATAATCGGTTGCAGTATTGCAGGCCTCACTGCAAGTTCCTTGGGTTTTGGGTGTCCAGAAGAAGATACCTTCAGTCTGATTCTCAGGCATTGTGGGTAGAGACAGAATTATGCCATTATTGTGCATAATTCTCATCTGTGCCATTACTGAGGGAAAATGGGAGAGAGGGGCAGCTAGTATTTTGTCAAGAAAGGAATGTGCTGCTCCCATTGTTAGCAAAAAAGGGTTTAAGTTAGATCTATTTATGATTTATTTATGCAGCAATTCCGACTTGCCTGATTTCTGCTGATTACATGAAATAATCCGGCATAGATACTCTCAGATGAAGTCTTACCAGTGGCAGAACCAAGCTGCAGTAAACATGGCATTGCCTTACACCACTGGTTTGTGTAACAACCCCAGCCCAACCAAATAATTCCTGGTAAATGAGACGGCATTTAAAACAAACAAGAAAACAAACTTTTGTTAGCAAGAAGGTAGTCGTAAAAACGGAAGCAACCTGCAAATGACTCAAAGAGCAGCTCTGGTAAAGGAGCACCCGAAGGCTCATTTGGATAAACTGGCAAACTCGCTACTGGCAAACTCACTATTTGCTGTCAGTGGTCTGGTTGAAAAGCAAGCCGGAGAGCTGGCAGTTGGAGAGACAAAGCCAAGTTCTACTCTGAGAGCTGTTCATGACCATCTCAGGGCATAGCTGGTTCTTTAATTGCTTCATCTGAGAGTAAAGTCCTTTCAGAAAGAGGAAGAACATGGTGAACAAAATAGCACATTTACATTTTTTCTCCCTAGGCAAGTTCCCTAACAAGTTCCATTGCACAGTCTCTAGGTAAGAAAAACTTGGGATGGGAGGAGAGGGCAAAAGCCCAGAAGATCTTTGCTAAATACCTGTTCTCGAGGCCTGATTCCCTTACTTAAACCGGCTTTGCACTCATGTAATGCGGTTTGCTTCACAGAGTTACTCCTGCTTTGCACAAGGGTGAGCAAAGAATTGGGTCCAGTGAGTATTAATGCAAAAAGCATCTTCTGTGGTGATTAAGGGAATGAAAATAGAACTTGAATACACGGACTATGTAGTGTGGGCTTCTGTGTCTCTCAGAGGCATTTACACCCACACTGTGTTGGCTCTGTGCAGTTACACAAGGAATTGGGGATAGAAGGTATTACAGATCTTCCCCATTGTGTTGTACATCTATGCAGGACCAGCTATTGTTCCCTGTTAGTACCACAGGTGGCAATGAATTCCCTAAGCAGAGGGGAGGAAGGGAAAGGGCATGGCCCATGTCCTCTTTCCCTCTTGTACTGCTGAGGTATGTGAAAATACACACACTACCTTCGTAAAGAGTAGTAGAGGGGCTGCTACATTGTGGACTCCCAGGAAGGATTCTGGTTACACCTCCCAGAATGCCTCCTGGGGTTCCTACTTCAGCATGGCTCGCCTGAACTGCCAATCCTGCTACAAGGCAGATTTCATTATGGTGCAGTGGTCGACTGAGTCGTGCTCAGTGTCTTTGCTACTGACAGGTGAATAAGTACTTTGCTGCTCCTTACACTCCCTAAAAAGTTGAGTCCGACTTGATTCAACTACACCATACCATGCACTTCACAATGCCTTCTTGCACCTAGAAATGAATATGCCACCTGGCCATAACCTGTTCCTTAATGTCAAACTCTGCTCAGCTTCTCTGCTATTCCCCTGGCAGCAAGCACCATGTAAGTCGTCTTACATCTACTTCTGTTGCACTGCACATATCTCTAATTTCACTGTCATGTTTTTTATTTCTTCTTATTACTGATGTCAATGCTGTTGCTTTTTCCTCAGCAATAATAATGAAAAAGGAAAACATAAGCGTTGCTTCCCAGTTAGAAAAGATAAAAAGACAGCTGGAGCTACCAGTTACCAAATGGCCACTTCAGAGTTCCAGCTGCTTGGTTCTGTCAAATGTAAAGGGCCAGCCCTAAAAAGAGGCATGTTGGGAAAAAAGTTCCTGTGATTGGGCAACCCTGCGCTACAGAGAAATCATAGTGACCAGGAAATCACTAAGGAGCATGGCTTGTTTTAATGTTATTCCTACTATTGCTATACCATCTCCTCTGATTTTAGCCCTGCACCAGCAAGGAAGTGTGATACTCTCGAACTAGATTTGAATTTGGCCCAAATTATTTAGCAAAATATTGACTTATTGAGTGAGTCAGTGCCTCAGTTTGTGATATTATATGATTGGTCCTTGAAGTTTGTTTATATCCTGTCCAATTAGGTAGTGCGCTGGGGCCTGCAGCTGTGGCCTTTATTTGCTAATTCCACTTTCATTTTTGCTTTGTACTTCTCATACGAATGAAGTGTGCACTTGTACACTACTTCTGTTTACTTTAGCAGCCTGCGCTGAGTGTAAAATAATATGTAATAAAGTCCACATTTTATTGCTCAAATATTTTAAACCACAAAATGCCAGTTCTAGGTTACTGCTGAGAGTGGAAACAGCTGCTTTCAGCAGCAGCATGGAGTTAAGAGCACATGGCTTTGGTGAAAACTCTTTTGGTCTTGATTTCTCTTGAGGGGAGTGGAGGGCAGAGGAGAGAAGAACTGCTCTCCCATGATCTGGCACACACCTTCTTAGGTCTCTGTGAGGAGGGATGGAAACAACAACCTCTGCATGCTCCTGGGTGAGGAAAAGAAATCCCCTCCTTGGGATCCTTCCTTATACCATCATTCAAAGACCCCAGCTTTCCCTATTTTTATGTTGTCATTACTGTCTTTGAGGAATGGGAAGTCTGGGGATGTTAGCCAACTCCTTTCTCCTCTATAGTCTTCAGTGGAAAGGAGGCTTTAACCTAGCCTCCCTCATCACTGGGCAAAATTCAATTCAATTCAATATCCCACCCCCTTTTTCAAAGGGAGGGTCTTATTGAGATGGGTGCTTGCTCCTGCTCTATCTGGTGGTGAGAATGGGGACCAGTCCTACCGCAGTGGCCTTTCATAGGGCAGACACATCCCATTGTGCAATGGACTAAGGGAGACTCTTCCCAGATGATTCACATGGGAGCAGGTTTCCTCCTGAACTTGGAGTCAATTCCCTTAGTCCAGTGCTGAGATACTTCTGCACCACAGTATTTAACTGGCCTATGCAGCAGGACAGAAAGGAGTGTTTCACAATCCAACAGCTACAAGGTAAGGGGTCAGAAGACAAGTTATTCACCCTCAGAAGGTGTTCTTCTTGAGTTGGGTGGGGTCTGGGGAGGCTTCCTTGACGATTCCTCTGAAAGCAGAAGATTAGGGAGGAGAAATCAGATTGCCCCATGAAGAGAACATAAGTGAGAGGACTAGGCCACGAGCCACTCCACAGAAGACATCACAGATAATAGAATAGTAGCAAGGTGTATGATGGGGGTGGGTATTAAGGGGCCAGCCATATTCATCCCTTCTCTCTGGGGACAAGAGAAAAGGCCAGGGACCTCCACCCTCCTTTCTGATGAGGACAGGCAAGTGCGTGGGACTTGGCACAAGTGGTTTTTCCAAAGGGATTGGGTTTCACATAATGCAAATTCCTATTGTAAAACAAAAACAGTTTGAATAGTAAACCAAAGGATTATAGAAACTCAAACTCCACAAGCTTCTCTCTGTCCAAATAAGGTTTACTTGATTATTACATATTTCTGAGCTTCGTCTTAGTAAGTTGTCAGGTCAGCTGAGATCTTCCATACTATAAACATTTAATTGTTTAGAGCCATAGTGCAATATTCTATTCTAGACTGAATCCCACTGAGCCTAATTCTCTGCTGTCTTGCACCTGGGGTCGTGGCTGACATTCATACTAAATGAGAATAAAACAGTACAGTAAAATGTTACATCCACTTGGCTCCAGTATAAATTTCAGCACAAGGGGCAAGTGAACAGAGAATCAGGCCCACTGGATTTAAAAAATAGAATGTGTGCCAGGGAGAGAAGGTGGGTGAGCAAATATCTTTTATTGGACTAGTTTCCTTTCGTGAAAGAGACAAGCTTCTGAGCTTACGCCGAGCTCTTCTTCTGGTCTGGGAAAGGTACCTCACCTACTTCTTTCCTCTAATATCCTGGGACCAACACAGCTAAAACAACACTGTGAACAACATGTACCAGATGCACATTCGGAGCCTGTTTTCCTCCTGCCACGTCAGTGTAACTCCCATTAACTTCAACACAGCTACTCATGATTTTCACTAGTGTGAGAGGAGAATCAAGCTCTCTGAGTCTTTGAAGAAGTTTCACAATAATTGCAGATCCTTAAAGCCAGTGCTAATCAGATCTGGGTAATGATAATCATTTTTTTTTCTAATAGTTTACTTGCTGTCAGTACGGGTCTGAAAATAGGCACCAATTATAGGAATAAAGCCCTGCCGGTATTATTCCTAGAACAGAAAAATTGTGATTTTGTATTTGTTAACCATTTCTTTTTTATGTGAGCTTTTTTTAAAAAAAAAAAATTACAGTATGTATTTTTAAACCTAATAAACAAGGGAAAATGACTGTGTATATTGGAATCTTTGCATTGGATCTACCAGATGTTAAAAGAAAGGCGACAGGGTGAGAGATTGAAGACTCTTTTAGTAATAGGAGAATGACAGTAATACTTCATTCTTTAAAAAAGGAAATACTCTGCATCTTCACTTCTGTTAGTGATACTTACTAATGTTTTTGCTACCAGGTTAGGGTGACCAGACAGCAAATGTGAAAAATGGGGACGGGGGTGGGAGGTACTAGGAGCCTATATAAGAAAAACACCCCAAAATCAGGACGATCTCTATAAAATTGGGACATCTGGTTACCAATGTTCTCTCTAATTTTTGACAGGCCGTGTGTGCAAAAAAATTATTCTGTGCAAATTCTTGTGATTCTATGCAAATTTTTGTGCGTGCAGTGTTTTGCCATGTGTGAAGGGTTTAGGATCAGTGTGCATGCGCACATGTGCATAGCTTAGGGAACAATGCTGGTCACCCTATACTAGCTTAACAACTATAATTTGTACCTCTGATCATAAACAAAAATGCTGCTTCCTAAAACAATAGAATAAATGTAGTATTGTAGACAGGACTCTGTGTATATCATGGAATTTGCTGTGGAATCCACCTTTGCCACACAATTGTGTCCTAGCATCTCAGATTTTGTTAACAAATATATGTTGCTGGTCCACACAGTTTGGAAGAAAACTGCAAATATGAACCAAGTGTAAACCAAAGATGTGTTGTCTTCCTGACTCTGCAAGGTTCATGAAACAATAGTTCTGTGTGGTGTGAACAGTCCCATGCATCACTGGCTCAACCCTGAAACCTAATGATGACACCTTAAAATGTCATTATTAGACCAAAGCAATAAAGAGTCTTGTAGCACCTTATAGACTGACAGATGTTAGGGATCATAAGCTTTCATGGACAAAGAGTCCTGTAGCACCTTATAGACTAACATGTTAAGGAACATGAGCTTTCATGGGCTAAGACCCACTTCATCAGATGAATGTGAATGAACGCATGAATGAACACATGAATGAACATTCATCCGATGAAGTGAGTCTTAGCCCATGAAAGCTCATGTTCCCTAACATGTTAGTCTATAAGGTGCTACAAGACTCTTTGTCACTTTTGCAGA